>JACBWV010000610.1:126061367-126389436 GCA_013435795.1 Chlamydomonas sp. ICE-L | reverse complement strand
TTGTCATATGAAAAGTTTGAAAAGTTTTGAATCGCCGATCAGCAGCAGGAGCGCTCAAATCAAGCAGGCTCTGGCGATACTGTGAGGAAGGCAGAAACTGCGTCTCGGCATACTGCGTATCACGCTGCTAACTGCTGCACCTCATGCTGGCGTGGACCTGCAGGTGGCGGCCCCTCCTGATCGGACCCCTCCATACAGCGCAGTGAATATTGCAGATGGCGCGAAAGGGAGGACTGTTGCGAAAACAAGTGCGGCTGAAGGAAATGCGGCAAAATTTATCGCAACAAAAACAACGAACAACACGTGTGCGACATAACCATAACCATAACCCAAACGGGGTTATGGTTATGGTTATGTCGCATGGAAAACTTGATGCACTAACCAGAAATGGGAAGGATTTGTTATGGAAATGTCAATATTATATTAAGTCAAGTCGAATATTATTCAAAACAGTGCAAATCTGTGCGAATCAGTTCAATTCTGTGGAAAAGTTCAGAAAAGGCTAGTGACAGCTAGCAACAGCCCCCGACACGGTTGCCCCGGAGTGCCTATATTCTCAGGCAAAAAAAATTTCCCCCGGGGCCTTTGGCCCCGGTTTTCCAAGGTCAGCTGGCCCGGTATAGTTTTCCAAAAAACGTGGGGGGTTTGGAAAACTATACTGGGCCAGCTGACCTTGGAAAACCGGGGCCAAAGGCCCCGGGGGGATTTTTTTTTGCCTGAGAATATAGGCACTCCGGGGCAACCGTGTCGGGGGCTGTTGCTAGCTGTCACTAGCCTTTTCTGAACTTTTCCACAGAATTGAACTGATTCGCACAGATTTGCACTGTTTTGAATAATATTCGACTTGACTTAATATAATATTGACATTTCCATAACAAATCCTTCCCATTTCTGGTTAGTGCATCAAGTTTTCCATGGGGATTGCTGCTTGACTCTCGACCTTTTCCACCAGCAAGAGAATCTAGATTGTTGTTTACTGCCATGAGTTTTCCACGAGACTACGATGCAGGTCTTCAGGTCGTTGTTTGCAAACGGTATCATATCCTCAACACTGGTTACATGGGGATGGCTGCTTGACTCTCGACCTTTTCCACCAGCAAGAGAATCTAGATTGTTGTTTACTGCCATGAGTTTTCCACGAGACTACGATGCAGGTCTCCAGGTCGTTGTTTGCAAACGGTATCATATCCTCAACACTGGTTACATGGGGATGGCTGCTTGACTCCCGACCTTTTCCACCAGCAAGAGAACCTAGATTGTTGTTTACTGCCATGAGTTTTCCACGAGACTACGATGCAGGTCTCCAGGTCGTTGTTTGCAAACGGTATCATATCCTCAACACTGGTTACATGGGGATGGCTGCCTGACTCCCGACCTTTTCCACCAGCAAGAGAATCTAGATTGTTGTTAACTGCCATGAGTTTTCCACGAGACTACGATGCAGGTCTCCAGGTCGTTGTTTGCAAACGGTATCATATCCTCAACACAGGTTACATGGGGATGGTTGCTTGACTCTCGACCTTTTCCACCAGCAAGAGAATCTAGATTGTTGTTAACTGCCATGAGTTTTCCACGAGACTACGATGCAGGTCTCCAGGTCGTTGTTTGCAAACGGTATCATATCCTCAACACAGGTTACATGGGGATGGTTGCTTGACTCTCGACCTTTTCCACCAGCAAGAGAATCTAGATTGTTGTTAACTGCCATGAGTTTTCCACGAGACTACGATGCAGGTCTCCAGGTCGTTGTTTGCAAACGGTATCATATCCTCAACACTGGTTACATGGGGATGGCTGCTTGACTCCCGACCTTTTCCTCCAACAAGAGAATCTAGATTGTTGTTTACATCCACGAGTTATTTAGGGTCGTTATTTAGCTGCCTAGAAGTTGCTGCTAGTAGCAGGAAAGAAAAGCAGTGGCAACTATCATGGTTGTTCTGGGAGCTGCCTGGAAGCTGCTGCTAGTAGCAAGAAAGGAAATCACTGGCCACTACCGGGTTGTTAAGGGCGCTGCGTAGAACCTGCTGATGGTAGAAGGAAGAAAAAGCAGTTGCCACTATCATGGTTGTTCTGGGAGCTGCCTGGAAGCTGCTGCTAGTAGCAAGAAAGAAAATCACTGGCCACTACCGGGTTGTTAAGGGAGCTGCCTAGAAGCTGCAGCTGGTAGCAGAAATAAAACCTGTGGCCGCTACCAATGTTGTTCAGGGAGCTGCATAGAAGCTGTAGCTGGTAGCAGGAAATAAAACCTGTGGCCGCTACCAGGTTTGACCAGGGAGCTGCCTAGAAGCTGCAGCTGGTAGCAGGAAATAAAAGCCGTGGCCGCTACCAGGTTTGACCAGGCAGCTGCCTAGAAGCTGCAGCTGGTAGCAGGAAATAAAAGCAGTGGACGCTACAAGGTTTGACTAGGGAGCTTCCTAGAAGCTGCAGCTGGTAGCAGGAAATAAAAGCAGTGGCCGCTACCAGGTTTAACCAGGGAGCTGCCTAGTAGCTGCAGCTGGTAGCAGGAAATAAAAGCAGTGGCCGCTACCAGGTTTGACCAGGGAGCTGCCTATAAGCTGCAGCTGGTAGCAGGAGATAAAAGCAGTGGCTGCTACCAGTGTTGACCAGGGAGCTGCCTAGAAGCTGCAGCTGGTAGCAGGAAATAAAAGCTGTGGCCGCTACCAGTGTTGTTCAGGGAGCTGCCTGGAAGCTGCTGCAGGTAGCAGGAAATAAAAGCAGTGGCCGCTACCTGGTTTCTTCAGGCAGCTGCCTAGAAGCTGCTGCTGGTAGCAGGAAATAAAACCAGTGGCCACTACCCAGGATGTTCAGGGGTAGCAGACTGTGTGGTAGGTGCACTTTTGATATTATACATCATGTACACCCAATCACGCAATAGCGGCAAGTCCTAAGCGCATCAACTATCGCTTGTGTTCAATGGAACACTCAGATCTTTCTCAAAATGCCATGTCCCGAGCGTGGGGGATTGTTACCCTTGCCCCAGCAGCCCTTGCACCATGTACAATTGTGGCCCTTGACAGAGACATCTACTCCCCCATGAGAAGAGCAAGGCCCACACTTGTTCACCCTCTTTGGGGGGTTTGGACGTGCACCCCCTTTTACGGATGGCATCGCAATTCCATGAGTGGTGGCCCCTGGCCTGGATGTTGCACCTGATGTCCTTGGAGGTTCAACAACAACTGTAGGAATCTTCTGCTGAACACCTGGTAGACGATCGTCAGGGCGCTGGAAGTCATCATCCCCTTGCAACAGCAACAACTTGGCGCTTTGCGCCTGCTGCATTGTCTTGATGTTCTGCTTGACAAACGACTCCAATGCCGGCACGGTCTTGAAGGACATGCTTCTGACCTCCTGCAGTTGTACCTTGGACAAGCTGCCTACCTGGGCGTTGAATGTCCCCATGAAGGCTGTGAAGTCGTACGAGTTTCCCTTTTGGAACTGACCTTGAAGCTGCCAAAACAGCTCTTGATCACTAGGCGAGAATGTGCTGTCGTAGAAGTCAGTCATGGTAGGCTGTCGGCCGCTTAACCTGATTCGCTTCAAGAAGGCAGGTGGAGAACGATGTTTCACCGCTCCGCTTCGTAGAAGCATGAGGGCTCTTCAAAATAGCAGACTTGCTGGGGCCAGCTGACTTCTTGAGGCTGCCTCGTTGTGGACTTTCTGGCATTGTAGCAGCCGAGCTCTGTACCCTGTTGATAGGAATTAGGTCAAATCAGGGGTTATATATTGGATGGACAGGGATATGCAATATATACATAGATTGGCATTTATGTTCAGTAATAACAATCATAATTCCATAACATGCAGAACATAATGATGATAGAAAAGCCATTAGTAAAATGCAGGTACCTTCCTCCTCCTCCTCCCTCTCGTCATCATCGTCATCACCATCATCATCATCATCATCAAAAAGAGCAAGGACAGATCATACCAATATTGTATGATGGAACTTAGAAACCAATGCGAGTCGACTTACGGGAGAGTTTGCAAGTGCCTCCTGAATTGACGCACATCGCCGCCCAATCGACGAACACTCTGCATAGCCTCCGGCACCTCCACCTTGCCAGATAACACGGCCAGAATGAGGTTGACCATCATTAGCACCCAGACTCCACATTCTGTTGTGTCGGATCCATGTTGTAGGACAGGAGGGTCTCCAAGGGAAAGGCCCGGGTGCTCAAGGATGGCCTCCATCCCTGCATTCCATCCGACCAACCACTCGTGGATATCCAGAGATGAAAATTGGGCCTTTGTAGAGGGGTGAACAGAAGAGTTGTGGGGCGGAGACGGGTTGAGTGGGTCAATTTCTACAACAACAAGTTTGCCGTTGGACCTCACTGTAGCGACAAACAACCAGTGATATCCGAGCTCGGGTGGCAGCTGGGTGTTCACCATGCCAAGCCTAACTGCGGGCCTCTTGCCCGCCATCAGGCCCCGACTCACGGTCGTGATGTGAGCGGCTACACCGCTGACCTCGCACATTACATAGATGAAATCTGAGATGATACCATTGGACAACCATTGACCATCCTGAAGACCCTCTGGATGCCAGGGAGTCTGGTGGGCTGATAAGTGGGCTGACAGGGATGAAGCTACCTTATCCCAGACTAACCACGAAGTCATGGGGTTGTCATGTCGCAGATCAGCCTGATTCATCAAAGGGGAGGTGGTGACAAGGGCAGCAGATTGTGAGCCGTCCTCTCTCTTGATGGCTGCAGTCGACATTCGAGGTGACAGCAATGAAATCCCCAAGGCCTGGCCAGAGAGCTCCTCTGTTGTAGATGCACGCAAGGGTGAGGTGCCACCAACAAATGGCAAGGGCACTTGATACGCGGAGTGCTCACCCACTCCCTCACTTGCTGACTCTTGCTCCGTGACATCTGTTGGATCCAATACCCCCAGGGGTTTGTCCAGCAAACCGAAAGCTCTCGTTGGGGCTTGGTCAGAGCACCCTGTTGGAGTTTTTAAGAGGTGAGGTGAAAAAGCCTCCTCCTCTGCGTAGAAGCGTTCTTCATACGCCCGCATGCTATCTGCAGCTGGTTCGAGAACAGGTTCAGGTGGGGGAGATGTCAATGCCGAGAGCTCTACATACCCAAACTTCTCTCTTAGAGGGCCTGTCCTTGGGCGGGGCTGCAGGAGGTGTGCAAGCTTGGCTACTGTCAGCTGTAGTTTCTCCCTCGCGCCCTTTATGGCGTACTGGATGACAGGGTTGAACTTAGCATCAGCGGGGTGGCCTTCTACCTGCAAGCATCATTTGAACCCTATTTAGTGATACTATATGAACTCAAGAGAGTACCAAACTGGACTCAATGGCTGAGACTTTGTGTCATTGGAATAAGATTGCCGATCTGGACGATATAGGAGGATCCTGTGATATATTTGGGGATTTAGAAGGAATCTGGGATATAATTGATAGGAAGATTAATCAATCATCATTGATCAAGATTGCTGTGGGAAGATCGAGGAAGATACATCAAGTAGACTTATCTTGATTTGGTATTGTTGACTGCCAATATCCCCTGGGTACCAAATGTAGTAAGCAGTGGTGAGAAGGATCAACAAGAAATTCAAATTGAATGTTACCTTCTGGGACCTGGACTTGTTGTAGTTATAGATACTGTCAGATGTCCGGAGAGTCGCCGTGTCAACACCCAGAAGACCGGTTCCGTTCTTGGTGACTGCGTTGCGGTTCAAGCTTCTGTTCACATTCTCATTCTTGCTGCTGCCGCGCTTGCTGAAGTTGTCCTCCTCGGTGGCAGTCTTCCTGGTGATGTACATTTGCATGCCATCAGGATCTGCAAAAACAAAATCACAGTTGGTTGAAATGTGACAACTATTTAGGTACCGTGATATGATACTGCACTCAAAGGACAACAAAAAATAGGCTTACCGCTGAATCTTCCCTTCTGCGCTAGAGCTACCTGCTGCTCAAACACTTTCTTCATCGTTGATTGGAACAGAAATTCCCCGCTTGCTGCATCTTTGGCGCCCTTGAACATGTGAAACCACTTCACGAGCGCATACGCAATCTCTTCGGGCCTCTTGTACACCTGCAAGGAAAGAGCTCACATACTTTATATACTCACTTGTCGGGCACTTGCACTACTCAGAAGGGTCCAGGGATAGGGGAATGAGGAACCAACAGACTTATTGCATACGTCAAAGTTCTTGAAATGTCTGAACAGTAGTGTGTACAGCAGTGTAGAACAGTTTTGAAGTATAAGAATTTGACAGGACCCCGAACCCTACATTTGCCAGGCCCAAGATAACACTGTTCACAAGGTACCACCAGCGAACAGCCCCCCAAAACACATCTTACCCTCTTGACACCCAAGTCTGACCACAGAGAAGGTCTCAACTTTGCCCCCAGTACTTCCTCATCCGTCATCTTGCGAAACTCCTCCCGCTTCTTCAACTGGGGCAAAACTCGGATGCGATCACCATGGTCCCAGTGGAACATGGAGAGGGACAAGGCATTGATAGCCGGCCCTACGTCACAAAAGAGAATTGACAGCCAGGTTCAATGTTGGGCATGAGCGTGGATGGTGTTTGTGCTCCTCGAGCGCTTCTGGTTGCATAACCACAGCAATCAAGGGGTTTGAGGGAATACCCGGTGGTCATAATATAATCAGTCATCGGACTGAGTGCACTATGAGGAGTCCCAAATTAAGTTGATATCACAAAACAATACAATTCAGTTGACACGAATAGTGAGGGGGGAAAAACTGGGGCGAGAGCTGTAAGTGAAGCTGGTAAATAGTTCACTCACAGTACAAAGGATGCCCTTGCCTTATCGCCTTCCCAAGGCGAGCAACCACATGCAGGTAGTCTTCCCTAAGGCCGTCATCGCTTTGATTGAGGGGAGTGCGCTGGCCCAAGGTAGGAAATGCCTCCTTGAACGCGGCTCCCGCACATGCTGAGTTGTCGAGATATGCTAGAAGTGGTCCCTGATGCAAAAACAGAACACTAACGTTGACAACGTCAGTTTGATATAGTGAAAATTGGGCAGATGGGCATGGAAAGTAACTAACCCAACAAGCATATTTGCAACAAAATGCTAAGTGGTTTATAACCAGTCATGGACATACACATACATAGATATATGCAAAAAAGGATAATTAAGGCATCCTAGAGCAAGAAGTCACAGACTCACCGGTACACCGAGGAGCATATGCCTGTCATGCACCTTGCGCAGAAGAGTCTTCACCTCCCGAAGGGAGCATGTCTCAGTGCCAAAGTGTCCAATGCACAGCCCCTTCTCATTGCACACAGTAAGGAGCCAGTTGAACTTCCCTAAGGCACATAAGACACAAAACTAGTTGGACGGGAGCGGGATATGGGACTTGGATGGACATCAAGCTATCATCAGAAGGAAAAGAAACCAAACAAGAAACCAACAAGAGGGATGGAATGCATACTACTTTTGTGACACTATATACTCACGTCCACGGACAAACTTGCAGACATAGGCCACGTGATCAATCGAGATGATCTCCGCTGTGTAAGTTGCTTGAATGTCATCCTGTTAGAAACAAGCAAGTTGTAGTTAATTGGGATGGGTAGGAAACGTATGTAGCTCTATGTCTAGCACAGGCCACATGATGTGTATGAGCGCCACAAGCAAAGCCATTGGTGCAACCAGCCTTCTAAGTGCAATTCATTTGTAACATACCTGCAAAGCCAGACGCTCCCTGTCTTGGTACACGTACATGTCCCCAAATTGCTTAGAGTTGGGACGCCTGAGCTTGGCTTCCTCAAAATCTGCGACTTGGGCCACATTCGGGTTTTTCTTCACCACAAAGCGATCCATGGGGCCAGATATATGTTGTCGATCCTTGAGGAAGACATTGAACTCCAGGTATGCTAGCTCCGTGCGCTGCAGGCCCTCAACCTAAGTCAATAGTATTGGGCATAGTTGTAAGTACAAGGGAATGACATGTGATCTAAATAATCATATGATATGCACAACCACCTGACATAAAGAACCACTTGATATAGACAACCCCATGCCCAACAGCATTCACTTGAACCCACACACAAACAATGACACCTACTTCAATACAACGGATACCAAAAACATGTTTTCTTAAATACATGATGATGATGCAGCTGGTAGCAGAAAATATAAATCATCCACTATTATGGCATGTGTCCCCTCAAGTGCTACCATATGCCCATATGGCTCACCACAGTCCATGCACCCTCCCAACTTTCCACACAAACCCATGCACGAACAAGGAAAAAAAGAACTTGCCTGAAGGGCATGGAACTTTGCTTCCAGATCATTCAGCCCTACACCACGAGGGAACAAGAAGTTTGTCTCGTCCAATGCGGAGTGAGAGAACAAGGTGGTGCAGCCATCCACAAAGAAGAAGGGATACAGATGAAGCACCACTGCCTCAAAGTTCAGCTCAATGAAGCGACGCTCCAACGCATTGACCCCTACAACAAGACATAGTATGGTGGTTGGTACATGTACGTAAATCACATACAATAATGGCATGTGTCCCCTCAAGTGCTACCATATGTCCACATGTTACCCCACAGTCCAGGCACCCCTCCCAAGTCTCCCCCCTCCACCCACCCACCCACCCATAATGGCCTGTGTCCCCTCAAGTGCTACCATATGTCCACATGTTACCCCACAGTCCAGGCACCCTTCCCAAATCTCCCCACTCCACCCACCCACCCACCCACCCACACTCATACCACCTCCACCCCACCTACCCACCCACCCACACTCATACAACCCCCACCCCACCCACACACACATGCCCACCCACAAACACCACCTACCCATCATCATCATCATCAACCCCTAAAAAAAAACCAATATCCAACCTGATCCTTTGCGCCTGTCGTTGGGGTTTCCAGGGCATGCCTTGTTATTGCAGCAGAAACTGGAGTACAGCGCCTTGAAAGTGGTACCATCAGTGTTGAAGCCAGGCCGCAAACCGTTGTTGAACCCCTTACCCTCTAGCACACTGCGGAACCCCGATGTTGGGTCATGGCAATTAGGGCACCAAAGCTCCTTCCCTCCATTTCCGTCGCTGTGGCGAATGAGGGAATAGTGGTCCACCTAGGCAGTATTTATATGTGAATCAGAGAAGGTACTCTGTAGACAAACAAAAACAAGCATTTTCTGCATCTCATGCATGCATGCCCCTCACCCTTTCTCATCCAGCCATGCCCATGCACATGCAGTCATGCCCCCGCCCTTGCTCATGCTCATGCAGTCATGCAGACATGCCCAAGCCCATGCCCATGCACTCATGCCCCTGCCCATGCTAATGCAGACATGCCCATGCCCATGCAGAAATGCCCATGCCCATGCAGTCATGCCCCTGCCCCTGCTAATGCAGACATGCCCATGCTCATGCCCTTGCCCATGCTCATGCAGACATGCCCATGCCCATGCAGTCATGCCCATGCCCCTGCCCTTGCTCATGCAGTCAAGCTCATACCCATACCCATGCCCATGCACATGCAGTCAGGCCCCTGCCATGCAGTCATGCAGACCTACCCCTGCCCATGCAGTCATGACCCTGCCCCTGCTAATGCAGACATGCCCATGCCCATGCCCTTGCCTATGCTCAACCAGTCATGCCCATGCTTATGAGGCCATGCCCCCGCCCATGCTCATGCAGTCAGTCTCCTGGACGATCTATCCAGACGCACCTGAGGCGATACTCGGTAGATAGTCACTAACGAATCTTGGATCACGCTCGTGTCGAGCGGCTTGCCAGTACGGAGAGTATATCTCATTTGGCGAGCGAGTTCTTCTTGGGGGGCGCGAGTCGGGTGCAGGATAATGCTGCCATGCTTGGACTCATCGTACGCGGGTTCTAAGCGACCTTTGCGAAGCACTGGGTACCCGCTTGTTTGCTTCCATTGATCGCATATTGTCTTGAAGCGTCCATCGACCGCCATGTATCCCTATCTATGAGACGCGGCGTGGCGACGCCACGTGGTGACTGTAAGTAGAACGGGTATGAAGGCTGGGAATTAATTGGACAGCATCTTCTGAGTAGGGCTTGACGATTACATGCGCCATGCGGCAATTGCCATGCGTTTCATCACAGCGAGAGGCGGACTAGCAGTGAAAGGCCAATAAGGTGTTTCCGATGAGATGCCTTAGCAGTTCGAAGTTGAAATTGAATTCATTTGAAGCAAGTTCGAGGAAACGTGTTGGACTGTGGAAAAGATAGGCCCGTTTGAAGGTTCGCAGTGGAAAAGTTTGAGGGCTTAAGGAAAAGTTGCCCAGGCGGACTTTTGGCCTGGCAGTACAAAACTTTTCCATAAACCCCGAAACTTTTCCATACCTGGAAAAGTGCCCCGGGGTGGTGCCGGAACCCCGGGGCAGGGTTTGGGGGACGTTTGGGTTTGGGCTACCGAATTTGACCAAACCGCGTCAACTTTGTCCCGTGTGAACGAAAAAAGGTTTGGATGTACGACAGAAACGCCCAACTAACCCGTAACTCAGACCCAAACCTGTCTCGTCTGACCGACCTCTTAGCGAGTAGATGATGGCCACAGGCTTCCTCATCATGCTTATGATGGCTTCGTGTTTCCCTAGCGCACTTGTTGCCTTGTCATAATTTAGCCATCGTATTTCATGTGGTTCCGTCACGCTTTGGAATTTTCAGCGAGACTTCCTGCTTGGTGCGATTATTAGCAGTCAGAGGTTACCCTGCTTCCGTGCTGCCCCGTAGCCCTCTTGCAAATCAAACCCCTTGTTCCGTTGTTCCCCTGCGCAACCCAACGCCTGCGTAGCCCTTGGAATGGAACACTCTCACGCTCATGCAATACTCTCACGCTCTCTTGTTTCCCCCTTGCGCCACTCGCTCGCCAAGGTCGATAGAGTACGGACTGCGTTGCTTACAAATATTTACATCCATCATTCGTGATGAGAGGGGATGCAATGAGAAGGCACAGGGAGAAAAGCGCTAATATGATAGTCCGAGGAGTTTTGTCTCGTTCCGAGGAGTTTTGAATTTGACCGGTTTTGACGCCGGCTACCCGGCTAAACAGCTTCACAGCTACACAGCTACATTCGGACTACTGACGACATAAATGAAAACCGCAATAACCCTCTAGGGCGTATCGCTTCAATTCTCGCAGCAAAGCTTCGCAACAACTCGGGCAACTTCGCAGCAACTCGAGCACTTTTCGCACTAACTTATCAAAAACTCGAGCAACTTTCAAACTACAGCCCATTTCCGTCTCTTTCTTCCGTTCCGCATCATGCTTCAAATAGTTTCCATCCTTCCATCCTTCAATACTTTGTTGCTTCTACGCGAACTTGAGCACATATGAAGAAGAGCAGAAGAGCAGCGAACTCAGCCAGTCAGCGCGCACAGCGAGCTCTTCAGACGGACGAGGAAAGGGACCATGAAAACCAGCCTCGTCGTTCATCAGATGCTGCCAGCCCACAGCAGCGCGCAGCTTACAACCAGGCCAGGCGCAAAGCTCATGCAGCCAAGCCCTGAAAATCAACGCCAGGCTATTAATCAGACAAGACGTGAACCTGGCAGGCTGCCCCGCGCAATTCGCGATTGATGTGTTATCTACCTCTCCACCAACGTAATGCCATCGCATTGCCTGGTCGGCAGGCAATTATTACGAGATACTTTTGCATTTCTTGAGACCACCACTGGCATTGCCTACCCTAAGCGGTATGGCCCTTGCACCCCTCATCCAATCTCTTTTTATTGTTTGAAGCATTGATACATCGGTTGCTTAGCATGTTGCGTTACAGGACTGGCTGAAATCTCCTGGTCAAAACAACAGCTGCAGACCCAATTATGTTACGCGCAAAGAAGAAGCTGCAGGCATGTCGCTGTGTGATTGCGCACGCCCGGTATTCTAAGCGGGGTCGGCTTTCGCAAGCTATTGGCAGGTTGGATCCGCAGCCTGCTCTTTATCCACTTTGTACTTCTGCATGATCTAGGCCCACAGCTGGAGTGGAAGGGATGAGGTAGGGAGAAGGGGATAACGCATGCTTGCCGGTGATTCGGGAAAGAGAGGGTGGGGGGGGAGGATTGAGGGTGGCCCACCATGGGTGGAAATGACTGGGGTGAGGGGAGGGGGAAGAAAGAGAAAGAGTGTAGATGGGGTGGAAGGGCGGAAGGGGGGGCATGCGTTGGGGGAAATATCTTGACTGTGTGTATGCCAAGGGGAAGATTAGGGGGAAATTGTAATCATAGCCCGAGCTTGATATACACATAAATATTCATCCTACATAAAATTTGGAGTGGAGAGGATGGGACTAGACTTCCTCCCGGCCATCCCCGTATAGGGGTTTGGGCTGTGTTGCAGCTCCCCCATAGGGGGGTAGGGGGGTATATTTGGGTGGTGCGGAGATGACTGGGGGTTAGGTGGGGTGCAAGGGGGATAAACAGAGTGTGAGTCAAGGGGGTGGGGATGGGGGGCAGGAAGATTTCGGGGGAAACAGGGATCATGTAGGTCCTGGGGGCTGGGGGTGGGGGGGTATATTTATAGTAGGGAAAGGAAGGGGGCATGTGTTCGATATTTTGCAAAGGGGGAAATATCTTGACTGTGTGCATGTGAGTAAGGGGGAGGGGGGGGGGGGGGGGAGGGTGTACGTTCAAGGGCGTTGCACGTTATGTAACCCAGGCCAGAACAGGACCCAGGACCTGGGTGGGTGGGGTGGCGGGTGGCCTCCGGCCACACGGGCAATGTACTAGTACATGCATACATCTATATATATATATAAAGAAATCATGGTCGTGGTCGCGGTCGTGGTCGTGGTCGTGGTGGTGTCATCATCGCGTACCCACGTGCCACGGGCGTGCGAAGTGTAACCGACTTGCAACCGACTTTCCGTACACCCAAGTCTTCGCCCAGTGATTTCAATTGCCGAAACAGCAGATGCGCTAAGCTATGCGGGCGCGCTCATTTCATGTCCACAACTGCCTCCCATACTGCGACTGCAATGAATTGCAATGAAATGAGTGAGGAGATCCTCTCCTCGGAGGTCATTTTCTGACCCTCAGATCGCTTTGCACGGCGCTCGGAATAATAGTTTTCAGTGTATTGCTTCACGGAGCGACCTGCGGCTCATGCTCTAGAACTTTCACTTCGGCTCATGATTCGGCTGGCCCTTGACTTTCACTTGGCTCACGCATGCGCACTTCTTTCTTCATCTCAGCATTACATTCGTCATCGCATTATGCTATCACATAGCCTGAGTCGCTATCACATCGCCTGATTCTTGATTGGAGGTAGTTGACTTCCATTCTCCAGCCTTTCTGCAGGCTCTATTGATAAATTCATCTTGCTGCGAGCTTAGACACAGGCGCGGCTCGTGGTATCTCTGCACGATCGAAGTCCCTGCAACCCTGTGACGTTCTTCCGACGTCCAACTTCCTTCTTGCTGCGTGCTCCTTGCACCGCGTGCAATACCTCTTCAAGATCTCCCCCCCCACCCCACACCACTCACACCCTGCAAAGATAAGGTTATTTTCGCGCTGAGCTGTGGCGAGTGCGTGACAGAGTTGACCGAGCGAAGGCCCTTTCGGGAAACAGCTTGCACGCCCAACTAGGTATCTATGCGCGAAGAGGAAGCTACAGGTAAGCCCCTCTGCTCTCGCGCAATTCCGATCTTTCAAGCCGAGTCTGAAACTGCGCAGACGTTCGTTTGCAATTTCCATAAGTCTTCGCATTTCCGCGTCGTCTGACGAAACGTCTAAACGTCTGCGCGATTTCGAACTCAGCTGGAAACATCATAATCGCTTCTGTTAAACCCATCTGCTAAAGTGGCCGAGAGAAGATCAGATTAATGGGAACGGAGAATCAGGGAAGTGCGTGTGTGTTGGCGGGTAAAGGGGTTAGGCAAATTTGAGATTGGGCCTGGATCGAGGTTTGGGCAGAGTGGGGACTGTGTGTGTGTGTGTGGGGGGGGGGGGGGGGGGGGGGGGGATGCATGGGGAGGGATTAGTTGTAGTGTGTGGTTAGTTGGTGCTGGGGTGGGTGGGTGGGTGGTGGTGGTGGTGGGGGGGGCAGATGCGTCAGCATTTGAAGTGGGGTAAACATGATGACTGTGTTTATGAGAGGGGTGGAGGTGAGGACATGTGTAGCCCATTCTGTAACCCAGCCCCACGGGCACCCTATTATGATTGGGGTAGGGGTGATGTGTGTCTGTGTGGCCACCGGCCACACGGGCTACCGTACTAGTACATACATACATACATATATATATACATACAGCGAAAAGAAACGTGCAAACCGTAGCGTTCAATATCTGGTTCCCTAAAGCCATTTTCTTTTTATCACCCATGGAGGTAGGTCCCCCGCCGCAAACCTTTAGCTAAAGGGCAATGGTCATTTGTTTGTAAAAAGCAGCCAAATTGCTGGCTGGAGCCATGAAGGGTACTATATTTTGTCTAATTGGTTAGCGCTTAACGAGCACGAACATCAAATTGGTCAGCACTTGATAGTGCAATAAGCGCCAAAACTGCGCGCTGCGCCTGCAGGGATTGAAAAAACTGCGCGAAACGCGCTGTAGGGCTCAAAAAGCGTGCGCGAAATCGCGCTGCCGCACGCTCTTTGTAGTACCCTGGAGCCATGTAACAAAGTTCAAGTAAAAAAGTGTCTGTCTTACAGCAGCTAGATAGCGAGCAGCCTTGACAGCCTGGAGCAATGTAACCAAGTTCAAGTATACAGCAGCTAGTTATTTGCTGTTGTACATCCATCTACAGATATAGTACTACTCAAATTCAAGGTCTCGTTCTCTCATGTGCAAAAGCCGAAAGGGTCTAATCAAGATCAGACACCCAACCGTCTCCCCTTATATTTACCTAGCTACCTAGTCTATCCACCCATCAACAGACAGCTGAACGGCAAAAGTTCAAGCCACCTGTCTACAACCCCTAGAAATAACATGGACATACTAAGCAGTTGATACACGTCATGCGGACCCTAATCGAAAGACACGGGGCTGCGGAAGCTGCATCGTTCAACAAGCGACTACACAACACACCTGAACGACTCTTTTAACTGATGCCATGTTAAAACAACTAAGCCCCTGGGGGCTTCTGGGGTGGGCTGGAGGCTGGATAATGATATAACCACCTAAACCAAAGTGCTGACAAGCCCCCCCCCCCCCCCCCCGGTTCCCCCTTAAGTTCCGAATTGAATTGATTAAGTTCCTGCCAAAGACGGAGAGCAGGCTGGAGCCATGTAAACAAGTTCAATTTCTACCAGTATGATCAGTTCTATTGGATGTTCCCATGATGCCTTTGGAGTAAGGCAGGGAAGCCCTTTTCAGTCTATCAGACTACCTCTGGATGGCAAAACCTAGCTATTCCTCACGTTCGTCTTCCAGCCCGAAATCTAAAGGGGCTTGGAAAACCTGATGTGATGTGACTATGTGATCATGTGACTATGTGTGACTTTATCTGTAGTTCTACGCTATTGTGAGCAGGGGAAACTGTTAAGTACACGAGGGGCAGCCCTCGCATCAATGCAAAAATAATAATAACGCCTGGTGGGGCATGGTATTAAGGGAGCTCTGTCTTACGGTGGTAGAGAACGGGCTGCTACTTTACCCAGACAGTGCTACAATGGCAGCGACCGCGGACACTAAAGCGCACCCGTAGGGATTCGAATCCAGCACCTTCTTTAGTCCAGCCGAATGGTCAACCATTCACCAAACCGGAATCCAGCATAAGTGCGTATGCTCGAACCCAGACCGACAAACTTTGTTTTGTGACGCGTTGCAAATTAAGCGACTTGGTGCGACCCCAGTGCGACGTGCTGCCCCCCGAACCCCGCGGAGCTGCCCTACCCACCCTATTCCATCGACAGCCCAGACTTCCTTCTTACGTACACTACTCTTCAATGACATGAGCAAGATGCAGCGCCAGCAATTGCTTTCTTTTCAGCTACGAGCAGCAGCTTCCAGGTAGCTCCCATGGCTTGCTACCAACCAAACCTAAGCCACGTAGTGCATCTGGAAGCTGACAGAATTGGATTTCCAATTCTGTTGAAATTCGAGGGCATAGTGGCTGGCTTGGAGAGCTGAAAAGGTGCCAGCCCTGGCCAAGGCCCTCTTCAGCTTGGTTGGTCTAACTCTACCTGGGCTACCTGGACCTTGATAAGTTGTTAAACTGTCCGTGTAGAGACCTGGACATTTCTATGAACGGTCTAAGTTCGAACCCTGTCACACTCCCTGGTTTCCGTGGGTATCACACGGGGGGAAGAATTGTATTCTGCAGGCAGTAAGACGCCGCATTGCTGGTGTATAGAACCTTGTAACAAATCTTCTTCTACCTGGTCTACCTAGGCATATTCCAGTTGAAAACAACCGGATCGCCCAGATCAACCTGGGGTGACCGGCCTATGCCGCGGATTCATGCGCAGGTGGCGTGGGACGAAGGCCTTGGTTGACACCACCCTGAGGCATAATCGGCTCCTCATCCGGTCTAACCAGTGTAACAGTGGGGTCTCTGCTACATTGAGGACTGTACAAATTACCAACACGTGGCATCACAGCTTACCGACCCTACCATACCTTACTGACACCCTACACTACCCCACCATAGCTTACCGACACCCTGCACTACCCTAAATTGGCTTCCAGACACCCTATACTAGCATAGCTTACCAACTCTACCGACCCTAGCATTGCTTACCAACACCCTACACTAACCTTGCATAGGTTAAGGGACTGACCATGAATTTAATTCGAGTGAATCAAGCTTCACTGAACACAAGCCGAGCTTGAGTCAGTCCAAGCCATGGACCCCTTTGTCTAGTTGGTTTTGCCATACTTTTCCGAGATCCACTTTTAGGGGGAAAAGTTATTTGCCAACAATTCATCTTCCGGATACTTAAGGCGCATACAGTTGACTGATCGAAAGCCAAACTGCCCCAAATTCAAGATGACGATGTTGCGGCCCTCAACTGAGGGCTCGGTAGCCCTGGCTGTTTTGCCTGCCAGCTTTCGAGTCACCGCACGCATCTCAATTCAAGATGACGATGTTGCGGCCCTCCACCGAGGGCACAGCAGCCCTGGCTGTTTTACCTGCCTGCTTTCGCGTCACCTCACGCATCTTCTTGTCAAAGCGGCTTGTCTCCTTCTTTTCATGCGCGCCTGCCGCTGCTACAAGCCTCTCGTCTTTCTGGGGCTCAACTACGTAATCCAACTTGGAAGCCTGTGCACACAAAAGCAGTATATATATGTCTGAAAATATGCCTGGGCAGAGGGAGGGAGGAAAGAGGGAGAGGGGAGGGGAGGGGAGGGGGAGGAGCAGAGAGGAGACAAATGTGTGAGGGGAAATAGCCTTGAAATATGTGGGAGCCAAATTAGGATCATGTAGTCAGGGAAAGGTACAGCAGTTGTGGGGTGCATCCTTCTAGGGCTCCACTACGACTACGTACTCCAACTTGGAAGCCTGTGCACAGAAAAGCAGTATGTATATATGTCTGGAAATATGCCTGGAAAGAGGGGGGGAGGAAAGAAGGAGGAAAGAGGGAGAGGGGAGGGGGAGGGGGGGGAGCGGAGAGGAGACAAATGTATGAGGGGAAATAGCCTGGAAGTATGTGGGGGGCAAATTAGGATCTTGCAGGCAGGGAAAGGTACAGCAGTTGTGGGGGGCATCCTTCTGGGGATTGACTACGTACTCCAACTTGGAAGCCTGTGCACAGAAAAAACATTTGGTTCGCTATTTGATGAGGCACAGCATAGGAATCAGGTTGAAAGAATGGTTGGTTGTTCCCAGTGCAAGCAAGGCCGGAGGTTGATCCCACACAGGATGACACCACAGACACAGTTTCTTTTTGGCAGAGCCCCCCTCCCCCCCAAAAGCAGCAGCTTCTAGTCAGCTCCCTGAGCCAGCCACTCACTGGGGAAAGCCCCAAGATTTGAACATTACTGGAAGTAAACGCTTTGCGCGGTTTGGGGGGCTGCGCGTCGTACTGGAATCGCACCGAGTCACTCAATTTGCGACGCGCCTCAAAAATAGAAACCCAATCTCACCTGGGGAATGGCCGCATGCCACCGGAAGCCAGCCTGTCCCAATTTCGGCTTGGGCTTCTGCGAAGCGAGCTTTGCATCGGCATCTTTCTGGTTTGAAAGCATCAGGGAATTAGCCCGAGCACCACGCAGCTGCTCCTCCTTCACACGTCGCTTTTCTGCCTCGGAGTCGGCATCGAAGAAAATGGGCCGGGACCACCTCTGCACCAGCTCACGAGCTAAGTTCTTGTTTGGGACTGCTTCGTCGGGGCACTTGGCCAGGAACATGACGCGGCTGCCTAGCTGCGACTTCTTTAACTGGGACTTGATGTCTTCTCGGTGAGTGTCGATTGGGAGGTTCTGGGCAGAGGGGGGTGGGGTGGGGTTAGGTAATGGGGGGGGGGGGAAATGAGGGGGGTTAGTTGGCAGCGGCAGGGAGAGAGCAGCAGCTTCTAGGCAGCTCCCTTAGCTAGTCACTGGTCTTAGCCACACAATTTCAACAGTTCTGGAAAGATAAATCTGTCAGCTTCCAGATGCACTACATTGCTACAGGTTTGGCTGGGTAGCAAGCCTAGGGAACTGCTTACAAGCTGCTGCTCGTGGCTGAAAAGGAAAGCTACATTCCACATACCTATCACTCCCCTGTGGTAGTCTGAGCTAGATAAACAAGTCCTATCCAGCGTCGCAAGCGAGGCGGAAAATTGGCAAAGTGCGTTGGCAACGAAACGACAGGTGGGATTGACGGGGCTGACCGAAGCCAGTTAGTTGTGAGACAGTTGGCTGACGTGTCAGGCTTAAACTATTCGGTCGGTCAGTCGGACGCACAAACGGACAACGGGGTAACCCTGGGGACTTCCGCCCCCTAGAAGGGAGGGCTCCGCAAAAAATTAACAGGATGAGGAACACGAAGATGTACCAGCCCCAGCTCCATCCACAGCCCCACCCCCAACTCCAGGCCAGCCCCAAAACCCAGGTCATGCCTCAAACCAGTAACTCTAATAACTCAATTACCTTGCAGGCTCTGAGAACGCATCCCCTCACTTTCACATTGTTGAGGGAGCCATCGCTGTATGCTATCTGTGGACCACCACCACCACCACATTTACGACCATTACCGCAGTTTGCAGCCCCCTGAACACCATTACACCCACACCAAGTAGTAACTAGTCTAGGGAGAGCGCACATACCTTGCAGGCCCTGATAACGCATTCCCTCACTTTCACGTTGGGGAGGGAGCGATCACTGTATGCTATCTGTGAACCACCATCACCACCGCAATCAAAACAATTAACACAGTCTGGCGCCCCCTCCACGCCATTACACCCA
Source organism: Chlamydomonas sp. ICE-L (assembly GCA_013435795.1). Taxonomy (NCBI): domain Eukaryota; kingdom Viridiplantae; phylum Chlorophyta; class Chlorophyceae; order Chlamydomonadales; family Chlamydomonadaceae; genus Chlamydomonas; species Chlamydomonas sp. ICE-L. The sequence goes on along the minus strand of JACBWV010000610.1, from coordinate 126,370,136 downwards.
CATCAAGTGGCGACTCGTCTAGTATACACAGGACCCCTCACCTCACACCCACTGCACCCACAGGGAGAGCGCACATACCTTGCAGGCCCTGAGCACGCATTCCTTCAATTTCACGTTGGGGAGGGAGCCCTCACTGTTGTCTGTGCACCACCACCACCACCACCACCACATTTACAAACATTACCGCAGTTTACAGCCCACATCACGCCATTACACTCAGTAAGTATTCTAGGGAGAGCGCACACACCTTGGAGGCTCTGAGAACGCATCCCCTCACTTTCACGTTGTGGAGGGAGCCATCAATGTATGCTATCTGTGAACCACCACCACCACATTTACGACCATTATTGCAGTTTGCAGCCCACTTCACATCATTACACCCGAGCTAAGTGGAAAGTAGTCTAGGGAGAGAGTACATAAGGGTACAACATTGGGACATTTTGGGTTGCTTAAAAAGCGCAATTGCCTCTTTTGGGGCAGAGGGAATTTACGAATTTGCTTCAATCAAACAATCGGTCCCCAAAACCTTGCGTGCTAGCGTACAATAGCGCGCGCCATGTTGTACCCTGGAGCACATACCTTGCAGGCCCTGAGATCGCATCCCCTCACTTTCACGTTGTTGAGGGAGCCATCACTGTATGCTATCTGTGAACCACCACCACCATCACATTTACCACCACTACCGCAGTTTGCAGCCCACACCACGCTATTACACCTACACAAAGTGGCAACTATTCAAGGAAGGGAGCACATATCTTGCAGGCCCTGATAACGCATCCCCTCACTTTCACGTTGGGGAGGGAGCCATCACTGTGGCTATATTCTAACCACCACCACCACCACCACCACCACCAAATTTACGATCATTACCCCAGTTTGCAGCCCCCTCCATGCTATTACACCCACACCAAGTACCAACTAGTGTAGTTTACACACAAGACCCCTCACCTCATACCCACCGCACCCATAGGAAGAGCGCACATACCTTGCAGGCCCTGAGAACGCACCCCCTCACTTTCACGTTGGGGAGGGAGCCATCACTGTAGGGTTCCAACCATGCCTTCAATACGCCCAGGCCACCAGCGCTGATGAACATTTCATGATACTTTTTCTGCAATTGGGGTGGGCGGCAGTGGCACATGAGTGTGGGTAGGAGGAGGATGGGTGGGGGGGAGCCACGCCTTCAATGCACCCAGGCCACCAGTGCTGATGAACATTTCATGGTTATTTTTCTGCAATTGGGTGGGCGGTAGTGGTACTTGAGCGTGGGTAGGAGGAGGATGGGTGTGTGGGGGGGGAGTCATGCCTTCAATACGTCCAGGCCACCAGCGCTGACTAATATTTCATGGTAAATGTTCCGCAATTGTGGTGGGCGGTAGTGGTACATGACTGTGGGTAGGAGGAGGATCGGTAGGTGGGGGGGGGAGCCATGCCTTCAATACACCCAGGCCACCAGCGCTGATGAACATTTCATGGTTCTAGGGGGGGGGGGGGGGGGGGGGGGGGGGGGGGGGGGGGGGGGAAGGGGGGGTCATGCCTTAAATACGCCCAGGGTGTTAAAAACCTGTTTATGCACATCATTGGTTAACCATGTAGTTGGTGTACAGGTGTTGAACACCCTGAACACTTCTTTAACAACCTACAGGTGCAGGCTGCCTTAGGGGAGGAGGAGGATGGGTGGGGGGTTATGAATGTCTGGTGGTGAATGGTGGATATGGAGTGGGGGATGGTGGGGGATGGTTGTGGGGGATGGTGGTGAGAATGTCTGGTGGGGGATGGTGGAAACGGAGTGGTGGGGGATTGTGGTGAGGAATGTCTGGTGGGGGGTGGTGGATATGGAGTGGTGGGGGATGGTGGTGAGGAATGTCTGGTGGGGGGTGGTGGATATGGAGTGGTGGGGGATGGTGGTGAGGAATGTCTGGTGGGGGGTGGTGGATATGGAGTGGTGGGGGATGGTGGTGAGGAATGTCTGGTGGGGGATGTCTGGTGGGGGGTGGTGGACATGGAGTGGTGGATATGCATTCTGCACTGGGAGATGAGGGGTGGGGGATATGTGGGTGGCCGAGAAGGGGATGGGTTAGTGTAAGGGAGAGAGGGGTGGATGAGTGTGGGTTGGGTGGTAGGGAGCTTCCCCTGCTTTCTAGTGGTGTGATTTTGATTGTGCATGTTGGCAGTCTCACCACTTTCCACACACACCACCTGCCCTCCCACCTGTGACAGCACCTAACTGCCAACCGCCAAACTGTGACAGCACCTAACCTAACCGCCAAACTGTGACAACCCCCACCACCAACCAACCAGTGTTACCCACCTGAGCCAAGAAATCATCAACCTCCTTCAGCATTTTCAACAATTTTCAACCAACACCAGCCCTACCACCATCCTAGTTAACCTTCTCTCCAGCAGCAATATTTCCCACAGTGTTACCCACCTGAGCCAAGAAATCATCGGCCTCCTTCAGCATTTTCAACTTCTGGACTGCCGGCCTTCCAGCCTCATGTTGCTCCATGTCTTCTTCAGCAGCAGCCTCCATCTTAGCTAGCTTGTCATCCACAACCATCTGGAGGGGAGCAGGCAGGGATTGTGTGCGTGTGGTGGTGGTGGTGGTGCAGTGTGTGTGTGTGGGGGGGGGGGGGGGGGGGGGGGGGGGGCGGAACCCCATCTTGGCTAGCTTGTCATCCACAACCATCTGGGGAGGAGCAGACAGGGATTATGAGTGTGGGTGGGGGTGTGGGTGGGGGGGGTGGGGTGGGGGGGAGGGGGCGGAACTCCATCTTGGCTAGCTTGTCATCCACAACCATCTGGAGGGGAGCAGACAGGGATTGTGAGTGTGTGTGTGTGTGTGTGTGTGTGTGTGTTGGGGGGGGGGGGGGGGGGGGGGGGGGGGGGGAGGGGGCGGAACTCCATCTTGGCTAGCTTGTCATCCACAACCATCTGGAGGGGAGCAGGCAGGGATTGTGTGTGTGTGTGTGTGTGGTGTGGTGGTGGTGGTGAGCGGTAGATGTGTGTGTGGGGGGGGGGGGAGGGGAGGGGCAGAGTGTGTGTGTGTTTGTGTGTGTGTGTGTTTAGGGGGGGGGGGGGACTTCATCTTGGCTAGCTTGTCATCCACGACCATCTGGAGGGGAGCAGGCAGGGATTGTGGGTGGGGGCAGGGATTGTGGGTGGGTGGGTGGGTGGGTGGGGGGGGGATTGTGGGTGTGCGGGTGGGGGGGAGGCAGAACTCCATCTTGGCTTACTTGTCATCCACGACCATCTGGAGGGGAGCACACAAGGATTGTGTGTGTGTTTGTGCATGGGGGGGGGGGGGGGGGGGGGGGGGATTGTGGGTGTGTTGGCGGGGGGGAGGTGGAACTCCATCTTGGCTAACTTGTAATCCACGACCATCTGGAGGGGAGCAGACAGGGATTGTGTGTACGTTTGTGTGTGTGTGTGTGTGTGTGTGGTGGTGGTGGGGGGGACTCCATCTTGGCTAGCTTGTCATTCACTACCATCTGGAAGGGAGGAGGGGCGCATGCAGGGATTGTGAGTGTGGGTCAGGGGGGCGGGAGTGTGGGTGGGACGGGACGGAGCAGGGTTTGTGTGGGCAGGGTGCATGTGTGTGTGTGGGGGGGGGGGGGGATCTCCATCTTGGCTAGCTTATTATCCACTACCATCTGGTAGGGAGGAGGGACGCAGGCAGGGATTGTGAGTGTGGAGCGGGGGGGCGGGGGCGGGACGGGACGGGTCAGGACAGGACAGGGGGAAAAAAGGGGGGGGGAGGGGGGGGGGGGGGCAGGAGGGCTGAACTGTTTAGGTTTTTGTTTCATGTTTTTTTACTGACCTGGAACAACAGAAGCCAAAAGAATCAACATAGAAGACCATATTAATGAGCAGTTGTTAGTAATGAGTCAGTGTGTACAGCAACAGTTAGTAATGAGTCAGTATGTACAGCAGTAGTTAGTAATAAGTCAACAGCAGTTAGTAATGAGGCATTGTGTACAGCAGTAGGTAGTAATGAGTCAGTATGTACAGCAGTAGTTAGTAATAAGTCAACAGCAGTTAGTAATGAGGCATTGTGTACAGCAGTAGGTAGTAATGAGTCAGCAGTAGGTAGTAATGAGTCAGTACGTACAGCAGTAGTTAGTAATGAGTCAACAGCAGTTAGTAATGAGGCAGTGTGTGCAGCAGGAGGTAGTAATGAGTCAGCAGTAGGTAGTAATGAGTCAGTACGTACAGCAGTAGTTAGTAATGAGTCAACAGCAGTTAGTAATGAGGCAGTGTGTGCAGCAGGAGGTAGTAATGAGTCAGCAGTAGGTAGTAATGAGTCAGTACGTACAGCAGTAGTTAGAAATGAGTCAACGGCAGTTAGTAGTGAGGCAGAATGTACAGCAGTAGTTAGTAATGAGTCGGCAGTATTTAGTAATGAGTCAGTGCGTACAGCAGTAGTTAGTAATGAGTCAACAGCAGTAAGTAATTAGGCAGTGTGTACAGCAGTAGGTAGTGATGAGTCAGCAGTAGTTAGTAATGAGTCAGTGCGTACAGCAGTAGTTAGTAATGAGTCAGCAGTAGTTAGTAATGAGTCAGCAGTAGTTAGTAATGAGTCAATGCGTACCAGGGCTTATTTTTCCTCGGCTTTTCTCACCAGCTTCTAGACAGCCCCCGAAGCCAGCCACTGCGCTACACCCAAATAATTCAGCACTTCTGGACAGAAGACTGTGTCAGCTTCAAGATGCCAGGTTCTGTTAGGTTTAGCCAAATAGCAAGTCAGGGGAGCTGCTTAGAAGCTGCTGCTTGGGGTGGAAAAGAAAGGCTGTGCCGCGTATCACCATCTGTGCCTCAGACTCTGTGTGCTTCCTAACACAAGGATGAACCTCACAGACACCAGTAATGAGCAGTGGTTAGTAATTAGTCAGTGCGTACCGCCATCTGTGCCTCAGACTCTTAAGAGACACCAGTAATGAGCAGTGATTAGTGATGAGTCAGTGCGTACCGCCATCTGTGCCTCAGACTCTTAAGAGACACCAGTAATGAGCAGTGATTAGTAATGAGCAGTGGATGGTGATGAGTCAGTGCGTTCCGCCATCTGTGCCTCAGACTCCTAAGAGCACCAGTAATGAGCAGTGATTAGCAATGAGCAGTGGTTTGTGATGAGTCAGTGCGTACCGCCATCTGTGCCTCAGACTCCTTCTGCTTCCTGCGCTTCTTGGCACCAAACTCAGCCTCATCTGCCTCGGGCTCTCCCTCCTCTGCCTCCTCAGGGGGGGGGATGTCCTCGTACTCATCCTCAACCACATCGCTGCCAACGTTCTCCTCCTCCTCCTCCTCGTCGCCTGCAATGCAACACAGCACAGCTTGCTGTGAGAATATGTTCACTGTTTATTTTTGCCTCGGACTCGTCCTCCACCACATTGCTACCAACGTTTTCCTCTTCATCATCATCATCATCATCTCCTGCAATGCAACACAGCACAGCTTGCGGCGAGAATATGTTAACAGTTTATGTTTTCCCTGTCCTCAACCACATCACTACCAACGTTCTGTGAGCAAAAATTAACTGTTTATTTGTTCCTCGTCCTTGTCCACAACCACATTGCTACCAACATTCTCCTCCTCATCATCATCATCATCTCCTGCAATGCAACACAGCATAGCTTGCGGCGAGAATATGTCCACTGTTTATGTTTTCCTTGTCCTCGTCCTGAACCACATCGCTACCAACATTCTGTGAGAATATGTTAACTGTTTATTTGTTCCTCTGACTCGTCCTCAACCACATTGCTACCAACGTTCTCCTCCTGCTCATAATCATCATCGCCAGCAATGCAGCTCAGCACAGCTTGCTGTGATAATATGTTCACTCTTTCTTTTTTGGGCTACGCGTAGCAGCTTCTAGGCAGCTCCTTTGAACCACCCTTGAGCCAGACCTGAAGCTAGCTAGTGTGTACGAAAGCTGATAAGAGAGACATTCAAATGCAGCCGAAAGCTTTGGGCTTGCCCCAGTTGCTGGCTAATGGAGCTGGCGGGAAGCTGCCAAGCCCAACATTTTCAGCAGCGTTGGAATGCATGCCATGCCAGTTTTTAGGTACACTAGCTAGCTTCAGGTGCGGACCAAGGACGGGGTCAGGGAGCTGCCAAGAAGCTGCTACGCGTGGCCCCAAAAAGAAACAGTGGCAACCGCGTCCACACTCAATACTATGATTGATGAAACCACAGTAAGCTGCCATCTCTGACAAGTATTTCAAGACTTGTTTCTGCAACATACATACAAGCAGAATACAAACAAGCAATATACATACAATCAAGCATCATACATACAAGCAGCATACAAACAAGCAGCATACAAACAAGCAACATACATACATGCATCGTACTACCAACCCACCCACCCATCCACCCACCTACATGTACCAACACATGTACCTACACATGTATACACCCACTCACATTTCTCAGCCAGCAAGCCAGCGAGTTTGCTACGATATGGAACCGCTTTCGCAGCCTGCATCGAAACAGTAACTTTACGTCGTCTTCCGGAGCCTCATTATTAATAGCCTCTGCTACCGCTGTAATAAGTTTTTCATCCGGATTATGTTAATAGGCAATAGCAAGAGAACTACGAAAGCGCTATGGGAAAAACATTGTTATGTACTAAATCTTTGTTTTGAGCATTATGTTTGGTGCCAATTAGGGGAGGCATACTGGCGGCACTAGAAGCATACTGGCGGCACAAAGTCGCATGGCACCAAGTCAGGGACCGCAGCCACTGAGTACAAGTATAAGCTTACAAAGCACCTCTACCTCATGCCATCACGCACCCACACTCACCATCATGCACCCACTCACTCTACCTAATGCAACCATGCCCACACTCACCACTGTTCTCGATGAAGCCACGGGCAGCTGCTGCTTCTACCTCATGCCACCACGCCCACACTCACCATCACGCATCCACTCACTTAACAGCACGCACACGCTCACTCTACAGCACTCACCCACTCACTCTACCTACACAACCATGCCCACACTCACCACTGTTATCGATGAAGCCACGGTCTGCTGCCGTCTCTACGTCATCTTCAGGGGCCTCAAAGTCAGGGATGTCAGCCAAGTCACCCCCCTCCTCTCCCTCTCCTGCTCCTGCAGCCCCACGCTGGGGCCTACCACGGCCCTCAGAGGGGCCCTCTGCCTTCCTCTTCTTCTTGTCTTTCTTGTCTCCCGAGCCCGTCTTCCTCCTCCTGCCGGAACCGCCCTCCTCATCATCACCTGAGGCGGGTCCCTCCTGTGTATCATGGTGTTGCGTGATGTACAGACGTGGACATGTTAATGATCTGTCTGAGTTCCAACCCTGTCGCACTATCTGGTTTCCGTGGATATGGTACTGGGGGAAGTTTTGTATGTTGCAGACAGTTAGACGCCGTATTGCCGGAGTAAAGAACCTTGTAACAAATTGAAGAAAGATGCATGGTGAGCGTGCATCATGCGTTGCATGGTGATGCGGGTGATGTGTGATGCATGATGGATGCGAGTGATGTGTGATGCATGTGAGTGATGTGTGATGCATGCGAGTGATGATGGGAGTATGGGGTTGGGGGTAGCAGGAGTGGGTTTGGGGGCAGAAAAGGTGGGGCTGGTGTGTGCAGTGATGGGCTCAAAGGACAGGCGTGTATGAAGGCAGGAATTGAAATGTCCGTCAAGGTGCTTTTCCCTCTCCATCTCCCTCTCTCAGCACAGGCTAAGGGCCTGGGTCTTATATCTTCTTAAGCTGCTTGTGAGGAAAAACCACGTATCTGCACATGCATAGCTTCTGAAGAGAAGAAAAAAGCACTAAGGATGCCCTTCGCATCACCTCCCATCACCCCTTGCTTCAGATCCTGGATGTCGCGTACTCACCGCCTCTCTCTTCTTCTTTGCGACAAGCCTAGCCATGATGGCCTTGCGATCTTCAGCCGTGGGAGCAGCAGGCTCCAGTTCCTGCGCTGGCCCCGCATCCTCCTCGTCAGGGATATCATCCTCAAGCCCCTCGTCTTCTAATCCTGGTTGGTAATCGTCCTCATCGTTCTCATCGAAGAGGGAGGCCTTTCCAGCGTCCGCTGCTCCATACTGCGACAAATAGAAAGCGAATTCATGCACCCCGTCCGTTTTCGCTGAACTGGTGCGACGATGCGAACAATGCGCTCTTTGTATGGGAAACGTAAGCTAAAGAGGTGGACCAGACACTGGACTTGACACTCGACTTACCTCGTTCATGTCATCCTCAAGGTCGGACATTGCGCTGGTACGGCTTTACAAGTAGGAATTATCGCGCTGTAATCAAGGTATCGATAATTGGTCAAGAGAAGGGGAAATGAAATGCAACAGGTCCCATGTCTCAACCAGGGTCTCAACGCATGAATGGGCCGGTAAACAGCCGGGAGTTGGCTTGGACCTGGTGGACTTGGCTTGGACTGGTCGAGCTTCGTGCCATCTCTTTCATTACCCTGAATTACCCCAGAAACTATCGCAATCCCGTCTGTGCTTTTCCTCTCCCCGCGCATCGATCCTGGTACTCTGAGCAAGTCCAAAATCAGCTCGCGCATTATTCACCCGCATGCTGTTCTACCTCACTTGCATGCGCTAAAGCCTTCCATTCAAGCATTAATACTAAGCCAGCCCCAAATCAAAAGACGACCATCATCGTCTTTCGTGAGCTGTCACCACCCACCCCGCTCGCCGACCTAAAAGAGGAAGCCAGCATGCGCATGCGTTCCACACACACCCCCAGACCACACCCCTAACTGATACCCCAATATATCGAGCACAGCCTAACGCATGGATTCGTGCGCTGACTTCGGGCCGGCCGAGTTGGTCGCGGCCCATGACATCCCTCCCTTGGAGCTGCTGCATGTCGTGGTGGCCACCATCCCCACCAAACTTGCGAATTTGATGATGAAGAGCTTATCATTGAATCTTCCGCTCACCGACATGAGCCATGTAAAGCGCATTCGAAAGGCTGAAGGGGAATCTGGGAAAGGTTTCTTGGACATAGTGCTTTGTCCTGCCCCCCCAGATTGTCAGCCCCCCTCCCTAGTGCTGCTGCCCCTGCCGAGTAAGTCCCTTTCTTACGTATGTAGAACCCATGTGGAACCAGGAGTATTACAGACATTTTTGGACACCCTTTTATTTTATTGCTTAAAAGGGGGTATTCTGGGTGTATAAGGGTGCAGAAAGGGTGCCGAAGACCCCCCAGATTATCAGTACAAATACTTAAGCGCCAAAGCCCCTAGAGGGTACAGCCCTTCTTCTATTTATGTATTTTCATGTGATGTATTTACATTTTATACATTAACATTTTATACAGGGGGGGGGGGGGGGGGGGGGGGGGGGGGAGCAAACATTATTTTGTACCGCAACATCGATATGGATATGGAATCCAAAGTATATCAAGGTACCTCTTGCTTTTTATCTATACATAAATATTACGCCTTATTACAAGGCGCGAGGTTGAGGGGGCCAGCCCGTTTGCTTGCTCTGGGGCCAAACGCCAATGCTTTTTATCTATTTATACGGGAGCATAAAAAAAATGGGGGACACCGATCCCTAAAAAACCTGAAGAGGGCTGCCCTCCCCCCCCCCCCCCCCCCTTCAATGGAAATACCCCTTTTTTGAAAAACTTAGGTATGGATTCTGGGGGGTTACAATGTGCGCACACAATGGCATCCTCGGAATTCCCTTACAGGGCTGGGGCCATACCACCCATACTCATCCATTCACCCACCCACTCACCCATTCACCCACCCAGCCTCCCACCTATTCACCCACCCACCCACCCACCCAAGGGGTAGATACTCATTGGACGAGTTCCAAAGTGGTGCCAATGGATTGCCCTTGCGACAGCCTACTCATCGGTGGTCTCAGAATGTCATTTGGTGGTCTGAGTAAGAAGTTAGAAAACAAATCGAGGAGGGCTGTCCCCCCCCCCCCCCCCCCCCGCCCCCCGCCCCCCCCCCCCCCCCAAATGAAGTGCTCAGAATGACCTGCAAAATGTCTCATAATATCGCCATGTTACATGCCATAACATCCCCACTATCAGAAAAAATTGATCAGGAGTAGTAAAAAATTGGATTCCTTGGCATCTCCTGATTTAAATGTAGGGATCGGCATATCATATCATTTTGACCAAAGGCGAGTATGATATCATATGATATCATACAAAATGCATCATATGATATCGTACATAAACGGTAACTTTTGCCTAGTCAGACTGCCGGCATCATATGATATCATATGATATCGTATGCTGACATGATATCATATGATATCATATTGCCTATCCCTATTTATATGTAGGGGTCGGCTATGTAATATAATATGAGTGAATAAAGAATATTAAATAATATTATATAATATTAGTCGGACGAGCCGTCTCACCAGAATTTCGAATTAATTTGAAAAACTAATATTATTGTGACACTATATATATTAGGTCATATTAGTTTTTCAAACACTAATATAAGTTGCCGTTCCCTATTTATATGTCACATTTCCGCAGTCTTGAGGTAGCCCAGGCTGACCTGTACTGGCCTGTCCGGGTAGTGGATCTCAAATCAGGGATGTTAATGTTGTCACAGTCCAGGGATGGCCAAATAGGCTAAAGGGACTTGCCCAATCTTTTATGTATGTTTTTACAGTCCAGGGGTAGCCAAATAGGCTAAAGGGACTTGCCCAACCATGAAATCAGGAGGGGCTAAAACAAAACAAAAACTGATGAACTGAACCCCAAAACCCCAAAACAGGGATTTTGAACTTAGCACTTTGCACACGAGAGGCAAATCGATAAGAGAACCTAGTCAGAGCTTTCTATTTTTGGCTACGAGCAGCAGCTTCTAGGTAGCTCCTTGAGCCAGCCACTGAGCTATACCCAATTTTCAGCAATTCTGGACAGCAGGTTGTGTCAGCTTCAAGGTGCACTAGCTTGTGTTTGGCTTGGCTGAATAGCCAGTCAGGGGAGCTGCCCAGAAGCTGATGCTCGTACTGGAAAAGAAAAGACGTGTTAGACTTGGTATTTTAGAGGGGGGGGGGGCAAATCAATAGGAGAACCTAGCGCCAGCTTAGGTGCACTGTTTCTTTGGGGGTCTACGCGTAGCAGCTTCTAGGCAGCTCCTTTCATCCACCCTTGGGCCAAACCCGAAGCTAGCTAGTGCATCTTAAAGCTGGCGCAACAGGCATTACACTGCAGTGGTAATCTGTGGGGCTTGGCTCATTCGCTGGCTAATGGAGTTGGGTGAAAGCTGCTGCGCGTAGCCCAAAAATGAGACGGTCCTTTGGTGGTCAGGGGATGGAAAACATATTACTAATGGAGCTGGGTGGAAGCTGCTGCACGTAGCCCAAAAGTGAGAGAGTGCTTTGGCGGCCGGGGGATGAAAAACATATTTCCGTTCGCTTGAAAGCAATCAACTTTCTAGCTGGGAGCCATGCAACCAAGTTGGGTAGGTGGGTATGGGGTGGGTGGGTGGGTGGATACATCCCCTGTTGGGTGGCTGGCTGGAGCCATGTAACCATGTCGGGTGGGAGGGTATGGGGTGGGTGGGTAGTTGGCTGGGGATGGGATGGGTGGGTGGGTGGGTGGATACATCCCATGTTTGGTGGGTGGCTGGGTATGGGGTGGGTGGATAGATGGCTGGGGATGGGTGGGTGGGTGGATATATCCCATGTTGGGTGGGTGGCTGGAGCTATGCAACCAAGTTCAAGTTAACTGTTCTCCCATCATGCCCTTTCTAGGCATCTGGACCTCCAGGCAGGGTTTTTTATTTCAGATTTCTGTAGGTGGAGGGAGAGGTCTTTGTGTGGGGGGAGGGAATGACGGTGGGAGGTGCGTGTGTGTGTGTGGTGGTGGTGGGGGGGGGGGGGGGCTGGGGGGGACAAACTACCTGGATAGGCTTTGGTGGGAGGGAGTGGGAAATGTGGTGGGCGGGAGGAGGGGAGAAGGGGGAGGGGGGGGAGGAGAGAGGACTAAGAAACCCTAAAGAGTAGCACACATAATTGACCGGAGCATTCACCACTGCCATTCCGTTGTGTGCAGGTCGTGTGAGCGGCCAGCTAGCTCCATCATCTCATCATCCAGCCCCTGTTGAGGGCTTGCCCCCTGTAGCTCAGGGTTTGGTTCAAGAGCACAAGCTCCAGCCCTTCCTAGTAGCAGTGCCACGAGGCCCCCCTTTAACACGGGAGCTGTGGCAGCAGTGGTGTGGCCTTTGGCCGCTGACCTGGCGAGTGCCTGAGAACCCGCCTGAACCACGAGGGGTGAGCGAGGAGGAGCAGAGCTACTTTAGAACAGGGATGGAAGCTGCCTGGAAGCTGGCAGGCAGTTCAGCTGAGGGTGGGCTCTGCAACGCCACAGTGTTCATGAATCCAGTAGGGAATGAGGTCGTGGGGCAGGTAGGTGGCTACTACTCAAACCATGATATACTCATGTGTATTGATGCAAGTTGTTGGGGCAGCTAGGTGGGTACTACTCAAACCGTCATGTACGCATGTGTGGTGGAATGAGGTGGTGGGGCAGGTACGTGGCTTCTAGTCAAACCATCGTATGCTCATGTTTGGTGATGCATGTTGGTGGGGCAGGTAGCTGGCAACTACTCATACAGTCGTGTGTGGTGGAATGAGGTGGTGGGGCAGGTAGGTGGGTCCTACTCCAACCATGATATACTCATGTGTGGTGATTCATGTTGGTACTACTCATACACTGCTAGTATGGGTGATCACCCTTGTGGCACCCTACCAACATGCATGGCCACACATGAGTACATGACAGTTTGAGTATTAGCCACCTACCTGCCCCACCACCTCCTTCTACCACACATGACTGTATGAGTAGTTGTCAGCTACCTGCCCCAACAACATGCATCACCAAAAATGAGTATACGATGGTTTGAGTAGAAGCCACGTACTTGCCCCACCACCTCATGTCACCACACATGCGTACATGACGGTTTGAGTAGTAAAGGGTGCATTTCGGGTGAGAGGGGTAATCCAAAATTGGATTTTTATATCTGTGGCCACACTTCTCCCTCTGACATTTTCCCTTCATTTCTTTCACCCCTATACATGTGTTGTAGCCATTCAGCGGATGATTTGGGTTCAAGGTTTCTGAAGAACCCGGACTTCGTACATGAAATCGAGAATTTTGCCTGGAAATCTGAGAATTTTCGCGAGAATTCTCGATAATTGGCCTGAGATTCTGAGAACCAAGTCCGAAGTACAAAGTGTGCTTCCCAAATCATCCCCTGAATGGCTAACAATATATAACAAGAGAGTCAGGAGGCGAGATCAATGAGACTACCACCACCCACCATCAGTGTTCACAAGAGAGTCAAGAGGCGAGATCAATGAGACCACCGCCAACCACCAACCACCATCAGTGTTCACAAGAGAGTCAGGAGGCGAGATCAATGAGACCACCACCAACCACCAACCGCCAACCACCAACCACCATCAGTGTTCACAAGAGAGTCAGGAGGCGAAATCAATGAGAAGTGAAACGGTTTAGACAATCGGAACATAGATTACAGAGAGTGAGAGTTCAAAAAGGGGAACATGTCACACCCCAGCCATATGGCTACCAACCCACCTACCCACCCTCCCACCCACTCACCCTCACCACCTACCCCCATCCACCCATCCACCCACTCACTCACCCTCACCACCCCTACCCACCCACCCACCCGCCTACTTACCCCCACCACCACCACCTGCACAACCACCCTCCCAACCACTCACTCCCACCACCCCCACATACCCACCCAACCGAACACCCCCCACCACACCCACATACCCACTCCACCCACCTCACCACACCACACCCACAATACCCACCCGCACACCCCCTCATAACCCACCCACTCACCACACCACCCCTACCCACCCACTCACTCCCACCAACCCCACCAACCCCACCCACCCACTCATCCAACACCAACACCTACCCCACCACCCCAGGGCTGCAGTGGTATGTAGCTGTACCCCCACCACCCCAGGACCATATGGCTACCCACCCACCGACCCACACACTTACCCCCACCACCCCAGGGCTGCATCAGTATGTCGATCCACCCACCTACCCAACCATCCCAGGGCTGCAGCAGTATGTCGATCCACCCACCTACCCACACACTTACCCCCACCACCCCAGGGCTGCAGCAGTATGTCGATCCACCCACCTACCCACACACTTACCCCCACCACCCCAGGGCTGCAGCAGTATGTCGATCCACCCACCTACCCACGCACTTACCCCCACCACCCCAGGGCTGCAGCAGTATGTTGATCCACCCACCTACCCAACCACCTACCCAACCACCCCAGGGCTGCAGCGGTATGTCGATACACCCACCTACCCAACCACCTACCCAACCACCCCAGGGCTGCAGCGGTATGTCGATACACCCACCTACCCAACCACCTACCCAACCACCTACAGACCCACCGACTCTCACACTTACCCCCACCACCCCCAACCACCCCAGGGCTGTAGCGGTATGTCGATCCACCCACTGGATCACCCCATCATGATCGCGATCCAGGCTGTCGCTGATCGGGACTGGCAGCTTTGGCCAAAGCCCCCCCTGGACCCAAAAATTGACACTGCACATCTGGAGGAAATCAACATAGCCTCGCCATCTAGCCAGCCACATGCACACCCAGATGATCCCACAGAGATGCACCCAGATGTACACTCAGATGTACACCCAGATGAGCCCACAGAGATGCCCACAGAAATAGATCCCACAGAAATAGATCCCACAGGAATAGATGCCCACAGTGATAGGTCTGGAGCACCGAAGACTGCACCCTCTAATGGTGGCGTCCAAGCAAGCCGTGGGAATGCGATCAAAGCAAGTATGGTGACTGCATTCATTGTGGAGACCCTAAAAACAACTGAGATGAATTCAAGAGGAGAGGCCAGTGCTGAGTCAGGCAAGGCGGTTGCTAGCTGCACAGTAGCCCTAAGCAATAGTGAGGAGAGCGCGCTGGGCATGGCCATCCCTTCAATTACCAAGGCAGACATGAGTCTTGGAGATGCCCCTAGTGTGAGTGAGGTGCGTGCAGAGGGAGGCAGCAGCTCCCCGAGCACGGCAGTAGGCAAGGTAGGCACAGGGAGTGGGTCTGCCCCTGGTGTGAGCGAGGTGCGGGCAGAGGGAGGCAGCAGCTCTCCAAGCATAGCCATAGGCAGTTCAAACAACTCACGAAAACGGGTGCGTGTATCTGCAAGTGCCCTGGCAGCGGCTGGATGGGGACGCCCCAAGAGTGAGGGGGGTGGCCCAGCCATAAGCCAAGGGGCGGACATTGCTACCCCCTCTTCCTCCTCCCAGCCAGAGCCGCGTGGTCGCCCTTACATGTGCACCGGATACGACTGTTTTGTGATCCGAGAGCCCTGTGTGATGTGCGCTATGGCTTTGGTGCATTCACGAATAGGGAGGGTGATCTACTGCCGCCCAGATCCATCCCACGGAGCTCTAGGGGGCTCCTTCAAGCTTCACTCACAACGGAGTTTAAATCACCACTACAAGGTATATTTTGTTTTCTTTTGTTTTAACACTATCTCACCTCACCCCCGACCCACCACCCACTGCACCACCTCACCACACCACCCACCACCCACCCCTCACCCACCACCCACCTAAAAGATAGGTATGTTGCCTTTCTTTTTCTGAGGATATGTTGGAAGACCCCTCCCGGTTGCTGTGGAGCAGGCTTCTCTTGGGCCAACAATGGCCTGTCGATGACGATGCAATGTAAAGTAATACCATCATTACGGTAGTTCATTACAGTTGCTGAAATGTTGCAATCGTTTTTTTTCGCGCCTCTCTCCAGCAGCCTAAATCACCACTACAAGGTGTGCTGATTGGTGGTGATGGTGTGGTGGTGGTGTGTGTTCTTTGCACTGGTGTGATGGTGGTGGTGTGGTGGTGGTAGTTCATTATATCTGTTGAATTGTTGCAATCGTGTTGTTTAGCGCCTCTCTTACTGCAGCCTGCATCACCACTGCAAGGTGTGCTGATTGGTGGTGATGGTGTGGCGGTGGTGTGCTCTTGGTGCTAGTGTGATGGTGGTGTGGTGGTGGTGATTGCTCATTATATATATTGAAGTGTTGCAATCGTGTTGTTTAGCGACTCTCTTGCTGCAGCCTGCATCACCACTGCAAGGTGTGCTGATTGGTGGTGATGGTGTGGCATTGGTGTGCTCTTGGTGCTAGTGTGATGGTGGTGTGGTGGTGGTGGTAGTCCATTATATATGTTGAATTGTTGCAATCGTGTTGTTTAGCGACTCACTTACTGCAGCCTGCATCACCACTGCAAAGTGTGCTGATTGGTGGTGATGGAGTGGTGGTGGTGTGCTCTTGGTGCTAGTGTGATGGTGGTGTGGTGGTGGTGGTAGTTCATTATATATATTGAAGTGTTGCAATCGTGTTGTTTAGCGACTCTCTTGCTGCAGCCTGCATCACCACTGCAAGGTGTGCTGATTGGTGGTGATGGTGTGGCATTGGTGTGCTCTTGGTGCTAGTGTGATGGTGGTGTGGTGGTGGTGATTGTTCATTATATATGTTGAAGTGTTGCAATCGTGTTGTTTAGCGACTCTCTTGCTGCAGCCTGCATCACCACTGCAAGGTGTGCTGATTGGTGGTGATGGTGTGGCGGTGGTGTGCTCTTGGTGCTAGTGTGATGGTGGTGGTGTGGTGGTGGTAGTTCATAATATATGTTGAAGTGTTGCAATCGTGTTGTTTAGCGACTCTCTAACTGCAGCCTGCATCACCACTGCAAGGTGTGCTGATTGGTGGTGGTGGTGGTGGTGTGTTCTTGGTGGTGGTGTGGTGGTGGTAGTTCATTATATCCGTTGAAGTGTTGCAATCGTGTTGTGTAGCGCCTTTCTCGATGCAGCCTGCATCTCCACCTCAAGGTGTGCTGCTGTTTCATCATTACATATGTTGAAATAATATTGCTCAGGACTTCTCTAAATGCAACCTGCATCACCACTACAAGGTGTCCTGCTATATCATCATTACTTCTGTGGAATTGTTGAAATATATTGCTTAGGACTTCTCTAAATGCAGCCTGAATTGCCACTTCATGATGTGTTGCTATTTCATCAGCACGATGGTTAAAATCGTTGCAATCGCTTTGTTTAGCACCTCTCTTTAAGCAGCCTGAATCGCCACTGCATGATGTGTTGCTATTTCATCAGTACGATTGTTAAAATCGTTGCAATCGCTTTGTTTAGCACCTCTCTTAAAGCATCCTGAATGACCACTGCAAGATGTGTTTCTATTTCACCAGTACGACTGTTAAATCGTATTGTTCTTTAGGCCTCTGTTGATGAAGATTGGACCATCCCTACAAGGTTTGCTGCTATTCCATCCGTGTCATCTGTTGGAGTATATTCCATTCATGACATCTGTTGGACTGTTGACATCGTAATGTCTGGCACTTCTCTTAAAGCAGCTAACCACACCCTCACCACTGCCACCACACAAACAGGATCGAAGGAGGTGAACATCTAATGGATACCTGAAGGTTCTATAGTAAGCCTCCCACCCCCACACACAAACAAATGCAAACCACCATTTCCACCACCACAACCACTCAAAACATAACCACCCCTCCTACCACCACAACCCCTGCTCCACCACCATTCCCACTCCCACCGGGGGGAATCACCAATGCACAGTGTGCTCACTGCAAATTTGTGGGGTTTACGGCGCCCTTGCATTTGGCTTTAAAGGGTGCATTTTGGGTGGGAAAAGGATGCATTTTGGGTGGGGAAAGGGTGCATTTTGGGTGGGGAAAGGGTGCAAATTTGTGGGGGTTACGGCGCCCTTGTATTTGTCTTTAAAGGTTGCATTTTGGGTGGGAAAAGGGCCGCAGGGGGGCAGAAAAGGGTGCCGAAGACCTCCCGATAGTTCAGTGCCTGGTACTCCGTCACAGCAACTTTTTTTATCTCGTTGCGCCTCAAACAATGCAGCCTGGTCCACTACAAGGAATGCTGGTGATTCATTATTTCAACTGTTGAAATTGTATGGCTGCAAGGGCCTCTCCTGACACACACGTGCACAGCACCACAAGCCAAGCCAACATGTGTATGGAAAGGGGGGGAAAAGGGGGGGGAGTTTGCTGCAAGTGTTCCAGTATTGGGGCTAAATTCTTTCAGTAACGGAGTATTGAGGGAAAATAAATAATAATAATAATAATAATAAAAAAAAAAAAAGTCTGGGTGCACACAGGCAAATCACGTAATCTGTAAGCATGTCTCCGTGGTATTTACATTTATTTGTGTGTCCTGTGCACTGGTGTACTACCTACACATCAACAGGGAACGGCAGTATGACATCATATGATATCATGTCATCGTATCACCGGCAGTCTGACTAGGCTAAAGTTACCATTTATATACGATATCTTATGATGCAATTGGTATGATATCATACTCGCCTTTTGTCAACATCATTTGATATACCGGTCCCTACATTTCACTGATTTTTATCTTTAGCTCTTCCTGTCACGGTTAGGCAAGTCCCTCTAGCCTATTTGGCCAACCCCTGGACTTTAGCATGTATACATACATACATGCATGCATACATACATACATACATACATAACATACATGTATGCATGTTACATGTGATATCTACATTACTTGTGTGTCCTGTGCACAAGTGTACCACCTACATATCACAGAAGACGATGGCGATCACATAATCACGAAGCATAGCTCCATGGTATCTACATTACTTGTGTGGTATGTGCGCAAATGTATCACATACATATCACTGAAGACGATGGCATTCACATAATCATGAAGCATATGTCCGTGGTATCTACAATACTTGTGTGTCTTATACGCAGGTGTATCACATACGTATCACAGAAGACGATGGCATTCACATAATCATGAAGCATATGTCCGTGGTATCTACAATACTTGTGTGTCTTATACGCAAGTGTATCACATACGTATCACAGAAGACGATGGCACTCACATAATCATGAAGCATATGTCCGTGGTATCTACAATACTTATGTGTCTTATACGCAGGTGTATCACATACGTATCACAGAAGACGATGGCATTCACATAATCATGAAGCATATGTCCGTGGTATCTACAATACTTGTGTGTCTTATACGCAGGTGTATCACATACGTATCACAGAAGACGATGGCACTCACATAATCATGAAGCATATGTCCGTGGTATCTACAATACTTGTTTGTCCTGTGTGCAGGTGTGTCACATACGTATCACAGAAGACGATGGCACTCACATAATCATGAAGCATATGTCCGTGGTATCTACAATACTTGTGTGTCTTATACGCAGGTGTATCACATACGTATCACAGAAGACGATGGCACTCACATAATCATGAAGCATATGTCCGTGGTATCTACAATACTTGAGTGTCTTATACGCAGGTGTATCACATACGTATCACAGAAGACGATGGCACTCACATAATCATGAAGCATATGTCCGTGGTATCTATAATACTTGTGTGTCTTATACGCAGGTGTATCACATACGTATCACAGAAGACGATGGCACTCACATAATCATGAAGCATATGTCCGTGGTATCTACAATACTTGTGTGTCTTATACGCAGGTGTATCACATACGTATCACAGAATACGATGGCACTCACATAATCATGAAGCATATGTCCGTGGTATCTACAATACTTGTGTGTCCTGTGTGCAGGTGTGTCACATACGTATCACAGAAGACGATGGCATTCACATAATCATGAAGCATATGTCCGTGGTATCTACAATACTTGTGTGTCTTATACGCAGGTGTATCACATACGTATCACAGAAGACGATGGCACTCACATAATCATGAAGCATATGTCCGTGGTATCTACAATACTTGAGTGTCTTATACGCAGGTGTATCACATACGTATCACAGAAGACGATGGCACTCACATTATCATGAAGCATATGTCCGTGGTATCTACAATACTTGAGTGTCTTATACGCAGGTGTATCACATACGTATCACAGAAGACGATGGCACTCACATTATCATGAAGCATATGTCCGTGGTATCTACAATACTTGTGTGTCTTATACGCAGGTGTATCTCATACGTATCACAGAAGACGATGGCACTCACATAATCATGAAGCATATGTCCGTGGTATCTACAATACTTGTGTGTCTTATACGCAGGTGTATCACATACGTATCACAGAAGACGATGGCACTCACATAATCATGAAGCATATGTCCGTGGTATCTACAATACTTGTGTGTCCTGTGTGCAGGTGTGTCACATACGTATCACAGAAGACGATGGCATTCACATAATCATGAAGCATATGTCCGTGGTATCTACAATACTTGTGTGTCTTATACGCAGGTGTATCACATACGTATCACAGAAGACGATGGCACTCACATAATCATGAAGCATATGTCCGTGGTATCTACAATACTTGTGTGTCTTATACGCAGGTGTATCACATACGTATCACAGAAGACGATGGCACTCACATAATCATGAAGCATATGTCCGTGGTATCTACAATACTTGTGTGTCTTATACGCAGGTGTATCACATACGTATCACAGAAGACGATGGCACTCACATAATCATGAAGCATATGTCCGTGGTATCTACAATACTTGAGTGTCCTGTGTGCAGGTGTATCACATACGTATCACTGAAGACAATGGCAATTACATAAGCATGAAGCATATGTCTGTGGTATCTACAATACTTGTGTTTCCAGTGTGCAGCTGTATCACATACTTATCACCAGGGGTTAGCTATGTTAAACAGTATTAGGGAATAAATAATTTTATAAAATATTAGTCGGACGAGCCGTCTCCCCATAATTTCGAATTTATTTTAAAAACTAACATTATTGTGACACTATAATAATATTAGTTAATATTACTTTTAAAAACACTAATATTTGTCGCCGTTCCCTACGTATCACAAAATACGATGGCAATCACATAATCACGAAGCATGTCTCCATGGTATTCACATTACTTGTGTATCATGTGCACAGGTGTACCACCTACATATCATAGAAGACAATGGCAGTCACATAACCATGAAGCATATCTCCGTGGTATTTACATTACATGTGTATCCTGTGCACAGGTGTACCACCTACATATCACTGAAGACGATGGCAATCACATAATTATAAAGCATATCTCCGTGGTATTTACAATACTTGTGTATCGTCTACACAGGTGTACTATCTACCTATCAAGGAAGACGAGGGCAATGTGCAGTGATGTCAAGTGAAGGGCGTTTTAAGGCACTGCGAATTTGGGGGGCCTTTTCCCAACCCCTGCAGCACCCTTCTCACCCATAATGCACCCTTTGGAGCCAAATAAAAGGGTGGCGAGGACCCCCCCACACACAAACACACACTCGCACACAAAACATGAGCAATGATTTCAAGGGCGTTTTGAGCAGGATTGTTCAGTGGGACGCAAAGATTTGTATCAGGAGGCATAATTAGCAGTGATTTCAAAGGTGTTATGAGGCTTGTGGTCATCATTTTACACTATTATTTTTGGCGTAGCCCCCACGCCCCACCATCAGGGGGGCGGGAACCCCCACGGTTACACATTTTGTCCGGTTGCTTGTCACCCTGACCTTAACTATGGCCTTAACTATCACATGTCGTACACCCTGGCTTCTGCCTCACCCGTTACACGACGCCAATCTCCCGCATCGCTTGCGCCGCACCTTGGACTTGTTTTAATGGTGGTTTGAGGCTTGTGGTCGTCACTTATACAACTTGCTTTAATGTTGCCCTCGGCTAATGTGGGCTTGAGCTCTGTTAGCCACAGACTGCAACAACAACGTCATTCGGGGGGAAACAAAATTAAAATATGTTTACTTGTAAATCAATGTTGTTTGCCAAGGTCTTGGTCCTGAGACGCAATCAATTGTATACCGATAGCCTGCGTCCTGCGACGCAACAGACCCTTCGACGTTGCGTCTGCGACAAAGGACGCTGCGTCCTGAACAACCCTGGTGACTACCCCTAGGAATGTCTCCGCTTTTCTTTCTGAATACTCATGGTGTACAGGGTCCCACTTCCTGGGATGAAAATCTTTTTAATAAAAATAAAAATAAAAAAGGCTGCCCATTGTACTGGTACTACAGCGTGTGCGTGCCAGTGTGTGCCAGCCCTCTAGAAGCCCAAGCCCTGTAGCTCTCAGCCCTGCTCCCAGCCCCGAAGTGGTGCGGTGAATAGCGGAGTAGCGTATACTAGTTACATCTGGACGTAGCTAGACATATCACAGTAAATGAGAGGGAAAGGGAGCGTGTGTATATAACCACGCTTCACCTACAACACTTGGGTAGGTTACAGCTGTCATGTACTACTGATATGAGATATCACAACAGGTGCAGAGTGCAACCTCCAGCATCCACCCTCCCGCCTTCCCCTGCTGTTGTCCTGCCTTCTCCGTCTATCTGCCCTTCTTTTGGTAAATAGGTGGGAAACAAGGTGTGTGTGTGTTTTTATCACGTTAGTACTTTCGCCTCAAAGGGTGGGCCTCCGTGCGCTAGCCTTAGGTTTGAGGAATATGCCCTGGCTCTGTCCAGTAAAGGCTGTTCCACTCCAATTGTAGGGGTCCTTCCGCACCCTTGGTTTTATTGGCACTGATAGACCATAAGGGCAGTACCTGGAAAGGCCAGTGTTACATGCAGTTTTTGTTTTATTGAAAGGATTTTGAAACAAAGGGTGGGTCTCCGTAAACTAGCCCTAGAATCGAGGGTCTGAAGAAAAAAAGAAAAAAAACTATTTCAGCAATTCTGAAAAGGTGATGACAGTATGTCAGCTTCAAGGAGCTCGAGGTTGCGCCAAGATTGGCTGAATTCCCAGTTAGGGTAGCTGCCTTTAAGCTGTTGCTGGTTCCCTCATTCAGCTTGCTTGGTTGGTATGTGATAAAAGGACTTGACATAAGAAGGACAAATATGTATAAACATCGTATACATGTATGGCTACATGTTTGGCTAGACCAGGCTAGACAAACTAGAAAAAGTAAGAAAACGAAATTAAAAATAAGGATTTATCGAGGTACCAAACTACCAATGGCTATTCATCACCGATGGGAAATTATAGCAATTCAGCCAGGAGGAGCCCAGTCAGCCCTCCTCGGTTTTTTGCTATCTTTTTACTCAGGCCTCAAAATGGCAATCTGAGACCACCATTGAGATTGTGTTGGCAAGGGCAGTTCATTTGCACCACCTTAGACCCGGGTGGGTGGGTGAATGGGTGAGTATTTTGACTAGCACACAATCCCTGTTTGGTAATTCTGCGCCATAGTGTAGGTACACAGAATCCATATATAATTTCATGTCATGCCTCATTTCTATTTATGTGTGTATGTGTGTGTGTGTGTGTGTGTGTGTGTGTGTGTGTGTGGGGGGGGGGGGGGGGGGGGGGGGGGGCAGCCCTGCTCAGGTGTTCTCGGCACTAGGGGTCAATCATTTTTTACTCCTGATTCAGGGGATGCTTTTGATTTTGGTATTGTAGTTTGTAATTCGTACCAGATTCGTACCTCCACTTTTTCAGGCAACATTTTCGACACTTTTTAAAACTCTCAGAAATGTCGATTCGCAGGCCAAAATGTCAGAATTCTCAGGCCGAATTCTCAAATTCGATGAACGAACTACGAAGTGTTTCGAAATGTTTCGAAAACCCAAATCCAAATCATCCGCTGAATTGCTTTAACTTATTGAACGTGAAGCAGGTCCATGGATCGGGTATGTCTTAGTAGAACTTGAACTCGGTTACCGGTACGTGGCTCCAGCCTCAACAGCCTTCATGTCAGGTACGTGACACTGCTAGGGTGGTGACTACGTGATTGATTGGGGGGCAAAATGGGGGGTGGGCTTAGCCTAATCGGCGAGGGGGGTGGTTGGTTCAGAGGGGGTTGGTTGGTGCAGATTCCGGTTCGGATGGTGGTGGTGGCAGGTAGCTCAGAGGGGGCCCTGGAAGGGACATGCCCTAGGGAGGGTTGTGTGCCCCTGCCCCCACATTAGGGCTACTGAACACACTTCATCATAATAAAACAATCTGTAATCGAGCTTTCATCGGGAATATTTTGTTCTCTGAGCATTAGGCATTGTACGTTGCGTGTGCATCGCAACTCTGCTGTAAAACCGTGAAAATGATCAGTGCTGTATCGCAATGCGTCCGCGGGCAGAATGGCCTCGCAAAGAATGCGCTGCTTCTTACCAGGAGCTTCGCTGCTGCCGCCGAGGCTCCTATCACTGTGGAGGTACGTGATGGTAACGTTCAAGGGCACAGGTGTTGCTATGAAAGCCGCCCTCTACAATTGCCCATCAACGATGCAGATGCGCTGCTGGGGTTGAGGGAACTATAATGCGCTAACTGCGTTTAGTAACCTAAGAATTCGGAGTACCATGCTGGAAGGTAGAAATGTAACTTACTCTGTGCTCGGGTGGACAACCCTCGATGGGAACCACTGCGTGCTTGCCACGATCATGCTGCGCAAAACGCTCTACAACTACCAACTAAATCCATGGCTAATGCCCCGTGCATCTGGCTTTGCGATCGATGGCGGATCCCTTACAAAGGCGTGTTTTTTCTGTGGAGCACCTAAGAGCACAGAGCAGCATGAAACAGCGCATGTCATGCCTTCCTTATAAATTGACCCACCGCGCGCGAATCCACTCCCAGTTACCCTTCCCTTAAAGCAAGGACGATCTGAAATCCCTGCAAATTCCCTTGTTAACGCCGAACGCCCCTTCCTCGGAATCAGAGACGTATTGCGGATATTTTTCGAACAGGCAGGCGCGTGGAAACCCCATCGCTCCTGGTGGCTCTTGCAACCTATTGTACTCATGCACGAGCTGTTCCAGGCTACTCCCCTTGGAACAACAAACATATAGGGCATCCTACTCCAACACAACTTGTCCGAGGCTGTTCCACTTCAAACAACTTCAAACATTAAGTATGCCCTTTCTGTTT
Organism: Chlamydomonas sp. ICE-L; assembly: GCA_013435795.1. NCBI lineage: Eukaryota > Viridiplantae > Chlorophyta > Chlorophyceae > Chlamydomonadales > Chlamydomonadaceae > Chlamydomonas > Chlamydomonas sp. ICE-L. The sequence continues at coordinate 126,345,150 of JACBWV010000610.1, read as the reverse complement.
GAAGTAGTTACAAGTGCAACAGCCTGGAACATCTCGTGCATGAGTATGATGCCCTTTCTACCGGTAGCATGTTTGCATGCTTGGCCAGCTCACGTGGCACCGTTCCTGGTCAACCCACCATGTGTCTGGTCATGCTGACCAGATACATGTAGTCAGTGTAGTTACATCTTTCAACAATGTTTCCATGCCCCTCATGGAATGGATTATTTGTATCCATGTGACATGCGCTGGTGATGTGAACAAACTGAATATGGCCTGGGATGGTGAATCAAATTAACTGATTGGTAACATGGATTTTCATTCAGCTCTGGGCTCCTCACCATCCTCCTATTCCTAGTCTTTCCGTGCGATACGCACGAGACGGTGCATGGGAGACAAAAATATATGTGCATCATGATGCTTGCACAGTATTGACAAAGTGACGGAAATCGGTGTTAACAATTAACGGGGAAGAAACATGGGCAGGGACAAACGTTATGCACTAAGCTTAGCTGGGTTTGTGGCCGAATAAAGGACACAGGGTAGAACAGAGGTACATGCATACAAATGAATAGGGAACGTCAATATGACATCATGCGATGCAGTTTGTGTGATATCATATGATACCACACTCGCCTTTGATCAACATCATATAAAATGCCGGTTCCTACAAATGAGTAGCTACACAAGTGAAAGGATGGAGGGATCAAACACCAAGCTCTATAAATGCGGTTTGGTAACTTGGCAGCTTCTTCTGCTGATCTTGTGATGTGTTGCATGACTGTATGCTATAGTCTGGGTGTATCCATGCATTCAAACTAAGAAGTTTTACGGCATTGTATACCTCCTCTGATGTAGTTTCTGCAAGTTTTGCCCCTGCCTTTGTTGTCCTGTGGTTTCTGGAGATAAGCAGGCAGTGCCTGTTTCATTCCGACACACTGTGTTTAAAATAAAGAACGTGACTGATCTCAGCGCATGGATAATGCAAGTGTCAAACATCTTCCCCCACCCCAAACATTCCCACCACACCTCACCCCACCACCACAACCATTCACATGCTTGACATTTTCCAACCGACGACGCGTCGCCACTATTTCGTTGTTGCATGGTGACGCATGGACCCCCCCCAAAACCTAGGCTATGCGCTCCGCAGTGCAACAGCTATGCAACAATCCTGAAATCAGGCTTGCCCAAGTAGCTACTCAACCTGGCCTACAGAAATCTAGTGTTTGAATAAGTCTCACAAGGCATCACTTTCCCTAAGCCAGCCTGTTGGCAATACTTACCTGTCCAATCCATTCACAAACACTAGTCTGCGCCCCCTGAAGCATTTACGCACTGAAATGTTTAAATGATCCCCTCAAGGGGTCGCATCCCTTAAGCCAGCCTGTTGGTAATACTTACCTGTCCAATCCATTCACAAAGCACTAGTCCGCGCTCCCTGAAGCATTCACGCACTGAAATGTTTGAATGAGCCCCACAAGGCGTCACTTTCCCTGAGCCGGCTTTGGCAATACTTACCTGTCCAATCGATTCACAAAGCACTAGTCTGTGCCCCCTGAAGCATTTACGCTCTCTGATATTTGAATGAGCCCCAAAAGGCGACACTTTCCCTAAACCAGCCTCTTGGCAAAACTTCCCTGTCCAATCCATTCACAAAGCACTAGTCAGCGCTCCCTGAAGCAGTTACACACTCCAATGCTTGAATGATCCCCACAAGGCGTCACTTTCCCCAAGCCAGCCTCTTGGCAATACTTATCTGTTGAATCCATTTACAAAACACTAGCCCGTGCTTTCTTAAGCATTTATGCACTCTAATGCCTGAATGAGCCCTGTAAGGCGTCACTTCCTCTAAGCAAGCCTTTTGGCAGAACTTATAATATTATTATATTATTTTTTAACCTGTCCAATCTGTTCACAAAGCACTAGTCCGCGCTCCCTGAAGCATTTACTCACTCTTATGCCTGATTGCATCTCAAGGCGTATCTTTCCCTAAGCCAGCCTCTCAGCAATACTTCCGAAATTCTCCTCCAAGGAACTTTACCCCGTTCCCGATTACAGAATGTAATCACTCATTACTAGGGGGGGGGGTGGGGGGGGGAGAATATTCACTGCGTACCTTTTTTTGAAGTTCATAAGTTAAGAAGAGCACCAACTCCTGCAAAAAAAATTACCTCGCTCCTGAGAGCAGGATATAATCACTCATTACTAGAGAAAGAAACTGATCATTACATACCTGCTTTTATAAGTTTACTAGAGCACCAAGTCCTCCCACTGGAGACTATACCAAGTTCCAGAGTGCAGTATGTAATCACTCATTACTAGAGGGGAAAAACATTCCATTGTGTATTTGCTTTTTTAAAGTTTATCTGAACACCACGGCCTCCTGCAAAAGACTGTACCGCGCCCTTAAGTGCAGACTGTAATCTCTCATTACTAGAGGGAAAAAACAATCCATTGCGTTTCTGCTTTTTATAAGTTTGTAAGAACACCGAGTCCTCATGCAAGAGACCGTACCACGCCCCTGAGTACCGGATGTAATCACTCATTACTGATGGGAAAAACAATCCATTGCTTGGTTGTTTTTCATAAGCTTATAAGAGCACCGAGTCCTCCTTCTGGAGACTGTACCAAGTTCCTGAGTGCAGTACGTAATCACTCATTACTAGAGGAAAAACAATCCATTGCTTGGCTGTTTTTCATAAGCTTATAAGAGCACCGAGTCCTCCTTCTGGAGACTGTACCAAGTTCCTGAGTGCAGTACGTAATCACTCATTACTAGAGGAAAAACAATCCATTGCGTAGCTGTTTTTAATGAGTTTATCAGAACACCGAGTCCTCCTGCAAGAGACCATACCAGGCCTCCGAGTACAGAAAGTAATCACTCAATACTAGATAAAATAAACAATTGATTGTATATCTGCTTTTTGGCAGAGCCCCCCCCGTCTGGGGTGCGGTAGCCCCCAGTGTTACCCATTTGTCCGTTCGTCCGTCCATCCATCCATCCGTCTGACCGTGATGAAGCCCGACACGTCAGCCACCGGTCTTGAACTAACTCGCTTCCATTGCCACCTGTCGCTGTCGCTCCCTCGCGATCACTCTCCGCCATTTTTTAGCGTCGCAGGCAACGCTGCATAGAACTTGTTATTAGTGTCCAAGATTACCAAGAGAGCGATATTTAAAACAAAAAATTTCTTTCAGCGCAAATCCTCTTGCTCCAAAAATGGATTCAGTTGAGTTTACAGTCTCAATGCTCCACTTTGCCCATATACATGGTTGGGATTGTTACATATTTTTTCAGCCAACCCTGGGCTGCTCATCGTCTTCCTATGCCAAGTCTCCTTGTGCCCCATTTACACTCCTTAAGTGTGCTTGTGTTAAACAGATCCAGCTCTTCGGGGCTGCCTTAAAAATACACTTCAAAAGTTTTTTTTAAAGTTCAAGAGTGAAGTAGTAGAAGAGTGGCTTTTGGCCGCACCAGCTCGGCCCATATGATTGTGACTTTGCCCCATTCACTGACGTTGTCTGTGCTTGTGCTATACAGGTCCAGCCCTTCATGGCCCACAGGATTGAGCCCCCTTCCACCACCGTGGAGACCAACCTCACTGAGCTGAAGTCCCTGTACGAGATGATGTACAAGTTCAGGCGCATGGAGATTGCCGGTGACATGATGTACAAGGCCAAGCTCATTCGAGGTTTCTGCCACTTGTAAGTAAACATATATGTGTGTTTGTGTGTGTGTGATTACATGGACTGCAGGGGGCCCACAGCAGGGCCTGCTCTGGTATTAGGTCGAAGCTGAAGTACGTGTTAGAGATGATGTACAAGTTCAGGCGCATGGAGATTGCCGGTGACATGATGTACAAGGCTAAGCTCATTCAAGGTTTCTGCCACTTGTAAGTGGGGCAGTGTTTTTCTTTTCAGCTACAAGCAGCAGCTTTTAGGCAGCTCCCCTGACTGGTACTCAGCCAGACTTTGTGCATCCTTGAGAACCTTGAAGCTGATATAATCAGCTTTCCAGAACTGTTGATATAATTCGAAGTAGCCCAGTGGTCGGCTCAGGGAGCTGCCTAGAAGCTGCTATGAAAATCTGAAAAGAAAGTATAATTAAGCACTGTATCTTTTGTGGGCTACGTGTGGAAGCTTCCAGCCAGCTCCATAGGCCAGTCATTGGGCCAAGCCCAAGCTTTCAACTGCACTGGGATGGCCGTCATGCTAGCTTTCGGACACACTATCTAGCTTCAGCTTCAGCCCAAGGATGGGGAAATGGAGCCGCCTAGAAACTGCAACCTGTAAAATGTAATGATAACGCCTGGTCGGGCTTGGTGTTAAGGGAGCCCGTCGAAAGCAGGTAGGGAGCGGTCTTCTACCTCAACTGGACAAGCTGCCATCGCGGTTGACGACGACCTGCAACGCCAAGAGCGACCGAAGGGGGGATCTGAGTTGTTTTTCAAGATTGCCGCGGGACATATCGTACATATGAATTGTTTTTCAAGATTGCAGTGGGACATATTGTACATATGAGTTGTTTTCAAGTTTGCAGTGGGACATATCATAAATTAGTTGTTTTTCAAGATTGCCGCTTGATATATCTTACATAAGTTGACTTTCAAGATTGCCGCGGGATAAATCATAAATAATTTGTTTTTCAAGATTACCGCGGGATATATCAGACATAAGTTGTTTTTCAACGTTACCGTAGGATATATCATAATTAGTTGTTTTTCAAGTTTGCCGGGGGATATACCATAAATAAGTGGGGTTTTCAATATTTCCGCGGTGTATATCAAAAATATGTTATTTTTCAAGATTGCTGCGGGACATATCATCAATAAGTTGTTTTTCGACATTACCGTGGGATATATCATAAATAATTTGTTCTTCGAGTTTGCCGAGGGATGTATCATAAATAAGTTGTTTTTTCAATATTACCGCTAGATATATCATAAGTTGGGATAGTGAAGCTCATGCTTCTTCATGCCGAAGATAACAGAAAGTTATATTTATTAGCGTTGTTACGATCATCCTAGTTGCAAGATTGATGCGCGATGTATCATTCGATGTCGTACAGTATATTGTACGGTATCACAAAATATAGTACGTTAAATAGGGGGATATGTAATACGAAATATAGGACAATAGGTATTAAAACATATAGTACAATATGTAGTGCAACATGTATATCGGCAATATCATGCTTGACAACATACACATGCAGATTTTGACAGATTTGAAGAATATCAATATATAGTGCCATTATTGTTGCATTCTTTTTGCATTCTTGTTGAACGACACTGAATGCAAGAGCGTTCTGGACATCTTGCAAGAACGCACTAGCATTCCGTGTCGCATGTTCGGCTCCTAAACCTGGCTCCTAAACCTGGACACAGCTGGCTCCTAAACCTGGATACAGAAGCAGTGCTTTTTATTTCAGATTTCTGTTGGCCAGGTCGAGTTGCTACTCGGGCTACTCCTGATTTCAAGATAGGTGTGTTGCCATTGCATAGCGGAGCGTGGTGCCTGGGGGGGTGGTGGGGGGGTCAATGCATCGCCATAGTATGACGGAATGGCGACAAGTCATTAAATAGAAGAAACCTGCTATCAAGATTGTGGCAGAGCACAGTATAGGGCGGAGGCTGAAGCATGGGGGGTTTGGGGAGCAGTTTATCGCACTGGGGTCGCACTGAGTCGCTCAATTTTCCGACGCGCCACACAAAATGATACTGCCTGCCTACATAAGTTTGTTCGACAATGAAAGCAAGGACGATGAACAGACAAACATACATCTTGCTATCTTCTATGTACCGTATACATATTGCTATCTTCTAAAAGCTCAGAGTATACACGTAAAACTTGCTAGCTTATATATCATACTATATTCAGGGGTGATGCGCAGATAAGCATTTATTTACTCTAAAAGCTCAGAGTATGAGGCTCACCCTCAGTTACACTTTCACCACCCTCCAGTGGGTGGTGACAGTGTTACTGAGGGTGGGCCTTGTTACCTGAGCTTTTAGAATAAGATATATGTACGGAACGGCAATATGATATCATATGATATCATGCCATATGATATTAGATGATGCTGGCAGTCAGACAAGGCTACCATTTACCAAGTTACCATTTAAATACAATGTCATATGATGCAATTTGTATGATATCGTATGATATCATACTCGCATTTGGTCAACATCATAAGATTCGCCGGTCCCTAGATAGATGCTTATGGAGGGTGTTTTTGTGCGGCCACTGGAGGGTGGTGATAGCGCAACTGAGGGTGGGCCTCATGCTCAGCTACCTCATCCTCAACTACCTCATGTATCATTAGAGACTGGCATATCATATGATGTGGACCAAAGGCGAGTATGATATCAAATGATATACAAATTGCATCGTATGACATTGTATATAAATGGTAACTTTTGCCTAGTCGGACTGCCGGCATCATATGGTATCATACTATAACATGATATTATATTGCCGTTCCCTATTTATTATGCGACCACAAACTGGAAATTCTCCGAGCATTATTTTGAACCATGTTGGTGGTTGGTCCTCGTGCAAGCAAACAGGCTGCCCCCCCCTATACCTCTACTATTTATTTATTTATTTATTTATTTATTACCATGGCGCATGCGCCACCCGTTCTCTGAGATGGTTGCTTCATCTGCCTAACCTCCCAACCCGCCCAACGTGTCCATCAGCTATGCGCTATGAAATTTACAGATGTCAATTTATGGATGGGCGTGGAAATCTATGAATGTCAAATTGGTGGATGTACTCAGGAATCCGTGCGTATCAAATCTATGGGCTTTGAAATATACTATCCATAGTTACTATATCCATAAATAGTGTCAATATTTGGATGGACTTTGAAATCTATGAATGTCAAATCGGTGGATGGACTTCGGAATCCGTGTACATCAAATCTATGGGCTTTGAAATATAATATCCATATCTACCATATCCATTGATAATGTCAATATTTGGATGGACTTGGCAATATTCCATTCACCTTCCATGTTCTAACATTCTTATCACATTCCTTATTGACACGCATACGTATTGCCTGCTATTCTAATGTTTACTCTGCCCTATCATCCTTAAGCAATGTACTTCACTCCTATGCCCGCACGACACTCATCATGTTCATCCATTACCTACTTTCGCCCCCCTATCTCCTAGCATCCAACACAGACGCTACCCCAAACAAGTATGATGGACAGGAGGCTGTGCTGATGGGTATTAGATCTGACCTTAAACCACAGTGACTCCATCGTCACCTCTTACCCAACATAAAAATAACGCTTGTCCTGCTGCTTGCTGCACCCTCTCACCCCCTCCTCCTTGTTACCCACAACAGGTATGACGGACAGGAGGCCGTGCTGATGGGTATTGAGTCTGTCCTTAACCACGGTGACTCCATCGTCACCTCCTACCGCGACCATTGCCACCACCTGACACGCGGCGGCACCGTGGCTGAGGTCATGGCTGAGCTGATGGGCAGGGCGACTGGTGCCACCAAGGGTGAGCGGGGGATGGGGTGTGTGTGGGGGGGGTAAGGTTTTGTTTTGTTTGTTTACGAGGTCTTTCAGCCATAAGGCTGCTCGCTGTCTGCGGACAGTGTAAACATGAATAGTATAAACACCACCACTTGACACGCGGCGGCACCGTGGCTGAGGTCATGGCTGAGCTGATGGGGAGGGCGACCGGTGCCACCAGGGTGGAGCACTGCTAATTTGGGGGGTCATCAGCACCCTTGTATTTGGCTTGAAAAGAGCATTGTGTGTGAACAAGGTATGATAGGGGTGCAGGGAGGGGTGACAAAGACCCCCTAAACCACTGGTGCTTGGAAACTGGCAGGGCGACTGGTGCCATGAAGTGTGAGAGGTTGGAGAGGAGTTTGGAGGTTGAAGGGGTGGTTGGTGGGTAAGTTGCTTAGCATTCTGTTTTGTTGGGCAGGGCGACTGGTGCCATGAAGGGTGAGAGGGGAGGTTGTATAAAAGTATTTTTACAGTCCAGGGGTAGCCAAATAGGCTTAAGGGACTTGCTCAACCTTAAAACAGGAAAGGCAGTTTAAAACAACAAGCACTGGTGATCTGGACCCCGACAGATCGTACACTTCAATGCGAGGGGAGGTTGAAGGGTTAGTTGAGTTGTGATTCTGGGTAGGGGTATGGGTAGGGGGATTCTGGGTTGGGGGGTTAGGTATGATTCTGGTTTGGGGTGGGGGCATGGGTAGGGGAATTCTGGTTCTGGGTGGGGGTATGGGTAAGGGGATTCTGGGTAAGGGGATTCTGGTTCTGGGTGGGGGTATGGATAAGGGGATTCTGGGTTGGGGCATTGGCTGGGGGATTCTGGTTTGGGGGGTGAGGTATGATTCTGTTTCTGTGTAGGGGCATGGGTTGGGGGGTGCGGTATGATTCTGGCTCAGGGTGGGGTATGGGTAAGGGGATTACTAGCAGCTATCCCACCCACTCACCCTCACACACCCATCCCTCTGATCAGGTCTGGGAGGATCAATGCACATGTACAACAAGAAGAACAACTTCTACGGTGGCAATGGCATTGTGGGTGCTCAGATCCCTCTGGGTGCCGGTTTGGCTCTGGGCCACAAGTTCCGCAAGGAGCCTAACGTGGCTGTCACCATGTACGGTGATGGAGCTGCTAACCAAGGCCAGAAATACGAGGCCCTCAACATGGCTGGCCTCTGGAACCTGCCCTGCATCTTCATCTGCGAGAACAACCATTACGGTAGGTATGGATGGATGATAACTATGGTGGTTCTTTAGGTGTGTTGCCTGGTAGATTGCCTGGTGCCTGGGGTAGTTTGTTTTGCAGTCTGGGATAGCCTGCCTTGCATCGAATGTGGCTGTCAGCATGTACAGTGACGGAGCTGCTAACCAGGGCCAGAAGTACGGGGCCCTCAACATGGCTGGCCTCTGGAACCTTCCTTGCATCTTCATCTGCGAGAACAACCATTACGGTAGGTATGGATGGATGATCATTATGGTGGTTCTTCAGGTTTGTCGCCTGGTGGATTGCCTGGTGGGGGTAGTTTGTTTTACAGTCTGGGATAGCCTGCCTTGCATCGAATGTGGCTGTCAGCATGTATGGTTATGGAGCTTCTAACCAAGGCCAGAAGTACAAGGCCCTCAACATGGCTGGCCTCTGGAACCTGCCTTGCATCTTTATCTGCGAGAACAACCATTACGGTAGGTTTGTTTGTTACAGTCTTGGGTAGCATGGCTTGCATCTTGATCTGCGAGAACAAACTTACGCTAGGTATTTGTGGAGGACCCTTACGCTGGTTCTGTAGGTCTATGGCCTGAGGGGGGGTAGTTTGTTTTACAATCGTGGGTAGCATGGATTCCATTGTTTTGCCTTATATCTTTTCTTTGAGAACCGTAATTGCTGTGAGTATGAACCTCTGACCCCCCCCCCCCCCCCTTCCCCCCCCCCCCCCCCCTCCCCCCCCTAAATGAGGTGCACAGAATGACCTGGAAGTGGTTCAAAACATCGCCACGAATCATACCATTATATCCCCATTCTCAGAATAAATTGATCGGCATTAGATGATTTTTGGTGGCCTGGGCACCTCGGAAAACCACCATTACGGTGGGTATGAAAGCATTGCGGTGGGCAGTGTTTCTTTTTCCGACGACGCGTCGCCATTCCGTCGAATGCTTCACCCCCCGGACCCCCCGATATCGGGATGCGCTGCCCCCCGACCCCCCCAGGCTCCGCGCTTGGCGCTCCGCCATGCAATGGCTACGTAACTATCCTGAAATCAGGGTTGAGTAGCATAAGTAGCTACTCAACCTGGACTACAGAAATCTGAAATAAAAAACACTGGCGGTGGGTCTGTAGGTTCATCATCCGACCAAGGTAGTTTATTTTGAAGTCTGATATTAATCATGATAATAATACTCATAATAATAGATAGATAGATAGCCAGTAGCTGGAGAAAAAGCTAGGCCCAACTGAGGTTGTTTGCTTTACTGTCAGATAATACTAATACTCATCATCATCATAAGAGTAGGTTGATGGATTGATGGATGGAATCTGGAAAAAAAACTATGCCCTGTCTCACCCATCACCACCTGACTCACTCACCACCACCTGACTCACCCACTACCACCCACCACCATCTGACCACCACCCACCACCACCCACCACCAACTGGCTCCCCCTCCCCCACCACCACGCGTTGTAGGAATGGGCACCGCCGAGTGGCGTGGCTCCAAGTCCCCCAACTTCTACACCCGCGGTGACTACATCCCCGGTCTTAAGGCTGATGGCATGGACGTCCTGGCAGTGAAGCAGGTGAGTGTATTGTCTGTATATCCCCGGTATAAAGGCTGATAGCATGGGCGTCCTGGCTATGAAGCAGTTGAGTGCATTGTCTGTTTATCCCCGGTCTTACATCTGATGGCATGCGCGTCCTGGCTGTGAAGCAGGTGTGTGTATTGTTTGTATTAAAATGATTTTCACCCCAAGGAGTGGGACCCCGTTTTCAAAGCAGCAACCCAGGCCTGGCCAGTTTGGTGCCAATCCAACTGCCCTTGCTTTTCACCCCAGGAAGTGGGACCCCGTACTCAGAACAGCGAATCAGGTCTGGCCAGTTTGGTGCCAAGCCAACTGTCCTTGCTTTTCACCCCAGGATGTGGGACCCCGTACTCAGAATAGCGCACTCGGAGGGTTTAGAACGAAAGGTGGAAATGTCCTACATGAGTAGGAGGGTCACGCTAGACAGGCGGGGAATGCCATGCCTTTATGTTACAGCCCAGGGGTAACCAACAACCATGTGACAGCCCAGGGTCACCGCGTTGTCCACAAGGCCGTCCGTGCGTCACAACCACACAACCACACGAAGCTAACTGTCTCATCTAACTGTCTCGTTAACCATGGTTTGGGTCCGCTGCACTCGATTTCGTTGCCACCTGTTGCTCCGATAGCCAACACTATCCGCCAATTTCCCGCGTCGCTTGCAATGTGCCTAGGGTTTTCTTGAAGGAGCTACATATGCCACCTGTCCTTAACATCTTCCCGCACCAGATGTGCTGCACAGTATGTACTCCACCATCTGATGCGTACATCCTGTCACTTCCCAGGTGATTAACTTTCCCAAGAATTTTATCCGAAGGCACCATATGTACTGCACCATATGTTCTGTATCTTCATGTAATGCACGTGCTGTCATTCGCCAGGTGGCGACTTTGCCCAGAATTACACATTTCAGTTACAAATGTACTGCACCAGATGTACTGCACCCTCTGACCTGCACATGCTGTAATTCACCAGGTGATGACCTTTGCCAAGAAGTATGCCCTTGAGCACGGACCCATCGTGTTGGAGCTTGACACTTACAGGTGAGTACTGGTGGTTAGCTATAAAATATTGCAGTATGGGTGACAGCCCCCAACCACCCGCCCCCTCTTATCGGTGGTTAGCCCCAGTGCAAGCAAATGGGCTGGCCCCCTCAACCTCACGCCTCGTAATAAGGCATACGATTTATTCATGTATTAACGACGATTCTCTCAGAATTCTCATGACAATGTGGCAATTGTGAACACTTGCTGACTTGGGATATTGCTTTCTTTCACTCAACCATGCCAATTCGATTTCTTGGTGCCAAGTAATACCAACGACATGTCCAGAAAATCGATCCCCAAATGATCCACTGAATGGCTGTACTCGGTTTGTCCTGGGTTGCCGGGTATTACGGGGGGGGGGGGGGGGGGGGGGGGGGGGGGGGGGGGGGGGGGGGGGACATGATAATTGACATAATATTGTTGATGTGCTTGGTAAGGAAACAAATTGCTTCCCCCTGTCTGGCCCAGATCTTCACCCTACTGACCCTGACCTCATCCCTGACCCTATCCCTGAACCCTTGGAACGCTCTGCCCTTCGTCCCAGGTACCACGGACACTCTATGTCTGATCCTGGATCCACTTACCGCTCCCGTGATGAGATCAATGCCATGCGTCAAGAAAGGGACCCCATTGAGCGAATCAAGAAGCTGTACCTCGCAAACGGTGAGTCTGCTACTGACCAAGGTACTACAAGGTTAAAGAGCCCAACTGCATGATTGGAGCAATTGTTTAAACCCCCTCTGGACGCAGGGCTCAGATTTTAGTTGGTCGGCCGCCCATGGGGGACAGACCTAAGCGATACTTGTGCGAAATCGTAAAATCTTCACTTCTTCAAATCTTCACATTTTCCCAAGAACACCGGTCAAAATTGCCAGTTTGTCTGACTGGCCTGAAATCTTAGCGACTCGTGTTCGATTCCCGTCAGGGGCGGATTACCTCGGAGGGCACTTTTTCGCGTACGTATATCAGGGTTGCGGACTGGATGCGGCGTTTTCATTTGTCGTTACCCTCCTGTCCTGTGGACTCACTCTAGGGACCTGGAGCATGTCTACGATTTCCCCGTGAAGAATTCGCTTCTTTGTGACTCTCGTAGCTCATTGCATCAGCGCGTTGTGCTTGACAAGGAAATCTGCTCTTTTGCACTAGTTCCTGCAGGTTGCGAAGTAGCAACTGCAGCCTCGGGAGTTGCTGCACCTGCCTCCATGGAACTTCGGGAAGTCAGTGAGCTAATAAGTTCATTAGCCTTACAGGCCACCAAGTTGAATAATAATGCCATGCCATGCTACATTGATTCTTGACCCCACCCAATATTAAATTGTACGGATAAGTAAGCAACTTCTTGTGCATCTATCACCAAGGAGGCTGCCACTGCTGCTTGATGAGCATTACACCACCCCCGGGGCTGACCTCCAGGGGACCCGCCAGGGCACCTTACTATTTTCACTTCAGTTAAAAACGCTACACAAAATGACCAAATCGCTTTTGAAGCAACCCCAAATGACCAAATGTAGTGCCCGGCTCGCCACCTGAGAGAACCACCATAGCAAAGCGCAACTGCCTCCTTTTGGTGAGCGTTTTTGACCAAACTGAAGACGAAAATCTGCGCGCCGCACCCAAAAGGAAGATAAACAAATTCCTTCAATCGTGCAGTCGGGCTCCAAAACCGTGCGCGCTAGCTAGTAGTACCCTGGTGGCCTGCTCATTTGTTTTCAATTTGGCTACGAAGTTACTCATGTCAGAAAATAATTTTCAATCCCCATCCATGACAGTTCCCTCAGGTGGCGAGGCCTCCATGATGAAGTGCATTATGATGCAAATTAAGAAAGAGGCTCATGCCATTATAGGCCACTAGGAGCACCTAGAGGCTAAATAAATAAAGGCACTGGTTCCTTTCATTTAAAAGCAATCCTTCCTTTGGGGTTTTTAAGACAGGCTAAGGTAAGTAAACCATGGAAGGGGTTTACTTTCAATAAATGTATTTTTTATATCCTCCTGCTCCCCATATATATATATCCTCCTGCTCCCCATCCTCCTGCTCCCCATCCTGCTCCCCATCCCCCTGCTCCCCATCCTCCTGCTCCCCATATATATATATCCTCCTGCTCCCCATCCTTGACCTTTCCCTCAGGTGGCGAGGCCGGTACATTTGTTTTCAATTTAGCAACTATAAGTTACTCTTGACACAGAAAATTAATTGCTATCCCCTTCCTTGTTGCCCCCCCTCCCAGGTGGCGAGGCCTCCGAAATGAAGCGCATTGAGAAGGAGATTAAGAAGGAGGTTGATGCCGCAGTAGATGCCGCCAAAAAGGGACCCATGCCCCCTCTCAGCTGGGCTTGGAAGAACGTCTACGCTGACCCCAGGAACGCGACACTGCGAAATGTCCAGGGAGAGTACGTCCCCACCGAGTTCGACTTGGCTTACAAGCTTTAAATAGATAGGGTGGAAAATGGGTAGGATTGTTAAATATTGTTTTAGCCAACTCTGGGCTGCTCACCGTCTTCCAAGGCCACGTCCTCGCGTGCGATACCCACGGAAACTTGGGCGCCAACTATGCGGATAGGATGCAAGTGCCAAAATGTACGTTTCCAATGTTACATAACTTCCTAAAGCTGTGTTCGAGTTCGGGACGGACAAACCTGATACACACCCTGAGTAGCAGTTTAAAATGTGTTACATATGCAAGTAGTGACGATTGAGCAGTCAGATCAGATCTGGAGGGCTCACAGCAGGCTCTAAATAGAGACCACACGTGGTTTTGTGCCTGTAAGGGTGTGTGATAATCTGTTGGCTTGATGGGGGCTTGAGTGATCTCCTGGAGTACACGAGTAACTTGGAACTTGGTACACGAGTAACTCTACCAGAATCCCTGTATGGGGGTACTGCAACTTGTATGGCGTTGCTGTAGTCAGTTGATTGAAACTCGATGTGAGACAACACATGTTTGTAATTATGTGTGGAGACTTAGCTTCCCAACCTGAACTTGAACTTGGTTACACGGCTCCAGCCAGCAATTGAACTGCTCGCCGTCTTGTGCAGACCCTGCAGGCCTGAATGTATTTCATTACTAATTGTACCCTTTTTGAACTACACTCAGGGCACAGCTGATCTCAAGAATATTGTTAATATGTTTATCAACTTGGTTACTGCTGTTGTTATACTTGAGCTTGGTTACTGCTAATGTTACATGCGAGCTTGGTTACTGCTGTTGTTATACTTGAGCTTGGTTACTGCTAATGTTATATGCGAGCTTGGTTACTGCTGTTGTTATACTTGAGCTTGGTTACTGCTAATGTTATATGCGAGCTTGGTTACTGCTGTTGTTATACTTGAGCTTGGTTACTGCTAATGTTATATGCGAGCTTGGTTACAGCTGTTGTTATACTTGAGCTTGGTTACTGCTAATGTTATATGCGGGCTTGGTTACTGCTGTTGTTATACTTGAGCTTGGTTACTGCTAATGTTATATGCGAGCTTGGTTACTGCCGTTGTTATACTTGAGCTTGGTTACTGCTAATGTTATATGCGAGCTTGGTTACTGCTGTTGTTATACTTGAGCTTGGTTACTGCTAATGTTATATGCGAGCTTGGTTACTGCTGTTGCTATATTTGAGCTTTGTTAGTGCTGTTGTTATGTTTGTACTTGGTTTCTGCTGTTGTTATGAAGATATGTCCTCTTGAGTTTCGTGCAGGTTTGGGCCAGGGTTGTTCAGGACGCTGCATGAGTGTTCGCGGTGGCTGTCAACCGCCATGGTAGCTTTGTCCAGGTAAAGTAGCAGCTCGTTCCCTACCGCCGTAAGACGGGGCTCCCTTAATACCACGGCCCATCAGGCGTTATCATTATTTTGTTCAGGACGCTGCGTCCACCGCCGCAGACGCAACGTCCAAGGGTCTGTTGCGTCGCAGGACGCAACATGGAGAGGGTCCGTTGACCAGAAGGAACTTCCTTCTGGTCAACGGATCCTAGTAGCCCCTGGCCACAGGGGCTACTAGGATTTGTTACCATGGTTTGTCCCATAGGTGACCAGGATTTGTGACCAGGATTTATTTTGTGACAACCACTTTTTGCTACTAGGATTTATTGCCATGGGTCGTCTCATTGATAAGATTTGCGACCAGGATTGTTTTTTAGGGCAACCTGTTTGCTAGGGTTTCTAACTAGGGCACACAGGATCAGCCACCAGAATTTGATAAAGAGGCTAAAGTGTCAGTACTGCCCCGGAAGGGCATGGGAGAAGGAAACGCACATGTACTCCCAGATGTCCAGATACGTCTGTCCTTCAGCCGAGCTTAGTGACGCCAAACTGTATGAAGCGTCGCCGTGCGCAATTCGCGGGCTATTGAGCCCAGGAACATCGCTTAGGTGTGGTCACAAGTACCAGCCGCTCCAGAATGTAAATAAACCCTATGAAGCCTTTCGCATCGCGTGTCTCACACACTGAGCCATGTCGTCCCAATTCTGTAACAACTTGCTGCGCTTCGAAAATCCTTTCTCCACTAACCGAGCCAGGTCCAGTGGTCACGTTTTCCAGGTCCAGACGTTTCCCCGGGTGATCCATCTTTGATCTTCATCGCTTTTCGGCGGTCGGTAGCCGTGAGCACGCACGATGCAGCGCATGGAGGGATGCAGCATGCAGCATGCAGCATGGAAGGTGGTGCATCTCACATGGTGGGTGTGCTAGACTCAGGATGGACATGTGGCACCCATTCAATTTTGAACTGCCCGTTGAAGTTGCTCGGGGCTCCACTACATAGGCCCTGCCCCTGCCCCTGCCCCCCGAGTGATTTGATTTTAGAGATTCATCGGTCGGCCCGCGGGGAGGGCCAAGACCTATGCGATGGGTACGCGAAACGGAGGGGGGAAGCTACTCCCGAGCCGATTGTGCACATTTTTGCCGGTCAAAATAGCCGGTTAAACTGATATCCCTCACATCTAAGCGACCCGCGTTCGAGTCTCGCAGGGGTCGGATTACCTCGGAGGGCACTTTTTCGTGTACGGATAGCAGGTTTGCGGACTGTGGACGCGGTGTTTTCATTTGTCGTTTTCCTCTTGTCCTGAGGACTAAATCTAGAGACCTGAGAAAATATGCATCTCCGTGCTTCTTGCATATCATTGCATCAGCTCATTGTGCTTGGCAAGTAAATCTGCTGTTTCGCACTAGTAACTGCAGGTTGCACAGTAGCAACTGTAGCCTCGGGAGTTGCACCTACCCCCATTGAAATTCGGGGAGTCAGTGAGATATTGACTTCATTAACCTTACAGGCCACCAGGTTTAATAATAATGCCATTTGCACAAACGTTACAAAGTCAAGCAGAATGCATTATGGAATAACTAATGTGTAACTAATGAAATATTGGTGGGTAATAGTCGTGCTATATTGAATCTCGACCCCCCAAATATTAAATTGTACGGATGAGTAAGCACCCGTGGGGAAGCTGTCATGTGTAGCCACCAAAAGAAACACTATAGCCCAGGTTCTCCAAGTAGCCCAGGTAGACCAGGTCCTCTCTAATCCCCAATATAAGATATGCAGTGTTGGAGCAATATTGTCAACACGAGTTCCATTCATCCCTGCATATATACAAACCTGTAAACGTTCTCAAGGAGCAGGGGCAGGTTGTATATGTATGTAATTCTCCCATCTGCCCTTGCCTGCCCGCTCTTTGTGGAGTTATTGGGTCATATATGCATGGAGCTTGGGGTTACATGTCACTGTAGTGTATTCTCTTGTCTTCAATTATTACTAAGTCTGCAAATAAAAAATATAGAGCTGCTGGTGGCCTGACTCAAGGAACTCCAGACCTATTACATGCCCTTGTTACATGTCACCATAGTGGAAGGGTCACTAAGTCTTATTCACGGTACCACTGGCCTACAAAGATGCATTAGGTTCTGATAACACCTGGCAGGGCATGGTATTAAGTGAGCCTCGTCTTCCGGCGGTAGGGAACGGGCTGCTACTTTACCTGGACAGTGCTACCATAGCGGTTGACATCGACCTCGAACACTAAAGCGCACCCGTAGGGATTCTAACCCCGCACCTTCTTTTTTCAACGAGCTACCATTGAGCCATTTGTCAAAACGGGATATACATTAGGTAGACAATTACATGCTGGCGGCCTAGATGATTCAAGGAACTTCAGACATGCGAATAATCAAAGCACACTGCCCCTGGGAATTGTGCTCCTTACATAGGTGTTATACATAATCAAATCACTGAACTGCCTATTACAGTCGGACCCCCCCCCCCCCCCCCCCCCCCCCTCCCCCCCCAAATCTGCTCCCCCCCCTCCCCCCCCCCTGGGTGTATCGACATGATTACGACGGTATCAATAGGTGCTCGCTGTTCTCTATCCATACCCAAGATGCGGTACAAATATATTTCCCCTGCCCCCCCCCCCCCCCCCCCCCCCCCCCCCCCTCCCCCCCAAATCTGCTCCCCCCCTCCCCCCCCCCCCTGGGTGTATCGACATGATTACGACGGTATCAATAGGTGCTCGCTGTTCTCTATCCATACCCAAGATGCGGTACAAATATATTTCCCCTGCCCCCCCCCCCCCCCCCCCCCCCCTCTCGACACTTGCCCCTGGGAATTGTGCTCTTAACATTGAGGAAATTTAAAATCACTGAACTGCCTAGTACATCAGGTAGACAAAAGAAACTTAGCGGAGACAAGCCAGAACGGGCGCTCAGAGCTCCAAGGGTTTTTCCAGAAAAATAAAAAACAAACATTTGGAGTTATAGAACTTCAAAACAAATAACTGAAGTGTTGGAAAAACAAGAATTCCTACACCGTATAAGCAGCATTATTTGGCAAATGACGACCATTTGCCAAACTGAATTTGAGTCAAATCTGTGTCGGCTGGGTCACTCAAAAGTGAATCAAAATGTATAACCACCTCTAACTTCATCTCCTCTTATTTACTGCATGCCCTTTCTGGTTATTTTCAACATTTAACAAGGAAATGTAACAAGGAAAACGACCCTTTTCCAAATGTATTTCAGGTCTAAACTTGAGTCACTTTTCCAGGTTAAAAAAAACTATTTTGCCAACTTATTTTTGACAGGCAATTCCATAACATTAGGGAGACACAATTTTTGAGAAAAACGATTTTTGCCAACTTGTAATCTTGCCATTTAATGCTGCGCGTAGGGTGTTTAACAGCTTTTGGGTCGAGCCCCCCCTGGATTCTGGGTCACCGATTTGTCCATTTGTCTGTCTGTCTGTCTGTCCGTCTGTCTGTCCGTCCGACCATCAAGTTCCAACCCTTGGCCTCTTAAACCCACTCTCCACCCATCCTTTCTTTTTTTACAGCTCAAACCTCGCAGCGAACTTCGAACCCACTCTCCTCCAATTGTCTGCGACGCTTGTGATGCGCCTAACACTTGTCCTCAAGCATATGGAGTTCTATAACTTATTATTTTTCCAAATAATTGAAGTGGTAAAATAAGAAGAATTCAATTTTTGACAGCTTTCATGTACAAGAGAAGGACAGAGGACGGAAGACGGGGGTTTACAAGTGTTGTGAAAGATAACAATCAACAATAACATATGAATGTAAACCATAAGTAGACGTGGACTTCTCACACCAACTATATCCTAGACGAAGAGGCTAAGTGATTTTTGATGCCCTAAGTAGCACTCGCGGGTCACAAAGCATCCATGGACAGACCTAGGCACAGAGGCCAAGTGTTTCATGTTGCATACTACCCTTGTTGTTCTGCAGCCCAACATAGCATGGTCAGGATGTATGATCACATCCAAGACGTAGAGGCGAAGTGACTTGAGATACCCTAAGTAGCACTCTCAAGTCCCGAAGCATTCATTGACAAACCTAGGCACAGAGGCCAAGTGTCTTATACTACCCTTGTTGTTCTGCAGCCCAACATAGCATGGTCAGGATGTATGATCACATCCAAGACGTAGAGGCAAAGTGACTTGAGATGCCCTAAGTAGCACTCTCAAGTCCCGAAGCATTCATTGACAAACCTAGGCACAGAGGCCAAGTGTCTCATACTACCCTTGTTGTTCTGCAGCCCAACATAGCATGGTCAGGATGTACAATCTCATCCTTGACATAGAGGCTAAGTGATTTGTGATGCCCAAGTAGCACTCTCAAGTCACAAAGCATCCATTGATAGACCTAGGCACAGAGGCCAAGCGTCCCATGTCACATACTACCCTTGTCGTTCTGCAGCCCAACATAGCATGGTTAGGATGTACAATCACATCCTAGACGTAGAGGCTAAGTGATTTGTGATGCTTTAAGTAGCACTCTCAAGTCAGGAAGCATTTATGGCAGCCGGGACTGACCAAAGTTTGACTTGAAACCACTTTTGGCTAAACGGTTGTTTGCAAGCCTGTTGTCATTTCTTTAAGCGCGTACGATATGGACGAAAAATAAAAAATCAGGAATAATAGAGAGGAATACATGAATAATACCGGTAGGGTTTAAGCAATACTCAAACAAATCACCATTATGAACACCCAAGCCAATATGGCTTGCTCTATGATCATGTCACATTATTTATGCACAGCAGTTGGGCAAGCCCCTTTAGCCTATTTGGCTTCCCCTGTTTTGTTCAAATACGTACATGCTGACATGTTTATGCACAGCGGTTGGGCAAGTCCCTTTAGCCTATTCGGCTACCCCTTTAATGTACAATACGTACATGCTGACATGTTTATGCACAGCGGTTGGACAAGTCCCTTTAGCCTATTTGGCTACCCCTGTTATGTACAATTACGTACATCTGACATGTTTATGCACAGCGGTTGGTAATCTCAGAATAATATAAATGTTACTGTCCGGGGTTGGGCAAGTCCCATTAGCCTAACTGGCTACCCCTGGACTGTGACATGCATACATATGCAGTTGCACCCTCCGCATACGCAACGTGCTCAGCTTCCTACAAGGGTGTGTTGGTCTACGCCAGAAACTGCCCAGCCTTGTTTGGGCTGCTGCCTACAGTAAGTGTTGGCTAGTCACTGAAGTACGTGAGCCTCCTCTTGGCCGATGAACACAAATAGAAGTCAGGCTGATCAGTCTCCTCTGCTGGCAGGACAGGCATGCTAATGCAGGCATAGGTAGGGGAGCAGGGGCTGGGTCGGGGGGAGGGCTCCTGAGGGCTGAGACCCTGGCTCCTCTCAGCTGCTGCTAGCCAAGCCCTCTCAACTTCAATATGCAGGCTCACCCGAGGCGCAACTGCTGCTAGCCAAGCCCTCTCAACGTCTGCATGCAGGCTCACGCCATGCACAGTTACAGCTAGCCATGGCCTCTCAAGATCAGCCTGCAGGCGCACCCCAGGCACAGTAGCCACTAGCTGCCGTGAGACATCAGCCGGCTCCAATGCAGGGAGCTTTACCATCTGCTCCAAAAGAGTGAGCACCTGTGCGTAGAGATGTGGGTTGGTTGAGTTGGTTGGGTTGGTTGGAGCTCCACCCTCTGCCCGAGAAGGGTGAGCGCCTGTGCGTAGGGATGTGGGTCGGTCAGTTGGGTTGGTTGGAGCTCCACCATTTGTTCAAGAATGGTGAGCGCCTGTGTGTAGGGATGTGGGTTGGTTGGTTGGGTTGGTTGGTGCCCCTGTGCGTAGGGAGGTGAGTTAGATAATCGTAAACAAACGTAAAATTTAACGGAAAGTGTAAACAAGGTGTCTAGGAACTTGAACTTACAAGAGAAATTGTAGATGGGACTAAGTTGTAGATGCTACAATGATACAATAAATCCACTCTTCAAATTGACGTACAGCTGTTGCATTGCTGATACTTCTCAGTGCGTCGTTAGAGTGATAGTTAATTACCACTTTAGGTATATTTGTCTGATGGACAATATTGCATTTGCAACTTGGATTATATTTCCAGCGGCAGTCAATATAATCGTATGAAGCACTAGTATCCATATCAGTAAGGGGTACTTGAAAAAGGACCAAAAGACGGTCCAAGGGTTGGGCTTGGTTGATGAGTCACAAGTTGACCAGTGTTTTTGTTTTCAGCTACGAGCAGCAGCTTCTAGGCAGCTCCCCCGTCTGGCTATTCATCCAAAATTAGAGCAACCTCGAGCACCTTAAAGCTGAAATAATCCCCCCCCCCCCCAAAAAAACTCGTACCTCTGTCGCTGTCGGGCGTTCCTCAGGGCTTGCGTCTCGGACTGCTATAAACAAATCCTCCAGCTCTGTCATCCGCTTGTCCTCGGCACGTGCAGTCTGCAGGCATGATGCACGATCCAGGAAGCGCAATTGCGTGATCGCAAATGCGCACATATCATGGGCATATCCCCACTCCTCTGTCTGGGGGGTTTCCTCAGAGTCTGAGGGTGCCCTGTAGCCGGCAGTTCCGCCCCTGTGGGTAGGTAAGGTTAGGTACAGTTAGGGGAGGATGTATATTGCACTGCATGGCATGGCAGGGCATGGCATGGCACTAGATCGCACGGCATGGCATGGCTTAGCACTGTATCGCACTACATGGCATGGCATGGCATGGCATGGCACTAGATCGCACGGCTCTGTATCGCACTGCACTGCATGGCATGACACTGTATTGCGTTGTGTTGTATTTCATTGCGTTGAATTGTATGGTGTATTGTTTTGTGTTGTGTTGTGTCGTTGTGTTGTATCATATCTTGTATGTAGCTGTGTTGTGTTTTGTGGCGTTGCATTGCATTGCACTGTGTTGGTTTTGTTTTGTGTTGTGTTGGGTCGATTTCCTTGTCGATTTACGAGGCCCATGTTAGTACTCACACAATGGCCCCCTCCCATCCACTGCTAGCTGCGAAACCAAAATCCACTATCCTGGTCTTGAACTGGACTGGTTGGCCCATAATGGTGGTACATGAGGCTGGCAGGCGGCCTTCCTCTGATGGGGTCACAATCTTAATGTCAACAAGAAGGTTGTCGCCCTTCACATCGTTGTGGGAAATGCCTGTCGCGTGGACAGCTTGAAGTGCTCGCAGGGCATCCCTGATCAGCGCGAAAAACGCTGTGAAGTCAAGAGGCTCAAGTAGGCTCATCAGGAGCCTGGTCATGCTGCACAGGAAACAATATGTTGGAAGTCAGAGGCTTCTATTAATATATCAAAATGGATGTGAGGCTGGGTATTGAGGGTGCGAGTAGGTGGCATGCCTTGCATCTTGTTGAGCATGGGGGGAGGGGGTGGGTTGGTTGAGTGCAAATTGGTGGAATGCCTTGCAGCTTGTAGAGCATGGGGTGGGTGGGTTTAGTTGGTTGGGTGGGAGTAGATGGAATGCCTTGCAGCTTGTTGAGCATGGGGGTTGGTTGAGTTGGTTGGGTGCGGGACTGCGAGTAGGTGGAATGCCTTGCGCCTTGTTGAGCATGAGGGTTGGTTGAGTTGGTTGGGTACAAGTGGTTGGAATGCCTTGCGCCTTGTTGAGCTTGCACAACTTGAATATTGAAGAGAATGCACCGCTGAGCCGCAGATGCACATGCATACATACAGAGAGACATGCAAGGTACTGAGCCGCAGTGACAGCCAAAAAGCCAAAGCCAATGCTAAAAATCCAAAGCCAAAAAGACAGACACTCACGTTAATTGCATTCGCTCGAAGACGAAGACGATGCTGAACCTGCTGTGGCCATTCACTAGTGATACCTTTACGTACCATCCAACAAACCCCACTGAGCGGCAGCTGCCCATCATGAGCAGGTTGGCAGTTATCTGTGTGTGGTTGGTGGGTGTGGGTGATCATTCATGATCAGGTTGGCGGCTATCTGTGTGTTTTTGGTGGTAGGTATGGGTGTGGGTGATCATGATCAGGTTGGCGGCTATCTGTGTGTGGTTGGTGGTGTGGCTGTCGGTGATCATGATAAGGTTGGCGGCTATCTGCGTGTTTTGGGTGGTAGGTATGGGTGTGGGTGATCATGACCAGGTTGGCGGCTATCTGCATAGAGAAAGGTGGCACCGACTATCAATCTGAGTTTCCATGATTCATTCCTGTGGTGGCCTGAGGATGATTGGGACACACCCACATTAGACAAGCATTTGTGACCAAATAAAACAGCCCTGCTACATATGCCACATCATGCCATGCATTGAGGGTCGTCCTGCCTGCCACCCTGTCTGTACGTCTCAATGTACGAGTGAGCCAATATGTGGTTGTTTGCAATCACAGTGTCGCAGCCCAAGATTGTGGCAGGTTCTGAATCTGCAAAAAAATTCATTGTAGAAAAGATGAGCGGCGGCATACGAAGAAAATAGAGCAAGCACTCAAGCCACGGCAACAGCCTTAGGTACACAAGAACAGCACATCATGCGTTCCTACCTCCTGGGCCCACAAGGTGAGATGACTCCCATCCATGATCTCATCAAGGGACATACCTCTTGACGACTTGATGGCAATCTGAGTGGCACATGCAGTTGTTGTATTGAGAGAGAACGGTGGATTGGGGGCAGTTTATTCAGTTCAGTTCAATTCAGTTCGGCTCGGTTCAGTTCAGAGAGAGAGAGAAAGAGAGAGAGAGAGAGAGAGAGAGAGAGAGAGCATGAACCACCGAATCAAATGCCGCCACCATAGCTTCAACTGCACTTCAGCCTACCTGCGTTTGAAGGTACTCCCCAAGCCAGACGCATCCGAACCCGCCCTCTCCTAACACAACCACTTGATTGTTTACAAGCGTAGGTCGTACCATTGACCTCATCCCTGCCAGCATGGGCTCAGTAGTGCCCATCATGCTGTTGGAAGCAGGGCCCAGGACTTGGTATAAATATCTGGAAACTTCTTCCTTCAAAATGTGCTCAATCAGAGATAGATCATACGCCTGATCCTGAAAGGGGTAATTGGAACAAACGTTGTGAGTCGTTGTGGGTATATACTGGTTGGGTCATCAATGGTGGGGTGTTAGATCGAGCGCGCTAGTATTCTCTAGACATTTGAGGACACTAATGGAAGTGTGTAGTGCATGCACTAGTGTGAAGTGTGATGGGGGTGAGATCCCAACGTAAAAAGAAAAGGGACAAAAAGGTCATGCCCACAAACCTGCATTGAAACCAATGCTGCATGAAGGGTTCAGAGATATTGTATTCAGGGGATTCTCATCATAGGAGGTTGACAGAGTTCAGTGAATGCAATGCATGCCGCATGTATGCACGTCAGTGTTAAGTAGGGCAGGGCAGGTTGGTATGCAGTAAGCAATGCCATACATTGCGTATGACATAAACTCCAGACAGACAGACAGACAGACAGACAGACAGACAGACAGACAGACAGACAGACAGACAGACAGACAGACAGACAGACAGACAAACAAGAAGACAGAAAGACAGAAGGCCAGACAGACAGACATAAAGACAGGCAGACAGACAGATAGACAAATAGACAGTAAGACAGACAGACAGACAGACATGAAGGTAGGCAGACAGGCAGGCAGAAAGACAGACAGGCAGACAGACAGACAGACTGACGGACCCACAGACAGTATGACAGACAGACAGACAGACAGACAGACAGACAGACAGACAGACAGACAGACAGACAGACAGAAAGGCAGACAGACAGTGATACAGACAAACAGACAGGCAGACGGACAGACAGACAGACACACATGAAGACAGGCAGACAGACAGATAGACAAATAGACGGTAAGACAGACAGACAGACAGACCTGAAGGTAGGCAGACAGACAAACAGGCAGACAGAAAGACAGACAGACAGACAGACAGACAGACAGACAGACAGACAGACAGACAGACAGACAGACAGACAGACAGACAGTGATACCGACAGACAAACAGACAGACAGACAGACAGACAGACAGTGAGACAGACTGACAGAAAGACAGACAGACAGACAGACAGTGATACAGACAGACAGACAGACAGACAGACAGACAGACAGACAGAAAGACAGACAGACAGACAGACAGACAGACAGACAGACAGACAGACAGACAGACAGACAGTGATACCGACAGACAAACAGACAGACAGACAGACAGACAGACAGACAGACAGACAGACAGACAGTGAGACAGACTGACAGAAAGACAGACAGACAGACAGACAGTGATACAGACAGACAGACAGACAGACCGACAATCATACAGACACACAGACAGATATAAAGACAGGCAGACAGACAGATAGACAGACAGACGGTGAGACAGACAGACAGACAGTGATACAGACAGACAGACAGACAGACAGACAGACAGACAGACAGATAGACAGACAGACAGACAGACAAGACAGACAGACAGACAGACAGACAGACAGACAGACAGACAGTGAGACAGACCGACAGACAGACAGATAGACAGTCAGATAGACAGACAGACAGACAGACAGACAGACAGACAGACAGACAGACAGACAGACAGACAGACAGACAGAACGGAAGACAGACAGACAGACAGACAGACAGATAGATAGACAGTGATACAGACAGACAGACAGATAAGACAGACAGACAGACAGACAGTGAGACAGGCAGACAGACAGATAGACAGACAGACAGACAGACAGACAGACAGACAGACAGACAGACAGACAGACAGACAGACAGACAGTGAGTCTGACAGACAGAAAGGCAGACAGACAGACAGACAGACAGACAGACAGACAGACAGACAGACAGACAGACAGACAGACAGACAGACAGACAGTAGACAGACTGACTGACTGACTGACTGACCGACAGGCAGATAGAAAGACAGACAGACAGGTAGGTAGGTAGACAGACAGGCAGACAGACAGGCAGACAGACAGACAGGCAGGAAGGCAGACAGACAGACAGACAGACAGACAGACAGACAGACAGACAGACAGACAAACAAACAGACAGACAAACAGGCAGACGGGCAGAGATAGACAGACAGACAGACAGGCAGATCTGAGGTTCGGAAATTAGTGGGATAGGCGTAGGGGAGGGGGGGGTGGGAGAGAAAGAGAGAGAGAGAGAGAGAGAGAGAGAGAGAGAGAGAGAGAGAGAGAGGGGGGGGGGGCTGCAAGTAAGTAAGATATTTAGCAAGGCAGTTTAGTAGCAGCCATCCATGCCATCGTACTCATAGTCAACTACCTTCCTTGCTGCCTTACTAGCCTCTCACCTTGGCAATGACTCAATGCTCAAGAAAATATTGGATCCAGAAGGCAAGGTAGGAGGTCAGTGTTTTTTATATGAAGGATTTCGCCTCAAAGGGTGGCTCTCCCTTATTGCCTAGCCCTAGACTAGATGTGACGTGGAGGAGCTTTTCCTACTCGGCACGTGGGAGTAGGGACCTTTCACACCTGCACTATTGCCCAACTGCTAGGCGTTACTCCTG
Source organism: Chlamydomonas sp. ICE-L (assembly GCA_013435795.1). Classification (NCBI taxonomy): domain Eukaryota; kingdom Viridiplantae; phylum Chlorophyta; class Chlorophyceae; order Chlamydomonadales; family Chlamydomonadaceae; genus Chlamydomonas; species Chlamydomonas sp. ICE-L. The sequence goes on along the minus strand of JACBWV010000610.1, from coordinate 126,318,526 downwards.
CTGTGAGTCACCAAGGAAGGTGACCAGGCCTGATAAGCTCCCTGCCCTGGTCTAGATGGACGACTGAGTTTAAGATTCGCTTGGGGCCAGGGCAGCTAAGTCGTTAAGGGATCATAACGAGGTCATTGCTAACATCCCAATCAATTAGTTCACTTCATTATGAATTTATGATCCGCTCAACAGTTGATGAGACCAAGGCGACACAGCTCCAACTGAAATCGGGAATCACAATGATGAATCAAGCATTGATCAATGCAGAAGACCTACTTGAGAGAGTCCGGTTGAGCTCTCCATTTCGTCAGTTGAGCGCAGCTCGTGGGGGTTGTATGCTGAATTCCCTCTCTGAGTCAGGCCTAGATGTATGGGATGGGCGAAAGGTTGAGATGGTCAGTATGGGAATGAAGAGTCGCCACGATTGGTATCATTCGTTGTTACCATATCATCATTTGATCATTAGCAATACTGCAGTCCGGGGACATGTAGCCTATCACTCAGCCGTTGGTAGCATAGCAACTAACACACATTAGAATTCACGGAAAGGCGAATAAGCATCGTAATCAACTTGGGTAACGCCCGAACCCACCTATCAAGTCTGACGTTCTAAAAGCTAATGCTGACTTTAGTCGTCGTCTTCAAGGAGGAGCTGGGTAGCTAGCACGGGCGGGGGAGGATATAATAGGTTGACTGTAAGCGCTATCTGTTGAAAGAAACCTGTTAAAAGCTGTCTGCCGATGAAAGTTTGGAGAACTGGATTAAGACTGGAAGAGAAGAAATTGGTCAACACAATCCGAAGAGGCGGGCCTTCCCTGGAATGTACTACGTAATTGGTACTGCATCTGGCGGGCCTTCCACCCTTCCATTACATTTTGTATCGATGATTTCTGGCAAAAAAACAAAATTGCTGCTTTAACACAATTGCTTGAGGCGTTCGAAAGAAAGAAAGATTACAATGGCCACTTATCCTGGCAGTGGAAACACCACCGCCCCCGAAGGAACGGACTCCGAACACCATTGTCTTCCGGCAGTGGGGATCGAACATCTCCCTTATAGCGTGAGCTCCACCCAACGGGGTCTGGACCATACCGCCCTCCATGTGGGCAAAAGTAATGACAGTCACCCATGTTGGCGTATTGATACCTGAGTCCAACGGTATTTCCATGGGTCCAGCGACTGGCTGAAGCAGGGTGTTCCGGATAGAGGTGAAGGATCTTTACATCGCCGGGTAGAGACCCGAATCGAGAAGCAGTGTGTTCATCCACGGTGGGTATTAACATTATTTATTGCACCGCGTCCACAGTCCACAACTCTGAGATCCGTACGCGATTAAGTGCCCTCCGAGGTAAGGCGATCCAACTCCCGTTAGTGGAATGTGACTCATCCGTTTCGACCCCCTGCGAGGATCAGAGAGAGGGTTCGTTACATAAACTCAGCAAATCACTGCCGAGACTGGACAGCAGCACAGCCTGCCGACCATCCAATTTTATAACACGGATGCACGAGGGTTTTTAAGGCACCCCCACAAACCTGAAAACAAACGAGGTCAAGTCCAACAAAAGGAAACAACCGAAGGCGGAAAGAAGAGCGTAAAGGGGAGCGTGAAGGGGAGGGATGAGGATCGAAACGAGAAAGCTCCCTGATCAACTCGGCCAGATCAAGGCCATGCATATTGAATTGTCGTAGCCTCTTAAGCGATCACAATGGTCTAGTGGTAGTCCAGATTGCCAAGGAACGAAGAGTCGGGGGTTCGACTCCCCCTTCGATCGCTCTAAGCGTTGCAGGTCGTCGTCAACCGCCAGTCCAGCTGAAGTAGGAGACTGCTCCCCACCCGCGTACGACGGGCTCCCTTAACACCACGCCCCACCAGGCGTTATCATTACCTTTCAACTGTCGCCGAAATTGCTGATAAGCGAGGTGGCTGCAGGATTTTTATCAGCAATATAGATGAAGGTTATAGCGCTCTCCCTTTCATCTGCATCGCCACTCTTTTATTGTCTGGCTGCGGATTTATCGGCAGGCTCCCAAGGTTTTCAAGGTAGGCCGATGGTAGACACCTTTCAAACCTGTCAACGTCAGAAACTGCAAGGGAATACATTGGAACAATACGCCCGTGGAATGACTGGGACTTACTGGTGGTGGCACAACGGACAGACATATGCAGAAGCGCTGAGTACCTGGGCGGGGCGAGGCAAGCTGCTGGGCGCATCGAATGATAGATATCTGCCCAGCTGTGGCAATTTGCGTTTCGTTGGCCAAGCTGCTTTTTCAAAACTTCGCAATATCCCTCAGCGCCCCTGACTCCCCCACCCCACCCCCCGACCTCACCCACACCCACACCCAACCACACAACATACACCCCAACTTTGCCCCCTTCGTTCCGAGTTCCATCTCGACTTGATACCCTTGAACAATAATAGGGTTTCAAATACAGTAGGCATTGGATTTCTCACGCGTTTCAGGGCGAAGCGAAGCAATGGGCTGCAGGAAGATCTGAACAACTTATTAAGGTGTGCTGCTCGCCGTAGCTTGTAGCCTGCCGTGGCTTGTGCCCCCTCTTGCTGTTGGCATATTTCCCCTGATAAATGCCGGAGGTGTTTGGCTGACTGTGGCTTGTGGCATATTACATTACATTACATTACATTACATTACATTACATTACATTACATTACATTACATTACATTACATTACATTACATTACATTACATTACATTACATTACATTACATTACATTACATTACATTGCATTGCATTGCATTGCATTGCATTACATTACATTACATTACATTACATTACATTACATTACATTACATTACATTACATTACATTACATTACATTACAATACATTACATTACATTACATGTTAAAGTCTACTTGACACCGCGAGGGAGTATGAGACTCTGTGCTTTAAACAAAAAGAAAAAGCACCCACAAAGCAAAAAAACCCATTACATCAGGGGTGTGTCGAGGACAAACAAACCAAACTCCCAATCACCGTTTTGGTGGCGTAGGTATTAAACCCCCTAGAGTAGGACCCAGATCTCAAGCACTTACAGTGGCGGAGGTAAGAAGCTAACAAATGTGAAGTCACAAGAAAAAAAGGGATAATAAACTACGGTGCCACTAAGCAGTCCAGGGCTTTCTGTATTGCTCTTCTACAAGTAGAAAGATAGTCGGCTAGGTTGCTCCAGAAAGTCTTAGTGCCATTTCCATTCATAAAGGTTCTGAATGTGGAATCGCAGAATTCCACATTCCATACGGTTAAGTCGGTATCCTCATGGACATGCCTATAAATATCTGTAAACAGCTTCTGGTAGCGGAGGCGAATATCATTATAAAAAGGGAACTCAAACATATGCATTTCATCCTCAGGTTTTTGGAACCCACACATTTGACAGTTTCTCATTGAACGAGGGATGTGTGCTCTATCCACCACCCTCATTCTTTCTGTGCTCAGCCAATGGGAACCCATTCTAAACTGTGCTATAGAACGAATCTGATCCTGCTTATGTAAGGCAGATGTAAAGGGAATCAAGCCATTCTCATCATTGCTGTTGGCTGCGAACCATTTCTGGTATCGGAGGCGTTTAAAGCCAACCCTTCTCTCATCAGGGATGTCTCTGACTACATTGGTGTCACTTGGGTACTTAAACCTCCATGACTCAAAAACTTCAGACATAATACCTTCGACATTGACAGCCTCCAAAATGTTGAGGTTTTTACTGGATCCTAGCTTGTGGAGAGCACAACGTAAGTCATGAACCCAGCCAGTGTTGGAATCAAAAGATTCCTCAAGAGCCATTCTAATGAGATTTTTCATAAAACCTGAAAATTTGGTTTGTGACACACGGACGGACGAACGGACATTTTAATGGGGCTAATCCCTCGTCAAAAAATCTGGAGATTGTTTTCATTCGGGTACCCAGACTCAGGTGCTTCTGACGAGAATCGAACCGCCGACCTGCCGAGTCGCAAGCCCAAGCCACAGCCGAGTTGGACCAAACACGATATATTGTACGGTAAACACGATATATCGTCTGTACCGTACGACGGATCCCAAAAATACCGTACGATATATCGTACGGTACACGGTAAAATAAATACCGGGCGGTATAAAGCTTGACAGCCCTAAATATTGCCCATCTAATATATATAATTTTGAGGATTACCGGTAGTTAAAAGACCCCTCCTGCCCTGGATGTTGAGGAGCGGGCTCGTCTTGGGTCCACAACGGCGTGTTGCTAGCAATGTGATGTAATGTTACTATGCGCACGTCACCTGTCATTACTTATGATGGTGACTCTTATGAGGAGCTCGCCCCTTTATCTGGATTCTTGCCTCGTGCGAGTTTCACTCATTTCGATTAATCATTGAATTCAATTGTCAAGGACTAAGCCCCCCCCCGTCGGTAAAACGATTGTTTGGGGTTCACTTCATCAGTGCTTTCCTTTAAAGCACCTCCTGTCATGGTTTGGCAAGTCCCTTGAGCCTATTTTGTCTACCCCTGGACTGTAACAACCAACCATCCGGGCACCATTAAAAATGTAACCATCAAACTCACATATCTTGCCCCATTCGTAGACTTATAAATCGTAGCTACGTATGTTTGAATGCAGTTTACTAACTTAGTTGGCAACCCCTGGTCTGTAAAAATATACATGTAGACGGAGGCCCAGTGAGCAGCCTGGCGGCTCAAGGCTAGTAGACCATGTGACCAAAAGTAATCATGCCAACCCGAACGATGAGTCGTGGCGTAGAGACAGTGACACAATTAAATCATGGCTGGCCAGATCCGGAGTTTTACTGTATCCTAGTCAACCCAGACGGTGAACAGCCCAGAGTTGGCTGAAAAACCATGTAACATCCCAATCCAATTTTCAGTCATCAAAATCTATACATCAATCGAATCATTCATTCTGATCCAGTCTATAAATAGTAACAGGCTCTTTTCCGCCACCCGAGTGATTGATTGGGTGATGTTAACCTATTATGGGTTGACCCAGACAATCAAATATTTCAGCCTGATCCAGTCTATTAATCTATCATCCCTTCTAGCCTATTAGGTGTATTTGGGTATGCTTATTGTAGTCCAGGGGTAGCCAAATAGGCTGAAGGGCCCAAGCCAGGCATATGAGTTATGCTGTGCGATTCTTCATCTACCTGCCACTGTTTCTCTGTGGAGCTCCATGCAGCAGCCTTGAGGCTGCCCCATCAGCCAGCCACTGGGCCAGGCCCAAAGCTTCCAGCTGCATTGGAATGACTGTCCATTCTGACCTATCAGAGGTATAAGACATACTGCATGTTCATTGATCTACCTGCCACTGTTTATTCTTGGGGCTACGAGGGGCAGCTTCTAAGCAGCTCCTTTCCATCGTCTTTCGGCCAAAACCTAAGCTCGTTACTGCGTCTTGAAGCCGGCATGGAAAACATTCCAATGCAGCTGAAAGCTGTGGGATTGGCCCGGTGGCTGGCTGAAGAAGCTGGCTGGAAGCTGCCATGCGTAGCCCCAAAACAAAAAAGTGCTATCATGCGTGAAGGTATACTGTGTTATGCTTCATCTACATAGGAGGTACTTCATATCAGGTGTATGAGCAGGGGTGTCAAGTACAATGTCGGAAATATAGGTATATCGTATAGATGTATTGTATGATATATCGACGATATGATATTATATATAATACAATATTATATGATAATCTTGGGGACCAGTACGATATTGACATACCTGTGTCTGAGATATACTGTGTTATTCTGGACCTATTATACTGCACAATTCTTGATCTACCGGCCAGGTACATAGTATCAGATGTATGAGATCCAGTATACTGCGTACAGGTTGCTCTTAAGATTGCTGCTCAGACCCTTAGGGCTTTGGGAATACAGGTACCTTGTGAGTGTCCTGGCCCCCCAAGACCCTTAGGGCTTTGGGAATGCAGGTACCTTGTGAGTGTCCTGGCCCCCCAAGACCCTTAGGGCTTTGGGAATACGGGTACCTCGTGAGTGTCCTGGCCCCCCAAAACCGCTGCTCAGATGCTGCGTGCTGTACCCAGTCAAGCTCTGTTGTCCTCAGTCCTCCTCAATCATCAACACGAGAGGCAAGTTCTTAAGGTTGGTGTTCTCCTCCATCATCAGCACCGTGAAGCTCTGTTGTTCTCAGTCCTCCTCCATCAACAGCACGGGAGGCAAGCTCTTGATGTTGGTGTTCTCCACCACGTTCTTTCCAATCAGCGTCTGCGCAAACATGGCAGCAGCTCCCGACTGCCTGGGGGCTGCCGACCCACTTTCCAAGGCCATGGGCGCAGCACCAGAGCCACGGTTGCGGGAGTTGTCAATCTCCCGGACCACCTCAGGCGTCACCTGCAGACAAGGCAGGCAGGTGGGTCAGGGTATTGTTGAAGGTGTTCAGTGTAGCACGAGGTACACAAGCACTACATTGTGTAACTCTGCATTTACTTCTGAGGACACAGGCGCAGGGCCATAGCCGGGGTAGCGAGAGTTGTCAATCTCCCGGACCACCTCAGGCGTCACCTGCAGACAAGGCAGGCAGGTGGGTCAGGGTATTGTTGAAGGTGTTCAGTGTAGCACGAGGTACACAAGTACTACATTGTGTACCTCTGCGTGTACTTCTGAGACACAGGCGCAGGGCCAGAGCCAGGGTAGCGGGAGTTGTCAATCTCCCGGATCACCTCAGTGGTCACCTATTTATCTTTACATAATATGTTAGTCTACAGACTGTACAACCGATCCGCAGGCAGCTGACACCTGGTGCTGTGAATGTGCCTTACAAAAACAAATAATAAAATAGACGCAGACACCTGGAAATGTGAAAGTGCCATACACATACACATGAACATACGCGCGTGCAAGCACACACACATACAAACACACACCTGGTAATGTGACTGCGCCTTACACGTACATATAAACACACTCGCATGCACACACACACACACCTGGTACTGTGAAAGTGCCTTACACAAGCAAATAACTAAATATATGCTAACACCTAGAGATGTGACAGTGCCTTACACATACATATGAACACACGCGCGTGCAAACACACTCACAAACACACCTCTGGTAATGTGACAGCGCCGTAAACAAAAAAAAAAAACTTGCGTGTGCGCACACACACACACACCTGGTACTGTGAATGTGCCTTACACAAACGAATAATTAAACAGACACGCACACACCTGGTTATGTGACAGCGCCTTACACATACATATAAACACACACGTGTGCACACACACACACACCTGGTAATATGACAGCGCCTAACACATACATATAAACACAAACGCGTGCACACACACAAACACACACACCTGGTAATGAATCTGCGCCTTACTCATACATATTGAGGGACACACTCACGTGTGCACACACACACACACCTGTACAAACGGATAATTAAATAGACACAGGCACCTGGAAATGTGACAGAGCCTAACACATACACATGCACATACACACACACAAACACACACCTGGTAATGAATCTGCGCCTTACACAGCTTCCTCAGTATATCCTTATCCTCTGGTCGGATCTCATTCTTGTACCTGTTACAAGAATAGTGAATTTAGATGATCAGCATATCATTCTTATTCTCTGCTATCCTTATCCTCTGGGGGGAAGAAGCGGGAGTCAAGACAGAGGGGTTGAGGAGGGGGGGGGGGGGGAGGGGTTGAGAGGGGGGGGGGGGGGGTGGGGAGGGGAGGGGAGGGGTTGAGAGGGGGGGGGGGGGGGGGGGAAAAGGAGGGATGGGAGGTAGGGACTGGGGGAGGGAGGCGGGAGAGATGGAGGGAGAAGGAAGTGTACGTGCTGATTAATGGGTGCGGCAGGCAAGCAGGGGGTAGAGGGGGAGGGAGGGAGGGGATTGACTTAGGGTGGTGGTGGTGTGTGTTTGTGTGTGTGGGGGGGGGGGTCAAGAGAGAATTCGTAGTTTTGTGTGTTCGATGGGGATGGGGTGGGTAGTGGCGGTGTGTGTGTGGGGTGTGTGGGGGGGGGGGGTGGGGGGGGGTCATCGTTTTTGCTGGGTACACGCTGACAGGTGTGGCCAACAGCCACACTGGAAATGTACCAGTTCATAGATACAAACAAACATACAAAGCTACATATATACATGGATAGATGCACAGATACAAATATACATACATACCTCTGAACAAAGCACAGTAGACTCTGGTGCCACACCACCGGCATCTCACGCTCATCATCAGCAAAGCGGATGAAGTGATCAACCAGTGCGTCAATAGTCCTGTACGGCAAGGCGTACTTCTTGTCCAGCAAGGTACGGATGAAGAAGCTTGTGGTACCGCAGTACTCCAGCTCTGCCATTCGCATGAGGGCGGCGGCGGAGTGCAGCACAGGGATGGATACCTGGGGAGGGTGGGGTGGGGTAGGATGGGTCGGGGTGTGTGGGTGGGGTGGGGTGGGGTGGGGTGGGGTGAAGAAGCTTGTGGAACCGCAGTACTCCAGTTCTTCCATTCACATAAGAGCGGCAGCGGAGTGCAGCACAGGGATGGATAACTGGAATGGGGTGCGGTGGGGTAGGGTGGGTAGTGTTGTGTGGGTGGGGTGGGGTGAAGAAGCTCGTGCTACCGCAGTACTCCAGTTCCGCCATTCCCACGAGGTCAGCGGCGGAGTGCAGCACAGGGATGGAAACCTAGGAAGGGTTGGGTGGGGTAGGGTGGGTCGAGGGTGGGGAGGGGTGAAGAAGCTTGTGGTGCCACAGTACTCCAGTTTCGCTATTCGCATGAGGGCGGCAGCGGAGTGCAGCACAGGGATGGATACCTGGGAAGGGTGGGGTGGGGTGGGGTAGGGTGGGTTGTGGGTGGGGTGGGTTGTGGGTGAGGTGGGGTGGGTTGTGGGTGAGGTGGGTTGAGGGTGGGGTGGGGTGAAGAAGCTTGTGGTACCACAGTACTCCAGTTCCGCCATTCGCATGAGGGCGGCAGCGGAGTGCAGCACAGGGATGAATGACTGGAATGGGGTGGGGTGGGGTAGGGGATGGGTCGTGTTGTGTGGGTGGGGTGGGGTGGGGTGGGGTGGAGTGAAGAAGCTTGTGGTACCGCAGTACTCCAGTTCCGCCATTTGTACGAGGGTGGCAGCGGAGTGCAGCACAGGGATAGATACTTGATGAGGGAGGGGTGGATGGTGGGGTGGGGTGGGGTGTGTGTGGGGGGGTGAGTTCAGGAGTGTCCGTTTGCTTGAATGTGCGTGTATGCATGTGGATGTGGAGGTGTGCTTTTATAAAGGGGCACTTGGGAATGGGTTCAGGTGTTTTTGTCTCCATGTATGTGCGTGTTTGCATGTGGATGTGGATGTGTGCTTTTATAAATGGGGGTATTTTGGGATGGGTTCAGGTGTTTTTGTCTGCATGTATGTGTGTATACATGTGGATGCGGATGTGTGCCTAAGCAATGACGGGGTCGGCATATATTGTGTACGTGCGTCGAAGTGAATGTATTTGTTTGTTTGCATGCCCATGTTTCCTTTGTCTCAACATGCATCAATCAGATTGTAAGATTTAACTTGTTTACAGCCACCAGGCTATAAATGTTACCACACCCGCATCAATAATATTGTGTGTTTGTATTTGTTTACGGCCACTAGGCTGTAAATAATGCCACAAACGCATAAACAAGTTTGTGTGTTCATATTTGTTTGCAGCCACCAGGATTTAAATGATGCCACACATTTGGGCTGTTCATGTTCACAAGTTGATCTGGATTATTCGAGGTTGGCCCCTTCAGCCTAGTCGGCCCTGTTTCCTTTTTGGGCTACGCGTAGCAGCTTCTAGGCAGCTCTCGTTGTGCGACCTTGAGCCAAACCTGAAGCTAGGTAGCGCAAGTGGAAGCTGAAGTGACAGGCATTATAATGCAGCAGAAAACTATGGGATTGGCCTAGTGGCTGGCCAATGGAACTGGCTGGAAGCTGCCATGAGTAGCAAAAAAGGGGCGCTTGCACAGGTTTAGTGCAGTAAGCTGCGCTTTCAAGCAAAACAGTGCTATTTGGCAAACATCCAAATAGCCCCCTCAATACATGCTAACACATAATACAATACAGATTGGTGTTGACCTGTTCGTATCGACACCTTTTTCAAGTCGGAAGAAGAGACGAAGGCTTTTCTCAAGGTGCATTTGCGGCTCACAACAACCTAACACATCAGAGCATAAAGTTTGTCACAACAACCTAACACAACAAACAGTTTGTCACAACAACCTAACACATCAGAACACATAATAAAATAAGGTTTGTTTTTGCTGCTCGATTCCACACCTTTTTCAAGACGGAAGAGAAGATAAAGGCCTCTCTCAAGGTACATGTGCGGCTCTGACACAGAGGTAGGACCAAGCCCTTGAAGAAGGCTCCAGGCTTGTAGGTGGCCTGGGAAGGGCATGATAAGAAGCAATGCATCTTAGTGTGTTATATATGTTGTGCAGCTCTGACACAGAGGTGCGATCAAGCCCTTGAAGAATGCTCCCGGCTAGTAGGTGGCATGGGAAGGGCATGATAAGAAGCAATGCATCTTAGTGTGTTATATATGATGTGCAGCTCTGACACAGAGGTGCGATCAAGCCCTTGAAGAAGGCTCCCGGCTAGTAGGTGGCATGGGAAGGGCATGATAAGAAGCAATGCATCTTAGTGTGTTATATATGTTGTGCAGCTCTGACACGAAGGTGGGATCAAGCCCTTGAAGAAGGCTCCCGGCTAGTAGGTGGCATGGGAAGGGCATGATCAGAGGCAATGCATCTTAGTGTGTTATATATGTTGTGCAGCTCTGACACGAAGGTGGGATCAAGCCCTTGAAGAAGGCTCCCGGCTAGTAGGTGGCATGGGAAGGGCATGAGAAGAAGCAATGTATCGTATTGTGTTATATATGTTGTACATGTTGTACATGTCATACATGTTATATATATTGTACATGCTATATGCTCTACATGATATATATGTTATGTATGTTGTACATGATATACATGTTATACATGCTACAGATGTTGTATATGTTGGCTTGCTTGCTTGCGTGCGCACGTGCATGCACACGTGCGTTTGTCTCGTGTGTGTGATGGTGTTCATAAACGCTCATCGCCATCACTTTGCAAATGCATCTGTTCCTATTGCTTCAATAGTGATTATTCACCTTCCGGTATGAACTATCTAGTACCCACCTAGTACCAACATTCACCTGGAATCTACCTCCCCCTAGAACCCACCTTCTTGAGGGCCATGAAAAGTTCAAAGTGAAGCGTGTGATGCTTAATGCTTCCAAGTACAGGCAAATCCCATAATCTACCACCCGGCGCCAGGCCACCCCCAGGGGGGGTAAGAGGGGTGGCAGGGTTTAGTTGGAAACTGATTATTGACCTTACCTTTATTTGATTTATTTACCTCCCCCCCCCCCCCCCCCTCCTAGGACCCACCTTCTTGATGGCCATGAAGAGTTCAAATGAAGTTTGTGATGCTTAATGCTTCCAAGTACAGGCAAAGCCCATAGACTACCAACCGTGCCCCCCCCCAGGGGGGGTAGGACAGGCACAGCCCATAATCGACCACCCGGGGCCACCCCCAAGGGGGGTAAGAGGGGTAGCAGGGTTTAGTTGGAGACTGATTATTCACCTACTGATTACCCTAGGACCCACCTTCTTGAGGGCCATGAAGAGTTCAAAGTGAAGCTTGTGATGCTTAATGCATCCAAGTACAGGCACAGCCCATAATCGACCACCCGGGGCCACCCCCAAGGGGGGTAAGAGGGGTAGCAGGGTTTAGTTGGTGACTTGTTATTCACTTCTGATTCCCCTAGATCCCACCTTTTTGAGGGCCATGAAGAGTTCAAAGTGAAGCTTGTGGTGCTTTTGAATGTCGCGACGGATGCGAGGGAGTAGAACCAGGGCTAGGAAGCGCTGCGCCAGCCTGGCATTCATATTGGACACAAACATCTTGGTGGCCTGTGGGACAGAGGGGTACGGAGCACTTATTGAGAGAAATAAGGAAGGAGGACGGAAGGAGGAGGAAGGGCATGGGTGGAGGAAGGGAACAAAGAGAAATGTGGGAGGAGTAAAGGAACAAGGATAAATATGGGAGGAAGTGAACAAGGTGGCCTGTGGTGGTGGTGGTGGCCTGTGGGACAGAGGGGTACAGAGCACTTGTTGAGAGAAATGTGGGAGGAGGAAGGGAACAAGGAGAAATATGGGCGGAGGAAGGGCAGGGGAGGAAGAAGAAAGCAAGGATAAATGTGGGAGGAGGACGGGAGGAGGAAGCGAACAAGGATCAATATGGGAGGAGGAAGGGAGGACGAGGAAGGGCAAGGGAGGAGGAAGGGAACAAAGAGAAATATGGGAGGACAAGGAAGGGCAAGGGAGGAGAAAGGGAACAAGGAGAAATATGGGAGGAGGAAGGGGGGAGTAGGAAGGGCATGAGAGGAGGAAGGGAACAGCCTATTATTGTTCATCTACTGACGTGCGGATGTTATTACCCACATACCTTGATGCCACACGATTGTCACACCCCACGTCCTAATGCCACACAATTATCATTCCCCCTGTGTGTCATTGGCCCCACGTCTTGAAGTCCAGCCCCCCCCACACCCCTACCCCCTCCCCCCCCCCACACACAACTAGCAACAAGCGCACCTCTGCCATAGCCTGGGGGCTCCACTTGTCCGGGTCGGTCAAGTACAACACCTCCTCCCAGTTTTTCAGATTGGGGATGATCTTGAAGGCTTTGGGGACCTTTCCAGAAGAGTACCTGACGCCGTTTTTTCAGGTTTGGATAGTTTGGTGTTACTCAGGATCTGGCTTATTGCTTGACTCATGGTTGAACTGTCCTATCGATACCATCCTACACTTGTGTGTGCGATGGTGGTGGTGGGGTGGTGGGAAACAGATGGACTGATTTCAGGTGGGGGACGATCTTGAAGGCTTTGGGTTGCGTTGCGTTGCGTTGGGTTGGGTTAAATTGGATTGGGTTTAGAAGGTTTGGTAAGTTTTGGTTTTACTGTGGACGTGGCTTATAGCTCGACTTATGGTTGAACAGTCCCATAAACCCTCCCACCCTTGTGTGTGCGATGGTGATGGGGTGGTGGGAAACAGATGGACTGATTTTCAGGTGTGGGAAGATCTTTAAGGCTTTGGGTTGGGTTGAGTTGGGTTGGGTTGGGTTAAATTGGGTAGACTTAGAAAGTTTGGATAGTTTTGGTATTACTGTAGACGCGGCATATTGCTTGACTCATGGTTGGACTGATAGCTTCGGATTCAATTTCTGAGTCAATTGCAGTAGATTTCATTAAGTTTTGGGTTGACTAATAGCTTGACTAATGGAGTGATGGCTTCACTGTAGCTGTTGACTGCTAATTTAATATGCTAAGTCAAATTGCGGTAGATACATTCATTGTTGGCTCTCATCATTGATTGACTGACAGTTCGCCTGGTGGCTTTGACTGCTGAGTCAATCTGCTTAATCAAATTGCCGCACATTCATTAATATTTTGCTCTACTTGTCGCAATTTGTCAATATGATAGAGGAGTTAGTAGATAATGATAACGCCTGGTGGGGCGTGGTGTTAAGGGAACCCCTTGTACGCGGGTAGAGAGCAGTCTTCTACCTCAACTGGACAAGCTACCATCGCGGTTGAAAACGACCTGCAATGCTAAGAGCGACTGTAGGGGGAATCGAACCCTCGACTCTTCGTCTTCAGAGTGATTCGGTCTACCAATAGACCGATGTATATCACTGAAAGGGGCTGAGTTAGTAGAATCTACTTCGCTATGTACACTGTTGCCATTCAGTAGCCTCACCACAATGTGGGCTTGCTAAGATGGGACTGCTACTTGGGCAGTACAGATTTCCTACACCTCTTCAACCCTCTTATCTACCTGCGGAGCCTGGGGGGGTCAGGGGGGCATTTTTGACTAGTTTAGCTGGACCCACGAGTCGCCATACAGCTACGGAATGGCGACGTGTTGCACAAAACAAAACAGTGCAATGGGGTGGCTACAAATGCAATGTCAAGGCACAGCTCCTTCACCTGCTCACTACCAGTGTTCAAACGCAAAACTTAAGTATAACTTTAGCCCGAACTGTAGAACCAAGTCAGTGCCCCCGTCGGTAAAACGACATGTTTGAGGTTCAGTTCATCAGTTTGTTTCTTCCGTTTTAGCCCCTCCTGATATCATGGTTGGCAAAGCCCCTTAGCCTATTTGGCCTACTCCTGGTATATCAGTATATGTACCTAAGATTCTGTATCTTAGACATCTCGAGTTGCCTTTTTGATATGCCCACTGGTCTAGCGTTCCCCTACCCCTAGACTGTGACAACATACACATACAGAATTCAACATACAACGTACAACACACAAACGTACCAATAAATACATACAACATACTCATACAACACACAAACGTACCAATGAACACATACATCAAACACATACAACACACACGTACCAATTAACACAAACCATGCACATACAACACACAACTCACACGTACCAATAAACACATAAAACATACACATACAACACACACATACCAATAAACACATACATCATGCACATACCAATATCCACACTCACCTGCTTAGCAACTTGCCGACTCCGCGGTACACTTCCACTACTTTGTCATCAAGACCCTCAGGTAGGGGTTCCTCTCCCGCCCTGAAACCACACAGCAGTAATGAGTTTAGGGCTTAGGATGAAGTACAGGATGCCAGTACAGGCTGCTACAGAACAATGCAAAACAGAGCAATGCAAAACAGAGCAATGCAAAACAGAGCAATGCAAACAGAACAATGCAAAACAGAACAAAGTAAAACAGAACAAGGGAAAACAGAACAAGGCATAACAGTAACTGTAACAGTAGCAAAAACAGTAACAGTATCAGTAACAGTACGAGGCAAAACAGCAGGAGGAAAATGATTAAATGAAGGGCCCCCTGACTCACTCAGGCAGAGGTTGCATTCCTGCCTCCTCCTGCTTCTCCCGAAGCTTGCTAAGAATGAGATCTCCCAAAGAGAGTTGCTTGAAGTCCTTTGCACCTGGTGCCATGAATGCTTCCAAAGCTTTCTCATCTTCTGGGGCAATCACCTACAGGAGTGTGCGGCAATGATGTTACAAGCCTTTACAGAAGGTTTGGCATGGTGACATGGTGTCGAGGTTGGGCAAGTCCTTGGCCCCAGGTGCCATTCAAGCTTCCATTGCTTGCTCATCTTCTAGGGCAATCACCTACAGGAGCGTGGGGCAGTGATGTTAGAAGCATGTACAGAAGGTTTGGTTTGGTTTGGCATGGTGTCGAGGTTGGGCAAGTCCTTAGCCACGGGTGCCATGAAAGATTCCAGTGCTTGTTCATCATCCGGGTCAATCACCTACAGGAGCGTGCGGCAGTGCTGTTAGAAGCCTGTACATAAAGTTTGGTTTAATTAGGTTTGGCATGGTGACATGGTGCTGAGGTTGGGCAAGTCCTTAGCCACGGGTGCCATGAAAGATTCCAGTGCTTGTTCATCATCCGGGTCAATCACCAACAGGAGCGTGCGGCAGTGATGTTAGAAGCCTGTACATAAAGGTTGGTTTGGTTAGGTTTGGCATGGTGACATGGTGCAGAGGTTGGGTAAGTCCTTAGCCACGGGTGCCATGAATGATTCCAGTGCTTGTTCATCATCCGGGTCAATCACCTACAGGAGCGTGCGGCAGTGATGTTAGAAGCCTGTACATAAAGGTTGGTTTGGTTAGGTTTGGCATGGTGACATGGTGCTGAGGTTGGGCAAGTCTGTAGCAACGGGTGCCATGAAATCTGCTAGTGCTTGCTCATCTTCTGGGGCAATCCCCTACAGGAGCGTGCGGCAATCACCCTCACCCCCCACCTCCACCCGAGCACCCAACCAGCCACACAAGCAGTTGAAACAAGACAGCTCACCTTCTCACGTCGTGTCGTACATAATTCCCCACTCCTTGCCATCAAAGTCATCCTCATCATCGCTATTGGCCACTCAACCCAACTCCAATAATCCCACCCTTCCCCTCCACCTCCACCCTAGCACCCAACATGTCATGCAAGCAGTCAAAACAAGACAGCTCACCTCCTCAGTTGCGTCGTACATGTTTCCCCAGTCCTCGTCATCCAGATCATCCTCGTCATCGCTGTCGGCGACCTGCTTAAGTGCCATTGCCAAGGCCCCACTATCGATCTGCAGGGGGGCAGGTGGTGATGATGGTAATGGCAGTGGTGGTGTTGGTGGAGGTGGTGATGGTGGTGAATGTGAAGGTGGTGGTGGTGGTGACAATGGTGATCGTGGTGCATGTGAAGGTGGAGAAAATTGAAAAATGTTTCACCTTGCCATGGGGCGTGAGGTTGGAGGAACCTTCCCATTTGCTTGCACTGGGGAAGGTTACTGTGGGTTTCGCTTCTGCAGACCGCTACCACGCCTGAGCTTGGACCACCGCAGGGGTCAGAGTTGTGTACATTTATAAGGCATAAAGAGTAACTCCCCAGCTGTGGAATACGGCAAGGTCCCCTTAACACCACGCCCCTCCAGGCGAAAACCTTTTTTTTAGGAGTAGTCTTGGGAGTAGTTCGTTTACACAAAATATGAAACAGATGGCTGAAATCCAGATTGAAATCAAACAGAACCAGCCAATCAAGTCACCAACAGCACATGGCAGACGCTTAGGGTGTACCGACCACATGAAAGGCTAATTAAACAAGGTAAATTGAATGAGGCAAATTAAGAGGCAGATTCCTGCTTGACCTAGATCATTCTCTTGAAAAGGGAAGGTCCGTATGTATCAAGTCCTAGGCTTCAGGTTTGGCCCATGGACAAGGAAAGGGAGCTGTCTAGAAGCCTCTACGGAGTGCCAAAAAAAGAAACAGTGTTTGCTGTGCAGTCTCCCTAGAGGTACTGCGTTATGTAGCTGCTACATTTTCTATGTAATGATTCTGATATTGGTGTCAATTAATTGAAGATAAATCATCGGCATAGCAACTGTTGTTTTGGGGTTCAGTTCACCAGTTGGGGTTCAGTTCACCAGTTGGGGTCCAGTTTACCAGTTGGGGTTCAGTTCACCAGTTTTGGGGCTCAGTTCACCTGCTGTTTTGGGGTTCAGTTCACCAGTGCTTGTTTTGTATGCAGGCCTTCCCAATATTGAGGTTGGGCAAGTCTATTTAGCCTATTTGGCTATGCCTTAACCTGCTAGACTGTGAGAACACACACATGAAGTCAGTAGTTGCTGCCATAGCTGTGAAGTCTTGACAGAAGCGCTGCATAATTGATGTAACAGCTACATTTGCAGTGTCGTGTGTCTGGTACTGCTGCATAGTGCTGCTGGCATTGATTCTGAGTATTGCTCCTAGCCCTGTGGTGTAGTGTGTCAACTACTGCTGTGTAGTGCTGCTGGCATTGATTCTGAGTATTGCTCCTAGCCCTGTGGTGTAGTGTGTCAACTACTGCTGTGTAGTGCTGCTGGCATTGATTCTGAGTATTGCTCCTAGCCCTGTGGTGCAGTGTGTCAACTACTGCTGTGTAGTGCTGCTGGCATTGATTCTGAGTATTGCTCCTAGCCCTGTGGTGCAGTGTGTCAACTACTGCTGTGTAGTGCTGCTGGCATTGATTCTGAGTATTGCTCCTAGCCCTGTGGTGCAGTGTGTCAACTACTGCTGTGTAGTGCTGCTGGCATTGATTCTGAGTATTGCTCCTAGCCCTGTGGTGCAGTGTGTCAACTACTGCTGTGTAGTGCTGCTGGCATTGATTCTGAGTATTGCTCCTAGCCCTGTGGTGCAGTGTCACAGTGTGTCAACTACTGCTGTGTAGTGCTGCTGGCATTGATTCTGAGTATTGCTCCTAGCCCTGTGGTGCAGTGTCACAGTGTGTCAACTACTGCTGTGTAGTGCTGCTGGCATTGATTCTGAGTATTGCTCCTAGCCCTGTGGTGCAGTGTGTCAACTACTGCTGTGTAATGCTGATGGCATTGATTCTGAGTAGTGCCCCTATCCCTCCAGTGTAGTGTGTCTGGTACTGCTGCGCAGTGCTGCTGGTCATGTTGCAAAGTGTCTGCTCAAGCATGAAAGTTCATGTAAAAGGGTGCTCAGAGTCCTTGTGGTCAGACGGAGTGCTGGTCACTGTTTTCTTTTGGGGCTAATTGCGGCCGCTTCTAGGCACCTCCCTCCCCCTGTCCTTGGGCCAAACCAGAAGCTAGCTCAAACATCTGAAAAAGGGATTTTATTTCCGCTACATGTAGCGATCGCTACTTTTGACCCCGTTTCAGCGTAATCATCGCTGTAAAAAAAGTAAATAAAAAAAAGTTTTTTGTTTGCCCTTAATGCCCCCCCAAAGCTACAATAAGCTATAAAAAGCTATAGAAAGCACTAAAACGCTGTCCCTGGAGGAGGCCTAAAACCATAAAGCTAGGAAAAACCCACTTTCAGATTTGAAAAAAAATCACTGATCTGAAAGCCGACATGACAGGCATTCCAATGCAGCTGAAAGCTGTATCTTCAAGCATTGAAGATAAAGCTTTCAGCTGCATTGGAATGCCTGTCATGCCGGCATTTATTTTATTATGATAGCCAGCATCCTGGCTTATGGAGCTGGCTGGAAGCTGCCATTAGTAGCCCCAAAAAAGAAACAGCGGTGAGCAGGGCTTTTTTTTCGAATCTGAAAGTGGATTTTTCCTACCTTTATGCTTTTCAAGAGTCCTTCAGGGACAGCGTTATAATGTTTTTTATAGCTTTTCGAAGCTTTCACAGCCTTTTATGGCTTTTTATTACCATTTCGGGCAGCATTTTTTTATCTTTTTCGTAGCGATATTTTCGCCAAAACGGGGTCAAAACTAGAGATCGCTATAGAAAGCGGTAAAAACAAGCCCTGGTGGTGTTGGTCCTGCTACAAGGGTCATCTTCTCCTCAGAGCTTCTTTCAGGCTTTTATCAGCAGTTTCTAGGCAGCTCCCTTTATCATCTGCCTCTAGGCTTTTATCAGCAGCTTCTAGGTAGCTCTCTGAGCCAGCCACTGTATCACACTCGAATGATCCTACACTTTTGGACAGCTGATCGTGTCAGCTTCAAGTTGCACAAGGTAGTGTCAGGATAGTCTGAATAGCCAGTCAGGAGAGCTGTCTAGAAGCTGCTGCTCATAGCTGAAAAGAAAAGCATGGGTCCTCCTGATGTGCAGTGAGGGTCAAACTGCAATGTAGAGATACTCCTCCTGCTGTATAGTGTCGCTGGTCTAGCTACAACTAGATAGCGAATTTGCGCTGTCGCTGCTGTGTAGTGACACTCCTCCTCGTGTATAGGGCCCCTGGTCTTACTACAACCTGCACTGCTCCTGCTGTGTAGTAATACCCCTCCTAATTTGCAGTTCTGCTGGTCTTACTGCAAATTGATCGCAATACCAGTGCTGGCCCTGCTTTATAGTGATACTCCTCCTGCTGTCTGGTACGGCTAGTCTTGCTACAACTGGATAGCAGTACTTGCTCTGCTCCTGCTGTGTAGTGACATTCCTCCTGCTGAATGGTACAGCTGGTCTTCCTGCAACTGGATAGTAGTACCTGCTCCGCTCCTGCTGTGTAGTGACATTCCTCCTGCTGTCTGGTACAGCTAGTCTTGCTACAACTGGAAAGCAGTACTTGCTCCGCTCCTGCTGTTAGTGACAATCCTCCTGCTGTCTGGTACGGCAAGCCTTGCTACAACTGGATAGCAGTACTTACTCCGCTCCTGCTGTGTAGTGACATTCCTCCTGCTGTCTGGTACGGCTGGTCTTACTGCAAATTGATCGCAATACCAGTGCTGGCCCTGCTGTGTAGTGATACTCCTCCTGCTGTATAGTGTCGCTGGTCTAGCTACAACTAGGTAGCAGTATGTGCGCTGCCATTGCTCTGTGGTGACACTCCTCCTCATGTATAGGGCTCCTGGTCTTACTACAACTTGCGCTGCTCCTGCTGTGTAGTAATACTACTCCTAATTTGCAGTTCTGTTGGTCTTACTGCAAATTGATAGTAATACTAGTGCTGGCCCTGCTTCGCAATGATACTCCTCCTGCTGTATAGTGTCGCTGGTATTGCAACAACTGGACAGCAGTACTTGCTCTGCTCCTGATGTTCAGTGACATTCCTCCTGCTGTCTGGTGCGGCTGGTCTTACTGCAAATTGATCGCAGTACTGGTGCTTTGTAGTGCCGCTGGTGTTGCTGGGAAGTGGATACTGATACTCGTCCTGGCCCTGCCGTGTTGTGATACAGCTCCTGCTGTGCAGTGCCGATGCTCTTGCTGCAAAGAGATAGCATTGCTGGTGCTGCTCCTGCTGTGTCGTGATACTGCTCCTGCTGTGAAGTGCCGATGCTCTTGCTGCGAAGTCATAGCATCCCTGGTGCTGAACGCGCCGTGTCCTGATACTGCTCCTGCTGTATAGTGTCGCTGCTCTTGCTGCAGATTGATCGCATCGCTGGTCCTGGCCCTGCTGTGTCGTGATACTGCTCTTTTTGTGCAATGTGCACTGACCTGTTTTGTTCCTAGTTATGTTAGAGCCCACCACTGTTAATATTTTCAGATATAGGTAGCAGCTTCTAGACAGCTCCCTTTCACCGTCCTTGGACGTAACCTGAAGCTAGGTAGTGTGTCTTCAAAGCAACGCGGCAGGCAGTCCAATACAGCTGAAAGCAGTGTTTATTTTTTGGGCTACGCGTAGCAGCTTCTAGGCAGCTTCCTCTCCCTGTCCTTGAGCCAAACCTGAAGCTAGTGAACTGAACGCTGATGTGACAAGCATTCCAATGCAGCTTCGAGCATTCATTTGACCCAACGGCTGGCTATTGGAGCTGGCGGGAAGCTGTCATGAGTAGCCCAAAAATGAGACAGTGCTGAAAGTGTTGTGCTTGACCCAGTTCCTGGCTATTGGAGCTGGTGGGAGGCTACCATGAGTAGCCCCCAAAAGAAACAGTGGAGCCCATCCAGAAAAGTTTGCAGCTGTGTTATGTGTCCGAGTGGGAAACCATCGCGTCCAGCAGCAGCGATGCATGGTGTGCCATGCTTGATGCTTCTGCATCTGGCGCTGTGCCTGGCTACCTGAAAGCTAAAAGAACTCTACAATGAAGTGTGTCGGATTGTGGCTGCAATTAGGAGTGTGGCCCATGTGACGCTCTCTACTTCCGCCCTGTCCTCATGCACATGCTAATATCTCGCAAACCATACCCATACCTTCACCTGAAGGCTGTGTGCGTGTGTGTGTGTGTGGATGAGGGTGCGTGTGTGTGTTAGTGTGTGGATGCGGGCCTGGTCCATGCCTCCCACCAACCCACACCCCACACTGGCCCGTATACTGACATGGTACCCCGGTTAGCCAATGGGCCTTCAAGCACGCCCATACCTTAGCACCCAAAGTGGGCCCGTCTTCAATCTCATCGGCGTCTAGCTCCTCCTGCTGCTCGCGGGCGGCCTTAAGGATGCGGCCACTGAGCTTGGCTGACATGAGCTGCAGTGCATATAGTAAATGGAGTTGAACTCTTGGAAGGACACAAACGGTCGCATGTGCACTGCAGTGCAGCGCAAAACACGAACGCAAAATACACGGCAGTAAGTAAAATAAGACAAATTTACCTCATCCTCCTCCTGGGTGCGCTTTCGCTTCTCGGTCCTAGGCTTCGTCTGCGAGCGTCAACGAGTGCATTTGTCATTTGGGAGGGGTCGAATGAGGAGGGTGGGGGTGCTGGGTCGAGGGGCAAGAGACAAGGCCAGACGCCAGAGGTGCCGTGGCATGGGGGTGGGGTGGGGGGGAGCAGCGTGAGCAGTGCGCTTGGAAGATGCCCTAGGGACGGTCCATTCGCATACTCACGCGAATGCCATTCGCTGTAGGGTCCTCGATGCTCTCCTGGAGACCCTGCTTGTGCCGGGCGTAAAACTCTTTTTTTCGTGGCATGCTTCAGTCGGCTGCCAACACACGCGAGTAAAAACTTAGAAATGCGTTCGAGTTATTAGTGCTGGTTATAAAGGCGGATGGAGAACGCCGAGCTCGGCTGGTTGGAGCGGTTCGGCCAAGTGCTGCCAACCAGGCGGCCAGCGGCCAGTTCACTAGGTTTTGAACGCTTAGGGCCAACACAGAAATTTGCCCTAGCTATATGTCCTTCAGTTCCAGAAAAAATTCCCCGTCCGAGATAGGCGAGAGACTTCTCCCAAGGCTGCCCGCGTTAATTCCCAGCAGAATCCCCAATCTTCCATCCTATAATGAGATGAGCAGTGTAATCTGAATATATTTTGCTTCCGACCGACGCAAAATCAAACGATTGAAAGTTAGTCCGACTGGGCCTCTTGCTCTTCAGCCCAGTGGATGAGTTCCGTCTGAGGAACTTGTTCGTTTCATGTCTAACCCACCTGAGGAAACCGTAGCTCCATCGTTCCCCCTACCCCCTCCTTTCTATAAGCTCTACTCCCATGGGAGTTCATCCGCGGCAGGGGAGGAGAGCACTTCCGGCTACCAAGGCCCACCCCCTCCTCCCCCTCCTACAACATCATTCTCGGCGCTAAGCCAGATCTTCGATCCTGTGAGTGCCTGCATGCTCTGACAAAATATGATGATCAGATGAACCTCAATTCTTGCCGTCAGTGCATGTACAGCATGTACACAAATGTAGAACACTCAGGGGTACTACAGCTGCATGCTGCGGTTGCACAAGTGCTGTGTCTTACTGTGCTGCCATCCCTTGTAAGAATGATGTGTCAACAATGACAAATAAGCTATGAATTTCTTCAGAATCCTTTTCTAAGCTCTTAAGTTGGAGAGGTAATTGAATATAAACATGAGCATTCCAAGATCTCAACTGACAGAGCTATATTTTGGGGGCCACAGGATGAACCACAGGTTGCTCCCCTGCAAGGCCACAGACTGTTTGGGTATGCAGAAGATGGGACAGTGGGTAAGTGCTGAGTGTGTTGCCATGCAGTATTAGAAAGCCTGCAGCTGGTTTCCTTATTTCTTTTACACGGGTGGCCCCAGTGCAAGCAATCAGGCTGGCCCCCTTAACCTCAGGCCTCGTTATAAGGCGTACAATTTATGCATTTATTTGTTTTACAAGTCTTGTTCACCTGTAGAAATCAGAATTGATTTATTAATGGTAGCAAGTAAGTTGCGGTATTAGGGTTGCATGGGGCTTTGGATTTACACAGAATGGTGCAGGAGTCTACTTAGGGGCTTAGCTGTACAGTTGAGGGCACGACGGCAAGCTGACCATTTAACAAATGTTAAATAGTCAGCTTGCCGTCGTGCCCTCAACTGTACAGCTAAGCCCCTAAGTAGACTCCTGCACCATTCTGTCATATGCCACTGATCCGCTTTTGTAGTGGGAAATGATTTGAAACAACATCAGAATTGGACAGTGAGTCTGCTGAAAATATTGTGGGCTGCAAATATCTGTTATGTGGGCGTCCTAGTGAGTTAGTACTGCCTGTTTTGATAATTGAAGGGATGTATCATCACTTATCGTATGTGCATGGCATGTAGCAGGACCAAAACATTATTTTAGGCTGTGAGCAGTAGCTTCTAGACAAATCCTTGAGCCAGCCACTGAGCTAAACCCAAATATTTAAGCTTTTCTGGACAGCTGATTTTGACTGCTTCAAGGTGCATGAAGTTGCATTCGATCTTGTTGTATAGTCAGTTTGAGGAGCTGTCTAGAAGCTGTTGCTCGTAGATGAAAAGAAAAGCTCTGTGCAGGTCAGTGATCAGACCCAGAGTCTGTTGTTGCTACAACCTCAGGGGCAGGTCTTCTAACTCTCACCAACCATATTGATATATGATTGGGGCAGCAATAGTGAGAAGGTTAAGAAGAATGCCTTCTAGCAGTCCACTTGGAACCTGGGTATGTATTCACGCGGGCAAGTCACCTGGCAATGCCATTTTCCACTGGATTCTGTAGCCTGTGCTGCTTCCTTGCTTAGGAATTGAAACACAAATTCGTGATCTAACCAGGGTCTAACCCTGGGATTTGTTTCTGCAGATACCAAGGCAGAATTGACAAAACTGAACTCGGAGCTCCTTTTTCTCTACTTGGAGCTTTTGAGGGCTCTCTCAGACAACCCGAGTAATTACGCCCCAACTCTAAATCAGATCAACCAGGTCTTGGGCAACATGCAGCATCTCGTCAACACACTGCGGCCACAACAGGTGAGCAGCACTTGTACCCTCACTGCCGATTCGGGGGGGTCTTCGGCGAGCTCTTTCGCACCCTTTTATTTGGCTTGAAAGGGTGCCTTGTGGCTGGGAGGGGTGCTGCAGGGGTGCAGGAAAGGGTTCTGAAGACCCCTAAAATTTCAGTGACTGCCTTCCTTTGTAGCTTGCCTGTATATCAACAGAAACTCAATATTTAAATAGTCCCAACCGCCCCAACAAACTCCCTCCCTTGAAAGCCGCACGGCACATTGAAAACTGCGCTCCTGGAGGAGTTATACCGCTTCATGCTTACATACTAGCATGCGCTTTCACCTGTTTGTTTGTTTTCGAGGTTAAAATCCTTCTGAATTGCAATAGCTTAATAGCTACCGTACTGCTCTCAAAATTTTACGGTTTGAATTGACGGGAGCAACCGTCAAATCGTGAGTACGGTATATTACGAAACGAAACCCCCGTCAAATCGGTTTTTTTGCAGATATTAGGTACATCACTAGAATGCACATATCTCACTCCTCAGTGGGCCAAACACTACAATGTTTAGTGGTACGAGATCCCTGGGACCTCCTGCATCTGTCTGCATATTCAGATGCCTCATCTGACAAAAATAACGAGTTAAGGAGCACAGACCCTGTGGCCATCTTTAACCACTCTTCCTTGCTCCAATTGTTTGAATTAGGACACACTGGTGATGAGAATGAGGTGTCCTTGGCCCTTCTAGGTCGCTGAGCAAGACATGAACATACGTTATGCTTATACTTATGACATTAACTGAGCAAGAGATGATTTCAGGAGTTAATGGAAACGATTGAAAGTGTTATTCTAGTTATTTCAATGAGTACCGTTAGTGTTATTCTGAACAAGATGTTGGGATCATTGCAATATTATATGTACACTCCTTGCAGGTCCTAGAGCAGTGTACCCTAATGTTGTACCATGAACCATGAACCAGTGTAACATGATTAAGTACGAACGTTCAGTTGCATATATGGATTTTATTAAAATGGAAACCGTCAAATGTGTAACGTCAATTATATTCATATTAAAAAATACGTCAAATGTAAACCGTCAATTTATAAGAAACCCCCCCAAAAAAGCCGTCAAATTTTGCAACTGTTAAATTTTGAGAGCAGTAGGGTATACCAACAGACTCTAACTATTTTTCAGAAAAGTCAGTCACTTTTCCCCTTGATAGCTAGCCTGTATATCAACAGGTACTAAATATTTGTGCAGAAAAGTTAGTCATGGTTCTATCGGAGAAGCTGTAGTTGGTGTGCTAGTGTCGATTCTTTGCCAAATTAAATTGGTACTGAATTATCCAATATGTGCGCATAAGGAATGGATATGGCAAGCTTTGGCATGGGATAAGTCACCACGGGGGTTTTCCAGACCCCATGTCCTAAGCTTTTGATTTGATTGATCAGTGCGGGCAGTTCTTTGCCACAATGGATTCCAAGTCGATACAAAGTTGGTTGAGATAAGACACAAGGGTGGGCTTCAGTTTGTTGATATTTGTAGCAAAAATGTTGAAACAATGGGAATGGCAGGAGATGCCTTGCTTTGAACCTTACTCCCTGCTTGTTTGTGAAAACTTTGTGAAAACTTCCTGCTTGTTTGTGAAATGGTATCAGAGATAAAATCAAGATCAATCAAGAGATAACTTCAAGAACATCCCAACAGATCTGATTGTGCACTCCACGCAGGCCCGGGCTACCCTAGAATATATTCTGAAACTTCAAATCAAGGAGAAGCAAGAGGCTCTGGCGAAGATTCGGGCGCAGGTAGAAGCTGTGGACAAGCTCGTGGATAGAGCAGCTGCTGCCTTGCTTGAAGGAAGTGCTCCCTCTGTATCCAGCGGGGCACCGAATGGTCTGGCAGAGGGAGTACTGAATGGTCATGCAGGGGGGGTACTGAATGGCCAGGCAGAGGGGGTACTGAATAGCCAGGCAGAGGGGGCACTGAATGGCCTGGCAGAGGGAGCTTTAGCAAATGGGCATCCATCTGTGAAGTTAGAAGATCCAATGATCGAGGTCTAGCCCAACTAAACCTGGTTGTGTATCTGTATGTTGTTACAGTCCAGGGGTAGGCCAAATAGGTGAAAGGGAGTTGCCCAACCATGATATCAGGAGGGCCTGGTTGCAAGAAATAATTTCACCTTCACGTGGTTACCCACACATGCGCATACATATTCATGTGTAGAGCTCTAAGATTCACAACAAAATATTTGTAGGAGAATGGAGAGAAGCAATTTTATCAGACATTTGATTTGTGCAGGACTTCACCCTGCACATGATACCAACTATGAAAAGCAGGAAGTTGACCTCCATATTTCCGATGATTCCTCCCCTCACCTGTTCCCTCCACAGTTGGTCTAGTTATTCTGATCATTTATTTACATGATCATAGCTGCTTTTGCATTTTTAGCGCTGTGGTAAATTAATAGTCCCTGTTTGCCAGTGCTTTCTTTCCCAATACCTGCAGCAGCTTCTAGGCAGCTCCCGTGTCCGGCTGTTTAGTAATAACTATCGCAACACAGGACACCTTGAAGCTGGCACAATCAGATGTACATAACTGCTATCGTCATGTTAAATTGCTGGCTGAAGCTATGTAAACAAGTTCGAGATCAAATAGCAATTCGATTCAATTTTGGCCAGATCAGCTTCAGGCCAAATCCAGCACAGGGCCGATTATCGAGACTCTGGGTTTCATCGCAGGGCCGATTCCCAAAACGATGGGTTATATCGCATCTTGCAAAAAATCACAGTCAGAAAGTCCTGCTAAGAAAGTCCTGCTAACATGTGGGGGTGTAACACCGTCGGTGTTCCTGACGCAGTGTGAGCTGCCTGGAAGCTAGTCGGGAAGAAAATCCATGCTGTTTGCTGAGACATGTCGCGTGTGACATTCTCACGTCTCAATCTGGTTCATTAGGCTGTACAACCGTGTTGCATAAATTGCGTGTAATTAAAGCCATTCAGGGGATGATTCGGGAGTTGGGTTCTTTGAACCCATTTTATCCCATGAATTGCTACAAGCGTGAAGTTGTGAAGTGTCTCAGCCACACGGCAACAAAACTGACAATGAGCTCGAGTCAAGCACCGATTTCACTAACTGCTTATTTGAATCCTCCATGGAATTATGGCCGATTAAATCGTCGGCAAGCAACGCTACCCACCCTCAAACAGATTCTGCACACCGTAGCCATTCGTTCGCAGAGCACTCTCCACTCCGAAGTTTTTAGTGACAAGGGGCTGAGGGTCCTTGAACGAATCGCAAGGACGAATCAGTGGTACGCCAGTCGAGTAGGCAAGGATTCTAGATAGGTCGGCGTGACTACTATCAAATGTTCGATCTGCAAGGTCTGCAGCAGTTATCATATCAGATATCGACAAGGAAAAATATCGTTGGGTCTAATAGCACAGGAGTGCCGAAATGTCTAATCACCCTGTGGCAGACTAGTTTCATTCTGAGGAAGCGCTTCAGTCCTCGAGCCTTTCTTGCCATGAACCGGTATACAGTGCGACGTGTAGATCGCTAGAATTTAGCTTATGGCGCGCTGGCAAGAACCATTGCATGCATTTTAGAATGGCTGGGGACAATGTATAATTCTCGGAGGATAGCAAGCCAATGTTCAGTCATAAATCCCGGAGGATAGCAAGCCGATGTTCGGTCAGTTGGAGGAAAATCCTGCTCGCGATTTGCGGCCTATTTTGCAGCCTAACTGATGCAGGTGGGTTTCATTCTTACAGGAGCATATTATAAATTATCATCTATCCTCATCCACGGTTTTTTAGCTGGGAGCCTGAGCTAATGAATCGCATTTTTTTTGTTCCTCAGACCTCCATTTGAGTGAACGTTCATCTCTTCTGTTTTAGTAGTAATTGATGAGAGTAGTAGAGGATGAAAGTAGTAGGATGAGAGTAGTAGAGGATGATATGCACTTCGTGATGGAATGTCCTTCGTACTCAGGCGCGGCGGATTCTCCCGTGGGACCTCACATGGCGGGGCGAGGAGAGGAATGGGATTTTTGAGATATCAGGAATTGAGCATGATTGAGTTGCCAATGACTCTAATATGAAGATGTTAATGAACCCTGAATCCTTCAGCGGATGGAAACATTTTGCCGCATTTATTTATTAATGTGACGACAACCGTAATATTGGCGCATTTATAAGGACTGGCATATCATATGATGACCAAATATGAGTCTGATATAGTACAATCTCCATCAAATGACATTGGATACAAATGGTAACTTTAGCGTAGTCAAACTGCTGGAATCATATGATATGATATTGCCGTTCCCTACTCATTTAAAACAACTTGTCAGAAGAACCTGCATAGCACAAAATCCCCCCCCCCCCCCCCCCCCCCCCCTTCATTTACGATTTGTTTAGGTTCAGTTCACTAGTGCTTTTGGGGGGAAAGTTCTAATGCTTGGTTGGGAAAGTCCCTTAAGCCTATTTGGCTATCCCAGGACTAAAAATAATACACAGATACAATAGTAACGCAGGTGCTTACCACCACTGGTTAGGGTATGATACTACACATACAATAATTATGCTGATTTGTTGTTGGCCCCAGTGCAAGCAAACGGGCTGTGCCCCTCAACCTCACGCCTCGTAATAAGGCACACTATTTATATTCGTTCCCATGCAATACAGGCTCGAAAGGACGCCCAGAGCCTGCTGCAGCACGGAATCCGCCATTTCCTTCAGAAAAAGGCACGCCACCCCCACCTCCTGTGTGTCCAAATCTTGGCATCTTCCCACTTCTACCCCAAAGCAAGCAAACCTGCTCATTTGTTGTGGAGTACGTCCTCCTGAAGGAAGCAAGTTTCCCCGGGTCAGTCTGTGGGGCAGTAGCCATAGTAAACAACAGACAGGTAGGCTAACAAGTTCCCATGTATGTATGTATGTGTATGTATGTATGTTACAGTCCAGGGGTAGGCCAAATGGGCCCAAGGGACTTGCCCAACCGTATAGGAAGGGCTTAAAAAGAAAAAACACTGATGAACTGAGCCCCAAACAATCGTTTAACAGACGGGGGCCCTGAGTTCGTGCTACAGTGATAATTTAATTCTACAATATTTAGGGTTGGGAAACAAACGTATATTTTCATTTTTCTATGCCGTATAAACGTATGAACGTATGCATATAAACGTATTAAAACGTATGAGTAATTATTGCACTTCTTGGGAAAAGACTTTTACATGGGTTTAAAGGTATTGCCACGTTGATAATTTCATTGGCTTCACATATCAACTCTCAAAAAAATATTCTGGCAATTTTAGGTTGTCAAAATCTCAGGAAACGAAATCACGGCCAGAAAGCGTGTCAACCAAGAAGCGCGGTACCAATCTAAGGGATCCATTCAATGCCAATAATATATTAATATTGTCCATGTTCACATCATTATTTATATGCAGCTCCCTAAGTCAGCTACTGGTTTCAGACCAAGTAGACTGCAGCTTATAGGCAGTTCTGTGAGTCAGCGACAGATTACAGACCAAGTATGTAGCAGCTTCTAGGCAGCTCTGTGAGTCAGCTACAGGTTATAATAATATATGTATATAGCTATATTGCAATAGTGTCCATCTTCACATTGCACTAGACTTGCAACATCAATCCTTCAAGCTCACGTAGGAGCACAGCTTGTGGAATGGAAGGCTAGGTGGCGCTCTGATATGTGTGCCACCCTGGCAATCTGAATCAAACTATAGGCCACATTTAAACGAAATAGTACGTGTGAAAGATTAATTTCATTTCAAATTGTGATAGAGGAGGTTAACAGCTTTCCGATGAGCTATCTAAATGATAAATTGAATGAAAACAAAGAAAGTTAAGTGCCGGGAACTTTTCACAGTACAACTCATACGTTTTTATACGTTTATACGTTTCGAGAAAAAATATACGGCGTATTAATACGTATGAGCTTATAAACGTATGAGTATACGTTCATACGTCGGCCCAACCCTAACAATATTATTAAATCATCATCTCAGCTGGCATGATAATTTAATTGTGCGATTATTATCGCATTTGTTTATAAATTAAATTAAGTATTTCTATCCTTCAAAGGAATCAGGATTCATAACCAGCTTCATACTGGAGTTTTTATCCACCAATTCAGGTTCAATGTTCATTTTTCCAAAAAATATTTGTATATCCTCGGCGTATAATGGACATTCTAATATGAAATGCATTATATATATTGTATGTATGTGTGTATGTATGGGTGGGTAGGACCATTACTAGTATACTTTCACTCGAGCACCTTTTTGATTGCATCTTTGCATAGGCCTATGCGGTTGCATTTGCATCCTGCCTGTTATTGTTAAATTTTCCTGTCTTCTTGTTGTTGTGTAAATGTGTGTATGCAATGCAATGGAATGCAGTGCAATGCAGTGCAATGCAGTGCAGTGCAATGCAATGCTATGCTATGCTATGCTATGCTATGCTATGCTTTGCTATGCTATGCTATGCTATGCTATGCTATGCTATGCTATGCTATGCTATGCTATGCTATGCTATGCTATGCTATGCTATGCTATGCTATGCTATGCTATGCTATGCTATGCTATGCTATGCTATGCTATGCTATGCTATGCTATGCTATGCTATGCTATGCTATGCTATGCTATGCTATGCTATGCTATGCTATGCTATGCTATGCTATGCTATGCTATGCTATGCTATGCTATGCTATGCTATGCTATGCTATGCTATGCTATGCTATGCTATGCTATGCTATGCTATGCTATGCTATGCTATGCTATGCTGATGTGTGGGATTCTAACATATTTTGATGATAATGCTTTTACTTGAATTGATTAGGTTACTGCTTAAGACAGTGGCCAGCCTTACAGGCTGGAGCCATGCAACCATATTCAGGTTCCATATAATTGATCCAATATATTCATACCATCATCGAAAAACAAAGGAAACTTGCCAAGCAGGTTCATGTGCTTGTTTGGCTACTCATATCTAGGGAACGGCAATATGATATCATATGACATCAAGTCATCATACGCCATCATGTAATCACATGATAGCATATGATGCCGGCAGTCTGACTAGGCTAAAGTTACCATTTATATACAATATCATATGATGCAAGTTGTATGATATCATATGCTATCATACTCGCCTTTGGTCAACATCATAAGATATTCCGGTCCCATCTTAAATGGAGCTTCATGGAAACCCGGGTCTGTTGGGCAATTTGGTGGTTGGCCCCAGTGCAAGCAAACGGGCTGGCTTCCTCAACCTCATGCTTCTTAATACTATTTATTTATTGTGCTTAAGCAGGTTGATGTGACAGGCTGGCAACTCGTGTGGACCTTCATGGACAACCCGGGTCTGGTTGCCGATGGTGTGCGAGGAGCAGTGCTGGTCGAAGCAGGTATGTGTGTAACATGTTAGTAGTCCACGAGTAGGCCAAATAGGACTTTCCCAAGCGTGAAAGGAAGGGCTAAAAACAAAAAAGTATCGATGAACTAAATCCCAGACAATCAGAAGCAGATATGATGATTACATTTGTCCTGGTGCCCCACTGGACTCCAAATGTGCCCATGGTCGGCGGAGTCAAGGGTTGGAAATAGAAGCCTGAAATTCAATGCCTTGAGCATTTAAGTTATCAGATTTACTCCAGAAAAATCACCCATGACTTGTTTTCTCTGCAGCTGCACACAAACCAGTGCAATATGAGTAAATTATATTATGGTTATAACATCTTATCAGCACCTTCAATTATAATTGTTAATATCCGCACCTTCAATACTACTATTTAATTTCCGCACCTTCAATACTACTTTTTAACTCCAAACGTGCAATGGCAAGAACATGTGTTGGCTCTCTGGTCTGGGTGGTCATCAACACTCTCACACTTACACATTCACACATATACACACACACACATACACACGCACACACACACACACACACACACACACACACACACACACACACACACACATACACATATACACACGCACACACACAAATGCACACATAGATATAAACACACACACACACGGTGCTGAACTTCGAACATGCAATGACATATACAGGTGTAGGCTCTCCGGTCAGGGTGATCAACGAAAACCTGAAGTCAACCATCAAGGTGTGCAGGGGTACACTGCTTATTGTGTGTGTGTGTGGTGGTGGTGAGAGGTCGTCCCCCCTTTATTTGGATTGTAAGGGTGCGCGGGGGCACACTGCAAAGTGTGTGTTTGTTTGTGTGTGTGTGTGTGTGTGTGTGTGTGTGTGTGTGTGTGTGTGTGGTGGGGGGGGGGGTTGTCACCCTTTTATTTGGATTATACGGATGCTTTCTGCGTGATAATATTGCCACATGGGTGCATGTGTGTGTACTTGTACGGTCCAGGGGTAGCCAAATAGGCTACAGGGACTTTTCCAACCTTAAAACAGGAAAGGCAGTATACAAAACAAGCACTGGTGAACAGACCCCCCACAAATCGTAAATGATTGGGGCCTGGAGGTCTTACTAAGCATTTTTATCCCGCTTGCTAATTCTTGCAACATTTACAGTACATGGGTAGACCAGATAGGCTAAAAGGACTTGCCTAACCGTGTAGGAAGGGCTTAAAAACACTAATTAACTGCATCCCAAACAATCTTTTTACCGACGGGGGCCCTGAGTTCGTGCTACAGTGATAATTTAATTCTACAATATAACAACATGTATTCACATTGAAAAGGGATCCATCCAGGTTACTTCCAAGCGCGCGCTTTTGCGCGCTGGCGAGCTGCCTTTTTTAGCCCCTCTGGCGTTTTGCACAGTTCTTTGCAACCCCCTATGGGCACAGCAAGCAAATTTTGCGCTTTTTGCACCACAAAGCGCACTTTTTTTGTTTTCAAGTGCGCTAAAGCGCTGGCCAATTTGGTCAATGGAAGTACCCTGGATCCATCACATAGGCATGACACATGCTTCATAACATTGTTTTCCATTGTAGCACAAAATGAATTCCAAGTCCCCCCAAGCGAGACCCATGTAAACCAAGAAGCACTCTAAGCCGATTAGACAGTTCAAAGACTTGCACAGGCCAGTAGGTATGCTGAGTTACCTTGGGGTATCTGGTGGTACAACTAATAGTCGAGGTACTTGATACGATTAAATTATCACAGTAGCACGAACTCAGGGCGCCTGTCAGGAATATGAGTGCCTGGGGTTCAATTCATCCGTGTTTTTTCGTTTAGCCCCTCCTGTCACGGTTTGGTAAGTCCCTTTAGCCTATTTGGCCTACCCCTGGACTGTAACAACATGCTTGCGCCCCCCAAGCCTAATCCATGACCTGGCTCAAGATATACATTGTCTTATTCACATGGATTTAATATAAATATTATAATAATATAATATAAATAATATAATAATATTATAATAATATATTATAAATAATATGTAAATTAATTAAATATTGAAATAGCTTGAAAGTTGTCGTTGGCATGTTCTGATCCCTCCTTTGTCTTGTCAGGGCAGTGGAGGATCAACCCAGTGCTTTTCATTTCCGCTACACATTGCGATCGCTAGCTTTGACCCCGTTTTGGAAAAATATCGCTATAGAATGTACTCAAATAAAGTTTTTGTTTTACTTAAATGGCCCTAAAAAGCTATACAAGCTATACAATGCTAGAAAAGGCCACTTTCAGGTTTGAAAAAAAAGCCATGGATCAACCCACACTTCAGCTGGCCACTGTGGCAAGCCCTAAGTTATCAGCTGCATTGGAATGCCATTCATGCCAGAGGAGTCCCCCCTTCTGGACACCACCACCACAGAATCTCCATCTTTCCTATCCCCCCAACACCACCGAATCCCCCCCCCCACACACACCCCTCCCCACGCACCCACACTCCCCTTCACCCCCTCCACCCCCTCCATCGCCTCCACCCATTGTCAGGGCAGCGGAGGATCAACCAACTTCAGCCTGGGCATCATTGCTGCCCCTAAAGAGCAACTTCAAATCCCAACACAGCAGCTTCCCTTCCGTCTCCCCCTCCCTTTCCCCCTCCCCCTCCCCCTCCCCCTCGACATCACCACCAGGGAGGGTACATTGCCCCTGCTAGGGCAACCACCAACAGTTGACGAGGATTCTCTGTCCCTTGGACTGATGTCCGTATTCTTCAATAGTGAGCTCTGTGAGCAGCTGCCTAGTAGCAGTGTTGAGTCCGACTGTGCATTGGTGACCCTCAACTCCTCTCTCGCACCAACGCCACCAAGCAACCAGGCTTTGCTTCGTTTCCCTCTGAGTCCTTCAGCCAGAGGAGATGAGGCAGGCGGAGCCATCACTGCAGGTATGGGGAATGTCCTGGAGTGGTGGTGGTGGTATTGGTATTGGTGGTGGTGGTGGTGGTGGTGGTGGTGTCAGAGCCATCGCTGCAGGTATGGAGAAGTTGTACTAACCTAATGATCCCCCCCCCCCCCCCCCAAACACACACACCACCCCCACCCCCACCACCTTCCCCACCCCCACCCAGGATGAGCTGCCCCCCCCCCCCCCACCCACCCACCTCCCCTAGGATTAGCTGCCCCCCCACCCCCCACCCACCCAACCCCAACCCCAACCCACCCCAGAATGAGCTGGCCTCCCACCCACCACCACCAACCACCACTAGTACAACAGGATGAGTGGCTGAGGAGGGCCGAGCTTGCCGTGGCTTAGTCAGAGGATGAGCTGGCCCCCCACCACCCACCACCCACCTTACCACCACCACCACCAGCAATTGCTGCAGGTATGGGAAAGTCAGCCTCCACTTAATTCAGCCTCCAATTCAGTCAGCATCCACTTAAGTAAACCCTAAACCCACCTAGACCCTGAACCCAAACCCCCCTACCCCCCCCTGAACCCTTCAACTTTGAATTGAAACCTAAACGACTAAGCCCTAAACCCCTTAACCTTCAGTGGAGGCCAACTCTCTCCCCCACACCACACCCACCCACCCACACACTCCCCACCCGCACACCCACACACCCCAACACTGCAGACGAGGGCGAGGAGGGCGGTGGCACACCTCAGTACCTGTGCACCTCATTCTTCTGCTGCGGGAAAATGTATGATGAGCCTGGTCCCCCTCCAGTTCCACAACCGCCAGCCCCACCAGCTCAGCCACCCCCCGGAACCTTCCCCTACGAGGACAACGAGCCTGAAGCACTTTACCCACCTCAACCAACCAACCCATATGATCTGGAGACACCACCACCGACCTCATGGCCTCCTGACAGCCTGGCAACAGATCCAGGACCCCCTGGACGAAACAACGTAGGAGGCGGCGCAGGGCCACCTGACAGCCTGGCAAAGGGTCCAGGCCCCCCTGAACGCAACAACTTAGGAGGAGGCGGCGCAGGGCCACCACCACCATCAGCCCCACCTCTTCTCCCTGACCTGACCCTAAGCCCCTTGCCTCCCCCACCAGGTGAAGGCACCAATCAGTCAATCAGGATGCCAGGTGGTGTAAGTGTTTTACAGTCCGGGTAGAGTATGTGTTTAACTGTCCAAGTGGAGTATGTGTTTTACAGTCCATGTGGAGTATGTGTTTTACAGTCCGGGTAGAGTATGTGTTTAACTGTCCAAGTGGAGTATGTGTTTAACAGTCCATGTGGAGTATGTGTTTTACAGTCCAGGTGGAGTATGTATTTTGCAGTACATGTGGAGTATGTGTTTTGAAGGACATGTGGAGTATGTGTTTTACAGTCCAGGTGGAGTATGTGTTTTAAAGGACATGTGGAGTATGTGTTTTGCAGTTCATGTGGAGTATGTGTTTTACAGTCCAGGTGGAGTATGTGTTTTACAGTCCAGGTGGAGTATGTGTTTTGCAGTACATGTGGAGTATGTGTTTTACAGTACATGTGGAGTATATGTTTTGCAGTACATGTGGAGTATGTGTTTTGCAGTACATGTGGAGTATGTGTTTTACAGTCCAGGTGGAGTATGTGTTTTGCAGTACATGTGGAGTATGTG
Source organism: Chlamydomonas sp. ICE-L (assembly GCA_013435795.1). Classification (NCBI taxonomy): domain Eukaryota; kingdom Viridiplantae; phylum Chlorophyta; class Chlorophyceae; order Chlamydomonadales; family Chlamydomonadaceae; genus Chlamydomonas; species Chlamydomonas sp. ICE-L. The sequence goes on along the minus strand of JACBWV010000610.1, from coordinate 126,282,422 downwards.
TTTTGAAGGACATGTGGAGTATGTGTTTTACAGTCCAGGTGGAGTATGTGTTTTGCACTACATGTGGAGTATGTGTTTTGCAGTACATGTGGAGTATGTGTTTTGCAGTACATGTGGAGTATGTGTTTTACAGTCCAGGTGGAGTATGTGTTTTGCAGTGCATGTGGAGTATGTGTTTTGCAGTACATGTGGAGTATGTGTGTTTACAGTCCAGGTGGAGTATGTGTTTTGAAGGACATGTGGAGTATGTGTTCTGCAGTACATGTGGAGTATGTATTTTGCAGTACATGTGGAGTATGTGTTTTACAGTTCAGGTGGAGTATGTGTTTTGCAGTACATGTGGAGTATGTGTTTTGCAGTACATGTGGAGTATGTGTTTTGCAGTACATGTGGAGTATGTGTTTTACAGTCCAGGTGGAGTATGTGTTTTGCAGTCCATGTAGAGTATGTGTTTTGCAGTACATGTGGAGTATGTGTTTTGCCGTACATGTGGAGTATGTGTTTTTCAGTCCAGGTAGAGTATGTGTTTTGCAGTACATGTGGAGTATGTGTTTTACAGTTCAGGTGGAGGATGTGTTTTGCAGTACATGTGGAGTATGTGTTTTGCAGTACATGTGGAGTATGTATTTTGCAGTACATGTGGAGTATGTGTTTTACAGTCCAGGTGGAGTATGTGTTTTGCAGTACATGTGGAGTATGTGTTTTGCAGTACATGTGGAGTATGTGTTTTACAGTCCAGGTGGAGTACGTGTTTTGCAGTACATGTGGAGTATGTGTTTTGCAGTACATGTGGAGTATGTGTTTTACAGTCCAGGTGGAGTATGTGTTTTACAGTCTAGGTGGAGTATGTGTTTTACAGTCCAGGTGGAGTATGTGTTTTGCAGTACATGTGGAGTATGTGTTTTTCAGTACATGTGGAGTATGTGTTTTACAGTCCAGGTGGAGGATGTGTTTTGCAGTACATGTTCAGTATGTGTTTTACAGTCCAGGTGGAGGATGTGTTTTGCAGTACATGTGGAGTATGTGTTTTACAGTCCAGGTGGAGTATGTGTTTTACAGTCCAGGGTTAGTCAAATAGTCGACAGGGACTTGCCCAACCTTAAAAACAGGAAAGGCAATTTAAAAAACAAGCACTAGTGAACTGAACCCCAACAAATCGTAAGCGATGGGGGCTTGGAGTTGTTTCATGCAGATAATTCAACATTACGTTTCTTGTCACAATTTAACAGTCTGTTTCTTGTCACAATTTAACAGTACATTTATTGTCACAATTGAACAGTACATTTCTCGTCACAATTTAATAGTACGTTTCATGTCACAATCTAACAAAACGTTCTTGGAATCCAGCTAAACCGCCACCTCCCTCTGATCCAGAGACCCCTGGAGTAATATCCTCTGCAGGAGGGCCCGAGGACACTGCGGGTGGTGATACAATCTCTATCATACGCCCTTCACCCCAGGCTCTGGCATCCGACTCTGAAGGCAGCGACAGCGGTGGCAGCAAAAGCCAAACACTCCAAGTGGCCATCATCGTGCCCTCCGTTGTGGGAGCACTGCTGTTGGCCCTAGCTGTGTTTGGGTTCTACGCACATCGCATGAAGTTTGAGCTCATCAGGCATATGGCGGGCTCACATACAGGTAGGGGCCTCATGCAGCCACACTGTATTCAAAGGGATTTATATTAACAGACATAATAAGGTGGTCCAACTCATCCAAAAGGCAGTAGCCAAGGGAGATCTGGGGGCCCTCCCTCTGTGCATGGACGCAGGCACATGTGAGGCGACATCCGACATCCCCACCAGAACCCCAACCACCCTCAAACCCCCTGATTTCCCCCATGAGCTCGTCAAGCATATGGCAGGCTCACATGCAGGCAGGGGGAAAGGATTGGATCACCACCTGCAGTGTCCTCGGGTCAGCACTTTGCTGGGCAGCACTTCGCTGGTCCGCTCTTAGCTGGTCAGCACTTCTTTTCATAAACCACCTAAAACTTGAATCCTAAATTTTAAACCCTAAATCAGCCAAAACTCTGCATAATAAATACTTAACTGTAAACCCTAACTTAACCCTAAACCACCCGAACCCTAAAAACTGAACCCTAAACCCTAAACCACCTAAACCCTAAACAACCTAAACCTAAGCCGCCAAAACCCAAGTGCTGACCAGCTTCCCCCAACCAGCTCATAAACATGCAGGGTCAACGCAGCAAGCCGCTGAAGCCCGACCGGCAACTCATGACTCTGCCGGCTTCACACCTACTGCAGGTAGGTAGGCTTCACACCCTTAGGTTAGGTAGGATTCTCTGTGGGATTCACACCCTTAGGTTAGGTAGGCTGCACTGTCGACTTCACAGCTTAGGCAGGCTGTACTGAAGGCTTCACGGGTAAGGTAGGCGTCTCTGTAGGCGTCACACCCACTGCACGTATGTTAATTTATTTTGGGGCAAGAAATGGAAAGTTATATTATCTGCATAGCTGCGGACCAGCCCAACTGTGACGGAGCACGGTTGGGCAAGTCCCTTTAGCCTGTTTTGCCTACGCCTGGACTGTAACATACATACATACATACATACGTACATACATATAGATACAATTCCTAAGTGCATGTCGCAAGCGATAGGAAAAACGTTTTAGCAGTCACAGCAGGGCAAGGGGGAATCCTTCTGAGAATAATTAAGAAACTTGATCTGCATTGATAAACTGAGCACCATCACTGTTTCATTTTTGGCCTACGCGAAGCAGCTTCTAGGCAGCTCCTTTCCCCTGAGCTTGGGCCAAACCTGAAGCTAACTAGTGCGTCCAGAAGGATGAAATCATGGGTATTTCAATGCAACTGAAAGCTTTCGCCTAGATCCAATAGCTGGCTGTTGGAGCTGGCTGGAAGCTGCCATGCCTATCCCAAAAATGAAACAGTGAACACCATGCCATGTCTGCAGGCAGGACAGGACTGGGTAGCTCCGAAGCCGTCGGGCATGTTGTTGCCGTCCTGGGCAACTCGGGAAGTAGAGATGGTGCAAGGTCAGCCGCGGCTGTGGTGGCAACAGTGGACAGCTATGGCCCCCATTCAGCCTCATCTCCTAAAAAAGGTATGCATATGTACTGCTCACATGTGAGCATATGCAACATGATTAAAAATGCATACAAGTATATATATTCAAAATGCATACAAATGTCTATTCAATATGCATACAAATATATTTTCAAAATGCATACAAAAATATAAATTCAAAATGCATACAAATATATTTTCAAAATGCATACAAGTTTATATATTCTAAGTGCATACAAATTTATATTCAATATGCATACAAAACATGTATTCAATATGCATACAAATATATATGTATATATATATTCAAAATGCGTACAAATACATATTCAAAATGCATACAAACATGTATTCAAAATGCTTACAAATATAGATTCAAAATGCATTGAAATATATGTGAGGGAGCTCACATGATCCTCAGAATGCAAGCCAACATATATTTCCTCAGTATCAACTCGTAGATATGCTGGTTGGAGCTGACTGACTCACACACCTGAAGGAGAAGTGCTATGAGGACTGCACTTTTTTGTGTGCAACACGTCGACATTCTGTTGCTGCATGGTGACGCATGAACCTGGCTAAACTAGTAAGAATTGCCCCCCCTGACCCCCGGGCTCCATCCTTCGCGGTCCGCGGGGTTTGGGGGCACTGAGTCGCTCAATTTGCGACGCGTCGCACGAAACAGAAGTGGTGGACTGTCAATCAAACATAGCACGACGCATGAAGCATTTCTTGTATGTGTATGGATGTGGGTATCATAACCAGGCAGCCAATTAGGCTAAGGGGTATGAATGCATGTATGCATATATGTATATTACAGTCCAGGGGCAGGCAAAATAGGCTAAAGGGACTGACCCAACCGGGGGTACCCCACAAAGTGTATTGTGTGGACGAATAACACACACCACTATATTTGTGTGTGACAGATTGCTGCTCACAAAACACGCACAACCAAATGCATATACCAAGTGTGTTCACTTTATCTGCCTTGGAGGGCTGCACTATGTGTGAGAAGGGTGCTGCAGGGGTGCACAAAATGGCTTGGCTTGAAAGGGTGCATTATGTGTGAGAGGGTTCCCTCAGGGGTGCATAAAATGGCTTGGCTTGAAAGGGGGCATTGTGTGTGAGAGGGGTGCCGCAGGGGTGCATAAAATGGCTTGGCTTGAAAGGGTGCATTATGTGTGAGAGGGGTGCCGCAGGGGTGCATTATTGGTGAGGGGGGTGCCGCAGGGGTGCATATTAGGGTGACATGATCTACTCCCCCCCCCCCCCCCCCCCCCCCCCCCGACACAATTTTCCGGATTGTTTCGATGGTTTGGGGGCTTACGACCCCTTTAGGCCCCGAATTCATCGTGCGGTACACGAGCAACTTCTCAACTGCCCCCCCGCCGAAGACCCCCTAAATTTGCAGTAACTTCATCATACACTGCAGAGGACCCCCTAAATTAGTGACTTCATCACAAATCATCAGAGGACCCCCTAAATTTGTGACTTTATCACACACTGCATAGGACCCCCAAAATGTGTGACTTCATCACACATCATCAGAGGACCCCCTAAAATTGCAGTGACTTCACCACACACTGCAGAGGACCCATAAATTCGTGACTTCATCACACACCGCCCCCCGCCAAAGACCCCCTAAATTTGCAGTGACTTCATCCCACACTGCAGAGGCATCCTTCAATGCCGAGCTTCTCAGCCCTCTGCCGTCCGCCCAGCATTTGCCGAGCAAAAGGAGGGCCTTGGACAAGCCCCTGCACGGGATGCCCCTAAGCGTCCTCATCTCCCTCCACCAGAGCCCAAGGTCTGCACGCCTAAGCATGGGAGCAGACCAATGGGGTGGGACTGGCCTCCCCGTGACTCGCTCTCTGGACTCAGCACCGGTACCACAGAGGGCTGTCCTGGTGGAGGGTGGTGCCTGGCCAAGCCAAGGTTACAACGCCCCCATGGGCGCGGCTCACAGCGCGGCGGTGCACTCAGAGGCAGGCGTGCCTATGCATGGAAGCAGCTTAAACGTGGGTGTGGGTGTGTGGGTGTGGTTGTGCACTCAGATGCAGGCGCGCCTATGCATGGCAGCAGCTTAAACGTTGGTGTGGGTGTGTGGGTGTGGGTGTGCACTCAGATGCAGGCGCGCCAATGCATGGCAGCAGCTTCAACGCAGGTGTGGGTGTGTGTGGGTGTGTGGGTGCCCATGCTATTTTCAGCCCTCCATAAGCCTTGGGATGGGTGGGCGTGGGTATGGGGTCGGGTGTGTAATGTGGGTGTGGGTCAATTTCTTTGATTTCTTGGGGGGTCCCGTGGGTGTGGGTGTGGGTGTGCTCTCAGATGCAGGCGCCTGTGCATGGAAGCAGCTTTAACGTAGGTGTGGGTGTGGGTGTGAGTGGGTGTGGGTGTGGATATTGGTGTGAGTGTGGGTGTGCACTCAGATGCAGGCACGCCATTGCATGGCATCAGCTTCAACGAGTGTGTTTGTGTGTGTGTGTGTGTGTGTGTGTGTGTGTGTGTGTGTGTGTGTGTGAGTGGATGGGTGAGTGCGGGGGGGGGGGGGGGGGGGGGGGGGGGGGGGGGGCACTCAGATGCAGGCAGGCCTATGCATGAAAACAGCTTCGACGCCCCATTTCAAACTGGGAATAAGGATGTCGCGGAAAGGCAGTTGGTATTTATGGGTGCATGGACGGGTGTGTGTGTATGTGTATGCGTGTTTGTTTGTGTGTATGTATGTATATTATGTTGTATGTCTGTATGTGTGTGTGCATGTATGTACGTGCGAGTGTATTTTATGTTTTATGTGTGTATGTGGGTATTTATGTTATACATGTGTATGTGTGTGTTTGTGTATCTGTTTATGTGTGTCCAAATGCCTGGATACGCATGTACATGTGTACATGTGTGTTTGTCCGTGCTGGGCCAGGTGGATTACACTTATCCGAGAAATATAGGCTCCGATTCTGATCACACCATTCCTTGTCTTCACCCCATCAGCCCCATCCGGCCAAGGTCCAAGCACAAGAACCCCCCACCAGGCAATTAAGCTATCCATCAGCATTTCCAAAGTCAGCCATTGACCGCTCCTCCTCCTCCTCCTCTTCCTCCTCCCACTCGCCCTCGGTGCTTGCAGCAGAGTCAGCAAGATCAGCAGCACTAGCATTAGTAGTAGCAGCAACCCCCCCCACACATCTAGCAGGAGAAGCAGCAGCAGCAGCAGCAGCAGCAGCACCTGTACATCTAGCAGCAGAAGCAGAAGCAGCAGGAGCAGCAGGAGCAGCAGCAGGAGCAGCAGGGGCAGCAGCACCACCACTAGGAGGTCTACGGCTTGACATAGCTAGAGTAGGATTCCCGTCTACACCCAAAGGGAATAGCAGTACAATTACCTCCAGAGTGAGTAGCAGTACGTCCAACATGGTCCCAGGGCCAACCAATACGGTGTCGGTCTCGGCGAGCTCAGTGCCAGGCCCAATCAATGCATTGGGGAGGCAGACGTCAGGCTCAACCAATGCTATGGGGCGGCAGACGTCAATCCACACGGATGCAATGGAAAGGCTAACGTCAGACTCAAGCAATGCAATGGGAAGTCAGACGCCAGCCCACATAGATGCAGCGGGGAGGCAGACGTCAGGCACAATTAATGCTATGGGGCGGCAGACGTCAATCCACACGGATGCAATGGAAAGGCAGACGTCAGCCCACACTGATGCCGTAAGTGAGCCGAGCAAGCTGAAAAGAGCAAGCAGCAGCATCTGGATCAGTATTGACTTCGCTAAGGACATCATCATTGACAAGAAACTGGGCTCGGGAGCATTTGGTAAGCACTTTGAACACCACTAGCCTCATGTGTGGTGTTTCTTATATCTTCTTTATTTATTCTTATATATTTCTGCGGATTATTTGGATTCCTTTGGAGACAGGCCGTAGGTAGTACTCCTGACCTCAAATTAGGCCAGACGATTCTGAAAATGATTACAAATCTAAGAATTCTAGGAGACATGTCGATAATTTGGCCTGAAAGCAATTTGGCCTGAAAATTCAATTTGGCCTGAAAACAATTTGGCCTGAACAAAATTGGGCCTTTGTAAGCAGTTTGAACTCTTCTAGCCTCATGTCCAGGTTTGTCAAGTTCAACATCGTGTACATATATATATATTGTGTATATATATTGTATATATATATGTATCGTATGTATCGTATATCTGTATCGTATGTATCATATATATATATATATATATATATATATATATATATATATATATATATATATATGTATCGTATATATGTATCTGTATGTATCATATCTATATATATGTATCGTATGTATCGTATATATATCGTGTGTATATATATATATATATATATATATATATATAGGGACTTGCATATCATGTGAAGTTGTCCTAAGGCGAGGATGATAACATATGTTATCTTACAAATTGCATCATATGATATCGTATGTAAATGGCAACTTCATCCTAGTCAGACTGCATCATATGATACTGTACCATATTGCCGCTCCCTATACATAAATATATATGTCTATGTATTGTACGATATTGTGTGCAATATCATGCGATCTCCGAAACACATCACCTCTTCAGCACCACGGCCCCATAGAACATTAGCTCCAACCTCACCAAGCTGTGATGTTACACTGTAGGTACCGTGTATTCTTCTACCTGGCACAGCCCAGCTCCTAAACACATCACCTTGTCAGCATCACCGCCCCATATAGCACAAGCTCCAAACTCACAAAAACATTGATGCCATCCTGTAGGAACGGTGTATCCTGCAACCTGGCACAGCCCAGCTCCTAAACACATCACCTCTTCAGCACCACCGCCCTATATAACAGAAGCTCCAAACTCACCAAGCCGTGATGTTACCTGTGGGTACCGTGTATTCTCCAAACTAGGCCAGACCAGCTTCTAACCACATCACCTTGCCAGCATCACCGCCCCATATAACACAAGCTCCAAACTCACCAAGCCATGATGCCACCCTGTAGGTACCGTGTATTCTGCTACCTGGCATAGCCCAGCTCCTAGACAAAGCGCATCTTCAGCATCACCGTCCGTAGGCACACCTGAGAGACTCTCGCAGAGGGTGGCTGTCAAGGTAGTCCTGATGCTGATGCTGCTGATTACATTTTACATGGTGCTCCACTGGACTCCAAATGTGCCCTCGGCTTGACGGAGTCAAGGGGGACTTATAGTATGTAGTGGATGCTATGTATGGATTATGTGTATGGCTGTTGAGGTAGTGGATGTGTCTGTTCATTACCACTATTATAGTTCACATATCACTTCCCGATTCGGCGAATGGTTCGATGGATGATCGCAGAGGGTGGCTGTCAAGGTAGTGGATGTGTTTTTTCTTTACCACTTTTATAATTCACTATTCATATCACATCCCGGTTTGGCAAAAGGTTGGATGGTTGATCATTTTTCTGGACTGAAGAACGTGCTGGGTTCGAATCCCTACCGGTACGTTTTAGTATTCGCGGTTGCTGTCAACCGCCATGGTAGTACTGCCCAGATAAAGTAGCAGCCCGTTCTGTACCGCCGCAAGACAGGGCTCCTTTAATACCACGCCCCACCAGGCGTAACTCAATTATAATTCACATGTTGGACGTACGTGAGAAGAGTGTGAGCATTTGTTTCCTGTGATGAGAATGCAGATTTATTGGATGTTAAGGTAGTGGCAGTGTTTGGTTTGTTTATAAATGTGGTGAAATAATACATCTTTGACATATGTGGGAGTAGTGGGAGTAGCTTATTACTGTGTTGGAGGTAGTGGCAGTGTTTGGTTGGTTAATAAATATTGGTGAAATGATACTTGTTTGGCATATATGGGAGTAGTGGGAGTAGCTTATTACTGTGTTGAAGGTAGTGGCAGTGTTAGGTTTGTTTATTAATGTGGTGAAATGATACATGTTTTACATATCTTGAAGTAGTGGGAGTAGTGCATTACTGTGTTGAAGGTAGTGGCAGTGTTAGGTTTGTTTATTAATGTGGTGAAATGATACATGTTTTACATATCTTGAAGTAGTGGGAGTAGTTCATTACTGTGCTGACGGTAGTGGAAGTGTTTGTTTATTACTGTGATGAGAATAAAATGTTTGATGCATGTGAGAATAGTTAGAGCATTTGTTTCCAGTGATGAGAATGCAGATTTTAGAAAGGGTGAATGTGTAGGTAGTGGCAGTGTTTGCTTATTAATGTGATGAAATTGTATCCCCGTTCGGAACGGGATGGCTCTATCATAGAGCGGTCCCGATTCGGACAGAAGCAGGTGCGGGGGGTCCAATCAGGTTGCTGGTTCGAACCCCATCGAGTTCACCTGGGCCCACCCGGAGGGTCGTTGACCGGCATGGTAACTGGACTCCAGGTGTGATGAAAGCCCGTCCATCGCATACTTACGAGCCGGTTCCCATAAAAGCACGTCCTTAGAAGTGTCATTGTGGCATATCTTGGAAGTTAAGATTTATTTATTTATTCATGTGATGAAATTGTACATGTTGGACATATGTGGAAGTAGTGGGAGTAGCTTATTACTGTATTGAAGGTAGTGGAAGTGTTTCTTATTACTTAGATGAGAATACAGTGCTGGTCGTGTGGGGAAGTAGTGGGAGTAGCTTATTACTGTATTGAAGGTAGTGGAAGTGTTTCTTATTACTTAGATGAGAATACAGTGCTGGTCGTGTGGGGAAGTAGTGGGAGTAGCTTATTACTGTATTGAAGGTAGTGGAAGTGTTTCTTATTACTTAGATGAGAATACAGTGCTGGTCGTGTGGGGAAGTAGTGGGAGTAGCTTATTACTGTATTGAAGGTAGTGGAAGTGTTTCTTATTACTTAGATGAGAATACAATGCTGGTTGTGTGGGGAAGTAGTGGGATTAGCTTATTACTGTTTTTAACGTAGTGGCAGTGTTTCTTATTACTGTGATGAGAATACAATGCTGGTCGTGCGGGGAAGTAGTGGGAGTAGCTTTATACTTTAACGTAGTGGCAGTGTTTGGTTTGTTTATCAATGTGGAGAAATAATATATGTTGGTCATCTTTGAAAGTAGTGTGAGTAGCTTATTACTGTGTTGGGGGTAGTGGCAGTGTTTGGTTTGTTTATTAATGTGGAGAAATAATATATGTTGGTCATCTTTGAAAGTAGTGTGAGTAGCTTATTACTGTGTTGGGGGTAGTGGCAGTGTTTGGTTGGTTTATTAATGTGGTGGAATAATATATGTTGGTCATCTTTGAAAGTAGTGGGAGTAGCTTATTACTGTGTTGAGGGTAGTGGCAGTGTTTGGTTGGTTGATTAATGTGGTTAAGTTATATATATGGGACATATGTGGAAGTAGTGGTAGTAGTGTATTATTGTGTTTACGGTCTAAACCCAGCTCACGTTCCCTATTAGTGGGTGAACGATCCAACGCTTGGTGAACTCTGCTTCACAATGATAGGAAGAGCGGACATCGAAGGATCAAAAAGCAACCTCGCTATGGACGCTTGGCTGCAACAAGCCAGTTATCCCTGTGGTAACTTTTCTGACACCTCTAGCTTCAAATCCCGAAAGGCTAAAGGATCGATAGGCCATGCTTTCACAGTTTGTATTCGTACTGAAAATCAAAATCAAATGAGCTTTTACCCTTTTGTTCTACACGTGGTAAAGGTACTTTTGTATTATTACTGTGATGAAAATGCACAGTTTGTATCCCGAAAGGCTAAAGGATCGATAGGCCATGCTTTCACAGTTTGCATTCGTACTGAAAATCAGTTATCCCTGTGGTAAAGGTACTTTTTTATTATTACTGTGATGAAAATGCACAGTTTGTATCCCGAAAGGCTAAAGGATCGATAGGCCATGCTTCCACAGTTTGTATTCGTACTGAAAATCAGTTATCCCTGTGGTAAAGGTACTTTTTTATTATTACTGTGATGAAAATGCAATGTTGGACGTATGTGAGGGCAGTGGGGGCATTTGTTTCCTTTGATGAAAGTTGACATTTTAGAAAGGGTGAATAGGTGTGAGTGGATGTGGCTGAGTTTGGCTAACAAACACACAAACAGACAAACAAATGCGCAAACAATCTATCACACAAACGAACACAAACGCGCAAACAACAAAACAGAGACAAAAAAAAACCAAAGACAAAAAAAAAAAACAACAAAGTGAAAAAAAGAGAAAAAAACATAGAAAACAAAAAAGGAAAACCAAAAAAAAAACATAAAAAAAAGCGAAAAACAAAAAGAGAAAAACACAAAAATAACACACAAACAAACATAAACAACATAGAAACACAAAATAAACACATCAAACACACATAAACAAACTCGAACACAAACATAGAAACACAAAATAAACACAGGTCAAACACCACTAAAACAACTCGAACACAAACATAGAAACCAAAAATAAACACCAAACACACATAAACAACTCGAAACACAAACATAGAAACACAAAAATAAACACACAACCACATAAACAAACATCGACACAACATAGAAACACAAAAATAAACACCAAACACACATAAACAAACTCGAACACAAACATATAAACACAAAAATAAACACACAACACACATAAACAAACTCGAACACAAACATATAAAGGGGGGCGGGCAAAAATAAGCAACAAACACACAAAACAAACTCGAACACAAACATATAAACACAAAAAATAAACACACAAACACACATAAACAAACCTAACACAAACATAGAAACAACAAAATAAACACCAAAACACACATAAACAAACTCTAACACAAACATATAACACAAAAATAAACACACAACAACATAAACAAAAGTCAGACACAAACATAGAAACACAAAAATAACACACGAACACATATAAACAGAACTCGAACACAAACATAGAAACACAAAAAAAATAAACACACAAACACACATAGAACAACTCGAACACAACATAAAACACAAAAATAACACACAAACACCATAAACAACTCGAAACACAAACATAGAAACACAAAAATAAACACACAAAGAAAAAACACACATAACAAACTCTAAACACAAACATAGAAACACAAAAATAAACACACAAACACACATAAACAAAGTCGAACACAAACATAGAAACACAAAAATAAACACACAAACACACATAAACAAACTCGAACACAAACATAGAAACACAAAAATAAACACACAAACACACATAAACAAACTCGAACACAAACATAGAAACACAAAAATAAACACACAAACACACATAAACAAACTCGAACACAAACATAGAAACACAAAAATAAACACACAAACACACATAAACAAACTCGAACACAAACATAGAAACACAAAAATAAACACACAAACACACATAAACAAACTCGAACACAACTAAAACACAAAAAAACACACAAACACACGATAAACAAACTCGAACACAAACATGAACACAAAAATAAACACACAAACACACATAAACAAACTCGAACACAAACATAGAAACACAAAAATAAACACACAAACACACATAAACAAACTCGAACACAAACATAGAAACACAAAAATAAACACACAAACACACATAACAACTCGAACCAAACATAGAAACACAAAAATAACGACCCGAAAGCACACATAAACAAACTCGAACACAAACATAGAAACACAAAATAACACACAAACACACATAAACAAACTCGAACACAAACATAGAAACACAAAAATAAACAACAAAACACACAAAACAAAACTCGAACACAACATAAAAAACAAAAATAACACACAAACACACATAAACAACTCGAACACAACATAGAAAGCAAAAAATAAAACACAACACACATAAACAAACTCGAACAAAACATAGACACAAAAATAAACACACAACACACATAAACAAACTCGAAACACAAACATAAGAAAAACAAAAATAAACAACACAAACACACATAAACAAACATCGAACACAAACTAGAAACACAAAAATAACACACAAACACACATAAACAAACTCGAACACAAACATAGAAACACAAAAATAAACACACAAACACACAAACACACTAAAACAAATACTCGAACACAGAAACGAACACAAACAAACAAACACACAAACAAACACACACACGATCACACACAAACACAATACATGCTTGGTTGCCCTATCCAGATGGTGCACACACATACTCAAACACAAATACTCAAGCACACAAACTAACACAAACAAACACAAACACAAACACAAACACACAAACACAATACAAACACAATACATCCTCTGTTGCCCTACCCAGATGGTACCCCTGATGGTTGATGGATCCCATTACTCATCCTCATCACTGGATTCTTTGAAGGCAGAGGTCCAGGTGTGTTGCCCTCTCTCAGGCTCTGCCCTTCAGGGCATTGGCTAAGCTTTTTATACCATCTTTGAGAGAGTGTGTTGATACCAAACATCGTTTACAATTTGTTGGGGTTCAGTTCACTAGTGCCTGTCTGGATACCCCTGGACTGTACAATACATACACAACCTCGTCCTCATTGTTGGACTCGTTGAAGCAAGAGGTCCACGTGTGTTGATACAAAACATCGCTTACAATTTTGGGGGGTCAGTTTACTAATGATTTTTTAACAACCTATCCTGTTTTAAGTTTGGTCAAGTTCCTTAAGTCTGTTTGGCTACCCCTGGACTGTAAATACATAAACATTCACATCCCCATCACTGGATCCGTTGAAGGCAGAGGTCCAGGCGTGCTGATGCACAACATCGTATACAATTTGTTGGGGTTCGGTTCACTAGTGCTTTTTTTAATAACTATCATGTTTTATCTTCTGTCGCTCTGATAAAACTCTCCTCCAATTTTCCTTGGACTTGTTAAGGTTGCACACGTCTCTTTAGCCTGTTTGGCTACCCCTGGACTTTAAAATACCTACACAGTATCATCCCCATCACTGGATTCGTTTAAGCGAGAGGTCATGGTGTGTTGATACAAATACCAAATGACCTCCATTGGATCTGTAGGGCATGTCTGGATTTTGGGGGGCCGGTTAGTGTTGGTAAAACGTTAGGTGGCGTGGGACCCAAGAGTGGGATAGCGATTCTTAAGCAATCTAATTGGCGGTTGGCGTAGTACATTTGGATAGGATGGTATGGTATGGTATGGTATGGTATGGTATGGTATGGTATGGTATGGGGATGGGGATGGGGATGGGGATGGGGATGGGGATGGGGATGGGGATGGGGATGGGGATGGGGATGGGGATGGGGATGGGGATGGCCTGCACGGAAATTACAGCCCCCTTTGAGTATATCCAAGTGTGAAGGGCCAAGAGAGAGGGGCGCTGGACACAGGTAATTATCTACTGGGGGATCCAACTTCCGTGCAGGCCTCATCTGTGTCCAGCGCCCCTCTCTCCTATCCCTTAACACCGGCATTGGGAAATACTGGGGGGCTCTAATTTAGCACTATATATATTTTAGCACTAAGCTCTCCTAGCCCTTTATACCGGTATTGGGATATAAAGGGGGGCTCTAACTTGGCACTATATCTATCTTATAACTGTGTCTCTTCTAGCCCTTTATACCGGTATTGAGAGATATTGGGAGGCTCTAACTTAGCACTATATCTGTATCTATCTTAGCTCTATCTTCGCCCTTTATACCGGTATTGGAATATACTGGGGGGCTCTATCTTAGCACTGTATCTATCTAAGCTCTATCTTTACCCCATATACCGGTATTGGGGTAAATTGTGGGCTCTATCTTGCAAAATCTAGAGTTGATCTTGGTTGCTTGAGGCTTGACGAGTCCCTTTAGCCAATGCGGATAACATACATACTTTTTTATTTGTAAGCCTTTCCTATCAGGGTCGGCCAACCCCTTTTAGCCTATTTATTTGTAAGCCTTTCCTATCAGGGTCGGCCAACCCCTTTGAGCCGATTTTATTGTAGCCGGTTCCTAGCAGGGTCGGCCACCATCGTTTAGCGCTATTTATTTGTAACCTTTCCTATCAGTGTCGGCCAACCCCTTTAGCCTATTGATTTGTAAGCCTTTCCTATCATGGTCGCCACCCCTTTTAGCCAATTTATTTGTAAGCCTTTCCGATCAGGGGCGGCCAACCACGTTTAGCCGATTTATTTGTAAGCCTTTCCTTCAGGTCGGCCAGACCCCTTTTAGCCTATTTATTTTGTAAGCCTTTCCTATCATGGTCGGCCAACCCCGGTTAGCCTATGTAAGTTGTAAGCCTTTCCACAGGGTCGGCCCACCCATGTAGCCTAGTTTATTTGGAAGCCTTTCCTCAGGGTCCGGCCAACCCCTTTTTAGCCTATTTATTTTGTACCTTTCCTATCAGGGTCGCAACAAATTTTGACAGATTTATTTGTAAGATTTACTGATTCAGGGTAGGCAAACCCCTTTTAGCCTATTATTGTAAGGCCTTCTATCAGGGTCCGGGCCAACCCTTTGAGACCGAGTGATTGTAAGCCTTTCCTATCAGGGTCGGCCAACCCCTTTTAGCCTATTTATTTGTAAGCCTTTCCTATCAGGGTCGGCCAACCCCTTTTAGCCTATTTATTTGTAAGCCTTTCCTATCAGGGTCGGCCAACCCCTTTTAGCCTATTTATTTGTAAGCCTTTCCTATCAGGGTCGGCAACCCCTTTTAGCCTATTTATTTGTAAGCCTTTCCTATCAGGGTCGGCCAACCCCTTTTAGCCTATCTATTTTTAAGCCTTTCCTATCAGGGTCGGCCAACCCCTTTTAGCCTATTTATTTTAAGCCTTTCTATCAGGGTCGGCCAACCCCTTTTAGCCTATTATTTGTAAGCCTTTCCTATCAGGTCCGGCCAACCCCTTTTAGCCTATTTATTTGTAAGCCTTTCCTATCAGGGTCGGCCAACCCCTTTTAGCCTATTTATTTGTAAGCCTTTCCTATCAGGGTCGGCCAACCCCTTTTAGCCTATTTATTTGTAAGCCTTTCCTATCAGGGTCGGCCAACCCCTTTTAGCCTATTTATTTGTAAGCCTTTCTATCAGGGTCGGCAAACCCCTTTTAGCCTATCTATTTGTAAGCCTTTCCTATCAGGGTCGGCCAACCCCTTTTAGCCTATTTATTTGTAAGACCTTTCCTATCAGGGTCGGCCAACCCCTTTTAGCCTATTTATTTGTAAGCCTTTCCTATCAGGGTCGGCCAACCCCTTTTAGGCCTATTTTAGTTGTAAGCCCCCTTTCATATCAGGTCGGCCAACTCCCTTTTTAGCCCTAGTTATTTGTAGCCTTCCTATCAGGGCGGCAACCCCGTTAAAAAAAAAAAAAAAAAAAAAAAAAAAAATAGGCCTATTTATTTGTAAGCCTTTCCTATCAGGGTCGGCCAACCCCTTTTAGCCTATTTATTTGTAAGCCTTTCCTATCAGGGTCGGCCAACCCCTTTTAGCCTATTTATTTGTAAGCCTTTCCTATCAGGGTCGGCCACCCTTTTAGCCTAGTTATGTGTAAGCCTTTTCCTAGCAGGGTCGGCCAACACCTTTTAGGGCCTATGTAATGGTAAGCCGTTCCCTATCAGGTCGGCCAACCCTTGTAGGCCTATTTATTTGGAGCCCTTTCCTACAGGGGCGGCAACCCCTTTTAGCCTATTTATTTTGGGGTAAGGGGGGCCTTTCTATCAGGGTCGGCCAACCCGGCGTTTTAGCTATTTATTTTGTAAGCCGTCCTATCAGGCGGCCAACCCCTTTTAGTCCTTTTATTTGTAAGCCTTTCCTAGCAGGGTCGGCCACCCCTTTAGCCTAATTATTTGTAAGCCTTCCTATCAGGGTCGGCCACCCATTTTGAGCCTATTTATTTGTACCTTTCCATCAGGGTCGGCCAACCCATTGAGCCTATTTATAGTTTAAGCCTTGCCTATCAGTCGGCCAACCCCTTTTAGCCTAATTGATTTGTAAGCCTTAACTTCAGGGGTCGGGCCAACCCTTTTACCTATTTATTTGGAAGCCCTTTCCTATCATGGCGGCCAACCCTTTTAGCCTATTTATTTGTAAGCCTTCCTATCAGGGTCGGCCAACCCCTTTTAGCCTATTTATTTGTAAGCCCTTGCCGATCAGGTTCGGCCAACCCCTTTTAGCCTATTTATTTTTAAGCCTTTCCCTAGCAGGTCGGCCAACCCCTTTTAGCCTATTTATTTAGCCCTTTTACCCTTGGACTGTGGCATAATATTTAGATGTACAAACAACAGGAAAACAGGAAGAGAACGATAACAGACAGGATGCAAATGCAAATTAGACTGTTACATATACACATACTTAGCCCCTTTCAGTGATATACATTGGTCTAGTGGTAGACAAAATCACTATGAGGATGAAGAGTTCGATCCCCCCTTTGGTCGCTCTTGGCGTTGCAGGTCGTTGTCAACCGCGATGGTAGCTTGTCCAGTTGAGGTAGAAGACCGCTCCCTACCCGCGTATGACGGGTTCCCTTAACACCACGCCCCACCAGGCGTTATCATTACCTATACATACTTGCTTGCTTGCAGGTACTTGGCTGTGTCCAGCACCCGCACGTTATATCCTTCTTTGGGGTGTGCCCTGCTCCTTTCACACACACACCGCAGTGCACCCCCCACCCCCACCCACCCGCCCATCCACACCCTACCCCTACCCTATCCGCACCTTTGACCCCCTCTTCGTGCTGATACTCCTTTGAACTTGCTTGCAGGTACTTAGCTGTGTCCAGCATCCGCACGTGATATCCTTCTTCGGGGTATGCCTTGCCCCTCCTAACGTTTGCATTGTCGAGGAGCTTGCCACTGGGGGCTCCCTCTATGACCGTCTGCATGCCAAGTCACACACCAATGCTGGAGAGGGGGGAGTCACAGGACCAGAAGGTGGACCCATGGGTCTGGAGGAGGTGCTGAGGGTGGCGGTGGATGTTGCCAGGTTTGTTCGGGTTGTACGTAAGTAAATATGTTACCGTCCAGGAGTAGGCCTGATAGGCTACAGGGTCTTGCCTTTTATATATTATAACGTTAAATATATCAGTACCCTGATGATTCTGTAACATGCCTCCATGTATGGGCTCATATCTTATTTTCCCTCCATGTAACCCATGGAATTGGGGGAGGTGCTGAGGTTGGCTGTGGATGTTGCCAGGTTCGTTCGTATGACCACATATTTATGCGAGTATGTATGCATGGTGGTGGTGGGTGGCAGTGGGTGGTGGGTGGTGCGTATGACCATGTATGTATGTACGTATGTATGTATGCATGGTGGTGGGTGGTAGTAGGTGGTGGGTAGTATGTATGACCACGCATGTATGTATATATGTATGTATGTATGTATGTATGTATGTATGTATGTATGTATGTATGTATGTATGTATGTATGTATGTATGTATGTATGTATGTATGTATGTATGTATGTATGTATGTATGTATGTATGTATGTATGTATGTATGTATGTATGTATGTATGTATGTATGTATGTATGTATGTATGTATGTATGTATGTATGTATGTATGTATGTATGTATGTATGTATGTATGTATGTATGTATGTATGTATGTATGTATGTATGTATGTATGTATGTATGTATGTATGTATGTATGGATGTATGTATGTGTGTATGTATGTATGTATGTATGTATGTATGTATGTATGTATGTAGTATGTATGTATGTATGGTATGTATGTATGTATTGTATGTAGTAGTTATGTATGTATGTTGTATGTATGTATGTATGTATATGTATGTATGTATGTATGTAGGTAGTGTATGTATGTATGTATGTATGTATGTATGTATGTATGTATGTATGATGTTGGTGGTGTATCCATCCATCCATCCATCCATCCATCCATCCATCCATCCATCCATCCATCCATCCATCCATCCATGCATGCATACATACATACATACATACATACATACATACATACATACATACATACATACATACATACATACATACATACATACATACATACATACATACATACATACATACATACATATGGTGGTGGTGGGTGGTAGTAGGTGGTGGGTAGTGCATATGACCATGTAGGTATGTTTGGTGGTGGTGGGTGGTGGGTGGTGGGTAATGGGTATGACCACGTATGTATGTACATCTGCTCATGTACTTCACGTACAGCTAACCATGTACTCCATATACATCTGCCCATGTACTCAACGTTCATCTGCCCATGTAATCCACATACATCTGCCCATGTACTCCACGTACTTCTTCCCATGTAATCCTGCTACATGTACATCTGGTCATGAAATCCAAGTACGTCTGCTCATGCACTCCACGTACTTCTGCCCACGTCCTGCAAGGTACATCTTCCCATGTACTCCACGTACATCAGCCCATGTACTCCACGCACATCTGCCCACGTACTCCTGCCCACGCTTCTGTCAATTACCTCCTGCCCTACTTTCCTCCACAGTGCATTGGCCTACCTACATGGATTCAAGCCGCCAATCGTGCATCGGGACCTCAAGCCTCAAAATGTTCTCTTGGACAGGTGTGACATATTTGTGTTATGACCCCAGGATGTTACTGGACGATGTGGCACCATTTTGTTATGCATTTTATATTGAAGTTAAATCATTTGCATAGCACAAACCCCGTGCTTCCGTCATTTAAGATTTGTTGGGGTTCAGTTCAGCAGTGCTTGTTGGTCGGTCCCCCTAGACCCATGCGATACTTACGCATAATCTTCACATTCTTCACATTCTTCAAATCTTCACATCTTCAAATTTCCCCAAGAAAACCGGTCGAATCAGCCGGTTAAATTTACATCCACGCAAACCTTGTTCGATTCCTGTCGGGGGCGGAGTACCTTGGAGCGCCCTTTTTTGCGAACAGATCTCAGGGTAGCGTACTGTGGACGCGGCATTTTCATTTGTCGTTTCTCTCCTGTCCTGTGGACTCAATCTAGGGGCCTGGAGCATGTCTACGATTTGGGAATTTCACATCTTCGTGCCTCCTTGGGAATTTCACATCTTCGTGCCTCTCGCAGCTCATTGCATCAGCACATTGTGCTTGACAAGGAAATCTGCTGTTTCGCACTAGTTCCTGCATGTTGCCTAGTAGCAACTGTAGCCTCGGGATTTGCTGCACCTGCCTCCATGGAACTTCGGGGAGTTAGTGAGCTATTAATTCTTGACCTCCCAAATATTAAATTGTTCGGATAGGTAAGCAACTTCTTGTGCATCTTTCACCAAGGAGGCTGCCACTGCTGCTTGACAAAGATTACACCACCCCCTGGGCCGACCTCTAGGGGACCCGCCAGGGCCCCCTACTATTTTATATACAGCCCTCCCGAATATCTAGACTGTAAAAACACACATGATGAAAGGAGAATTACCTAAAATGATGGGAACGGCAGAGCCATTCCTGCAGAATTATTAGGCACTGTTGGGTCAGCGGGAGATGCCGACCCACAGCCGATCACATCTGTATGTATGTTACAGCCCAGGGGTAGGACAAACAGGTTAAATAGACTTGCCCAACCATGACAGGAAGGGTTAAACATAATAATATTGATGAACTGAACCCCACACAATCGTTTTACCAATGGGTGCCCTGAGTTTGAGCTGCAGTGATAACACATACACCACAGCAAGTGTAACACTCATTATCCCTTTAGCCGATTTGGCTACCCCTTTACTGGAACATACATAAATTGCATACTTGATTACATACCTAACTCAACATTATATATGTGCTTCCTTGCCAGATATATAATTGTATACATTATTACATACCTAACTCAACATTATATGTGTGCTTCCTTGTCAGATGTAAATAAATTGTGTGCTGTATTACATACCTAACTCAACATCATATGAGTGCTTCCTTGTCAGATATCTAATTTGGTTGAGTATCAGTGGACTGCCAAAATGTGGTGTGTTTCTTTGTTTGGATGTTGGAATCTATACTATGTAGGGTTGTCAAGTACGATATCATAGATATAGACATTGTATGATTTACCGTACAACATGGGATTATATTTTGATATATCGTACGATATTTTAAATTGCTGTAAAATAGATTGTATGATGTGGTGTGATGTATCGCCCGATAATTTTGGAACCAGAACGACGTTGAATGACAGCCAGTCAATAAAATGCCAACCCATGAATTTCCCAATGACACTACGTTTCTTTATTAGCATTCTCGATCTCTTTCTGAACTCTCTCACTCACAGGATTGGCCTCACTCTCTATCACTCTTCCCTCTCACTCACATGATTGGACTCACTCTCTATCACTCTCTCTGACCTCACTCTCTATCACTTACAGGAATGGCAGGGCGAAGGTGGCTGACTTTGGTGGGTAGCAGATGTGATGACTATTATTATTATTATTATTATTATTATTATTATTATTATTATTATTATTATTATTATTATTATTATTATTATTATTATTATTATTATTTAGCAGCTGACGCAATTCCCCAATATGATCGTAGTTGCTCTAAAAGCTGTCAATCATGTTTTTGAGTAATGCCAAATCCATAATAACACATAAACTGCAGCCCGGCCACAAAAAAGGTACAGACACCTTAATGGATAAAATGCATTGAAGAGTGCGACGAGAATCGCAAAATTAACCTTATCACTGCAACACAAACGCATGGCCTCCATTAGTAAAACGATTATGGGGGACTATGTTCATTGGTGCCTTTTCTATTTAGCCCCTCCTGATAATATGGCCGGGCATTTCCCTAAGCCTATTTGAATACTCCTGGTCTGCAACAACATACATACATGGATGATTGACAAAGAAAAGGGGTCACAACAACAGCAGCAGCAGCGATACAGACACCTGCATGGAAAGCACTGCTAATTTAGGGTGTATACAGCACCCTTTTATTGGGCAACCAAGGGTGCATTCTGGGTGGGAAGGGTGACAAGGGGTGAAGAAAAGGGTGCCGAAATCTCAAAAACATTGCAGCGACAGCAGCAGCAACAGTACTTCAAGGAGATCATATGCTCGTCGGTAACCTAAGTACCTATTCAACCGCCTGCAATCATTTACAGTTCATCAATGTTTGTTTTGGCGGAGCCCCCACCTTCTGGGGTGCGGGATCCCCCAGGGTCACCCCGTAGTCCATCTGTGCGTGTGTTCCTCCGACTGCCCCCCTGAGACGAACACTGACACATCAGCCAACTGTTTTGCAACTAACTGGCTTTGGTCCGCTCCATTCCATAGCCACCTGTCGTTCCGATAGCCAACACTCTGCCAATTTCCCGCGTCGCTTGCGACGCTGCCTAGGACTTTTTTTAGTTCTTCCTGTCATGGTCGGGGTAGTCCTTATAGCCTATGTGGCCTATCCCTGGACTGAACATATTTGTGCCCTCCATTCAATGAATCATTGGTCGTGGTTCTCCATCCATTGCTTGTACTTTCTCTGCTCCTTGCCAATTCATTGTACTGGCATGGACGCCCCAAAAGCGTAGAATTTGTTTACTCTCTTTGCTTTGTATAATATTTTATTTAACTGTACATCCCACCTGGTATTCCAGGGATTGCCAATTCATTATACAGCACGGATGCACGAAAATCGTGGAATTTGTTTACTCTCTTTGATTTGTATAATGTATTATTATAACTGTACATTCCACCTGGTATTGCAGGGATCGCCAAGTTCAAGAGCAACACCTTCATCTCTACAAGGAACATGAACGCGGGAACCCCAGCCTACATGGTAATACGTTAGCCAGCATTATGCTGGCACTGCTGGCACACATTTATGGGGTCTTTCCCTATCAAATAAGTGCAGTCTTAAACCAGCGCTGTTTGGCCTGAGAAGTCATTTAAGAAAGAGCTCAATCTGCTTTAAACTAGTAGCTTAAATAGTAGGGTGCCCTAAGGGCCCCAGCGGTGGTCGGCCCAAGGTGTGTCCGTTGAAGTGGTTGCGAGAAAGCGACGCATGTCGGGAGGGGGCAGGGTCAAGGCGAGAGTGGATACTCATAGGCTTACCAACGTCATTTTGGCCAAGTAGAAAGTCGCAGGACGGTAGTATTGAAGGGAAGGGTACGGGTTGGTTGTATTGGTTGAGCCAGCTTCGCACCCTGACGGACCCAATCAAACTGAATTCCTGACGATTCCAACTGACTGTTCGCCCATCTCCGGCTTTATGCTGAACCGTTCTAACAGGCAATATAACTAACAATATCATTCGCCAACCGTTTCTCTGTGATTTTCGACAGTCCCAACCGTTTCTACGATGTTGGTTAACTAATCAACATTTCAAACGTTTTCTCAGTTCCTATCACATAGGTCAGCAGCCTACGGGCTGACCAACTAGGAATCCTTTGGTACCCTTTTGGAACTCTTTCCTGTACCCCTGTGTCACCCCTCTCACCCATAATGCACCCTCTCAGGCAAAATAAAAGGGCAACACCCCTAAACCCTAAATATTTACGGCTAGCATCAATGCGGGCGAGAACCCCTGCCTACATGGTATATGTGGTTGCACCTCACGCCTCGTAATAAGGAGAACCATTTATTTAGTTATTTATTTATGTGTTTATTTATTTATTTGTTTGTTTGTTTGTTTATTTATTTATTTTGTTTATTTATTCGTGTATTTATTTATTTATTTATATGTATGAGATATCTCATAAATATACTGATATTTATGTATTTATGTATTTATTCATTTATTTTTTATTTGTATATTTATGTATTTATTTATTTATACAGTATCTAACATTCAACTGGTAGGTGTGCATGCACATATACCTTGCCTTCTTGCTTTAGCCAACATTGTGCTGACATGCATGCAAGGGGGTGCCTTACCGTATTGCTGTATTGCTTATTTGCGTGTAACTTGTTATTTTGAGGATGGCTGGTCAACCTCCCCGAGTGTTGTGTTGTGGGCTTGTCTTGGGACAACACTGGCCTTCCTATGACTATCGTAATGATTATATTAGACTGGCTCAGGACTGGCTTATCTTATTATACTTGATTCCCCTATCTTTAACTTTATCATACTAAATTAGTTATCACTACGCGTTTGGATGATCTTATGTACCCTTTTATCTGGCTTGCAAGGTTGCATTATTGGTGAGAAGGGTGCCGCAGGGGTGCAGAAAGGGGTGCCAAAGACCCACGGAATATGCAGTGAAATAGTCTGCATACATGGTCTCTCATGTAGTGTATGTTGTTACATTCCAGGGGTATCCAAATAGGAACTTGCACAACCATGGTATCAAGAGGGGGGTAACAGAAAAATCACTGATGAACTGAACGACAACCAACCATTTACTGACGGAGGCCCCGAGTTCAGGCTGCAGAGATAAATTAATTGTGTGAATCTCATCGTACTCTTCGATAAATGGCCCCTCATGCTGCCGGTATGTCACATAATTCAGATTTATAAACCCTGGTGTTAAGCCATGCCTCCATCTGTTATCTATTGCTGCTGCTATGCTCCTGACTTCCTGAGCAGTTTGCATTATATTGTCATAGACAGGTCAAAGTTGACCCAAGACAAGCCCGCTCTGCGACATCTGGGGGGTTCCTCCAACCGTCTTCAAAATCACAAGGTACAAGCAATACAGTAAAATAGTATGCATGATATCTCATGCTGCCAGTATGAAAGCTACTTCAGATGTCTAAACCCTGCACCCATGGTTCTGTCATCTATTGCTGCCGCAGGCTCCTAAACCCTACACCCTAAATCCTAAACCCTATTGCTGCCGCAGGCTCCTGAGCAGTTTGAAGGGCGTCCAGTGAATGAGAAGGTGGATGTCTTCTCCTTTGCTGTCCTCGTGTGGGAGTGCCTGACGGGAAAGCAGCCATGGGTTGAGTTCCACCACCCCATGCAGGTAACTTGCACTGGAACTTTGAAAACCAATCAAACAACGTTGAGGGTATTGGGAAAGAAGGGATATTAGGCTTGCGGAGTGTGAGACTGTGGGGCAGGGAACCCGGTTGGCTTGCTGTCAGGTACAAGGTATATGGGTCATCATTGTACTGGTCCCAGGAATTATCAGACGTTTTTATTGTAAGATATATTACATCGATATTTATTATGATTTTGATCATTGTATTGGAAGGATACAGTAAACTACGATATTGCTAGGTTTTCAAAGGGCAGGGGAGGGGTGGGGTGGGGGGTGGGGGGGGGGGGGGAAGGGAGCGAAGCGCTTATAGCGCTAAAAGCGATTCCATAACCTGAAATAACCTGAAATAACCTGAATTGGCCTGAAATGGCATGAAATGGCATGAAATAGCTTGAAATATCCTGAATTAGTTTGAAATAGCCTGAAACAACCTGAAATAACCAGAAATAACCTACAACAACCTACCGGAGCCAGGAAATAGAATCATACATACCAAAGCAATCAAGGGGCTTTGAACCCAGACATGTAATGATATGGCGATATCCCTTTACTCCTGCAGTTACTTCATGAGCGACTTCATCATGTATTAATGATGAAGTACCTCACAACCAATTGCAAGTCAGTAGGTTGCATAACAACACTCTCCTGAATACATTGCAATTTTTCTGGGGTGTTTGGCTTAGTTTGGCTAAATTAGTTGTTTACTATTAATTTGGTCTGCAATTAGCCCTTATCTTCGAAGCATGGATATTGCACTTGCCAAAATGCCAACCCCACTCACGTAGTATTACATTGTAAATGTCAATGTCGTAGATAGGCCATGGTTGGCCTGACACAGACCCGCTTCACGACATCCACATAGGTCTTCCAACCATCCTCAAAAACACACTATATACTTCAGTTCGTCATGTGTAGGGCTGTCTGTAGTCCTTTAATTGCTTGATGCTAAAAGTTCCTGTCCACATAACTCAGCTTTTGAAGCTCAAAATTGGTGGAATTATGCTACGCCAAGATATATCTGCACATGCGATATTAATCCATCATCTGTCCGCTGCCCCCAGATTATCTTCATGGTGGGAGTGCAGTGCCAGAGGTTGGAGCTACCGTCCACGTGCCCTCCTGCCCTCGCTGCTCTCATTGGATCATGCTGGGAGGAAGAGCCAGCACACCGACCCACCTTCAAGGAGGTGCTCCAAGAGCTCAAGGTGTGTCACCGTGATCATTTTCTTTGTTGCTTGCTTGGCTTTATTACATTTATGCAAGTAGATATTGGGCTGAATCCAAAATTCGAATCACGGGGGGAGGAGAACCCAGCAATCATACCAACATTCAAATAAATATTTCAAGAGATCAAGGTGTGGCTGCTTCCTTTCTTACCCAATTCATCGCCCAGTATTAAAGTACACACCCGAAGCCCCTCCATTGAGGTGGTTATGAGTGCTGGTTCCTCCTCCCACTATGAATGAATCTATTTTTTAGCCAACTATCGGTATGCACCTGATACCATCACATGATTATTGGCGCTCTCCTCAAACCTGCCCATTACATTCACTTGCGCAGGCACTGTTGCAGGCCAATATTTCGTCATCTAGATCAGTTTCTGGCTTCGCATGACATATCCATGATGACCCGGAAACTTCTATGAGGACAATATGAACTTTTCGTGCTGTAGTCACTTCGAAATGCAAGTATTTTTTGAGTTGGAGTTTGTAAATTGCATTCAAACGTACGTACGGTAGCTAGCTAAGGTTTATAAGTCTACAAATGTGGCAAAATATGTAAATACGATGGTTACGTTTTTACTGGTGCCCAGTTAGTTTTTTGTTGTTACAGTCCAGCAGGGGTAGACCAAATAGGCTAAAGGGACTTGACCAACATGACGGGATGGACTTCAAGAAAAGCACTGTACACGAAGTGGGGCAGCAAATCCTTCACGTCCACAGTGTAGGGGTCATCAGTGCAGTAGTGCAGTCCGAACACATCACAAGACCATAAGCCATACCTGCCAAGACCACATCCCACATTCATATATGCTATACCTCATACCCTACACATGTGGGGGGGCATGATAGCCTTCACATCTACATCGTAGGGGGCATGAGTGCAGCAGTGTAGCCCAAAGGCATCACAAGGCCATCACCCCAAAAGGCCATCACCCATAACTGTCAAATAGATGGGCAATATTGCAGCAAGCAAGCATTTTTATAACACAAATTGTAGCTTCGGCATGGGGCAGGGCACCAGAGCTGTATCTTTGCCCTACTTGTTTTGCTCCGAATGTGTCCCATGGTGGATTCAAGGTAGGGGACTTTCTTTTGAGTAACACGAGCAAAAACAAATTGTGCAGCCCGTCTGGCACTGTTTATTGTTTTGCTACGCATGGCAGATTTTAGCCAGCTCCATTAGCCAACCGTTACTGCGCCAAGCCCAAAGCTTTCAACTGCATTGGAATCTACGCCGTGCCAGCTTCAAGACTGACTAACTAGCTTCAGGTTTGGCCCAAGGACGGGGGAATGGATCTAACCCGGGGAAATAAATGAAGGCGGGCTCTAGTTTACCCCCAAGCTCTGTGCATATATGAACCAATGAACTGCAATGAATCAAACATTCTTGCCTGTCTTATCTTGAGGTTTAGTTGGAAGACCCCTCTCGGATGTTGTGGAGCAGGCTTGTCTTGGGTCAACAATGGCCTGTAGATGCCAATGTCATGTATGTACATGCATGTGACCCATCCCAAATCCACCGCGAACCCACAACCCATCATATTCCACAAGCCGCAGTCAGCCACACACCTCGGGAATGCATCAGGGAAAATATGGGGGCACAAGCCAATGCAGGCAACAAGCTACGGCGAGCAGCACGCCGCACTGAATTAATGACCCAGACCTTCGTACGGCCCGCCGCAGTTCATCGCTTCGTCCAACGCCTACCGTATTTGAAATCATATTATTGTTCAGAGGCATCAAGACGAGAAGAAACGCGGAACGAAGGGGGCAAAGTCGGGGTGAGGTATGGGGTGTGTGGGTGGGCGGCTGGGAGGGAGAGGGGGAGGGGCGGATATTGCGAAGTTTTGAAAGCGCAGGTCGGCCAACGAAACGCAAATTGCCACAGCTGGACAGATATCTATCATTCAATGCGCCCAGCAGCTTGCCTCGCCCCGCCCAGCTGCTCAGCACTTATGGAGATGGCTGTCCGTTGTGCCACCACCAGTAACTCCCAGTCATTCCACGGGCTTTTTGTTCCAATGACATCCCCTTGCAGTTTCTGACGTTGGCAGGATTGACAGGTGTCATCTGCTTGCCAGCTTGAAAACCTTGCAAGACTGCCGATAAATCCGCAGGCAGTAAATAAAGGATGGGCGATGCAGATGAAAGGGAAAGCGCTTTATTCTTCATCTATATTGCTCATCAATTTCTTGCAGCCACCTCGCTTATCAGCAAATTTCAGCGACAGTTGAATAAGCTTGGCCTTGATCTGGGCGAGTTGATCAGGGAGCTTTCTCGTTTCGAACGCCTCAGACAATTCTATCAGAGCAGCAACTTTGTTTTTTGCCAGCGATCAATGCAATGTAATGGAAAGATGGAAGGCCCGCCAGATGCAGTACCAATTACGAAGTACATTTCAGGGAAGCCCGGGAAGGCCCGCCTCTTCGGATTGAATGATCAATTTTTTCTTCCAGCCCAAATCCAGTTCTCTGAACTTTCATCGGCAGACAGCTTTTAACAGGTTTCTTTTCCAGCAGATAGCGCTTACAGTCAAACTATTATATCCTCCCCCGCCCGTGCTAGCTACCAAGCTCCACCTTGAAGACCACGACTAAAGTCATCATTAGCTCTCAGAACGTCAGACTTGATAGGTGGGTTCGGGCGTTACATTAGTTGATTACGATGCTTATTCGCCTTTCCGTGAATTCTAATGTGTGTTAGTTGCTATTCTTCCAACGGCTGAGCGATAGGCTACATGTCCCCGGACTGCAGTATTGCTAATGATGATAACAACGAATGATACCAATCGTGGCGCCTCTATCTTCATTCCCAGACCGACCATCTCAACCTTTCGCCCATCCCATCCAACCAGGCAGGCCTGACTCAGAGCGCAAATTCAACATACAACCCCCACGAGCTACGCTCAACTGACGAAATGGAGAGCTCAACCGGACTCTCTCAAGTAGGTCTTCTGCATTGATCAATGCTTGATTCATTATTGTGATTCCCGATTTCAGTTGGAGCTGTGTCGCCTTGGTATCTTCCACAGTTGAGCGGATCAGAATGAAGTGAACCAATTGATTGGGATGTTAGCAATGACCTCGTTATGATTCCTTAACGACTTAGCTGCCCTGGCCCAAAGCGAATCTTAAACCCGGTCGTCCATCTAGACCAGGGCAGGGAGCTTGTCAGTCCTGATCACTTGCCCTGGTGACTCCCAGCAGTTGGGCAATAGTGCAGGTGTGATTGGTCGTGGGTCGTCAGCTCCCGCCGACCTAAAGGTCCTAGGTCCCTACTCCCACGAGCTGAGTAGGAAATGCTCCTCCATGTCACATCTAATCCCTCTAATTCTTCTTCGAGTCTAGGGCTAGGCAATAAAGGAGACCCACCCTTTGAGGCGAAATCCTTCTTGTATAAAACAGTGACCTCCTACCTTGCCTTCTGGATCCAATGTTTTCTTGTGCATTGAGTCATTGACAAGGTGTGAGGCTAGTAAGGCAGCAAGGAAGATAGCTGACTATGAGTACGATGGCATGGATGGTTGCTACTCAACTGCCTCGCTAAATATATATTACATGCTTGCAGACCCCCCCCCCCCCCCCCCCCCCCCCCCTCCCCTAAGCCTATCCCCCTGATTTCCGAACCTCAGATCTGTCTGTCTGTCTGTCTGTCTGTCTGTCTGTCTGTCTGTCTATCTGTCCGTCCGTCTGTCTGTCTGTCTGTCTGTCTGCATGCATTTTACGGCATACGCAATGTATGGCATTGCTTACCTCATACCAAACTGCCCGGCCCCACTTAACACTGACGTGCATAAATGCGGCATGCATTGCATTCACTGAACTCTGTCACCCTCCTCTGATGAGCATCCCCTGAATACAACATCTCTGAACCCTTCAAGCAGTATTGGTTTCAATGCAGGTTCGTGGGCATGCCCGTTTTCCCCTTTTCTTTTTACGTTGGGATCTCACCCCCATCACACTTCACACTAGTGCATGCAATACACACTTCCATTAGAGTCCTCAAATGTCTGGAGAATACTAGCGCGATCGATCTAACACCCCACCATTGATGACCCAACCAGAGTCTACTCACAACAACTCACAATGTTTGTTCCGATTACCCTTTTCAGGATCAGGCGTATGATCTATCTCTGATTGAGTACATGTTGAAAGAAGAAGTTTCCAGATATCTATACCAAGTCCTGGGACCTGCTGCCAACAGCATGATGGACACTACTGAGCCCATGCTGGCGGGGATGAGGTCATTGGTACGACATACGCTTGTAAACAATCAAGTGGTTGTGTTAGGAGAGGGCGGGTTCGGATGCGTCTGGCTTGGGGAGTACCTTCAAACGCAGGTAGGCTGAAGTGCAGTTGAAGCTTTGGTGGTGGCATTTGATTGGGTGGTTCATGCTCTCTCTCTCTGAACTGAACCGTGCCGAATTGAATTTAATTGAACTGAATAAACTGCCCCCAATCCACCGTTCTCTCTCAATACAACAACTGCATGTGCCACTCAGATTGCCATCAAGTCGTCAAGAGGTATGTCCCTTGATGAGCTCATGGATGGGAGTCATCTCACCTTGTGGGCCCAAGAGGTAGGAACGCATGATGTGCTGTTGTTGTGTTCCTAAGGCTGTTGCTGTGGCTTGAGTGCTTGCTCTATTTTCTTCGTATGCCGCCGCTCATCTTTTCTACAATGATTTTTTTAGCAGATTCAGAACCTGCCACAATCTTGGGCTACGACACTGTGATTGCAAACAACCACATATTGGCTCACTCGTACATTGAGACGTACAGACAGGGTGGCAGGCAGGACGACCCTCAATGCATGGCATGATGTGGCATATGTAGCAGGGCTGTTTTATTTGGTCACAAATGCTTGTCTAATGTGGGTGTGTCCCAATCATCCTCAGGCCACCACAGGAATGAATCATGGAAACTCAGATTGATAGTCGGTGCCACCTTTCTCTATGCAGATAGCCGTCAACCTGACCATGATCACCGACAGCCACACCACCAACCTCACACAGATAGCCGCCAACCTGATCATGATCACCGACAGCCACACCACCAACCTCACACAGATAGCCGCCAACCTGATCATGATCACCCACACCCACCAACAACACACAGATAGCCGCCAACCAGATCATGATCACCCACACCCACCAAAAACACACAGATAGCCGCCAACCTGATCATGATCACCCACACCCATACCTACCACCAATCACACACAGATAGCCGCCAACCTGATCATGATCACCCACACCCATACCTACCACCAAAAACACACAGATAGCCGCCAACCTGATCATGATCACCCACACCCATACCTACCACCAACCACACACAGATAGCCGCCAACCTGGTCATGATCACCCACACCCATACCTACCACCAAAAACACACAGATAGCCGCCAACTTGATCATGATCACCCACACCCATACCAGCCACACACAGATAGCCGCCAACCTTATCATGATCACCCACACCCATCAACCACACACAGATAACTGCCAACCTGCTCATGATGGGCAGCTGCCGCTCAGTGGGGTTTATTGGATGGTATGTGAAGGTATCACTAGTGAATGGCGTCAGCAGGTTCAGCGTCGTCTTCGTTTTCGAGCGAATGCAATTAACGTGAGTGTCTGTCTTTTTGGCTTTGGATTTGAAGCATTGGCTTTGGCTTTTTGGCTGCCACTTTGACTCAGTGCCTTGCATGTCTCTCTGTATGTATGCATGTTCACCTGCGGCTCAGGGGTGCATTCTCCTTAATATTCAAGTTTTGCAAGCTCAACAAGCCCCCCCCCCCCTGTGCAGCATGACTAGGCTCCTGATGAGCCTACTTGCACCAAACCAACTCCCCCCCCCTGTGCAGCATGACCAGGCTCCTGACGAGCCTACTTGAGCCTCTAGACTTCACAGCCTTCTTCGCGCTGATCAGGGACTGGATGCCCTGTGAGGACTTCAAGCCGTCCACGAGACCGGCATTTCCCACAACGATGTGAAGGGCGACAACCTTCTTGTTGACATTAAGATTGTGACCTTATCAGAGGAAGGCCGCCTGCCAGCCTCATGTACCACCATTATGGGCCAACCAGTCCAGTTCAAGACCTGGGTAGCGGATTTTGGTTTCGCAGCTAGCCGTGGATGGGAGGGGGGCCATTGTGTGAGTACTAACATGGACCTCTTAAATCAACAAGGAAATCGACCCAACACAACACAAAACAAAACCAACACAGTGCAATGCAATGCAACGCCACAAAACACAACACAACTACATACACAATATGATACAACACAACGGCACAACACAACACAAAACAATACACCATACAATTCAACGCATTGAAATACAACACAATGCAATACAGTGCCATGCCATGCAGTGCAGTGCGATACAGAGCCGTGCGATCTAGGGCAATACCATGCAGTGCAGTGAGATACAGAGCCGTGCGATCTAGTGCCATGCCATGCCATGCAGTGCGATACAGTGCTAAGCCATGCCATGCGATCTAGTGCCAAGCCATGCCATGCCATGCCATGCCATGCAGTGCGATATACATCCTCCCCTAACTGTACCTAACCTTACCTACCCACAGGGGCGGAACTGCCGGCTACAGGGCACCCTCAGACTCTGAGGAAACCTCCCAGACAGAGGAGTGGGGATATGCCCGTGATATGTGCGCATTTGCGATCACGCAATTGCGCTTCCTGGATCGTGCATCATGTCTGCAGGCTGCATGTGCCGAGGACAAGCGGATGACAGAGCTGGAGGATTTGTTTATAGCAGTCCGAGACGCAAGCCCTGAGGAACGCCCGACAGCGACAGAGGTACGAGTTTTTTTTTTGTGGGGGGGATTGTTTCAGCTTTAAGGTGCTCTAATTTTGGATGAATAGCCAGACGGGGGATCTGCGTAGAAGCTGCTGCTAGTAGCTGAAAACAAAAACACTGGTCAACTTGTGACTCATCAACCAAGCCCAACCCTTGGACCGTCTTTTGGTCCTTCTTCAAGTACCCCTTACTGAAATGGAAACTAGTGCCTCAAATGATTATATTGACTGCCGTTGGACATATAAATCCAAGTTGCAAATTTAACTTTGTCCATCTGACAAATATTCCTTAAAGTGGTAATTAAGTATCACTCTAACGACGCACTGAGAAATATCAGCAATGCTTCAGATGTACGTCAATTTGAAGAGTGAATTTATTGTATCATTGTAGCATCTACAACTTAGTCCCATCTACAATTTCTCTTGCAAGTTCAAGTTCCTAGACACCTTGTTTACGCTTTTCATTAAAGTTTACGTTTGTTTACGATTATCTAACTCACATCCCTACGCACAGGGGCATCAACCAACCCACATCCCTACTCACAGGCCCTAACCCTTCTCAAACAGATGGTGGAGCTCCAACCAACCCAACTAACCAACCAACCCAACCAACCCACATCCCTACGCACAGGCGCTCACCCTTCTCGGGCAGATGGTGGAGCTCCAACCAACCCAACCAACTCAACCAACCCACATCTCTACGCACAGGTGCTCACCCGTCTGGAGCAGATGGTCAAGCTCCCTGCATCGGAGCCGGCTGATGTCTCACGGCAGCTAGTAGCTACTGTGCCTGGGGTGCGCCTGCAGGCTGATCTTGAGAGGCCATGGCTAGCTGTAACTGTGCATGGCGTGAGCCTGCATGCTGACATTGAGAGGGCTTGGCTAGCAGCAGTTGCGCCTCGTGTGAGCCTGCATGCAGACATTGAGAGGGCTTGGCTAGCAGCAGTTGGGCCTCGGGTGAGCGTGCATGCAGACGTTGAGAGGGCTTGGCTAGCAGCAGCTGAGAGGAGCCAGGGTCTCAGCCCTCATGAGCCCTCCCCCCGACCCAGCCCCTGCTCCCCTACCTATGCCTGCATTAGCACACCTGTCCTGCCTGCAGAGGAGACTAACCAGGCCGACTTCTATTTGTGTTCATCGGCCAAGAGGAGGCTCATGTACTTCAGTGACTAGCCAACACTTACTGTGGGCAGCAGCCAAAACAAGGCTGAGCAGGTTCTGGCGTAGACCAACACAACCACATAGGAAGTTGGGCACATTGCGTATGCGGAGGCTGCAACTGCATATGTATGCATGTCACAGTCCAGGGGTAGCCAGTTAGGCTAAAGGGACTTGCCCAACCCGAACAGTAACATTTATATGATTCTGAGATTACCAACCACTGTGCATAAACATGTCAGCATGTACATATTTGTACATAACAGGGGTAGCCAAATAGGCTAAATGGACTTGTCCAACCGCTGTTCATAAATGTGTCAGCATGTACGTATTGTACATTAAAGAGGTATCCGAATAGGCTAAAGGGACTTGCCCAACCGCTGTGCATAAACGTGTCAGCATGTACGTATTGTACATTAAAGAGGTAGCCGAATAGGCTAAAGGGACTTGCCCAGCCGCTGTGCATAAACATGTCAGCATGTACGTATTTGAACAAAACAGGGGAAGCCAAATAGGCTAAAGGGGCTTGCCCAACTGCTGTGCATAAATAATGTGACATGATCATAGAGCAAGCCATATTGGCTTGGGTGTTCATAATGGTGATTTGTTTGAGTATTGCTTATACCCTACCGGTATTATTTATGTATTCCTCCCTATTATTCCATATTTTTATTTTTCGTCCATATCGTACGCGCTTAAAGAAATGACAACAGGCTTACAAACGACGCTTAGCCAAAAGTGGTTTAAAGTCGAACTTTAGTCAGTCCCAGCTGCCATAAATGCTTCGTGACTTGAGAGTGCTACTTAGGGCATCACAACTCACTTAGCCTCTACGTCTAGGATGTAATTGTACATCCTGACCATGCTATGTTGGGCTGCAGAACGACAAGGGTAGTATGAGACATGAGACACTTGGCCTCTGTGCCTAGGTTTGTCAATGGATGCTTTGTGACTTGAGAATGCTACTTAGGGCATCACAACTCACTTAGCCTTTACGTCTAGGATGTGATTACGTATCTTAACCATGCTATCTTGGGCTGCAGAACAACAAGGGTAGTATGAGATATGAGACAATTGGCATCTGTGCCTAGATCTGTCCATGGATGCTTTGTGACTTGAGAGTGCTACTTAGGGCATCACAAATCACTTAGCCTCTACGTCTATGATGTGATTGTACATCCTGGCCATGCTATGTTGGGCTGCAGAACAACAAGGGTAGTATGAGACATGAGACAGTTGGCCTCTGTGCCTAGGTTTGTCCATGGATGCTTTGCGACTTGAGAGTTCTACTTAGGGCATCACAAATAACTTAGCCTCTACCTCTACAATGTGGGTGTGTGTGAAGTCCATGCCTACTCAAGGTTTACATTCATATGTGATTGTTGAATGTTATCTTTCACAACACTTGTAAACCTCTGTCCTCCGTCCTTCTCTTGTACATGAAAGTTGTTACAAATTTGATTCTTGTTTTTTTGCCACTTTAACTATTATCAGCTAGTAAGCACTCCGAAGAGTGGACAGAGATGTTGCAGCGTAACAGACGCCCCAGAACTGGGCAGTTGCAGGCGCAGGACCCGTAGCATACTTGATGATCTGGGTCTGAACACAGCAAAGATTCATCAGAACATCCTCGACCTCAACAGAGAGGCGTTGGACAAAAGGAGAAGGAGGTGTCAAGGGGGAGGAATGACAGGGGGGGGTGGCTTCCATGATGGCGGAAGGAGACTCATCTCCGGCAGCAGAGGCCGCTGGCGCGCAATCATCAAGCCAATCAGTGGGAACCCGAAACTTCGCAGGTAGAATCAGGTCGCAGCCATTGCTAACAATGACGCTGCTCATGCCGCGCAACCAAGAAATCCCATTGTGTTCAGTGAGTTTCTCAAAGCCGGCAGGAGGCCCACGCGGAAGTTGCATTGAAAAGCAGTGGTAGTGATAACGAGCCCAGTAACCTATCAGCTAGTAAGCACTCCGAAGAGTGGACAGAGATGTTGCGGCGTAACAGACGCGCCAATCTATACACGGAGACGAGAATAGCGTTACAAGCACTGGAGATCTCTCAAGAGACACCAGTGGTGAAAGGAGGCGGCAGCCAGGAACCTAACAGGGTACAGGCAAGACCGGTGACGCAGCTGACAGGAAACTGTCTCTGAGTCACTCAAGGATGACACAGTCTAAGGGAAGCTGTCACTACGGGAAGCTGGCACAGGACTGGGAGAGCCGATAGTTCTAAGGAAGTACATAAGTAGTCACCAAGTCATAAAACGCGTGAGAGCACCGCAATTCATGCTGACAACTATTTGGTTGAAGTTCTATACTCAATATGCTTAAGGACATGTTTTAGGCACATTGCAAGCGATACATGCAATTAGCGGAGAGTGGGTTCGAAATTGGTGGCGAGGTTTGAGCCAACCGCGGTTTGGAAGGGTAGAGAGTGGGTTTACGAGGCCCAGAGCTGGAATGTGACAGACGGACGGACGGACGGACGGACGGACGGACGGACAGACAGACAGACAGACAGACAGACAGACAGACAGACAGACAGACAGACAGACAGACAGACAGACAGACAGATAGACAGACAGACAGACAGATACTTGGACAAAATGGTGACCAAGAAGGGGAGGCTCCGCTCTAAAGCTGTTAATTATAGGAATTCCTGTATTATGTCCACCACTTCAGTTTTTTTCTTCTTCTATAAATCCAAATTTTGTTTTTAATATTTCGGGAAAATCGCCTTTGAGCTCTAAACGCCCGTTCTGGCTTGCTTCCGCTAAGTTTCTCTTGTCTACCTGATGTACTTCGCAGTTCATTGATTTGAATTTGCCCAATATAAGGAGCACAATTCCCAGGGCAGTGTGCTTTAATTGTTCGCATGTCTGAAGTTTTGTGACTCAACTAGGCCACCATTATGTACCGTGGTTGTCTACCTAATGTATCTTAGTAGGCAAGCGGTACCGTGAGTTTCAACAAATGGCTCAATGGTACAGCTCGTTGAAAAAGAAGGTGCGGGGTTCGAATCCCTACCGGTGCACTTTAGTGTTCCTGGTCGCTGTCAACCGCCATGGTAGCACTGTCCATATAAAGTAGCAGCCCGTGCCCTACCACTGTAAGATGTGGCTCACTTAATACCACGCCCTACCAGGCGTTATCATAACCTTATGTATCTTTGTAGGCCAGCAGTAGCGTGAATAAGGCCCGTCCATTGAAATTGAAATTGAAATTGAAATTGTTACATTCGAGTAATGAGCCTCTCTCAGGACGTGAAGTGAAGGACACCACTGCGTAAGCCGGAGCTAGCAGAAGTCACCATAAAGGTCCGTCCACTAAGGTGACATATGTCAAGGACTTGCAACAGGTCTGGAGTTCCTTGAGCCAGGCCACCAGCAGTTTTATGTACTTCATTTGCAGACTAGATCAGAATTGAAGACCAAATAATAAACTACGGTGACATGTAACCCCAAGCTCTGTGCATACATGACCCAATAGTTCTACAAGGAGCGGGCAGGCAAGGGCGGGCAGGAAAATGGCATACATATACAGCCCGCCCCCGCTCCTTGAGAACGTTTGCAAGTTTGTATACAAGCATGTATGAATGGAACTCATGTAGAAAGTATTGCTGCAACACTGCATATCTTATCTTGAGGATTAGTGAGAACCTGGTCTACCTGGGCTACTTGGAGAACCTGGGCTTTATTTCCTTTGGGGGCTAAGCATGAAAGCTTCCAGTCAGCTCCATTAGCCAGCCATTGGGGCAATCCCAAAGCTGTCAGCTGCACTTGAATGCCCTTTTTGTCAGCCTTCAGGCACAGAAGCTAGCTTCAGGTTTGGCCCAAGGACAGGGAAAGGGAGCTGCCTAGAAGGTGCTACACGTAGCAAAAAAAGAAACAGTGCTGGCTATACCCCAAAATGGTAGGGTGCCCCGGAGGGTAATCTGAAAGTAGGCCCAGTAAAAGCCCTTCCCTTTTTCTACCCCTTGCCCACCACCAACCATCAGTGTGTGCTCTTCCAAGCACCTCAGGCTGGTGCCAGGTGCTGACATTGCTGACAGGGTGGACAGTTTTCAAGGTACAGCTTCCTGGGGGATTTTTTTTTATTCTGAGTGGATGAAAAAAAAGAATCAGTGCTGGGCGATACCCAAAAATGAATCTCTCAAATAGAATCACTCGGAGGGCAGGGGCAGGGCCTATGTAGCAGTCCATTGCATGGAACCCCAAGCAACCTCAACAGGCGGTTCAAAATTGAACGGGCGACACATGTGCATGCAAGTACGATGAGTCTAGCATACCCACCATGTGAGAAGCACCACCTTCATGCTGCATGCTGCATCTGTCCATATGCTGCATCGTGCGTGCTCACGGCGACCGACCGCCGGAAAGCGCTGAATATCAAAGATAGATCACCCAGGGAAACGTCTGGAGCTGGAAAACGTGACCACTGGACCTGGCTCGGTTGGTGGAGAGGATTTTCGAAGCGCAGTAAGTTGTGACAGAATAGGGACGACATGGCTCAGTGTGTGAGCCACGTGATGCGAAAAGTCTTCATAGGGGTTATTTAATTCTGGAGCGGCTGGTACTTGCGACCACACCTAAGCGATGTTCCTGAGATCAAGAGCACGCGACTTGCGCACGCTTCATACAGTTTGTCGTCGCGGAGCTCGGCTGATGGAAAGGCGTATACGGGCGTATCTGTACATCCTCTTACATCCGTTTCTACTCCCATGCCCTTGCATGGGCAGTACCGAAACTTTCGCCAGTGTCGGCAGTTTCCGCGCGCACTAACATAAACAGTTGTTTTTAGATCACCGAATTAGTCATGATTCTTTACATTTCAACAGAATAAATACATATCTTTGCCTCTTAGTAGTTTGCAAGGTAGTTAGGTTCATTTTTATCTACTTGGGTCATGGTGGAATCCGTCTTTCTGATTTTTGAAATTAAAGGTCAGGTGCCTGTCAGGTGCCATACATATTTCAAATATAGCCTGGGATTTCCTTGCACTGGATCTGGGACTCTGTGCCTAGAAATTCAGTCATCGTACCATTCGTATGATATTGTATGATATATTGCAAGTTAACAGAGCACGATATTATTGTACTTTTCTATCTTCTTCAAGATTGGTTAAATTGACTTGATTTTTCTGTTTGGGCATTTAAATACTATTACCTGCATTATCGGTAGACCCTTGATCGCATACTGATTTTCAGAGAAAAGGTGTGTACGATATCATAATTGTACGATATATCTAGGGCTGTCAAGCTTCATATCGTAAAATCTTTATTTTATCGTATATCGTACGATCTATTGTACGATATTTAACTGACATCATATTTCACGATTTACAAATTACTGGCTGGAAAAACATGTAACATTCCAATCCAATGCACCCAAGTACCCAACCTTATCCAATTTAGGTTTGGGGATACCCCCTGCAGCGCACTCCTCCATGTCGAGTGAGTATTTCTTTCTATTGCAATACATTACACTTTGTTGCATTTTATTGTTATATACCGTATATAACAAAAAGTAATATACGGGCCATGGTAGACCCAAGACAAATCTGCCCCACATCACAAAAAATAACATTAGGAATAAGTCATCTACACAACCCAATTAAACAGAAAGAACAGTAATTCATCTAACTAATATGTAGCATGTGTGTGTGTGTTGTCAGAATGGTTGACGACAGGGACACGGATGCTATATCGGCATCTATATCTGTAGTCCACCATTCTGACAGATGTGGGTGGGTGGGGAGTCCTCCATGTTACATTACATTACATGTTAAAGTCTACTTGACACCGCGAGGGTGTATGAGACTCTGTGCTTTAAACAAAAAGAAAAAGCACCCACAAAGCAAAAAACCCCATTACATCAGGGGTGTGTCGAGGACAAACAAACCAAACTCCCAACCACCGTTTTGGTGGTGTAGGTATTAAACCCCTTAGAGCCGGACCCAGATCTCAACCACTTACAGTGGCGGAGGTAAGAAGCTAACAAATGAGAAGTCACAAGAAGAAGAAAAAAAGGGATGATAAATTACGGTGCCACTAAGCAGTCCAGGGCTTCCTGTCTTGCTCTTCTACAAGTAGAAAGATAGTCGGCTAGGTTGCTCCAAAAAGACTTAGTGCCATTTCCATTCATAAAGGTTCTGAATGTGGAATCGCAGAATTCCACATTCCATACGGTTAAGTTGGTATCCTCATGGACATGCCTATAAATATCTGTAAACAGCTTCTGGTAGCGGAGGCGAATATCACCATGTATGCAGTATGCTGCAGTTTAATATCTTTCTTGCTGGATTCAAATTCCCCGTTAAAGCAGGAGTGTGATCACAGCACACTGCCACTCCTCTTTTCCCTCCTCCTCCAAGGGCCACCAGCGGCTTCAACCCGTAACAATTCAATTTAAATTTCCTCACCCAAGGGCGACCAGCTTCTTGACCATGTAACAATTCAAATTCAAATTTCCTCACCCAAAGGCCACCAGCGGCTTGACCATGTAACAATTCAAATTCAATTTCCTCATCCAAAGGCCACCAG
This sequence comes from Chlamydomonas sp. ICE-L, assembly GCA_013435795.1. NCBI lineage: Eukaryota > Viridiplantae > Chlorophyta > Chlorophyceae > Chlamydomonadales > Chlamydomonadaceae > Chlamydomonas > Chlamydomonas sp. ICE-L. The sequence goes on along the minus strand of JACBWV010000610.1, from coordinate 126,241,817 downwards.
CGGCTTGACCATATAACACTTCAATTTTGATTTCCTCACCCAAGGGCCACCAGCAGCTTGACCATGTAACAATTCAAATTCAAATTCCTCTCCCAAGGGCCACCAGCGGCTTCAGGAACTTGCCAAGCTTCCTTTTTTCATTTTTACATGGAAGATTTTCGGCTCAAAGGCTGGGTCTCCCTATGCTGGCCCCAGACTCAAAATATTATGTGTGATCGGTGGAGATCCTCCTACGCGGAGGGAACGAGTAGGCGCCAGGTTGGAAGGCCAAAGGAGTTAGGGTAACTCCAGCACTCCATTCCATTCCAATCCAAGACCTGCCTACTTCCGTCCAGTCTAGTCCGATCCAGCCAGTCTTGCCCACTTCGCCCCAGTCCACGCTAGAAGATCCTGCCCACTTCAGTCCTGTCTTGCCTTCTTTGGCCCAGCATAGTCCAGATTACTCCTGCCTACTTCGGCCCAGTCCTATCCAGACTGTCCTGCCTACTTCAGCCCAATCCTGACTATTTCAGCTTGGCTCAGTCCAGTTCAGACTGTCCTTCCTATTTCAACCAAGTCCTGTCCAGCCAGTCCTGCCTTCTTGCATCCAATCCTACCTACGTCATCGCACTCTGCACTCAGTAGTGTGGTGTGGTCTTCAGGCTACCCATGTGATTGCACTCTGTACTCAGGAGTGTGGTGTATTAGTCTTTGTACTACCCATGTGATTGCACTCAGTGCTCAGGGGTGTGCTGTAGTAGTGTTTGTACTACCCATGTGATTGCACTCTGTACTCAGGAGTGTGGGATAGTGTTCAGGCTACCCAGGCTACTCCGGTGCAAGGGGTGAGCAACCTGAAGGCTTATAGATAATATAATCGATTCAAATCCAAATCCTGCCTACTTCAATCCAGTCCAGTCCAGATTCTCTTTCCTATTCCCTCCAAGTCAAGGCCTGCCCCGGGACACCTACCCTACGGCACCCTGCACCCTGTTCAGGTTGTTAAACAGGTATTCAGGGTGTTCAACACCTGTTTATGCACATCATTAGTTAAACATGTAGGTGTTGAACAACCTGAACACATGGTTTACAACCTGAACAGGTGCAGGCTGCCGCAGGGCTAGCCTAGCCCTGTCCAATCCAGCCTCTGAAAATGCAACCACCCACTCGTTAGGGTGCCTCCCTCAACGATTTAAGCTCTCATGCATGTGCTGCCCTATGATATCATGCCCACAACTTACAGCCTAGCTGACACAGTTGCATGCACTGCTTTCTGTGTACTGCAGTGTCTGTGTACTTCTTGGACTGCAACTTGTTGAGCACTATTGCATGCATCATATCCAGTTGCGATGCTCACATCTTCTAGTGTAGACAACACTGCTGCATGTGCTGCTTTCTGTTGCGCTGCTCACACAATCTACTGCAACGTGTTGAGCACTCTTGCATGCACCGCATCCAGTTGCGATGCTAACATCTTCTAGTGTAGCCAACACTGCTGCATGCGCTGCTTTCTGTTGCGATGCTCACACAATCTACTGCAACGTGTTGAGCACTCTTGCATGCACCGCATCCAGTTGCGATGCTAACAACTTCTAGTGTAGCCAACACTGCTGCATGCGCTGCTTTCTGTTGCGATGCTCATACAATCCACTGCAACATCTTATGCATTGTTGCATGTATCACATCCAGTTACGATGCTAATATCTTATAGTGTAGCCAACACTGCTGCATGTGCTGCGTCCTGATGCGATGCGCACATGATCTACTGCAACTTGTTGAGCACTGTTGTATGTATTGTATCCAGTTGCGATGCCCACTTGTCTAGTGCGGTGTACTTCTTCATGCCAGCAGAGCGGTCACCCACCTCCAGCAGCTGGTTCACCTGCGCATGACCACACATATATTTAGGGAACGGCAATATGACATCATATGATATCATGGCATCATACGATATCATGTTATGACGGCGCTCTAGGTAGGCCAAAGTTACCACTATTACATGATATCATATGATACAGTTTGTATGATATCATTTGATATCATACTCACCTTTGGTCAACATCATATGATATGCCGGTCCCTACATATATCGATGTTGTCATAATCTCACCATGCTGATATGTTCTCAAGCATGTCAATCTCTCACCATACATCTAGTTCACACACACACACTATTCACTAACATGCATTGATATGTTTTCAAGCATGTGAAAATCACACCATACATATTGTTCACCTGCGTATGAATACACATATATTGGTATGTTTTCAAGCATGTCACTATCACACTATACATCTACACTACAACACACACACACAAACATGATATGTCCTCAAGCATGTCAACCTCTCACCATACATCCAGTTCACACACACACACAAACACTAACATGCATTGATATGTTTTCAAGCATGTGAAAATCACACCATGCATATTGTTCACCTGCGTATGAATACACATATATTGGTATGTTTTCAAGCATGTCACTATCACACTATACATCTATTTCACACACACACACACACACAAATGATACGTTTTCAAGCATGTCAAAATCACACCATATATCTTGTTCACTTTCGCATGAATACGCATATATTGATATGTTTTCAAGGATGTGAAAATCACACTGTACAACTAGTACAAGGATGTGAAAATCACACTGTACATCTAGTACAAGGATGTGAAAATCACACTGTAAATCTAGTACAAGGATGTGAAAATCACACTGTACATCTAGGACAAACACAAAAACATGATATATTTTCAAGCATATCAATCTGTCACCATACATCTAGTTCACAACCACACACACACACAAGTTGTCATGTTTTTGGCGGAGCCCCCTCTTCAAGGGGGCGGGAGCCCCCATGTTTACCCATTTGTCCGTCCGACCATCCATCCATCCATCCATCTGACCGCGATGAAGCCTGACACGTCAGCCAACAGTCTCGTAACTAACTCGCCTCTGTTGCCACCTGTCGCTCCGTTGCGATCACTCTCTGCCATTATTTAGCGTCGCAGGCAACGCTGCATAGAACTTGTCAAGCATGCCACTGTCTCACCAAACGCCTGGTGACTCTACTCCCTACATCATTCACTTACCTTAAGGGGCCCACTAGCAATAGGTTGGTGGATTTATCAATAGTTTGATTGGAGGGGTTGGATAAAGAATCAAGGCCACCGAAGTGGACTTGGCACTTCAGTAAAGCACTACAATGCTCCTATTGAATACGAACTTTTGGGCAATATGCCAAACTTGTCAAGCATGCCACTGTCTCACCAAACACCTGGTGACTGTACTCCCTACATCATTCACTTGCTTAGACACATACATGCTTTCAAGCTTGGTATCCTCTCCCTAAACATGCCCCCCCCCCCCCCCCCCCCCCCCCCCCCCCCCCCCCCCCACACACACACACACACACACACACATAGGCTGTGTGAAACACCAACCCACGCAATGCCAGCACAGACACACAGTCTCCTACCTGGCCAATGTAGCCAGCCACACCCTCACCCGTGTGGTAGTCTATCCACAAAACCACTCACCCATAATAAAAGCGCAGCCTCGTACCTGGCCAATGTAGCCAGCCACCCGACCATCCAAGCACTTGTAGGCAATACACAATACAATCATTGCCCCGTACCTGGTAAATGTAGCCAACCAAACGACCATTCAAGCAATACTGAGCAATACACAATAATAGCGCAGCCCAGTACCTGGTCAATGTAGCCAACCAAACGACCATTCAAGCAATACTGAGCAATATACAATACTATCACATCCCAGTACCTGGCCAATGTAGCCAGCCACACCCTTAACCATGTAGCAGTCTATCCACCAACCCACCCACACCCATTAACAGAACAGCCCAGTACCTGGCCAATGTAGCCAGCCACACCCTTAACCATGTAGCAGTCTATCCACCAACCCAGCCACACCCATTAACAGAACAGCCCAGTACCTGGTCAATGTAGCCAGCCACACCCTTAACCATGTAGCAGTCTATCCACCAACCCACCCACACCCATTAACAGAACAGCCCAGTACCTGGCCAATGTAGTCAGCCACCCGACCATCCAAGCACTACAAGTCAATACACAATACTATCACAGCCCAGTACCTGGTCAATGTAGCCAGCCACCCGACCATCCAAGATGAGGGACACTAAGAGCTGCTCCACATCCTTCTCTGGGATATTTAGCTTCTGGCTGATGAATGGCAAGCGCACTCGGGTGTAGGGTTGGATGAGATGCAGCAGCACCTGAGCACCAGTGGTGTTGGTGGCAGTGGTGTTGGTGGTAAGGGTGGTGTTGGTGGTGGTGACGGTGATAGGGGTGGTGGTGATGGTGCCACACAGTTGCAGGTGTGGGGTTCAATGAGATACAGCAGCACCTGAGCACATCACACACAAACATAATTATACTTGTAGTTGTTTGTAGTACTTAAGCCCTGCTGCGTGTGTAGTGTTGGATGAGATGCAGCAGCACACATGAACAAAATTATACTTGTATTATGTGACTACATTATAGTAATTTGTAGTACTTAAGCCCTGTTGCGTGTGCAGGTGTAGGATGAGACGCAGCAGCACCTTAGCACAGCACACAAACACATGATTGCATTATAGTAGTCAGTAGTACTTACGCCCTGTTGCAGGTGTAGGATGAGTCGCAGCAGCACCTTCGCACAGCACACAAACACACGATTGCATGATAGTAGTTTGTGGCACTTGAGCCCTGTTGCGGGTGTAGGGTTGGATGAGATGCAGCAGCACCCGAGAACAGCACACCCAAACGCATGAATATTCTTATATTAGATTATTACATTATAGTAGTTTGTAGTGCTTAAGCCCAGTTGCGTGTGTAGGGTTGAAAGAGATGCAGCAGCACCTGAGCACATGGCACACAAACATGATTATACTTGTAGTTTTTTGTAGTACTGGAGTTAGATGTAGGGTTGGATGAGATGCAGCAGCACCTGAGCACATCACACACGAACACAATTATATTTGCATTCCTTGAGCCCTGTTGTGTGTGTAAAGAATGATAAGACGCAGGAGCACCCGGGCATAGCATATCCAAAGGCGTCACCAGTGTGATTACAGTCTGTACTCAGGAGTGGTGTGTCAGAGTGTTTATACAGCCCCTGTTTGCTCTGCCCTCGGACAGTGAGACTGGAAGCTGTCAATGGAACAATACCAAACCTGTACTTAGGAGTGGTGTGTCATAGCGTTTATACAGCCCCTGTTTGCTCTGCCCTCAGACAGTGAGACTGGAAGATGACCATGAAACAATACCAAACCTATACTGAGGAGTGTGGTGTCATAGTGTTTATACAGCCCCTGTTTGCTCTGCCCTCAGACAGTGAGACTGGAAGATGACCATGAAACAATACCAAACCTATACTGAGGAGTGTGGTGTCATAGTGTTTATACAGCCCCTGTTTGCTCTGCCCTCAGACAGTGAGACTGGAAGATGACCATGAAACAAAACCAAACCTATACTGAGGAGTGTGGTGTCATAGTGTTTATACAGCCCCTGTTTGCTCTGCCCTCAGACAGTGAGACTGGAAGCTGTCAATGGAACAATACCAAACCTGTACTTAGGAGTGTGGTGTCAGAGTGTTTATACAGCCCATGTTTGCTCTGCCCTGCCTTGCCCATGTTGGCTCTGCTCTGCCCTGCCCTCCAGCTTGACCATAGGTTAAGTGTAGATAAAGCTGCCGGAGATTAAAAAAAACGCGTCTCCATTGCCCTTGCGGGCTCTGCCAGACAGACAGTGAGACTGACAGCTGACCATGGAACAATACTAAACCAAAAAGGCGCAAAAGGTCCAAAAGGGAAAAAGACAAAACCGCAGTCAGTCAGTCAGTCAGCCAGCCAGTCAGTCAGTTGGTCTGTCGGCTGGTTAAACATTTTGTCTATCTGTCAGTCAGTCGGTCAGTCAGTCAGCCAGTCACTTGGTCTTTCAGCTGGTCAAACATTTTGTCTGCCGGTCAGTTAGTCGGTCGGTCGGTCAGTCAGTCAGTCAGGCAGCCAGCCTGCCGGTTGATTTGTTGGCTGGTTGAACATTTGTCTGCCTGTCTGTCTGTCTGTTTGTCTGTCTGTCAGTCGGTCAGCCAGTAAGTCACACATCCAATAAATAAAGCACCAAAGTGATGCCAACTACAGTCGACATGTACCTGGGTCCGGATCTTGCGAAGGAGGTCCTCTACGTAGTTCCTAATGAAGTTGTCGTCCATGATGGTACGCCTGCATGCACACACGCACATGATTTGTTTAGTGCTCGATTGCATTTTGTAGTGCTTGATTGCATTTTGCAGTGCTTAATTGCAGGCCCCCTTCGTAGTTCTTAATGAAGTTGTGGTCCATGATGGTACGCCTACATGCACACACATGCAAAAATGGAAATTTGTATGTCTTGCCACGGGCTGCGAGTGTAAAACACACATACACACACACATGCAGCAGTGATTAAGATGGTGAAGCTCTTTGATGGTACGCCTGCATGCACACACACAAACATGCAAAATTATATTATCTTCTAGTACTTGATAGCAGGTTCTCTACGTAGTTCCTAACATAGTTGTCGTCCATGATGGTACGCCTGCATGCACACACACATATGCAAAATTATATTATCTTCTAGTACTTGATAGCAGGTCCTCTGTTGAACCCTTACAATTTCCTTTCCATTCTTTCCATGATGGCCCACCTGCATGCACACACAAGCAAAAATGAAAATTCGTATGTCTTGCCACAGGGCGCGAGTGTAAAACACACACATACACACACACATGCAGCAGTGTTTAAGATAGTGAAGTTCTTTGATGGTACGCCTGCATGCGCACATACAAACATGCAAAATTAGATGATCTAGTGGTGCTTGATTGCAGGTTCTCTACGTAGTTCCTAATGAAGTTGTCGTCCATGATGGTACGCCTGCATGCACACACACACATGCCAAATCATCTTATCTTGTAGTGCTTGATTTCAAGTTCTCTACGTAGTTCCTAATGAAGTTGTCCTTCATGATGGTACGCATGCACACACACACATGCACAATTATATTATCATGTAGTACTTGATTGCAGGTCCTCTGTCGAACCCCTACCATTTTCTTTCCATTCTTTCCATGATGGTACGCCTGCATGCACACACAAAAGGCCAGAGGGGCCCATATGGCTGGCAGGGCCAGGGGAATCACCATCCTTGCTTTCTCCTGTTGGGCCTACTTAGCTACCCCTGGGCTGTAACAATACATGACTGGCAGTCATACATGTGTTTCACAGCGGGGCCCATATGGCGGCCAGGGCAATCACCAGAATGTGAAACCATGACAACAGGCGCATACACATGAGCACATCCCCCCCCCACCCTCCTTACCCTGCACACACAAGGCCAGCGGGGCTCATATGGCCGTCAGGGCCAGGGGCGCCACTATCCTCGCTTTCTCCCGTTTAGCCTACTTAGCTACCCCTGGGCTGTAAAAATACTTACATGCAATTGTGTAACAAAACCTGTCCGAGCCCTAGACTCACCACACATACCCACACCCACACACTCACAAACATGCACGCCCACACATGCACTCACATACATGCACCCACACCCTCACGAATACACCCACCCATACCCACACAAAGACAACCACCCACACTAGACACCCACACCAACACATACACACTCACTAAGACACACACACACATACACACTGACAAAGACACGCACACACATACACACTCACGAAGACACGCACACAAACACACACTGACAAAGATACACACAATCACCAACATGTTGCTTCGTAACTGCAAGAAACCAGTCCCCCCCCCCCCCCCCCCCCCCGGTCTTTGATGTCATCACACATACCCACAAGAACACCCACACCCACACACTCACAAAGACACCCACACCCACACATACACACTCACAAAGACACCCACACCCACACATACACACTCACAAAGACACCCACACCCACACATACACACTCACAAAGACACCCACACCCACACATACACACTCACAAAGACACCCACACCCACACATACACACTCACAAAGACAACCCCCAACCCAGCACTTACACCACTCACAAAGACAAAAACCCACAACTCACACATACAACACTCACAAAGACAACACCCACACCCACACACTCACAAAGACACCTACACACTCACAAAGACACCTACACCCACACATACACACTCACAAAGACACCCACACCCACACACTCACAAAGACACCCACACCCACACATACACACTCACCAAGACAACCCCCCCACACACTCCCAAGACACCCACACCCACACACTACCCTCACTCAAGACGACCAAAACTCCACATCCTACACCCTCACACATCCACCCACACCCACACACTACAACACACTCACAAGACAAACAACCACCAGCCATACACACTCACAAAGACACGCACACACACTGGCAAAGATACCCCTGATCACCCATCGGGTGAGATGAGAAGATACACCCGGTCACCCATCACATACACACACTGACAAACATACACACCTGTTGCTCTTCAAGATCTTCTCGAAGTCCTTGATGTCATTACGCTGGTATGCATCCACCAAGTTCGTCATAGCAATGATCTCAGGATCCTGGTGGTTGGTGGGTTGGTGGTTGGTGGTTGGTGGTATGCATCCACCAAGTTCGTCATAGCAATGATCTCAGGATCCTGGTGGTTGGTGGGTTGGTGGGTTGGTGGTTGGTGGGTTGGTGGTTGGTGGTATGCATCCACCAAGTTCGTCATAGCAATGATCTCAGGATCCTGGTGGTTGGTGGGTTGGTGGTTGGTGGTATGCATCCACCAAGTTCGTCATAGCAATGATCTCAGGATCCTGGTGGTTGGTGGGTTGGTGGTTGGTGGTTGGTGGTATGCATCCACCAAGTTCGTCATAGCAATGATCTCAGGATCCTGGTGGTTGGTGGGTTGGTGGGTTGGTGGTTGGTGGGTTGGTGGTTGGTGGTATGCATCCACCAAGTTCGTCATAGCAATGATCTCAGGATCCTGGTGGTTGGTGGGGTTTGTTGGCTGATTAGTTGACTGGTTGGTTGGTTGGCTGTTAAGCTGTTTGGTTGGCTGCTTGGTTGGTTGGCTGTTGAGTTGGTTGGCTGTTTAGTTGGCTTGTTGTCTGCTTGGTTGACTGCTTGGTGTTTTTCTGCTCAGTTGGTTGGTTGGTGGGGTTGGCTGTTTAGTTGGCTTGTTGTCTGCTTGATTGACTGTTTGGTTGGTTGGCTGGCTGTTTGGATGGTTGGTTGGTGGGTTGGTTGGCTGTTTAGTTGGCTTGTTGTCTGCTTGATTGACTGGTTGGTTGGTTGGTTGGCTGTTTAGTCGGTTGGTTGGTGGGGTTGGTTGTTTAGCTGGCTTGTTGGCTGCTTGGTCGACTGTTTAGTTGACTGGTTGGTTGGATGGTGGGGTTGGCTGGCTGCTTGGTTGACGGGTTGGTTGGTTGTTTAGTTGTTTTGTTCGCCGTTCCTGTTTATGTCAATTTTGGTTGGTTGGTTGGTCGGTTCTGTTCATGGTGACATCCCAGCCCCCCAAACCTGATATGGGATATCCCACCTGGTGAATGGTGCTACGTCCATACATGTAGGGAACGGCAACTAATATTAACAAATATCATTATAGTGTCCCAATAATATTACTTTTTCGAATAAATTCGAAATTCTGGTGAGACGGCTTGTCCAACTAATATTATATAGAATGATTTATTCACTAATATTATATAACATAGCCGACCCCTACACACATGGAATATGGCCACTTCGTTTTCCAACGACGCCTTGCCATACCATCGCTGCATGGCGACGCACGGGCCTGGCTAAACTGGTCAGAAGTGCCCCCCTGAACCCCCCAGGCTCCACGCTTTGCAGGGGTTGGGGAAGTAGCGCGGCGCACTGGGGTAGCACCAAGTCGCTCAATTTGCAATGCGTTGCATGCCCCCCACACCCACACCCTTACACCCACCCACACTCACCAATACCCATACCCCCCCCCCCACCTAATTCACCCTGGAGCACCCACTCCCCCTAAACACCCAGCCAAGTGTACCAGCTTGTATGGCTTGGCTTCCTGAGCCCCCCCCCCCCCCCCCCCCCTAACACCCAGCCCAGTGTACCTACCTGTATGGCTTGGCTTCCTGCCCCCCCCCCCCCCCCCCCCCCCCCCCCCCCCCCCCCCCCCCTAACACCCAGCCCAGTGTACCTACCCGTATGGCTTGGCTTCCTGCCCCCCCCCCCCCCAACACCCAACACCCAGCCCAGTGTACCTACCTGTATGGCTTGGCTTCCTGCCCCCCCCCCCCCCCCCCCCCCCTAACACCCAGCCCAGTGTACCTACCTGTATGGCTTGGCTTCCTGAGACCCCCCCCCCCCAACACCCAGCCAAGTGTACCTGCTTGTATGGCTTGGCTTCCTGAGACCCCCCCCCCCCCCCCCCCCCCCCCCCCAACACCCAGCCAAGTGCACCTGCTTGTATGGCTTGGCTTCCTGAGACCCCCCCCCCCCCCCCCCCCCCCCCTCCCTCCCGAACACCCAGCCAAGTGCACCTGCTTGTATGGCTTGGCTTCCTGAGCCCCCACACACACACACACCTCCCTCCCGAACACCCAGCCAAGTGCACCTGCTAATATGGCTTGCCTTCCTGAGCCCCCCCCCCCCCCCCCCCCCCCCCCCCCCTAACACCCAGCTTAGTGTACCTGCTTGTATGGCTTGGCTTCCTGGGCATCGAAAGGATCCACCTTGGACTCCATGAGCATGTAGGCGAGCACGAGGTACTTGAGGCATTGCACACGCCGCGCCACACCAGCCTCGTCGTAGCTCTTGAAAGCCTGTGAGAGAGAACATGCAGAGATTGTGACACTTAGGTAGGGAGCGGCAATATAGGTTGCACATAGGTGGTGCTGAGAGGAAGGTGGCGGGTTCAGTAGGGGGCTGTGGTGGCGGTGGCAGTGGCGGTGGAGGTGCAGGGGATAGCAGAAGAGGGCGAAGGGGTAGGTGGAACTGAGAGGAAGGTGGCGGGTTCCTGTTTCGTGCAATTTTGCAGAGTCAGTCCTCTTGCTGCCTGTTACCCCCTTCCTCTCAGCAACTATGACCTGTACAAGCCTTTAAACTGTACAAGCTGCTTGATATGCTCCCTGAGTCCTGGGTTTCACCGGGTACGAGGGGTCTTGGAATTGGAAGACGGGGTCGTGCAATTTTGTAGAGTCAGAGAAGGGTCGTGCAATTTTGCAGAGTCAGTCCTCTTGCTGCCTGTTACCCCCTTCCTCTCAGAAACCTTGACCTGGACAAGCTGCTTAATGTGTAGGGATCGGGATTTCATATGATGTAGGCCAAAGGCGAGTATGATATCATATGATATCATACAAACTGCATCATATGATATTGTATATAAATGGTAACTTTAGCCTAGTCAGACGGCTGGCATCATATGATGGCATATGATAACATGATATCATATTGCTGTTCCTTACCTATGTGTAGGGATTGGCATATCATATGATTTTGGCAAAAGGTGACTTTGATATCATACAAATTGCATCATATGATATTGTACATAAATGGTAGCTTTGGCCTAGTCAGACTGCCAGCATCATATGATATCATGTTGCCGTTCCCTACACATAGGTAAGGAACAGCAATATGATATCATGTTATCATAAGCCATCATATGATGCTAGCAGTCTGACTAGGCTAAAGTTACCATTTATATACAATATCATATGATGCAGTTTGTATAATATCATATGATATCATACTCGCCTTTGGCCAACATCATATGATATGCCGGTCCCTTCATATAGAGCACAGGTGAACATAATCAGACATATTTAGGTTGGAAGATTTAGGTCGTAGGTTAAAATGTCATGCCTTGTTGTAGCTCTTGAAATCCTGAGGGAGAGTTATTCAGATATCGATTTCGAATTTGATCAACATCGTACGATATGCTGGTCCCTACATATAGGTCATAGGTGAACACAATCAGAAATGTATAGATTCGAAGATTTGGGTCATAGATGAAAATGCCACGCCTTGCCGTAGCTCTTGAAAGCCTTTGAGAGAGAGATATTCAGATGTTAATATATATGAGGTCCTAGCTGCCATAGGTCATAGATTAAAATAATAAGAAACGCACACCCACGCACACAAACACACACACACTTGAAGCTATGTACATGCATCTATCCATCTCAAAGAAGACTGCGGCTGCCTTAGACCAGAGCTGATCATGCATGTGCATACAAACAGAGACACACTCGCACACACACACACTCACACATGTTTGGGCCTAAGCACACGCGTCTATCCACGCCAAAGAAGTCTGCGGCTGCCTTTGACCAGAGTTTATCATGCATGTGCATACAAACACACACAAACACGCTCGCACACACACACACATGTTTGGACCTATGCACATGCATATATCCACGCCAAAGAAGACTGTGGCTACCTTTGACCAGAGCTGATCATGCATGTGGATACAAACACACACTAACACACTCGCACACACATGTCTGGACCTATGCACGTGCATCTATGCACGCCAAATAAGACTGTGGCTGCCTTAGACTAGAGCTGGTCATGCATACACACACACACACACAATCACACACATGTCTGGACCTATGCACGTGCATCTATGCACGCCAAATAAGACTGTGGCTGCCTTAGACCAGAGCTGGTCAAGCGTACACACACACACACACACACACACATGTTGGGACATATGCACATGCATCTATGCACACCAAAGGAGACTGTGACTGCCTTAGACCAGAGCGGGTCATGCATGTGCACACACACACAAACACACTCGCACACACACATGTTTGGACATTAGCACATGTATCTACCCACGTCAAATAAGACTGTGGCTGCTTCCCAACCAGAGCTGATCATGCATGTGCACACACTTGCACACAAACGCCTATGCACACACATGGACCCACCTAAAAGGAGTCTGTGGCTACCCTCCGATCAGAGCTGATCATACATATGCATATACACACACACAAACACTCGCACACACATACTGATGCACACGCATCGACCTACCTTCCAACATATGTGGCTGCCTCCGACCAGATCTGATCATGCATGTGCATACACACACATAAACACTCACACACTCGTACCGACCCACCTCAAAGAAGTCCGTGGCTGCCTCCGACTAGAGCTGATCATGCATGTGCACACACACACACACACAAACTCGCACACACATTCCTATGCGCTCGCACCAACCCAACTCAAAGAAGTCGGTGGCTGCCTCCGACCAGAGCTCATCATGCATGAGCATACAAACACACACACACAAGCACTCACACACTCACACACACGCCTACGTACTTGCATCAACCCACCTTAAGAAGTCGGTGGCTGCTTCCGACCAGAGCTCATCATGCATGAGCATACACACACACACAAACACTCACTCACTCACATGCCTACGCACTTGCATGAACCCACCTCAAATAAGTCGGTGGCTGCCTCCGACCAGAGCTCATCATGGATGAGCATACACACACACACTCACTCACTCACACGCCTACGCACTTGCATGAACCCACCTCAAATAAGTCGGTGGCTGCCTCCGACCAGAGCTCATCATGGATGAGCATACACACACACACACACACTCACTCACTCACACGCCTACGCACTTGCATGAACCCAGCTCAAATAAGTCGGTGGCTGCCTCCGACCAGAGCTCATCATGGATGAGCATACACACACACACACTCTCTCACTCACTCACACGTCTACGCACTTGCATAAAACCACCTCAAAGAAGTCGGTGGCTGCTTCCGACCAGAGCTGGTCATGTATGAGCATACACACACACACACACACACAAACACTCACTCACACGCCTACGCACTTGCATCAACCCACCTCAAAGAAGTCGGTGGCTGCCTCCGACCAGAGCTCATCATGCATGTGCATCTTGCCACCGCATTCACGCACAATGCCCAGGATGCGGGGATGAGGGATGGCAGACTTGACAGCCAAGGCTTGGTTGTACAGCTTCTTCAGCTTCTTGGTATTGCGCTGCTCTGTGTACCTGCAGATAGTGGGGTGTGGGGTAGCTCAATATTTGCTAGCTTGTCTGCCTGTCTGTGTGCCTGTCTGTGTACCTGCAAAGAGCGGGGTGTGGGGTAGCTCAATATTTGCTAGCTTGTCTGCCTGTCTGTCTGCCTGTCTGTGTGCCTGTCTGTGTGCCTGTTTGTGTACCTGCAAAGAGCGGGGTGTGGGGTAGCTCAATATTTGCTAGCTTGTCTGCCTGTCTGTGTGCCTGTCTGTGTGCCTGTCTGTGTACCTGTCTGTGTCCCTGTCTGTGTGCCTGTCTGTGTGCCTGTCTGCGTGCCTGTCTGTGTGCCTGTCTGTGTCCCTGTCTGTGTACCTGCAAAGAGCGGGGTGCGGGGTTGCTCAATATTTGCTAGCTTGGTTGTACAGCTTCTTCAGCTACTTGGTATTGCGCTGCTCTGTGTAGCTGCAAATAGTGGGGTGCCGGGTAGCTCAATATTTGCTAGCTTGTCTGCCTGTCTGTGTGCCTGTCTGTGTACCTGCAAAGAGTGGGGTGTAAGGTTGGTTGTACAGCTTCTTCAGCTTCTTGGTATTGCGCTGTTCTGTGTACCTGCATGTATGGGGTGTGGGGTGTACTAGCTTGGTTGTACTGCTTCTTCAGCTTCTTGGTATTGCGCTGCTCTGCTGTGTGGGGTGTACTAGCTTGGTTGTACAGCTTCTTCAGCTTCTTGGTATCGCGCTGCTCTGTGTACCTGTATGTATGTATGTATACATGTATGTATGTATGTATGTATGTATGTGTGTATGTTACAGTCCAGGGGGAGGCCAAATAAGCTTAAGGGACATACCAACCGTGACATGAAGGGCTAACAAGATAAGGCATTGATTAACTGAACCCCATACAATCGTTTTACCGACGGGGGCACCGACTTCGTGCTACAGTGATGATAATGTAATCATACAATAAAAATAAAATCGCCATCTCAGATGGGATAATAATTTAATTGCGCATTTCTTTCGCCTTCTTTTCATAAACCTGGCGCAAGATACATCCGAATTCCAGAATCCATACCCCAAGACAAACAGTTTAAGGCAGAACTGTCAGCTAGTGAGTTACATCTGAACCCCACACTCCAACCCCAAGACATACAGATGAAAGCCTGATTCATGTGTCACAGTACTTACATTTAGACCCCACACTCCAAACCCTGGACCAACAGATGAAGACCAGAATCATCAGTATGAGTACTTACATCAGCAGCTCATCATCCATATCCTGACACAAGATACATCTGAATTCCATCATCCATACCCCAACACAGACTATTCAAGGTAAAACCGCCAGTTAGTGAGATACATCTAAACCCCACATTCCAAATTCCAGACCAACACATCAAAGACAGAATCATCTGAAAGAGTTCTTAAATCTGAAACCCCTAGTCCATACCCTGACACACGATACACCTGAATTCCATCATCCATACCCCATACCCCAACACAAACAGTTCAAGGCAGAACCGCCAGTTAGACAGTTAGTTAGTTACATCTAAACCACACACTACAAACCCCATAACATATCAAAGCCAGAATCATATGTAAGACTACATACGTATAAATCTCATCATCCATACCCTGACACAAGATACATCTGAATTCCATCATCCATACCCCAAGACAAACAGTCAAAGGCAGAACCGTCTGTTAGTGAGTTACATCTAAACCCCACGCTCCAAACACCATACCAACAGATCAAAGACAGAATTCTCTGTACGTACGTACGTACGTACGTACATACATAACAGTACTTACATCTGAATCTCAGTCCATGCCCTGACACAAGATACATCTGAATTCCATCATCCATACCCCAACACAGACTATTCAAGGTAAAACCGCCAGTTAGTGAGATACATTTAAACCCCACATTCCAAATTCCAGACCAACACATCAAAGACAGAATCATCTGAAAGAGTTCTTAAATCTGAAACCCCTAGTCCATACCCTGACACACGATACACCTGAATTCCATCATCCATACCCCATACCCCAACACAAACAGTTCAAGGCAGAACCGCCAGTTAGACAGTTAGTTAGTTAGTTACATCTAAACCACACACTACAAACCCCATAACATATCAAAGCCAGAATCATATGTAAGACTACATACGTATGAATCTCATCATCCATACCCTGACACAAGATACATCTGAATTCCATCATCCATACCCCAAGACAAACAGTCAAAGGCAGAACCGTCTGTTAGTGAGTTACATCTGAACCCCACGCTCCAAACACCATACCAACAGATCAAAGACAGAATTCTCTGTACGTACGTACGTACGTACATACATAACAGTACTTACATCTGAATCTCAGTCCATGCCCTGACACAAGATACGTCTCAATTCCATCATTCATACCCCAAGACACACAGTAAAAGGCAGAACCATCAGTTGCGGCCCACACCCCACCAATGGCGGCTGCCTTTGGGCCCCTAAAGGGTTAGCACTGGCTCAACTCGCATATGGCAAAATATTGAGTGGGTTACATCTAAATCCCACACTCCAAACCCCGGGCCAACAGATGAAGGCCAGAATCATCTGTTGTGTTGACGAATTGATATCATAATCAGATAAAATACTGTTATAATTAAGGAAATATCTCGCTTTTGCAATTTTATATTTCATCTAGAAAAAGGTTACAGAACACTGACAGAACTTTCATCTGAATATCTAAGTCCTGTATTTGTATCTAGAAAAAGTCCTAATCGGAAAATTGGCGGAGTGTGTTGGCAACGGAAGGAAAGGTGGCAACGATGGAGCTGACCGAAGCGAGTTAGTTACGCGACCGTTGGCTAACATGTCGGGCTTCAAGTTTTTCGGGTGGACAGACAATCAAATGGGTAAACATGGGGGCTCCCGCCCACTTGAAGAGGGGACTCCGCCAAAAGGTAAGAAAACTTGCATCTGAATCTGAATGGAGCATATTTGTATCTAGAAAAAGGTATGAGAAATTACATCTGAATCTCAATGGCGAATATTTCCAAGAAAATTAAGAAAATATCTCACTTCAGCAATGTAATATTTCTATATTACAAAGAGGAGAACTTACATCTGAATCTCAATGGCGTAATTTTCCAATAAAAAATAAAAATGTCACTATATAATGTTTTCATTTTTGTCTAAACAAAGGAGAACTTACATCTGAATCTCAATGGCGTATATTTCTAAGAAGTTTCACAGATATCTCACTTCAGCAATTAAATATTTTAATCTAAACAAAGGAGAACTTACATCTGAATCTCAATGGCGTATATTTCTAAGAAGTTTCACAAAATATCTCACTTCAGCAATTAAATATTTTAATCTAAACAAAGGAGAACTTACATCTGAATCTCAATGGCGTATATTTCTAAGAAGTTTCACAAAATATCTCACTTCAGCAATTAAATATTTTAATCTAAACAAAGGAGAACTTCCATCTGAATCTCAATGGCGTATATTTCTAAGAAGTTTCACAAAATATCTCACTTCAGCAATTAAATATTTTAATCTAAACAAAGGAGAACTTCCATCTGAATCTCAATGGCGTATATTTCTAAGAAGTTTCACAAAATATCTCACTTCAGCAATTAAATATTTTAATCTAAACAAAGGAGAACTTCCATCTGAATCTCAATGGCGTATATTTCTAAGAAGTTTCTCAAAATATCTCACTTCAGCAATTAAATATTTTAATCTAAACAAAGGAGAACTTACATCTGAATCTCAATGGCGTATATTTCTAAGAAGTTTCACAAAATATCTCACTTCAGCAATTAAATATTTTAATATAAAAAGAGGAGAACTTCCATCTGAATCTCAATGGCGTATATTTCTAAGAAGTTTCACAAAATATCTCACTTCAGCAATTAAATATTTTAATCTAAACAAAGGAGAACTTCCATCTGAATCTCAATGGCGTATATTTCTAAGAAGTTTCACAAAATATCTCACTTCAGCAATTAAATATTTTAATATAAACAAAGGAGAACTTACATCTGAATCTCAATGGCGTATATTTCTAAGAAGTTTCACAAAATATCTCACTTCAGCAATTAAATATTTTAATATAAAAAGAGGAGAACTTCCATCTGAATCTCAATGGCATATATTTCTAAGAAGTTTCACAAAATATCTCACTTAAGCAATTAAATATTTTAATCTAAACAAAGGAGAACTTACATCTGAATCTCAATGGCGTATATGTCTAAGAAGTTTCACAAAATATCTCAATTCAGCAATTAAATATTTTAATATAAAAAGAGGAGAACTTCCATCTGAATCTCAATGGCGTATATTTCTAAGAAGTTTCTCAAAATATCTCACTTCAGCAATTAAATATTTTAATATAAAAAGAGGAGAACTTCCATCTGAATCTCAATGGCGTATATTTCTAAGAAGTTTCACAAAATATCTCACTTCAGCAATTAAATATTTTAATATAAAAAGAGGAGACTCCATCTGATCTCAATGCGTATATTCTAAGAGTTTTACAAAATATCGTTCAGCATGATCGGCATTTAAAAAATCTTTTTAAATCTACAACATGGAAGGAGAGCTTCCATCGAATCTCAATGGGGCGTATGAGTTCTAAGAAGTTTTTCACAAAATACCATCTCCGCAGCAATTAAGTATTCTAATCTAAACAAAGGAGTAACTACATCTGTCTCAATGGCGTATAATTTCTAAAGAAGGTGTCCGACAAATAAAGGGGGGAGGGGGGGGGGGGGGGAGGGGGATGAAAGGAAGGATCGTTCCACTGCAGCAATTAAAGTATTTGGTAATTATAGAACAGGATGACTGTACAGCTGAATCTCAGGGTCATATATTGGTCTAGGGAGAAGTTCACTCAAGATATCGTCACTTCAGCAATTAGAATATTTAAGAGTCTAATACAAAGGAGAGCTAACGTACATCTGAATCTGCAAGGGCGTATATTTGGCTAATAAGGAAGTTTCACAATCATAGCGCACTGTCACAGTAAAAGATTTGGATAATATAATGAGGAGGAGAACTTCCATGCTGAATCTCAATGATCCTAGGATTCGAGACGTTGTTGCACAAATATGCTGCACTTCAGCAAATTAAAGTAGGGTTAAAATGCGGAAACAAATGGAGAACTTACATCTGAATCTCACTGGCGTAATATAGTCTAAGGAGTTTCACAAAATATCGTCACTGTCAGGGGCACTTAACTATTGTGTTATATAAAAGAGAAAGTCCATCTGAATCTCAGTAGCGTATGTTTCTAGGAAGTGTTGCACAAAATATCGTCACTTCAGCGAGGGAAGATGGTTGTAGATAGACAAGAGGGAGAACTTCCATCGAATCTCATGGCGAAATATTTCGAAGAAACAAGTTAGATAAAATATCTCACTTCGCAATTCAAGTAATTTAATATAACAAAAACAGGAGAACGTTACATCTGATCTCAATGGGCGTATCTATTTCTAAGCTTTTGCACAAATCTCTCAGGCTTCAGCAATTAAATATTTAATATCTAACCAAAGGAGAACTCTACAATCTGAATCTCATGGCGTATAATTTTTCTAGGAATTTCACAAAATATCTCACGTGTCAGCAATTAATTGATTGTACATCTAAACAAAGGGAGAACTGACATCTATGAAGCTCAAGGCGTAATATTATCTATAAAAAGAAAGTGTGCACAAAATTACATCAATCACTTCAAAACGGTCAGCATTAAATATTTTAATCTTACCAAAGAGAACTTCCATCCTGAATCCACAATGGCGTATAGTTCCTAAGAAGTTTCAAAAAATATCTCACTGGTCCAGCCATTAGAATATTTGGTAATATAAAACAAGGAGAGAACTTATATACATCTGAATCTCAAATGGCGTATCATTTTCAAATAATAAAGTTATTCATCACAAAAAGATCTCACTTCAGCAATTAAATATTTTATCTAACAAGGCGAACATTACATCTAACACCAATAATGCGATATTAATCTAAGAAGTTTTCACAAATATCTCACTTCAAAGCAATATATTTTAATCTAAAACAAAGATGAACCATAATACAGCATGAATCTCATGCTATATTCTACGAATTTTCACAAAAATCTCCACTCCTTAGCATTAATATTTAATATCAAAAGAGGAGAAACTTTCCATCTGAGCTTCAAGGGCGTGATATAATCATACGAATTTCAAAAAATATCTCACTTTCAGCTACAATTAAATATTTTATCTAGAACAAAGAGAACTTACATCTTAATCGGCAATGGCGTAGTAATCTAAGCAGTTTCACGAACTAATCTCAGCTTCAGACAATTGCATTTTACAATCTAACACACAAGAGACAGAACTTACATCTTAATCTCATGGCGTATATTTCAAGAGTGCTCACGAATATCTCACTTCAGCAATTAAATATTTTACACATCTAGAAACAAAAGTGAGACCTAAATCTGATCTCAATGGCGTATAAAGATTGTCTCACAGAAGTTTTCACAAAATCATCATAACTCACTTAACAGCAATTACAAAATTTTAATCTAAACAAGGAGAACTTACTCTAGATCTTCAAATGGCGTATATTTCTAAGAAGTTTTCCACAAATATCTCACTTCAGCAATTAAATTTTTAATATAACAAGAGGATAAAGTTCCATCTGAAATCTCTCTCTGGCGTGGAGGAGATTTCTAAGAGTTTTCACAAAATATCATCACTATCAAAAACAGCAATTAAATAATATTTATTATACAAAGAGGATAACTCCATCTTTAATCCAATGTCAGTATAATTTCTCAACGAAGTTTCAACAAGACTCACTTCAGCATACACAATAATTATAATATAAAAACGGAGGAACATGTCCATCTGAATCTCAATCAACTGGGATATATGTCATAAAGAAGTATTTCACAAATATCCTCACTTCAGCATTTGAAATATTTTAAATCTAAACACAGGAGGAACTTACATCGAAGTCTCAATGGCGTTATATTTCTAAAAGAAGTTTCACAAAATCTCTCACTTCAGCAATTAAATTTTAATCTAAACAAAGGAGAACTTACATCTAATCTCATGCGTATATTTCTAAGAAGTTTCCAAAATATCTCACTTCAGCAATTAATATTTTAATCTAAACAAAGGAGAAACTTCCATCTGAATCTCAATGGCGGTATATTTCTAAGAAGTTTCACAAATATCTCACTTCAGCAATTAAATATTTTAATACTAACAAAGGAGAACTTACATCTGAATCTCAATGGCGTATATTCTAAGAAGTTTCACAAAATATCTCACTTCAGCAATTAATTATTTAATCTAAACAAAGGAGAACTTACATCTGAATCTCAATGGCGTATATTTCTAAGAAGTTTCACAAATATCTCACTTCAGCAATTAAATATTTTAATCTAAACAAAGGAGAACTTACATCTGAATCTCAATGGCGTAATTTCTAAGAATTTTCACAAAATATCTCACTTCAGCAATTAAATATTTTAATATAAAAAAGGAGAACTTCCACTGAATCTCAATGGCGTATATTTCTAAGAAGTTTTCACAAAATATCTCACTTCAGCAATTAAATATTTTAATCTAAACAAAGGAGAACTTACATCTGAATCTCAAGGCGTATATTTCTAAGAAGTTTCACAAAATATCTCACTTCACCAATTAAATATTTTAATCTACAAAGGAGAACTTACATCTGAATCTCAATGGCGTATATTTCTAAGAAGTTTCACAAAATATCTCACTTCAGCAATTAATATTTTAATCTAACAAAGGAGAACTTACATCTGAATCTCAATGGCGATATTTCTAAGAAGTTTCACAAAATATCTCACTTCAGCAATTAAATATTTTAATCTAAACAAAGGAGAACTTACATCTGAATCTCAATGGCGTATATTTCTAAGAATTTTCACAAAATATCTCACTTCAGCAATTAATATTTTAATATAAAAGAGGAGAACTTCCATCTGAATCTCAATGGCGTATATTTCTAAGAAGTTTCACAAAATATCTCACTTCAGCAATTAATATTTTATTATAAAAAGAGGAAACTTCCATCTGAATCTCAATGGCGTATATTTCTAAGAAGTTTCCAAAATATCTCACTTCAGCAATTAATATTTTAATATAAAAAGAGGAGAACTTCCATCTGAATCTCAATGGCGTATATTTCTAAGAAGTTTCACAAAAAATATCTCACTCAGCATTTAAATATTTTATCTAAACAAAGGAGACTACATCTGAATCTCAATGGCGTATATTTCTAAGAAGTTTCACAAATATCTCACTTCAGCATAAATATTTTAATTAAAAAAGAGAGAACCTATCATCTGAATCTCAATGGCGTATATTTCTAAGAAGTTTCACAAAATATCTCACTTCAGCATTTAATATTTTAATCTAAACAAAGGAGAACTTACATCTGAATCTCAATGGCTTATATTCTAAGAAGTTTCACAAAATATCTCACTTCAGCAATTAAATATTTTAATATAAAAGAGGAGAACTTCCATCTGAATCTCAATGGCGTATATTCTAAGAATTTTCACAAAATCTCACTTCAGCAATTAAATATTTAATATAAAAGAGGAGAACTTCCATCTGAATCTCAATGGCGTATATTTCTAAGAAGTTTCACAAAATATCTCACTTCAGCAATTAAATATTTTAATATAAAAAGAGGAGAACTTCCATCTGAATCTCAATGGCGTATATTTCTAAGAAGTTTCACAAAATATCTCACTTCAGCAATTAAATATTTTAATCTAAACAAAGGAGAACTTACATCTGAATCTCAATGGCGTATATTTCTAAGAAGTTTCACAAAATATCTCACTTCAGCAATTAAATATTTTAATCTAACAAAGGAGAACTTACATCTGAAAAAAAAAAAAAACCACATAAAAAACTAAAATCTCAATCTGCGTATATTTCTAAGATTTTTCACAAAATATCTCACTTCACAATTAAATATTTTTATAAAAAGAGGAGAACTTACATCTGAATCTCAATGGCGTATATTTCTAAGATTTCACAAATATCTCACTTCAGCAATTAATATTTTAATCTAAACAAGGAGAACTTCCATCTGAATCTCAATGGCGTATATTTCTAAGAAGTTTCACAAAATATCTCACTTAAGCAATTATATTTTAATCAAACAAAGGAGAACTTACATCTGAATCTCATGGCGTATATTTCTAAGAATTTCACAAAATATCTCACTTCAGCAATTAAATATTTTAATCTAAACAAAGGAAACTTACATCTGAATCTCATGGCGTATATTTCTAAGAATTTCACAAAATATCTCACTTCAGCAATTAATATTTTAAAATAAAAAGAGAAAACTTCCATCTGAATCTCAATGGCGTATATTTCTAAGAAGTTTCACAAAAATCTCACTTCAGCAATTAAATATTTAATATAAACAAAGGAGAACTGTACATCTGAATCTCAATGGCGTATATTTCTAAAAGTTTCACAAAATATCTCACTTCAGCAATAAATATTTTAATCTAAACAAAGGGAGAACTTACATCTGAATCTCAATGGCGTATATTTCTAAGAATTTCACAAAATATCTCACTTCAGCAATTAAATATTTTAATACAAAAACAAAGGAGAACTTACATCTGAATCTCAATGGCGTATATTTCTAGAAGTTTCACAAAATATCTCACTTCAGCATTAAATATTTAATCTAAACAAGGAGAACTTACATCTGAATCTCAATGGCGTATATTTCTAAGAAGTTTCACAAAATATCTCACTTCAGCAATTAAATTTTTAATCAAAAAGGAGAACTTACATCTGAATCTCAATGGCGTATATTTAAAGAAGTTTCACAAAATATCTCACTTCAGCAATTAAATATTTTAATATAAAAAGGAGAACTTCCATCTGAATCTCAATGGCGTATATTTCTAAGAAGTTTCACAAAATATCTCACTTCAGCAATTAAATTTTTAATCTAAACAAAGGAAAACTTACATCTGAATCTCAATGGCGTATATTCTCTAAGAAGTTTCACAAAATATCTCACTTCAGCAATTAATATTTTAATCTAAACAAAGAACTTACATCTGAATCTCAATGGCGTATATTCTAAGAAGTTCACAAAATATCTCACTTCAGCAATTAAATATTTTAATCTAAACAAAGGAGAACTTACATCTGAATCTCAATGGCGTATATTTCTAAGAAGTTTCACAAAATATCTCACTTCAGCAATTAAATATTTAATCTAAACAAGGAAACTTACATCTGAATCTCAATGGCGTATATTTCTAAGAAGTTTCACAAAAATAATCTCACTTCAGCAATTAAATATTTTATCTAACAAAGGAGAACTTACATCTGAATCTCAATGCGTTATTTCTAAGAAGTTTCACAAAATATCTCACTTCAGCAATTAAATATTTTAATCTAAACAAAGGAGAACTTACATCTGAATCTCAATGGCGTATATTTCTTAGAAGTTTCACAAATATCTACTTCAGCAATTAAATTTTTAATCTAAACAAAGAGAGAACTTACATCTGAATCTCAAATGGCGTATATTTCTAAGAAGTTTCACAAAAATTCTCACTTCAGCAATTAAATATTTTAATCTAAACAAAGGAGAACTTACATCTGAATCTCAATGGCGTATATTTCTAAGAAGTTCACAAAATATCTCACTTCAGCAATTAATATTTTAATCTAAACAAAGAGAACTTACATCTAATCTCAATGGCGTATATTTCTAAGAAGTTTCACAAAATACTCACTTCAGCAATTAAATATTTTAATATAAAAAAGGAGAACTACATCTGAATCTCAATGCGTATATTTCTAAGAAGTTTCACAAAATATCTTACTTCAGCAATTAAATATTTTAATTTAAAAAGAGGAGAACTTACATCTGAATCTCAATGGCGTATATTTCTAAGAAGTTTCACAAAATATCTCACTTCAGCAATTAAATATTTTAATATAAAAAGAGGAGAACTTCCATCTGAATCTCAATGGCGAATATTTCTAAGAAACTTAAGAAAATATCTCACTTCAGCAATTCAATAATTTAATATAAAAAAGGAGAACTTACATCTGAATCTCAATGGCGTATATTTCTAAGAAGTTTCACAAAATATCTCACTTCAGCAATTAAATATTTTAATCTAAACAAAGGAGAACTTACATCTGAATCTCAATGGCGTATATTTCTAAGAAGTTTCCAAAATATCTCACTTCAGCAATTAAATATTTTTAATCTAAACAAAGGAGAACTACATCTGAATCTCAATGGCGTATATTTCTAAGAAGTTTCACAAAATATCTCACTTCAGCAATTAAATATTTTAATCTAACAAAGGAGAACTTCCATCTGAATCTCATGGCGTATATTTCTAAAAGTTTCACAAAATATCTCACTTCAGCAATTAAATATTTAATATAAACAAAGAAGAACTTACATCTGAATCTCAATGGCGTATATTTCTAAGAAGTTTCACAAAATATCTCACTTCAGAATTAAATATTTTAATCTAAACAAAGGAGAACTTACATCTGAATCTCATGGCGTATATTTCTAAGAGTTTCACAAAATATCTCACTTCAGCAATTAATATTTTAATCTAAACAAAGAGAACTTACATCTGAATCTCATGGCGTATATTTCTAAGAAGTTTCACAAAATACTCACTTCAGCAATTAAATATTTTAATTAAAAAGAGGAGAACTTCCATCTGAATCTCAATGGCGTATATTTCTAAGAAGTTTTCACAAATATCTCACTTCAGCAATTAATATTTTAATCTAAACAAGGAGAACTACATCTGAATCTCAATGGCGTATATTTTAAGAAGTTTCACAAAATATCTCACTTCAGCAATTAAATATTTTAATCTAAACAAAGGAACTTACATCTGAATCTCAATGGCGTAATTTCTAAGAAGTTTCACAAAATATCTCACTTCAGCAATTAAATATTTTAATCTAAACAAAGGAGAACTTACATCTGAATCTCAATGGCGTATATTTCTAAGAAGTTTCACAAAATATCTCACTTCAGCAATTAAATATTTTAATCTAAACAAAGAGAACTTACATCTGAATCTCATGGCGTATATTCCTAAGAAGTTCACAAAATATCTCACTTCAGCAATTAATATTTTAATCTAAACAAAGGAGAACTTACATCTGAATCTCAATGGCGTATATTTCTAAGAAGTTTCACAAAATATCTCACTTCAGCAATTAAATATTTAATCTAAACAAGGAGAACTACATCTGAATCTCAATGGCGTATATTTCTAGAATTTTCACAAAATCTCACTTCAGCAATTAAATATTTTAATCTAAACAAAGGAGAACTTACATCTGAATCTCAATGGCGTATATTTCTAAAGTTTCACAAATATCTCACTTCAGCATTAAATTTTTAATCTAAACAAAGGAGAACTTACATCTGAATCTCAATGGCGTATATTTCTAGAAGTTTCACAAAATATCTCACTTCAGCAATTAAATATTTTAATCTAAACAAAGGAGAACTTACATCTGATCTCAATGGCGTATATTTCTAAGAAGTTTCACAAAATATCTCACTCAGCAATTAAATATTTAATATAAAAAGAGAGAACTTACATCTGAATCTCAATGGCGTAATTTCTAAGAAGTTTCACAAAATATCTCACTTCAGCAATTAATTATTTTAATTAAAAGAGGAGAACTTACATCTGAATCTCAATGGCGTATATTTCTAAGAAGTTTCAAAAATATCTTACTTCAGCATTAAATATTTTAATTTAAAAAGAGGAGAACTTACATCTGAATCTCAATGGCGTATATTTCTAAGAAGTTTCACAAAATATCTCACTTCAGCAATTAAATATTTTAATATAAAAAGAGGAGAACTTCCATCTGAATCTCAATGGCGAATATTTCTAAGAAACTTAAGAAAATATCTCACTTCAGCAATTCAAGAATTTAATATAAAAAAGGAGAACTTACATCTGAATCTCAATGGCGTATATTTCTTACAAACTTTAGAAAATATCTCAATTCAGCAATTAAATATTTTAATATAAAAAAAAGAACTTCCATCTGAATCTCAATGGCGTATATTTCTAAGAAACTGAAGGAAATATCTCAATTCAGCAATTAAATATTTTAATATAAAAAAGGAGAGCTTACATCTGAATCTCAATGGCGTATATTTTTAACAAACTTTAGAAAATATCTCAGTTAAGCAGTTAAATATTTTAATATAAAAAAAAGAACTTCCATCTGAATCTCAATGGCGTATATTTCTAAGACACTTAAGAAAATATCTCACTTCAGCAATTAAATATTTTAATATAAAAAAAAACTTACATCTGAATCTCAATGGCGTATATTTCCAAGAGCTGAGTTCCCTTCTTGGGGTCGTCGCTACCGTCTTCACGTTGACACGACCTGTCCGTGGAATGGTGGAGTGATGGGGGTGAGGGTATGGGGGTGGGGTGATGTGGTGAGTGGGGATGGTGGTGGGGTGATGTGGTGAGGGGATGGTGGTGATGGTTGGTATGATGGGGGTGTGATCGCGGGTGTGGTGAGGTCTGGGTGGGGTACTGTGGGAGTGGGAGTGGACGTGGGGGTGGATGTTTAGGGTGATGGTGGGGACCTGGGGATGGTGCGTAGGGGGTGGTGTGCGTGAGGTGTAGGGGGGTGGTAGTGTGTGGGGTGACTTTCTTGTTCGTGAGGGCTAGGTGTTTCGTGTAGGTGTCTTGGTGGTGGTGCGGGTTTGGCTGTGGGCGGGTGGGGGAGACGTGTGGGGGGGGGGATTTAGGTGGTGTGTGAGGGGTTGGTTAGGGGGTTAGGGGTGAGGTGGTGTATGTGGTATCGTGGTGAGGGGGGGGGGGGGGCCGCTTGTGGGTGCGTTGGGTGTAGTTGGGATTTTATGGTTTGTATTTTGCTGTGCGCACTTCTGCAGGGCGGGTGCCGTGACTGGGGCCGATGGGGTGGGGTTAGTGGGGTTGGGGTTGATGAGGGCCTGTGAGTTCTTCCATGGCATTGCTGTGCTAGTTATGTTGGTGTTTTGATGCTGATGTGATAGCTGTGTTGGTGGAGGGGTAGGGTTTCTTGTTGGTTGTGATGGGGGTTGACTCTTCTTGGGTTCCTTGGTTCACCTCAGGGAATTCTAGGATTCAGTTCGTGGGTTGGGGCAGGATGTCGGGCTAGGGCAGGTCTCATTCTCGTGAACAATTGTTTTTCTTTGCCCTCAGGTTTCTTCAGGCTGGCAGTCTATAAACTCTGATCAGTCTGGTTTGACATGAGGTCGACGCTGTCGCCTTGGCGTTTACCTTACTTGTTGTGTGTGTCAATGTTCAGTGTGTGTGTCCAGTTATGAGTGACAATACTCAGTGTGAGTGTTCAGTCTCAAGTGTGCAATGCCCAGTGTGTGTTCAGTGTGTGTGTTCAGTTGTGTGTGACGAGGTTCAGTTGTGTGTGGCGAGGTTCAGTGTGTGTGTTCAGTTGTGTGGGGCGAGGTTCAGTGTCAAATGTGCACTGTCCAGTATCTAACGGTCAAAAATCAAGCTAGCAAGAGGATCGTGCACATAGCTTTTGAAATAAAGAACAATGCGACCCACCTGTGCATGGGGGGGACCATAGCTGGGACTAGCCCAGTAGCTAGCTCAGGGAGCTGACTAGAGGCGCATGCACAGGTGTTGGGTTGGTTTGGGTAGGGTGGGGTAGTGTCGGTAGGGTGGGGTAGGGTAGGGTGGTGTTGGGTAAGGGTAGGTAGGGTAGGGGGTAGGGTAGGTCGGGTAGTAGTGTAGGGTAAGGTAGTATGTATGGTAGGGTATGGTGGTAGGGTGGGTGGGGTGGGTGGTGGGGTGGGTGGGTGGGGTTGGTAGGGTCGGGTAGGGTAGCGGGTGATGGTGAGTCGGGTTAGTGAGTGGGGGTGGTATGGGGTCAGGTGGTGGGTTGGTCGGGTCGGGTCGGGTCGGGTCGGGTTGGGTTTGGGTCGGGTCGGGTTGGTAGCACAGAATGTGTAGGGTAAGGAGGTAGGGTCGTAGGGTGGAGGTAGGGGGTAGGGTAGGGTAGGGTAGGTTAGGGTAGGTAGGGTGAGTTAGGGTGGGTAGGGTGGTTATGGTAGTAGGCGGGGTGGGGTAGGGTCGGGTAGGGTAGGGTAGGTAGGGTAGGGTGGGGTAGGGTAGGGTATGAAGGGGAGTGAAGAGTAGCACGAAATAGGGTATGCCCAGGTTAGAGAAGGTGTGAGGTAGGCAGGGTAGCCTGAAGGTATTGTTTAGTGTAGGATAGTATGGTAGGTTAGGATTGTGTGGGTGGGTTTATGATTAGTGTATGGTAGTTAGTTGTATGGTAGCTGGTCATAGGGTGGAGTAGCATCGGTATATTTTAGGGTGGGTAAGGTAGTATGGTATGTGTCGGGTAGTTAAGGTTAGGGTTATGTAGACACGGAATAGGGTATGGTAGGTAAGGTAGGGTAGGGTAGGGTAGGGTAAGGGTAAGGCACGAATGGGTAAGGGTAGGGTAAGGTAGGGTATGCGTAATGGGGTAGTGGTAGGGTAGCCGGAATAGTGGGGTCGGGCATGCATGTGGGTTGGTGGGTGGCCTGGTATCCCAGAGGTAGGGAAGTGATGGGGTCGGGCAGGGGTAGCCTTTAAGGTGTGTTATGAAGGTAGGGTAGCCTCGAAGTATGGGTAGGGTAGTGTAGGGTAGCCTGAGGTTAGGGTAGGGTAGGGTAGTGGGTATTTAGGTACCTGAGATAGGGTAGTTTGAGGGTAGGGGTATGTAGGGTAGCCCGAATGTGTAGGTGTAGGGTGTGGTTTGGGTAGGTTAGGGTGGGTAGTATAGTGCTGTGATGGTAAGGGTAGTGGTCTTTATATTTTTTTCTCCCCAATGGTTTTAGTTGTATTTTATTTTCTATTATCTTTTCTTTTCCTTGATCGCTAAGTAGGATTCTTTTTCTTTCTTATTTTTATTTTTCGTATATATCCAGTGTTCTTTTATTCTTTTCTTTCGTTATCTTTAAACTCCTTTTCTCCCTCCTAGGAGTTTATCTAGATGTAGTGTTTGTAACTCTTTGCTTGTTCAGTAGGGGTAATTATGTGTGGTAGCTGTACTTACTCTCCTCCGTAATAGATTTGGTTTTGCCCCCCGTTCGCACTCATGATTTTTTCCTCTTGTTAAAAATTTGCGTGGCATTGTATGGAGTCAGGGGTATCTGGCTCTACCAGATTGCGTGCAGAGTTCTTGAGGGGTAGTGTTGGGGTAGGCATGTTAGTCTAAGTAGTGGACGGCCAGGATAGGGGTTAGCCTGTCAGGTAGGGTAATTGTAGAGTACCCGAAATACAGAACATTCCATCCCCCTGTGCAGGTCCTTTCAGCATTATCCTTCCTAATTTGTTCGTTGTCCGTCCCTCCTGTTTGTTCGTACTCATTCTTTCTTTTGTTTTCATTTTTACACTTTTCTTTTGCATTTTTTTTTGTTTAGCATTATTGCACTGGTCCATTTTTTCCTCCCCCGTATACCAGAGCCGCATTAAACCCTCCTTCTCTGGGGAGAGGGGTCTCCCCCCCCCCCTACATGGCAGTTTCTGACTTTCCCTCCTCTTTTTCCTCTTCACCTCCTCCCTATTTTCTGAGGTCTTCATAACCTTTTTTTTTCTCTTTTTATGTTTAGTTTTTAGCCAAAACCACCCCCCCTGTGCAGGTCCTCGAGAATCCGATTCATTCTGCCATACCCCTGTTTCTTTGAGTTCAGGGTTTTTTAGGGTTTAGGGTTTAGCCACCCACCTGTGCAGGTCCTTCAGAATCCGGTTCATTCTACCGTACTCCTGTTTCTTTGACCAAAGGTTGGTGAGCTTCAAGTTGGTCTTGAACCAGAGGCGCTCATTCTTGGCACGCTCTAGGGCCTGGATGAGAGAGTGGGTGGGTGTGGACGAGGGAGCAGGTCTGAGGGTGGGTTTGGTGTTTGGTGTTAGGTGTTTCTTTGGCCAAAGGTTGGTGGGCTTCAAGTTAGTCTTGAAACTGAGGCGCTCGTTCTTGGCACACTCCAGTGCCTGGATGAAGAGTGGCCCCCCCCATGGAGCACACGTGTAAAACTACCTTAAAGGTCTAGGGTTCTACAACGTACCTTCAGTGTCTGCTCTTAAAATCCTGGAGGACATTGATGCCAGTGGCTTCGGTTTGGGTTTGGGTTTGTGTAAAGTAGGTGTTTGGTGGCGAAAACACCCTATCCACGTGAATGATGTGAAGTTTGGTCTGTCGTATCATCACCATCTCTTCAGACTGCACAGTGTTAGGCTTTCTGAATTGTTCAAACATACCTTCAGTGTCTGCTCATAGAAGTCCTGGAGGTCATTGATGTCAGTGGCTTCGTTTTGGGTTTGTGGCTGGTTTTGGGTTTGGGTTTGGGTTGGGTTTGGGTTTGAGGCTGGGATGGGTCCCCCTGAGCACACATTGTAAACCAAGTTTAGGGCTAATGGTTTATGATTTTACAACGTACTTTCAGTGTCTGCTCATAGAAGTCCCAGAGGACATTGATGTCAGTGGCTTTGGTTTGGGTTTGGGCCTTGTTTGGGGCTGGGTTTGGGTTGGGTTTGGGTTTGGCGCTGGGATAGGTCCCCCTGAGCACATATTGTAAACTAACCTTAGGGTTTAGGGTTCTACAACGTACCTTCAGTGTCTGCTCATAGAAATCCTGGAGGACATTGATTTCAGTGGCTTTGTTTGGTTTTGGGGGCTGTGTTTGGTTTTGGGGCTGTGTTTGGGTTGGGTTTGGGGCTGGGCTGGGCTGGGCTGGGTCCCCCTGAGCACACATTGTACACCAAGTTTAGGGTTTAGGGTTTAGGGTTTTACAACGTACCTTCAGTGTCTGCTCATAGAAGTTGTGGAGGGCATTGATGTCAGTGGCTTTTTGGGGGGTTTGGGGCTGGGTTCGGGTTGGTGTAAAGTAGGTGTTCGGTGGCGAAAACACCCCATACACATGAATGATATGAAGTTTGGTCTTGAAGGTTGTATGTATATTTGAGCGTTCTGAATTGTTCAAACGTACCTTCAATGTTTGCTCATAGAAGTCCTGGAGGACATTGATGTCAGTGGCTTGGCCCATGAAGTCTAGGAGGGAGTTGATTTTCTTCTCACTTGCGTTGCGCGTCACAGCACTGTCGATGTATTCCAGCATCTTCTTGTAGGCCTTCATCATTTCATCATACATCTTGTGCCTGTAGTACAACTTGACCAGCTGCTTCAGAGCCTTGAATCCCCTGGGGAGAGGGAGGGGGGAGGGCGGTGGTTGGTTGGGGAGGGGGGAGGCGGTTGGTGGGGTTGGGAGGGGGGGGGGGGGGGGGGGGAGGGAGAGAGGGGGGAGGGAGGAGGGAGGGGGGATGTTGTTGGTTGGTTTGGGAAGGGGGGAGAGGGGGGAGGGAGGGGGGATGTGGTTGGTTGATTTTGGAGGAGGGGGTAGAGGGGGGAAGGAGGGGGGAGGGGGTTGGTCCGTTTGGAAGGGGGGGAAAAGGGGGACATGCTCATGAACATGTTCCACATATTGCACACTACCACCTCCCCCCACAGTCTCAGCCTTCTCAGGCTTCACTGGCTACCCTGAGGGGCTGTCCGCATTCCATGGATACGCTTATAGGCACATAATCTGTATGCGGCTGCAAGACCTTGAGAAATACAGTAGATAACCATAAATCGATTACAAGCACAGCTAGCTGAAAATAAATTGAACACACACATCACCACCTCCTCCCAGAGTCTCGGCCTATTCAGGCTTCACCGGCTACCCTAAGGGGCTGTCCGCATTCCATGGATAATACACTTAATGGCACATAATCCGTATGCGACTACAAGAATTTGAACTAAGATACAATAGATCTTGAGACATACAGTAGATCTGCTTAACTCGAGTGTTAGCCCAGCTATCTGAAAATAAATTAACACACACACCACCACTTCCTCCCACAGTAACGGCCTATTCAAGCTTTAACAGCTTTTCCGAGGAGCTGTCTGCATTCCATGGATAATACAGTTGGCTGAGCATGTCACCATGCCTCAATATTTTGACACAAGCTTTGGTGGGTATTTAGATAGCATGTAGGCAAACACGAATCCAAGAGGAATGGTGACAAGTTATATGCAGCGTTGCAAGCGACGTTACAAATTGGCGGAGAGGTGTTCGCGATGGAGCGACAGGTGGCAACAGGAGCGAGTTAGTTACTAGACTGTTGGATGACGTGTCAGGCTTCATCTTGCTCTGGTGGGTATTTAGATAGCATATAGGCAAACATTAATCCAAACGTATAGTGAAAAATCAAACAAACAAAAAAGTTACCAGTCACCATTCCTCAATATTTGGACACAAGCTCTGGTGGGTATTTAGATAGCATATCGGCAAACATTAATCCAAACGGAATAGTGACAAGTCATATGCAGCGTCGCAAGCGACGCGAAAAATTGGCGGAGTGTGTTGGCAACGAAATGAAAGGTGGCAACGATGGAGCTGACCGAAGCGAGTTAGTTACGCGACCGTTGGATGACGTGTCAGGCTTCAATTTTCATTTTTTCGGTCGGACAAACGGACAAATGGGTAAACATGGGGGCTCCTGCCCCCTTGAAGGGCCGGCTCCGCCAAAAAATCAAACAAACAAAAAAGTTACCTGTCACCATGCCTCAATAATTTCGACACAAGCTTTGGTGGGTATTTAGATAGCATACAGGTTAACATCTATCCAAACGGAATAGTGAAAAATCAAAAAACAAAAGTTACCTGTCACCATGCCTAAGTATTTTGACACAAGCTTTGGTGGGTATTTAGATATACCATATAGATTAACATGGATCCAAGAGGAATAGAGAGAATTCAAACAAACAAAAAAGTTACAAGTAAGTCCCAGAATCCAAATTCAAATCCAAATTCAAACAAACAAGAGTTACACGGAAGGCCCAGAATCTAAATTAAAATCCAAATTCAAACAAACATAAAAGTTCCACCTCAGGCCCAGAATCCGTACGCGACTGCAAGAACTTGAGAGATTCTCTAAAAAGAGAGGTCAGAAGATATTCTCTTATTAAACAAATTGTAGCGCGCTAGGCTGACAAAGCAAATAAAAACATTATGTGGGTTGCTCACCATTCTCCTTTCTCCTCCTCCATCTTAACCACCTGATCAAATCCCTCTATGGCCTCCGTAGGGTCCTCCGACTCCAACAGTCCTGCATTAAGTTGAGAAGGTGGTTATGTGGTTCATTCATGTGTTGCTTGCGTTGATGTATTGCTTGTGCTGATGTGTTGCTTGTGTTGATGTGTTGCTTGTGTTGATGTGTTGCTTGTTTTGAATGTGGTGCAGATGTATTGGTGGGTCTCCTCCAACTCCAACAGGCCTGCATGGGGTTGAGAAGGTGGTTATGTGGTCCATTGAGGTGTTACTTGTTTTGAATGTGCTTTGGATGTATTGGTGTGTTGCTTGTTTTGGATGTGGTGTGGATGTTGTGTAGTTCATCAAGGTGTTGCTGGGCGTGAATGTGGTGTGGATGTATTGGTGGGTATCCTCTAACTTGGCCACTTGACCACCTGATCAAATCCCTCTATAGCCTCCGTAGGCTCCTCCTACTCCAACAGACCGGCACGGGGTTAACAAGGTGGTTGTGTGTTTCGTTGTTGTTTTCTTGTTGTGAATGTGGTGTGGATGTATTGGTGGGTCTCCTCCAACTTCAACAGGCCTGCATGAGGTTTAAAGGTGGAGCACTACATTCAAATGTACATTTTCATTTTCATCTACATTCACATCTACGTTTACATATAAATCTACATATAACTAGGGACCGGCATATCATATGATGTTGACCCAAGGCAAATATGATATTGTATATTTAAGGTAACTTTAGCCTAGTCAGACTGCTGTCATCATATGATATCATATGATATTACATGATCTGATATCATGTTGCCATTCCCTACACATAACTCGATATCTGCATCTACTCTGACATTGTCATTGGCATTGACAACAGTTTTTCCACAAAGAATACTTCTTATATAGTGAGGGAGGGAGTTTCATCCCGGCCTACACAAAAACATCACCCCAAAAGTATGTATGTATGCTCCATTATTGTGGCACCACACATCACACCACACATCACACCATTTACAATGCTAGTGGACTACAGCATGCCTCACCCTTAGAGCCACACCACACCACACCACACCATTTAAAATGCTAGTGGACTACAGCATGCCTCACCCTTAGAACCAAACCACACCACATCACACCACACAGCACCACACCACGCATCACACCATTTAAAATGCTAGTGGACTACAGCATGCCTCATCCTCAGAGCCACACCACACCACACATCACATCACATCACACCATATAAAATGCTAGTGGTCTACAGCATGGCTCACCCTTCGAGTTGTAGTACTGGTTTTCAATGTCAACATCCTGCAGGGGAAGGTAGAAGAGGGTGGAGCGGTAGGTGGTTCTTAGAGGAAGGTGGCGGGTTCAGTAGAGGTGGTGGTGGTGGAGGTGGAGGGGATGAAGAGGGTGGAGCGGTAGGTGGTGCTTAGAGGAAGGTGGCGGGTTCAGGAGGGGGCTGTGGTGGCGGTGGTGGTGTAGGTGGTGGTGTAGGTGGTGGTGGTGATGGTGGAGGTGATGGTGGAGGTGGTGGTGGTAAAGGTGCAGGGGATGGTAGAAGAGGGCAAAGTACTAGGTGGTGCTTAGAGGAAGGTGGCGGGTTCAGTAGGGGACTGTGGTGGTGATGGTGGTGGTGGTGGTGGTGGTGTTGGAGGTGATGGTGGAGGTGGTGGTGGTGGAGGTGCAGGGGATGGAAGAAGAGGGGGAAGTGGTAGGTGGTGCTGAGAGGAAGGTGGCGGTGGTGGTGGTGGTGGAGGTGGTGGAGGCGCAGGGGAAAGTAGAAGAGGATGAAGTGGTAGGTGATGCTGAGAAGAAGGTGGCGGGTTCAGTAGGGGTCTGTGGTGGCGGTGATGGTGGTGGTGGTGGAGGTGCAGGGGATGGAGGAAGAGGGTGAAGTGGTAATTGGTGCTTAGAGGAAGGTGGCGGATTCCTGTTTCGTGAATTTTTGCAGAGTCAGCCCTCTTGCTTTCTGTTACCCCCTTCCTCTCAGCAACCTTGGCCTGGACAAGCCTTTAAGCTGTATAACCTGCTTAATATGCTCCCTGAGTCCCGGGTTTCACTGGGTACGAGGGGTCTTGGAATTGGAAGACAGGGTTGTGAATTTTTGCAGAGACAGAAAGGGGTCGTGAAATTTTGCCGAGTCAGTCGTCTTGCTTTCTGTTACCCCCTTCCTCTCAGCAACCTTGACCTGGACAAGCCTCTAAACTGTATAGCCTGCTTAATATGCCCCCGGAGTCCCTGATTTCACAGCAAAGTCGATTTTGAACTCGGTACAGATACATCTTTCACCTACTTCCTTGCCTCTACGCTCAGCGCTCTCTTTGCGCTCCGCTATCTGACAAGGTCTTGGCCCCCACCACAATGGGAGCTGTGCTGGTGACGTCTTCAACTCTTTCTCGCAAGGCTCTTTAATCCTCTCCTCTTACATGCCCTGGGCCCCTTTCCTCTCAGCAACCTTGACCTGGGCAGGCCTTTAAACTGTCTAACCTGCTTAATATGTTCCCTGAGTCCCTGGTTTCACCGGGTATCACACACACACACACATACATACATACATATATACATACATACATACACCCCCCCCCCTCCCCACCCCCCACACACACCCCAACACATACACACACACACACACACACACACACACACACACACACACATACATACACACACACCGTATGCACCCTGAGTTCCGGGTTTCACGAAGTATCGCAGGATGGGTCTTGGAATTGGGAGACGACCAGCCCAGAGTTGGCTGAAAAACCATGTAACGATTCAAATTCAAATTCATATTCACATACAGGCCACTCCCAGGTGAGGGGTTGTGGACAGAAAACGATGACTAACTATGACTAAATAAACCATTTTTAAAACGGGCCAGTCCCAGCACCTTATTCTTTAAATCTGTCTTTGTAGACTTTTGCTATCAAATGGAATCTTTCAAAATTCTCCATGCCATGCTGTTCAAATTAGGAACTTTCTCCTACCACCCTGCTACTACCCTACTTTCTACCACTTTCTCCTACCACCCTGCTACTACCCTACTTTCTACCACTTTCTCCTACCACCCTGCTACTACCCTACTTTCTACCACTTTCTCCTACAAGAAATGAGGGAGAAAACAGGGAGAAGAAAAAAATGAGGAGAAGAGAACAGAAGGGAGAAAAAGGGAGAACGAAAACAGGAGATAGAAATAGAAGGGAGAAAAAAGGGAGCAGAAAAAAAAGGCGAGAAAAGGGAAGGGAGAAAAAGGGAGAAGAAAAACAGGAGAAGACAAGACGGAGAAAATGGGAAAAGAAAAAAACGGAGAAGACATTAAACCGAAGGGCGAAAAATTGATGTAAGAAAAAACTGCTATTAACCTAAACGAGTTACACAAAAGTATAATAAAAATAATGCACTTGCCACCTACATCAATTTATAAAAACTTGATCATACAAAAAATGCAATACCATAATTTATACAACTTTCACCTACCACCACTGCACGACCCTACTTTCTAACTTTCTCCTACCACCAGCTAATACCCTACTTTATACCCACTTTTCTCCTAACCCCTGATATACCCTACTTTCTACCACTTCTCTCTACCAACCCTTGCTACTACACTATCTTTCTACACTTTCTCATACCACCCTGATACTACCCACTTCTACCATTTCTCCTACCAACACTGTATTACCCTACTTTCTACCACTTTCTCCTACCACCCTGCTACTACCCTACTTTCTACCACTTTCTCCTACCACCCTGCTACTACCCTACTTTCTACCACTTTCTCCTACCACCCTGCTACTACCCTACTTTCTACCACTTTCTCCTACCACCCTACTACTACCCTACTTTCTACCACTTTCTCCTACCACCCTACTTATACCCTTCATCTCTGCTCACCTCCTTCCCCTGCTCCTCCTCCAATTACTAAAATCCATAGTCATATTTTCAACTTAAAAATTTGATACATCATGTAATGTGGCATTTCCCTCTACTCTTTTACCATTAGAATCAGCTGGACCAAGTTAACTTATACGGGTATTTTATTTTCGATGTGGGGGCTTTCACATACAGGATAAAAATGGAAATTCATACGCCTTACCTTGGGGCGTAAGGTTGAAGGAACCTTCCTCTTAACTTGCACTGGGGAATGGTTACTGTGATGGGTTTTGGTTTCGCAGTCCGCTACTGCACCTGAGCTTGGACTGCCGCGCGACAGCACGGAGGGAAGTTCTCTACCTCTTCCAAGGCAGCAGGTCTGACATTTCAGAACCTCGCAAGGGCTCGAACTGCAGACCTGTCACGTTGATAGATTATACAGAACCAACCAGCCTGAGCTCGATATTGTTACATGCAGGGTCATCCATTACATTCACGCTTCCTTAATATTCCAGAGTGCCAATATCTTGCCAGCCAAATCACAAGGTACAACAACCTCTATTCAATCTGAATGTTGTATCACTACAACAGACTGCAACAAAAACAAAAATCCCATAACTTTCTGTTACCCCCTTCCTCCCTCCTCACCTCCTCCTCCTGCTCCTCCTCAGAGTACTCAAATCCATAGTCTACAAACAGCAGGGCAACAAGGGTAGCTTGGGGTTTGGTCGGTTTGGGGATGGTTTTAGGTTGGTTTGGGATAGGGGGTTTGGACTTGGGGTTTGGGTTTGGTAGTTTAAGGTTTGGTTGGTATGGCAGGTTGGGGTTTGGTTAGTGGCTACAACAACCCCATCACTAGCACCAGTGCTGGTAGTGGTACTAGTGATGGGGTGGTTGTAGCCACTAACCAAGCCCTATCCAAGACAAGTCTTTAAACTGCCTAATCCTCTTATTATGCTCCCTGGTTTCCGTGGGTATCGCACGGGGGCACTTACAATTCGAAGACGGTAAGCAGCCCAGGTTGGCTGAAAAAAAATGTACCAATCCAATCCAAACCTCCTTACATATCGCCTCCCAGGACCGACACTCTACAGCACATATGATCCGTACCACCTCCATCACCACTTCACATATCATCAGTACCTACTCCACCTTTAGCACCAACTGTCATCACCAGTCCCTTGTCCCCCATCAGATCCCAGTGGAATGTATTTCATGCTGTCATCAGTACCAGCAACACGATCAGCAGCAGCAACAAGGAAACCCCCCTTTGATCTGGGAACAGACCTCCCAGATGAATGCTCATCATGAGGACGTGCACCTAGGCAGTCAAGAAGCAAACCACTAGCTACTTATACGCATAGCAAAACTATGTCTGGAAACACAGCGATGGCGTTCGCTGCAGGTTCGAGGGCACTAGGTTCTATCGGAAGCTCGCACCTTCCATATCATCGTCCGACATGGTTGCAACGAGCTTTTAGCAAGCTCCTGGTATCGGCAAAGTAAGTGGGGGAGTAAGTCGATGCTTTTTGTTTCGCTCAGGATCTTGAGCTTGGAGGGATCCTGGACACTGACGACCTCGCAAATGGAAGTTGGCGTGGCTTGGAGTCGTTTCGTTTTTCGGACCCATGATTTCGAAATATTGGGTTGCCGAACAGGGGCCCTGTTGCACTATGACGAACTCCATTGGCGATTGGCGATTGGGGAACTGGTCGTAACCAAGGGCCGACGTTGGTTCATAGCTCCTGACAGTTGGGGTCGGTGTTTATATGTTGGAATCCTGTTGGAACGATATTGCTCGCTCGCGTTCGCTCCTCCCCTCCCCCACCCCCTCCTACAGAAGTTTCCTTTCCATTGCATGAAACTATACGAACTGAACACGGGTGCAAGGCACAAGTGAGGTGAGGTGAGCAATCCTTGTTAGTACTAGTTAGCTCAAAACTGAAGGGAGCAGACCATCAGTGTGCTTGAAGCATGTTGGAACTTGCAAGTGCCTGTTGGTCTCAGCCAAGGTAGACTACTTGCTACCACTTGTATTCTCAGTATTTTCCTTACCAGTATCAACCATTCCAAATCCATGGTGCAGGTCACGTGATCATGCATGGAAGGAAAGCTGTTCTTCTTTGACCAGACTGGTAAGTTCCATCAATGTTCCTGTTAGGTGTATCTGCGTGTATCTATCTTCCTTTGTAGCCCAGGGTTGACCCCAGAGAATCCCACACCATAATTTCCAGGGGAGCCTTTCAACAGTCCTCTGAGCTTAAGGACTTTTAATGACCTCGGTAAGTGCAACTGCATCTGACATTGCAAACCACTAGTCAGCTAAATCACCTGAACGTCATTTGCTTGAACTTGTTTACGTGGCTCCAGCCTTTAAGGCTGCTCGCCATCTCTAGTGATGTACGGGTACCGATAATCGATTCAAATCAAAGCATTATTCATTTATTATAAAAAAATATTGATCCAATCTCTTCAGTCTTCATACGATCATTGGTAAATTCTCATGACCTCCCACCTCTGGATTGCACATCAAGTAATGTAGAGGAGTCATTTTGTTCTCAGTTTGGGAACTCAGGCTCTGATAATTATATCTGGCATTCAAAGGGACTTCATCGCTACATACATACATTACATACATACATTACATGTTAAAGTCTACTTGACACCGCGAGGGTGTATGAGACTCTGTGCTTTAAACAAAAAGAAAAGGCACCCACAAAGCAAAAAACCCCATTACATCAGGGGTGTGTCGAGGACAAACAAACCAAGCTCCCAACCACCATTTTGGTGGCGTAGGTATTAAACCCCCTAGAGCCGGACCCAGATCTCAACCACTTACAGTGGCGGAGGTAAGAAGCTAACAAATGAGAAGTCACAAGAAGAAAAGAAAAAAAGGGATAATAAATTACGGTGCCACTAAGCAGTCCAGGGCTTCCTGTCTTGCTCGAGGCGAATATCATTATAAAAAGGGCACTCAAACATATGCATTTCATCCTCAGGTTTTTGGAACCCACACATTTGACAGTGTCTCATTGAACGAGGGATGTGTGCTCTATCCACCACCCTCATTCTTTATGTGTTCAGCCAATGGGAACCCATTCTAAACTGTGCTATAGAACGAATCTGATCCTGCTTATGTAAGGCAGATGTAAAGGGAAGCAAGCCATTCTCATCATTGCTGTTGGCTGCGAACCATTTCTGGTATCGGAGGCGTTTAAAGCCAACCCTTCTCTCGTCAGGGATGTCTCTGACTGCATTGGTGTCACTTGGGTACTTAAACCTCCATGACTCAAAAACTGCAGACATAATACCTTCGACATCGACAGCCTCCAAAATGTTGAGGTTTTTACTGGATCCTAGCTTGTGGAGAGCACAACGTAAGTCATGAACCCAGCCAGTGTTGGAATCAAAAGATTCCTCAAGAGCTATTCTAATGAGATCCTCAGGTTCTTTATCTATGGTCTTGTTCCAGAAGCGCAAAGCTTGTTTAAGCCAAGCAAAACACAACGGGGTTCTACCCAGCTCTTCCATGATAATATTAGATGTAGTAGATTGGCAAACACCCAACATTTATTTAAGTATACCTCTATGCCATTTCTCACAAGCATGGTCATTTGAGATAAGTGTGTTGTTCAGAATAGAAGGAGCCCACACCTCACATCCAAAATTCAGGATAGGTTGTACAAGAGAATCAAGCAGGTGGGTGAGAATATCAATATTGTATATCTCCATAGTATGGCATCGCCTACGGAGCATGTGGTGAGCCTTTTGGGCCTTAGCGAGCATCCTAGAAAAAGCAGCTTTTGCACGATTGCTTGAGTCACCATCCACAAAGACGGATCCCAGGTAGATAAAAGATAACTTTGTAGAAAGCTGTGCTCCATCATAGACAAATTTGTAATCAGGATCCATACGGGCCTCATCACAGAATTGCTTGTTGAAAACGACAATCTCAGTTTTCTTTATATTCACAGCCATCTTAGTAGCCTCGCAGAAATCTCTCAGGCAGTCAAGCATCGCTTGCATATCTGCCGGGGATTCTGCCATTATAGCTAGGTCATCAGCATAAAGTAACAATTGCAGAATCTTTCCCCTAAGCTCAGCCCCTACATTTGGGAGCTTGGATTAGAGGAACGATTCAATTCTATCAATGAACAGACCGAATAGGAGTGGGGATAGGGGGTCTCCTTGTTTAACTCCTACAAGGGATGGAAAGGAGGATCCAATGTCCCCATGTAGGCGAACTTGGTAAACGACATGATTATACATGGACTTCAGAATACTAAGATAGGGGTCTTTGACTCCTAGCCTTGCTAAGCAATCCCATAGCAAGTCTCTGTTGACCCAATCATAAGCCTTCTTGAAATCGACAAAAGCCACAAAGAGTGGTTTTTTCTTCTCTCTAAATTTATCTACAATATGGTGAAGAATGAATGATGCATCCGCAGTACCCCTACCACTTCTAAATCCATATTGGCCAGCGGCTCGGAGGTTGAATTCTTCTGACCAATCATCTAGTCTACGTAGCATGCAAAGGGAGAAGATCTTTCCTATGGAGTTGCTGACCGCAAGACCTCGATAGTTGTCCTTGTCATAAACACTGCCTTTGGATTTGGGTACGGGTACCAAGGCAGCTGCAGCCCATTGACTAGGGTAAGAGGTCTTCCAGATGAGATTAAACAGGTTAGTCATAGCTTGTACAAATCGGGAGTTGGCCTCATGGGAAGCAAATCTGTACCATTCTGCAGGGATACCATCTACCCCGGGGGAGGAGTTCTTCCGTAGGGATTGGAGAACAGAAAACACGCTACATTCAAAAATCACATGATACTCATCTTCATCGGCAAAGGGGGTGGGATAGGAATTAAGGAGGGGGGAAGCTAGTCCTCAGGAAGCCAGTCCCCAGTGAATCAGAAACCTATACCCTGAACCCTAAACCCGAGGAGATCTGATTCACTGGGGACTGGCTTCCTGGGGACTAGCTTCCCTCCACCGTGGGATAGCCAGTTATATATTTGCCAGGTGTTGCCTGCATTGCCTTGTTTGCCAGGTTTAACAAGATCTTACCGGGTCCAGGGATTCCAGGCCGGGGTTGCCAATCAAGGTAGCTCACAAATAAACAGTATGCCTTATTACGAGGCGTGAGGTTGAAGGGGGCAGCCCGTTTGCTTGCACTGGGGCCAAACACCAAACCAACCACCAAATCATTACGGTCGTCGTCATCGACAAAATATGACCCTTTTCCTCGCCCATCTGTCTACATCCCCTGTCATATACGAGTGGGCTGTGCATTACAGTTGAACTGTGTTTCCAAGAACGGGCTTTAAATTCTTCTTCATCCGAGTAAGAATATTGATCTACCGGCATTTTGGCGGGCTGGGCTTACGAAAAGATGCCAAATGGTACGAAGAGCCAGTCAATTTGTCAACTGCCGAAGACGTTTACCAGCTGAATGGCTGGCTGAAGCCATGCAACCTGGTTCAAGAACTACTTTTCACTGCTGTTTACTTCACATGGAACATCCTACTGTATAACTTGATTACAACGGCCTAAGACGGCGAGGAGCTAGATTGCTGGGTGAAGCTACCTAATCGAAGTCAAGTTGAAGCGTCATGCAGCATGGATTCATGCTCGTAGATTTGTGAGATTGGAGTTTCACTGGACAGTGTGGTTTCAGTGTTTGAAACGATTGCCGGAGCCTACTTATCCTCGGTCGCAGACTCCAGATACGCAGCCAAATTCCTGACTAGGGCTACGCTCAACTGCAACTTCGTTAATACCTCTAATCAGCCTATGATGTAAAATTCGTGCCCTGGAGGCTCGTATTCCTTACAGCCTTGCTACTGATTTAAGCCAATTCAAGTTTGATGTTATTAGATGACAGTACAAGCTGAGACCTTATATTAGGGAGCTACTAATTCCGCACATGATTTCTTGGAACATCACAAATCCATAGACATTACCAGGAATCAGGGGACAGTGGCATCGGTCCAGTTCATCATTACAGAACGGAGAGCTTGATATACCAAAAACTGAACCATTAATTAAATGTATGTACACAGAAATATACAACTCCCAGGAGCAAATTAGTGGGGGGTGGAAATGTACAACTACCAGGGAAGATTTACTAGGAAGTGCAAATATACTGGAGAGCAAATTTACTGGGGGGTGAACTTGGTGGCAGAGGCGAAGGCGTTGTTGACGCCAGGGTCAGCCAAGTGCTCGGACAGGTTCTCCAGGGGTCCCTTTCCAGTGACAATAGCCTGGACGTAAAAGCCGAACATGGAGAACATAGCCAAGCGGCCGTTCTTGATTTCCTTGATCTTCAACTCAGCAAAGGTCTCGGGGTCGTCAGCCAGAGACAGGGGGTCGAAGGGTCCTCCGGGGTACAGGGAGTCAAGTCCCTCAACACCGGGGGCCTCACCAGCGTTACGGAAAGACTCAGCCTGGGACATGACAACAACCTGGAAGGCCAGGATGGCGAGGATGCTCTGGGCATGGATCAGGCTCTCGTTACCTGGATATGGGAAGAGGGAGAGGAGAGGCAGTCAGACAAGAGCAATGAGGGGCAATCATAACTAGGTGGGTGAGACACCAGGGCATGCTGTGCAAAAAGTGAACTCAATTCAAGCCCTGGCAATATGGGGTATGTCAATACACATGCACCCACAATAAAGCCATGGAATGTGAGGGGGGTACACCATGAGACGCCAACTTGTCTAACAA
This sequence comes from Chlamydomonas sp. ICE-L, assembly GCA_013435795.1. Classification (NCBI taxonomy): domain Eukaryota; kingdom Viridiplantae; phylum Chlorophyta; class Chlorophyceae; order Chlamydomonadales; family Chlamydomonadaceae; genus Chlamydomonas; species Chlamydomonas sp. ICE-L. The sequence continues at coordinate 126,197,016 of JACBWV010000610.1, read as the reverse complement.
TAAATACACCTCTGCATTAGGGTTACATCACAGTCTCAGCCGCATCTCCCAGCCCCCTACTCCCGAAGGAGCCAATATTTGAGCACGAGGCAAATTAAAAAAAAACTCACCGAGGTAGTCAAGTCCACCCTCAGCGAAGATCTGTGACCCGGCCTTGAACCAGACTGGCTCTGCGATGGGAAAGGCATCCTTCAGGAGCTCGGGGAAGATGCATCCCAGGGCACCAAGCATGGCCCAGCGGGCATGGATGACCTCGGTGGTCCTGTACCTAGAGAAGGTCTCAGGGTCCGCAGAGAAGCCAGCGGTGTCCTGTAACCGTGAAGGGCGCAGTTGGTCAGACAGGGGGAAGGGTGCAGGAGGGTGTGTGTGTGGGGGGGGGGGGGGTACAAGTGGGAGGGGGGTGCACGTCGTCGTATGTCGTAGTGGTGGCCTGAGGTGTGGAAGGCGAGAGGGGACAGGGTTAACAATCGAGACAAGCCTCGTATCGATTGTTGCCTTGAAGGTGGTGTCCGAGGGGGCGGAACGGGGAACGGGCAGGGGAAATTGCCCCATCCCGGTTGAACACACTGCTAGGTGCTGGACGGGCGCAATTAGTTAACATGGGAAGGGGCCGATGGAAGACGAGGAGATGTGTCGTATGGACGCGAGACTTAAAGCTGGGGATATAAGTACATGGTGTCTCTCTGCTGGATTGAACAGGAGATCAGGCAATAGTGTGCCCCTAATAGGAGGGCCGACGCAGTTGCGTCCCACCCCACCCCAGGAATCCAATCGGCACCTACCCATCCGTAATCTCCGGGGAACTCGCCAGTCAGGTAGCTGGGGGTATCACCTACGTGGCACAGCAAGCAATCGCATCAGTCAATCGGCTCACCCCAGAGCAAGTGGTGACGAAGAAACGGTTGAGGTACCATCAACGATTTGCGATCCAGATCTTGCAGAGTCCGACATAAAAAACATCCATGCATTCCCAGAGCATGAAATCTCCACCAATAGTCATTGTTACAAACAGGCATCAGTCATTGCATCCACAGCTGGTGTACGGTGCACTCACCGGAGAAGGGGCCCAAGTACTGGGGCCTGTCAGGGCCATACCACAAGGAGTCGGAGGTGGTCTTCTTGGCGACAGTGCGGCGAGCCTCTACGACCACAGACTTGCGGCTAGTCTTGGCAACGATGCCAGACTTCTTCATGAGGGACATTGTGGACATTTTCAGATTTTTGTGGGGTAAAGGCAGACGAAACTGGTAAGGTATCTGGACGGTCAACCGGGGAGCTTTATGCTGGAGATCGAGGGGGGCAGGTTGGGGCTTAGTGTGAAGGGGCATGCCACACGTGGCAGGGATCCGACGCTCGATATTCTAGCGCGAAGGCACGCAAAACGCACGCGACAGAAGAGAGGGCGCATGCTTTTGACGAGCTTGAGGCATGCGCTGGGCGGAAAGCGTACAAGGAATCTTCACCGAAGCTGATTGCTGTTCGTCAGATGTTCTAGGTGTCCGGAGCACAGTTGGGATGGTCTTCGTCAGAGCCCAGAGCTGTGTGGCTACTTCGGGCACTCGTACGCCTACGCCCGCCCCCCCCCCCCCCCCCCCCCCCCCCGCCCCCACACACAGACACACAAACACACAGAACTAATTCAGCTATCGCATATCCCGGTAGTTAGAAAACGGCAATATGACATAATGTCGGCAGTATTACTAGGTTAAAGTTACGATTTATATACAATTTCAAATGGTGCAGTTTGTACGATATCATATGATATCATACTCGTCTTAAGTCAGCATCATATGATGTGCCGGTCCCTACATTTAATGTAATTAGTTGCTACTGAGTACTGACTTGTCACTGATATATTATGTATGGGGGATTGCGGCTCTCTTGTAGGAAGTCTTCGCATGTCTGCACACAATTTTCTGTTATTCACCGGGTTTTCCCGGTCCACCTAGAGTGACTTAGAGTGCAAAGGTCTCCCGCCCTGTATCACTGTACTGCCTGTGCCGCTGCCAGCTATGGCACGGACTCCATGGCCGGTACCCTGTGGTACCGCGCCATCTCAGTACTTACTCCTAGCGCATTGATTGAATGCTTTATCTACTGTAACGATCTTATCCTCCAAGACTTCCCTTCGTCACTGTGCACTTCATCACTACACATAGCTCCGGAAAACCAAAGGCTACGGTCCCTTCGCTGCTAGATTGGCCTTCGCTTCGGTACTACGCCGAGCAAAGGACATTTTGACTGTTGTCGTGCGCTCATCTCAACATTTGAAAGGATTGAGTAAGCCTCTCCAACCCTGTGACATTAACTTCCCCCGTGCGGAACATCTTTTGTGCACAACCATCATCCGCGTCCGGATTGATTAAGCTCCGTCGAGCAGAGAAGCTGTCCTACAGCACCAGTGTCAGCGTATACTACTAGAACACGAGTGCCATACAGGCATCTGATTCAGATGCCTGTATGGCACTCGTGTTCTAGTAGTATACGCTGACAATAATGCATGTCCCGGGAGGAGAACAGATTACCCAGAGGTTCCACTAAACCACAGCCAAGCTTTTTCGGCTATGGTCTTACGCTGGGGGCAACTTAGTACTGATCAGACCCGCAACCCGCCTGTGTACAGCGACCTTCAGGGGAGGATCGAACCCCCCCTTTTCCTCCCGAGTCAGGCATTATTATCAGCGTTTACTACTAGAACACGAGTGCCACACAGGTATCTCATCACGCTGCCACTAATGCCTGACTCGGGAGCAAAACGGGGGGGTTCGATCCTCCCCAGAAGGTCGCCGTACACAGGCGGGTTGCGGTTCTGAACAGTACTAAGTTGCCCCCAGCGTAAGACCATAGCCGAAAAAGCTTGGCTGTGGATCAGTGGAACCTCTGGGTAATCTGTTCTCCTCCCGGGACATGCATTATTCTCAGCGTATACTACTAGAACTCGAGTGCCATACAGGCATCTGATCAGATGCCTGTATGGCACTCGTGTTCTACTAGTATACGCTGACAACCAGTCGCAAGACAACAACCCAAGACCACTGCGCCCCCCCTCCCCCCCCCCCCCCCCCCCCCCCCCCCCCCCCCCCCCTCCTCACTCTCTCACTCCCGTTGCATGGCAACCTCAGCCGCTCTCAACCACCTCCCACGAAAAACTACACTCCCAGATTTCGAGTTTCGTTTCCAGCTCAAATATACTACTGCTCACCCCTGACATCCTTTATTCCCCCTCCTTCGCGTCGATATCAGCATGTTTAGCGGTGCTCTCACGCGTTTTATGACTTGGTGACTACTTATGTACTCCCTTAGAACTATCGGCCCTGACAGCTTCCCATAGTGATAGCTTCCCGTAGAACTGTGTCATCCTTTGGTGACTCAGTGTCAGCTTCCTATTGACTGCCTGTCTCTCCGGTCTTACCGGTCTCTCCCTGACACGTTCTGTATTGTGCGGTGTCAGGTTGACAAGATCCTGACTTAGGGTCTATTCAGGTTACAGGCATCCACTTCGCCCACCGCTGGTGTCCTTTAGTGTCCGTCCTTGCTTGTAACGATATCCTTGTCTCCGTGTATAGATTGGTGCGTCTGTTCCGCTGCTTTAATCTACTGTCCACTCTACCGGAGTGATTACAAAGCTGATAGGTTATTGGGCTCTGCATTGCTACCACTGCTTTAATAATGCAACTTCCGCGAGGGCCTGCTGCCGGCTTTGTGAAACTTACCAAACTCAATGGTCTTTCATGGGCTCGTGGTATCCGCAGCGTCATTGTGAGCAATGGCTGCGACCGAATCCTCCCAACGGAGGTGAAGGTTCCTCTGGATTGGCTAGACAACTGCGCGCCAGCGGCCTCTGCTGCCGGAGAGGAGGATCCTTCCGCCATTAGGGAAGTAACCCGCCCCGATCAATCCGCCAACTTTGCGGTTCCTTCTCCCATTGTTCGACGCCTTTCCTCTGATGTTGAGGATGTCCTGATGAAACTGTGTTGTGTACAGACACAGATCATCGATGGTACAGAGGAATTCCTGCATCCTCGTTGCGTCCCTTTCAATTATGATGAGGACTACTCTGATAGTCCTGATGATGAGGATGACTTGAAGAGTGCTACGAGTGCTGACTTCGGTGGAGTGACTCCATCTGCTGCTGCCACTCGTGTCTTCGAGACCTCTACTGTTTCGCCGGTGTATGAGTCTGCTCATGAGCAGTTGCCTGGGTACAAGCCTGAGCCTTCATCTGCGCCTCCCCTTGAGTTGCCCCCGGTTCACCAGGAGGTGGCTAAGCCCGCTTTGCTGAAGGGCTCTTCTTCCTTCACCACTACATCTGTTCCCATGGAGCGTGGCCTCCCTGGTTACCACACTCGCTCACGCGAAGCTGCTGGTTCTTCTGCCCGCACATCTGCTGCTGGTGCTTTCCTGGAGCCTCCTCCGCCTCCGCCGGTGGAGCTGCCTCCAGCTCCTGGTCCTCCTCCTATGCTGCATACGCGGTCATGCGAGGCATGGGAGCATCTGCTCACTGGCGGATCTCCTCCGCCTTTGACCTTGCGGGACTACCGCCTGATCAACCAGGATCGGCAGGATGGTGAGTCCTTGAACCGCTCTTTGTACGGTCGGATGGATATGCAGGCTACAATGGCGAATGTTAGTGTGAAATTGAAGCATCGCCGAGTAATGGCTTTCTCTGAGCTTGGTACCAGGTGTCGTTCTTTTCTTGGTCCAGTTCATTTAGGGATCCTCTATCCCCCTGAGCGTGGTGTTCCCCTTGGTGGAACGAGGCGTCATGAACACGAAATGCGTGGTTATCAGTTTGTGCAAGTGCCTGCTCCTCTGTGTCCTGTTAGTCCAGATTTCGAGCTTGTCATGAGTGTTGCGAGGTCCATTCCTGTGATTAGGAATCTAGATGACCAGCGCGCTTTTGACGCTGGTCTTGCTGCAGAGTACTTCATAGCGCTTCGTAGGTCCTTATCCCCTGTACCTTCTTCGGTTGGAGCTGGGTCTCATTCCCCCATTCATGGTGAGTCTCGGTTTGATCCTGCACTGTTGGGTTTCAGTGCACTGCCTCTTGAACGTCAGGAGTTCATGTGCTTGACTATGATGCTTGCGACCATGGAGGATGATATGGTCAAGGTGTATCAGGACTTCGCCACTCCTCGGGATATCCTTTTGGATATCCGGAAGACGCAGTCCGATGCCCTTGCCTCTAGAGTCCCTCTCATGCGTCTCGAGCTTCATAGTGCGCACATGGGCCCTTCTGATCGAGTAGATGATTTCTTTCGCATGGTTCGAAGTCTGTGCACTGACCTCCGCAGTGCTGGACATCCTGTCACTCAGCGCCACGCCATGGAAACCATTTTAAATGGTATCCGCTTGATCAGGTTCGAGTCGCTGCGAATCCAATATGGCATGATGATAGCGAACCATCAGACTGTCGAGTACTGGTCTTGTCTTGAGGCATATAGGTCGCTTGATATCTTGAACATTGCCCTCCCCAAGTCCGATTCCAGGCATCCTGGTTGGTCCCGGGACTCTCCCCAGGTTCCTGCCAATGCTGCGTTTCAGCGTGGGCAGGGCTCTGGTTCTCAGGGTTCTGGTTCCAACAAGAGGCGTCTGGATTGCACTTGGGATCAGATACCATTAAGGCACTCGTGTCCTAGTAGTACAGCTGACAATAATGCATGTCCCGGGAGGAGAACAGATTACCCAGAGGTTCCACTAATCCACAGCCAAGCTTTTATGGTCTTACGCTTGGGGCACCTTTGTACTGATCACACCCGCAACCCGCCTGAGCACGGCGACCTTCTGGGGAGGATCGAACCCCCCCGTTTTCCTCCCGAGTCTGGCATTATTGTCAGCTGTACTAGTAGGATACGGGTGCCTTAATGGCATCTGATCAGATGCCTTTCACGCACTCGTGTCCTAGTAGTACAGCTGACAGGGCCCATGCCTCAGCAAGACGACCCACTCGGAGGACCGCTGTTTCACGAAGCATCCGCACCTGCGAAGGACCAGGCCTGGTACACCGGCTACTGCTCCGGTGCCCATGGCCTTGGCCCTTCCAGGTGTGCTTACTCCGAGGCAGCTGGCCTCCTTGCAGGCTCAGATTGATGGGTATGCTTTGAACAAGAAATAGGAGGTAAGCTCTGTCTTTTTCTCTTGCACTGCGAAATTCTCCAATGTCTGTAGCCCAAGCCTGTCTGAGGGTGTCTGGCATGTTGATTCTGGAGCTGGAATGTCAATCACAGGTGATAAGTCTTTGTTCACTGTGTTTCATGCTTCTGAGACTGGGCCAGCAGTTAAATTTGGTGATGGTGTGGTTCAACGGTCTGTGGGTCAGGGTTCTATTGTGTTATGTAGTGATTGGTTACCAACACCAATCACTTTAAACAATGTTCTCTACATCCCTCACTGTCCGGTGAACCTCATGTCAGTCAATGCTGTTGCTCATGCTCACAACTGCAAGATTTCTTTTGATAGTCTTAGTTGTACTGCCACTCAGGGCTCTTATATTCTCTGGTCCTTCCCTGCTTCCAGTGATGGTGTGTACAAGTTTGCATGTAGGCCTTGTCACACACGGGGTTTGTATGGTGCTGATGATTATCCAGCTTTTGCACTTGATGTTGATGAGGATGGTGGAGTTGTGATCCCTACCACTCCTGAATGGTTGTGGCATAGGCGGCTGGGTCACCCTGGTTATGATGCCCTGCACACCCTTGTCAGGAGAGGTATGGTTCAAAACTTGCCCCTCACTCTCAAACAGGTGGAAAGACTGGCTAAGATCCCATGTGATGCTTGTCAAAAGGCTAAGGCAAAACGTATCCCTTTTCCTAAAGCAAGCAACACTAAGGTCCATGCACCATTACACCGCCTCCATTTGGACATCATGGGACCATTTCATATTAAGGGCTTGCGTGGGGAGTTTTATGTTCTGTGTCTCACTGATCAACACTCTGGCTATGCTGAGGTGTTGTGCTTGAGAACCAAGGATGAAGCTCCCTTAGCAGTTCAAACTACCATCCTCAGATGGATGACTCAGCTACATGGCTTTGTTTTCAAGTGTCTTAGGTCTGACAGGGCTAAGGAATTTTTAGTGAAGTGGTTTGAGGATTGGTTAGAATCTATTGGAGCAGTGCATGAATTGTCTATGGCTTACTCTGCTCAGCAGAATGCAACTGTGGAACGGTACAATGGGGTCCTTCAGAACATAGCTAGGAGCATCCACTTGGAGTCGAAGCTTGCTAAGTCGTTCTGGCCCTATGCCTTTCTCGCTGCTTGTTACCTACGCAATCGGCTGCCTAATCAGGGTGACAATACTCCTTATGAGTTGTTCTTTGGGGTTCTACCTGATGTATCGTTATTGCGTGTGTTCGGGTGCCCTTGCTATGTTACCTTAGTCAACGGGAAGAAGCGCAATAAGCTAGACGAAAGGGCGTTATCTGGTAGACTGGTTGGGTATTCTCTGGTGAGTAAGGGTTATTTTGTTTGGGTTCCTAAGTTGCGCCAGGTGGTAGAGAGTCGTGATGTGCTCTTCTATGAACAGTTTAGTCATAACTGTATCCCTGGGCTTTCTCCTTATGATGGATCTCAGTATTTTTCTCGCACCCCTGCCACCATCACTGGACATGTGTTTGATGCTACTGACAATGTCCTGGGCCCTTTGCCAACCCCGATTGTCGACCGCTTTACTGGTCATGGGATGACAATGCGTCCCAGGCCACAGACTGATGGTGCTGTATCGCGTGCGGCGGCATTGGGCCAGGGGGAATCTGATGTTCCTTCAAGCTCTAATTTATTCGAATCTCAGGGGGTCGCCAGGCCTTCCTCTGCGCCACGTTTCGTCGGTGAAGTCGTAGGATTAGGACAGCCTCAGGTCATAGTGGAGCCTAGTATAGGTCCGCTGCCCACTAGTCGCCACCCCCCGTCCACCTGTTCGGATAGCTCGCGGGGGTTGTTGATCACTTCGCCCCCTGCTGTCTCTGGTGGTTTACACCGGACCAGTCATGACGACGATGTGGCCGTCACAGATTATGTGAGTGATGACCTCGAACACTGGTCCGGGTCTGATACTGCGTATGGCTGGGGTGTTCCAGTCGACCCAGGCTTCGACGATTTAGAGGCAAAGGAGGCCGACCCTGTTCAACCAGGCATTAGTGCTGCGCTGGGGGTTTTATTACCGGTTACTGCTGATACTGCTGATACTGCTGATACTGCTGATATCCCCGCTGCTCATGTACAAGTACACTGCTTGTACGTGGGGGCTTTTATTTCTACCACTACTGAACTGTCTTATAAAGCTGCAATGTTACCTTCCAACCCTGACAGGGATCTCTGGCTGCAGGCTATGAAGGATGAGATGTCCTCACTCCATGCTCATGGTACTTGGGTACTCACTCCCCAGCCTCCTAGGCAGAGGATTCTATCTGGCTGATGGTTATTTGTCAAGAAAGTTGGGGTTGATGGTTCTTTGCGTTTTAAAGCTCGTTTTGTGGTTAGAGGTTTTCTGCAACGTCCTGGGCTGGACTATCATGATGTATATGCCCCCGTCTCCTCTAAAGCAGGTCTTCGTGTGCTCCTTGCTGCCATCACTCATAGAAAAATGTTTGTGAGGCAGCTGGACATCAAGACTGCATTCTTGAATGCCAAGCTGGAACCTGGTCTGGACCTGTTCTGTCACCAGCCTGAGGGCTTTCATGAACTCGGTCCTGACAATGTTCCCCTTGTGTGCAAGCTGCTAAAATCCCTTTATGGTTTGAAGCAGGCACCCAGGGCTTGGAGCAGGGATGTGAAGCTGGTTTTGGTTGCACACGGTTTTACCATGTGCAAAGCTGAACCTGCTCTGTATTTCAGGAAACATTCTAATGGTGGGTGGAGCTATGTCCTGACCTATGTGGATGATTTTATCTGTGCTTTCAGTGAGTTGCATCATTATGCCTTACTGATCAAAGCTATGGAAGCAGCTGGGTGGGAAGTCAAGGAGATGGGTGTACCTGTCCAGTTCCTCTCATTGGACATGGCTCTTACACTTGACTCTGACGGCAGGTGTGTTCAGATCAGCCTCTCCCAACATTCCTACATTGTTGAGCTGGTGGAGCAGTATGGTCTTACTGCTGCTATGAAGCACAAAGTTTCTGTTCCTATGGCCAAGTGTACTGTCACTGACCCTCCTGGAGAGCCCCTGGCCTCTAATGGCCAGTACCTCTCTCTTGTGGGGGCTTTGCTGTACCTTGCTACCTGCACCAGGCCTGATATTTCTTTTGCTGTGAGCTACCTGTCCAGGTTTTCTGCTCAACCCACTGCACCCCTGTGGGCAGCATCCAAGCGCTTGCTTTTGTATTTGAGAGAGCATTCCCACCTGGGCCTCACTTACACTCACAGCCCTGGTTTCTCTTTTACTGTCTTTAGTGACTCATCCTTTGCTGATGATGGGTCTGACAGGAGATCTTAGACTGGCTATGCTGTGCTTGCTGGGGGCTGCCTTGTGAACTGGATGAGCAAGCGGCAACCCACTGTTGCTGTTAGCTCCAGTGAGGCTGAGTATCAGGCCCTGTCTCAGACTGCCAGGGAGGTGCAATGGTTAAAGAAGTTGCGAATTGATCTAGGTCTGCCTTGTGACCTGGTCACCATTCAGGGTGACAACTTGGGGTCCTTGAGCTGGGCCAATGACTGTCAGCTGCTCCCTCGCAACAAGCACATTGATGTCATCCATCACTATATCCAGGATCTGGTGGAGGATGGCCAATTAGATGTTGCCTATGTTAACACTAAGGACAACTGTGCTGACCCCTTCACCAAGCCCCTTGATCCTATGGTGTTCTGGCGGTTCATTCGCATGTTTGGAATAACTGCTTCTCCTTAAACCAATTTTTTTTGGTTACATGTATTCTAGCCTTTTAGTTACATGTATTCTGGAATTTTTGGTTACATTTTAGGGTTTCTTTGGTTACATTTCGAGTTTCTTTTGATTATCATTGCTTGGCATTAGGTTCCTATTACCGGATCGGGTCTTCTATACCGTTGTTACCCGACTTTGATATTTAGTTTCTCCTCTTGGCATTTTTTGGTTCTTTGCCTTGCTTCATACCTTCCTTTCTGCCCTTTGGGTTTCCTTCGGAGTTTCTCTCGATTTTTTCGGAGTTCTTTGATTTTTTTTTTCGTTTGTTCCATATAGTTTTATGTCCCCAGTGCCATAGGTGGAGTAGTAGTATTGTATGTCACCTGTGTCATAGGTGGAGTATCAGCATGTTTAGCGGTGCTCTCACGCGTTTTATGACTTGGTGACTACTTATGTACTCCCTTAGAACTATCGGCCCTGACAGCTTCCCATAGTGATAGCTTCCCGTAGAACTGTGTCATCCTTTGGTGACTCAGTGTCAGCTTCCTATTGACTGCCTGTCTCTCCGGTCTCACCGGTCTCTCCCTGACACGTTCTGTGTTGTGCGGTGTCAGGTTGACAAGATCCTGACTTAGGGTCTATTCAGGTTACAGGCATCCACTTCGCCCACCGCTGGTGTCCTTTAGTGTCCGTCCTTGCTTGTAACGATATCCTTGTCTCCGTGTATAGATTGGTGCGTCTGTTCCGCTGCTTTAATCTACTGTCCACTCTACCGGAGTGATTACAAAGCTGATAGTCGACACCAACAAGATGGATATGCCGCCATGCCCCAGAGTCGATGGCAAGGGAAACCTTGACTCCTTCGCAACCTCGTACAAGGAAATGACCAGTCCTATGCTGGACAACATCTGTAGGAGCTCCGTGCTCGATGGGGACGTAGACATCATTCCCCCTAGCGAGCCCATAAATGGAATGCATTACCCATCAGACTCTCTCGACCACAGGATCACTGCATTCAGCAACTTTCTTGCAATGGACCACATTTGCGACTCAGTACATGCATCTATTGCTGCAATCCTTCGGGACCGCACAAACAGTGCTGCATCTGCACTGCGATACCTGAGAAGAGGGTATGGATCGGGATTCAAGCTTATCTCTTCTACCCCGATTAAACAGCCCTCTTCCATTCTCATAACACTGAACTTCTCTCGCCACTCTATCCATCGCCATGCAGCTCTTCCTGTCAGGAGAGCAAACATATCTGCGCAACCAGATTTGGATGCGCCACCTCCACCGCCATTTGTGGAGACTCCAGCACCGCCACCCAAGACGCCCAGAGACCCCCTGGATCTTTGCCCCTTGGATGACGCGAAAATCCTTACTCAGCTCCAGAGAAGCGCAGAGCGAGAACTGGAGAAAAACCCAGATTTCTTCAAAGACATCCGAGAAGGCCGCTCCAAAGAGCAACCTGTGCCCCTTCCCGTCCAACCCAGGTCCGCTCCTATCAGCTATAAAGCACTCCGAAGAGTGGACAGAGATGTTGCAGCGGAACAGACGCGCCAATCTATACACGGAGACGAGAATAGCATTACAAGCACAGGAGACCCATAAAGGGGCACCAGTGGTGAAAGGGGGCGGCAGCCAGGAACCTAACAGGGTACAGGCTAGACCGGTGACGCAGCCAACAGGAAGCTGTCACTGAGTCACTCAAGGATGACACAGTCTAAGGGAAGCTGTCACTACGGGAAGCTGGCACAGGACTGGGAGAGCCGATAGTTCTAAGGAAGTACAGAAGTAGTCACCAAGTCATAAAACGCGTGAGAGCACCGCAATTCATGCTGATACTCCACCTATGACACAGGTGACATACAATATGACTTCTCCACCTATGGCACTGGGGACATAGAATTATATGTAACAGATTAAAAAAAAAAAATCAAAGAACTCCGAAAAATCGAGAGAACCTCAAATGGAACCCAAGGGGTTATAGGAAGGAATGAAACAAGGCAAAAACCAAAAATTTGCCAAGCGAGAAAAAGATGAAAAACCGAATATCAAAGATGGGTAACAACGGTATAGAAAACCCGATCCGGGAATAGGAACCTAATGCCAAACAATGATAACCAAAGAAACCGATGTAACCAAAAATAAATGACCCTAAGAAGAAGCGGTCATTCCAAGCATTCGGACAAACCTCCAGAACACAGCAGGATCAAGGGGCTTGGTGAAGGGGTCAGCACAGTTGTCCTTGGTGTTAACATAGGCAACGTCCAGTTGACCATCCTCCACCAGCTCCTTGATGTAGTGATGAATAACATCAATGTGCTTGCTGCGAGGGAGGAGCTGCCAGTCAATGGCCCAACTCAGAGACCCTAAGTTGTCACCCTGAATGGTAAACAAATCACAAGGCAGACCCAGATCCACCCTCAACTTCTTCAACCATTGCACCTCCCTGGCAGCCTGAGACAGGGCCTGATACTCAGCCTCACTAGAGCTGATGGCAACAGTAGGTTGCCTCTTGCTCATCCAGTTCACAATGCACCCCCCAGCCAGCACAGCAAAGCCAGTCTGAGACCTCCTGTCAGACCCATCATCAGCAAAGGATGAATCACTAAAGACAGTAAAAGATAACTCAGGGCTGTGGGTGTAAGTGAGGCCCAGATGGGAATGTGTCCTCAAATACAAGAGCAAACGCTTGGCTGCCCCCCAGAGGGGAGCAGTAGGGCGAGCAGAAAACCTGGACAGGTAGCTCACAGCAAAAGAAATATCAGGCCTGGTGCAAGTAGCCAGGTAAAGCAAAGCACCCACAAGAGAGAGATACTGGCTGTTGGAGACCAGGGGGTCCCCAGGAGGGTCAGTGACGGTGGACTTGGCCATGGGGGCACCAAACTTGGGCTTGGTAGCAGCAGTAAGACCAAACTGCTCCACCAGATCAACAATGTAAGAGTGCTGGGAGAGGTTGACTTGAACACACCTGCCGTCAGAGTCAAGTGTAACGGCCATGTCCAAGGAGAGGAACTGAACCGGTACACCCATCTCTTTGACTTCCCAGCCAGCCTTCTTCATAGCCTTGATCAGCATATCATACCTATCCAGCTCACTAAAAGCACAGATAAAATCATCAACATAGGTCAGGACATAGCTCCACCCACCAAAAGAATCCCTCCTAAAATACAGAGCAGGTTCTGCCTTGCACATAGTAAACCCATGGGCAACCAAAACCCGCTTGACATCCATACTCCAAGCCCTGGGCGCCTGTTTCAAACCATAAAGGGACTTGATCAGTTTGCACAGAAGGGGAACACCGTTGGGACCAAGTACCTTAAAGCCCTCAGGCTGGTGGCAGTACAGGTCCAGACCAGGTTCTAGCTTAGCATTCAGAAATGCAGTCTTGATGTCCAGCTGCCTAACAAACATCTTCCTATGAGTGATGGCAGCAAGGAGCACCCTCAGACCTGCTTTAGAAGAAACGGGGGCATATACGTCATGAAAGTCCATCCCAGGACGCTGCAGAAAACCACGGACCACAAAACGTGCCTTGAAGCGCACAGATCCATCAACCCCAACCTTTTTCACAAACAACCACCTGCCAGACAGGACCCTCTGCTTAGGAGGCTGTGGAGTGAGAGCCCAAGTACCATGGGCATGTAGGGACGCCATCTCATCCTTCATAGCAAGCAGCCACTGATCCCTGTCAGGGTTGGAGGGAAGCATGGCAGCTTTATAGGTTAGTTCAGTGGATGTGGAAATATATGCTCCCACGTACAAGCAGTTTACTTGTACATGAGCAGCGGGGGTATCAGCAACATCAGCAGTAATCGGTAGTATAGCCCCCTATCAGCTTGTATGCGCTCCGTAGAGTAGACAGAGATGAAAGCAGCGGAACAGACGCACCAATCTATACACGGAGACGAGAATAACATTACAAAAGACTGGGGAACCATAAAGGGACACCAGCGGAGGAAAGGGGCGGTAGCCTGGAACCTGATCAGGGTACAGGGTAGACAGCGCGTGTCAGAAGAACTGATGACGCAGTCAACAGGAAGCCGTCACAGTGTCATGAAGAATGACACTGTCAACGGGAAGCTGACACAGTACTGTCTAGACCGATAGTTCTAAGGAAGTACAGAAGTAGTCACCAAGTCATAAAAGCGTGAGAGCACCACAATTCATGCTGACACTCCACCTATGACACAGGTGACATACAATACTACTTCTCCACCTATGGCACTGGGGACATAGAACTATATGTAACAGATTAAAAAAAAAATCAAAGAACTCCGAAAAATCGAGAGAACTTCAAATGGAACCCAAAGGGGTATAGGAAGGAATGAAACAAGGCAAAAACCAAAAACTGCCAAGTTAGAAAAAGATGAAAAACCGAATATCAAAGATGGGTAATATCAGCTTGAATAACACTCCGGAGGAGAGGACAAAGTGTGTGCAGCACGCCAATCTAATAATGCGGAGACAAGAGTAACATTACAAGCAAAGGCGGACACTAAAGGACACCAGCGGTGGGCGAAGTGGATGCCTGTAACCTGAATAGACCCTAAGCCAGGATCTTGGCATCTGGACACCGCACAAAACATAACGTGTCAGGGAGAGACCGGTGAGACCGGAGAGACAGGCAGTCAATAGGAAGCTGACACTGAGTCACTAAAGGATGACTCAGTTCTACGGGAAGCTGTCACTATGGGAAGCTGTCAGGGCCGATAGTTCTAAGGGAGTACAGTAGCAGTCACCAAGTCATAAAACGCGTGAAAGCAACGCAATCCATGCTGATACTCCACCTATGACACAGGTGACATACAATACGACTACTCCACCTATGGCACTGGGGACATAGAACTATATGTAACAAATTAAAAAAAAAAAAATCAAAGAACTTCGAAAAAAACGAGAGAACTTCAAATGAAACCCAAAGGGTGTAAATGAAGGAATGTAACAGGGCAAAGGACCAATGTTTGCCAAGGGGATAAGCTAAATATCAAAGTCGGGGAACAACGGTATAGAAAACCCGATCCGGGAATAGGAACCTAATGCCAATCAATGATAACTAAAGAAACCAATGTAACCAGGAAAACCCAATGTAACCAGAAAAACTAAATGACCCTAAGAAGAAGCGGTCATTCCAAGCATACGGATAAACCGCCAGAAGACAGCAGGATCAAGGGGCTTGGTGAAGGGGTCAGCACAGTTGTCCTTGGTGTTAACATAGGCAACATCCAGGGAACCATCCTCCACCAGCTCCTTGATATAGTGATGAATGACATCAATGTGCTTGCTGCGAGGTAGTAGCTGCCAGTCATTGGCCCAACCCAGGGACCCTTTGTTGTCACCCTGAATGGTAACCAAATCACAAGGCAGACCCAGATCCACCCTCAACTTCTTCAACCATTGCACCTCCCTGGCAGCTTGAGACAGGGCCTGATACTCAGCCTCACTAGAGCTGATAGCAACAGTAGGCTGTCTCTTGCTCATCCAGTTCACTATGCACCCCCCAGCTAGAACAGCAAAGCCAGTCTGAGATCTCCTGTCAGACCCATCATCAGCAAAGGATGAGTCACTAAAGACAGTCAAAGAGAACACAGGGCTGTGGGTGTAAGTGAGTCCCAGGTGGGAATGAGTCCTCAAATACAAGAGCAAACGCTTGGCTGCTGCCCACAGGGGGACGGTAGGGTGAGCAGAAAACCTGGACAGGTAGCTCACAGCAAAAGAAATATCAGGCCTGGTGCAAGTAGCCAGGTATAGCAAAGCACCAACAAGAGAGAGGTACTGGCTATTAGATTGCAGGGGTTGGCCAGGTGGGTCAGTGACTGTGGACTTGGCCATGGGGGCACCAAACCTGGGAGGGGCAGCAGCAGTAAGACCAAACTGCTCCACCAGATCCACAATGTAGGAGTGCTGGGAGAGGTTGATTGTAACACACCTGCCGTCAGAGTCAAGTGTGCAAGTCATGTCCAAGGACAGGAACTGAACTGGTACACCCATCTCTTTGACCTCCCAGCCAGCTTTCTCCATAGCCTGGATCAGCAAAACATACCTATCTAGTTCACTAAAAGCACAGATAAAGTCATCCACATAGGTCAGGACATAGCTCCACCCACCATGAGAATCCTTCCTAAAAAACAGAGCAGGTTCTGCTTTGCACATAGTAAAACCATGTGCAACCAAAACCTTCTTGACATCCATACTCCAAGCTCTGGGTGCCTGCTTCAAACCATAAAGGGACTTGATGAGCTTGCACACAAGTGGAACACCGTTAGGACCAAGTACCTTAAAGCCTGCAGGCTGGTGGCAGTACAGGTCCAAGCTTAGCATTCAGTGCAGGTTCAAGCTTAGCATTCAGAAATGCAGTCTTGATGTCCAGCTGCCGAACAAACATCTTTCTATGAGTGATGGCAGCCAGGAGCATCCTCAGACCTGCTTTAGAAGAAACGGGGGCATATACATCATGATAATCCATCCCAGGACGCTGCAAGAAACCACGAACCACAAACCTTGCTTTAAAGCGGATAGAGCCATCCACCCCAACCTTTTTCACAAATAACCACCTGCCAGACAGAATCCTCTGTTTTGGAACCTGTGGAGTGAGAGCCCAAGTGCCATGGGCATGTAGGGAAGCCATCTCATCCTTCATGGCATGCAGCCATTGATCTCTGTCAGGGTTAGAGGGAAGCATAGCAGCTTTAAAGGTTAGTTCAGTGGAAGTGGAAATATATGCTCCCACGTACAAGCAGTGGACTTGTACATGAGCAGCGGGGATATTGGCAGTATCAGCAGTATCAGCAGTAACCGGTAATAAAGCCCCCAGTGCAGCACGAATGCCTGGTTGAACAGGGCCGGCCTCCTTTGCCTCTATATCAACGAAGCCTGGGTCGACTGGAACACCCCAGCCGTACGCAGTATCGGAACCCGACCAGTGTTCCAAATCATCACTTGCCCAATCGGCAACGGCTGCAGCGTCACCCGGCCTGGATCCGAGTGATCCACCAGGAATGGCAGGAGGCGAAGATTGGACGAACACCTGCTTTTCATTCGAGGTGGTCGGAGGCTGGTAACAAGGAGGCAATGGACCTGATCCAGGTACCACTATGATCGAAGGCTGTCGTACACCTAAAGCTTCACCGACGAAGGGCACAGTCGACGGACTAACGAAAACCTGAGATTCGGCTAAGATTAGGTCTGAAAGAACTTCAGAATCTTCCTGGCCCAGTGCCTTCACACGCAATACAGCACCATCAGCCCTTGTCCTGGAACGCAAGGTCATTCCAGGAGCAAGGCAGCGATCGACAATTGGGGTTAGCAAAGGGTCTAAGGAGTTAACCGCAGGCGCAGGCATATTTCCGTTGATAGCGGCAGGGATGCTAGAGACATACGGAGACCCGTCATAGGGAGAAAGCCCAGGTATGCAGTTATGATCGAACTGCTCGTAGAAGAGTACATCACGACTCTCTACGACCTGGCGCAACTTAGGAACCCAAACAAAATAACCCTTACTCACCAGAGAATACCCTACTAGCCTACCTGACAACGCTCTTTCGTCCAGCTTGTTACGCTTCTTCCCATTGACTAACGTAACGTAGCAAGGGCAACCAAAAACGCGCAACATCGACACATCAGGCATAACCCCAAAGAAAAGCTCATAAGGAGTCTTATCTCCCTGATTGGGCAGACGATTACGAAGGTAACACGCAGCTAGGAAGGCATAGGGCCAAAAAGACTTAGTTAGCTTGGACTCCAGGTGGATACTCCGAGCTATAGACTGTAAGACCCCATTATACCTCTCCACAGTTGCATTCTGCTGTGCAGTGTATGCCAAAGATAACTCATGCACTGCCCCAACCGATATCAGCCAATCCTCAAACCACTTTACTGTAAACTCCTTAGCCCTATCAGACCTCAGACACTTAAAATCAAACCCCTGCAGCTGATTGATCCATCTGAGGATTACATTACATTACATTACATTACATTACATGTTAAAGTCTACTTGACACCGCGAGGGTGTACGAGACTCTGTGCTTTAAACAAAAAGAAAAAGCACCCACAAAGCAAAAAACCCCATTACATCAGGGGTGTGTCGAGGACAAACAAACCAAACTCCCAACCACCGTTTTGGTGGCGTAGGTATTAAACCCCTTAGAGCCGGACCCAGATCTCAACCACTTACAGTGGCGGAGGTAAGAAGCTAACAACTGAGAAGTCACAAGAAGAAAAAAAGGGATGATAAATTACGGTGCCACTAAGCAGTCCAGGGCTTCCTGTCTTGCTCTTCTACAAGTAGAAAGATAGTCGGCTAGGTTGCTCCAAAAAGACTTAGTGCCATTTCCATTCATAAAGGTTCTGAATGTGGAATCGCAGAATTCCACATTCCATACGGTTAAGTCGGTATCCTCCTGGACATGCCTATAAATATCTGTAAACAGCTTCTGGTAGCGGAGGCGAATATCATTATAAAAAGGGCACTCAAATATATGTATTTCATCCTCAGGTTTTTGGAACCCACACATTTGACAGTGTCTCATTGAGCGAGGGATGTGTGCTCTATCCACCACCCTCATTCTTTCTGTGTTCAGCCAATGGGAACCCATTCTAAACTGTGCTATGGAACGAATCTGATCCTGCTTATGTAAGGCGGATGTAATCAAGCCATTCTCATCATTACTGTTGGCTGCGGATGATAGTCTGAACTGCTATGGGAGCTTCATCCCTGGTCCTCAAGCACAACACCTCAGCATAGCCAGAGTGTTGGTCAGTGAGGCACAGAATATAAAATTCCCCACGAAGTCCCCTAATGTGAACTGGCCCCATAATGTCTAAGTGAAGGCGTTGGAGAGGGGCATTGATCAAAGTGGTGCTTGCCTTAGGAAAAGGGAGACGTTTGCCCTTAGCCTTTTGGCAAGCATCCCAAGGGATCTTATCCAGCTTTTTAACCTGGTTGAGGGAGAGGGGTAAGTTCTTAACCATACCCTTCCTGACAAGCTTGTCCATGGCATGATAGCCGGGGTGACCCAACCGTCTATGCCACAGCCATTCAGGAGTGGTAGGGATAACAACTCCACCATCTGCATCAACGTCAAGTGCAAACACTGGATAATTGGTAGCCCTAGACAAACAGCCATCAGGAGTGTAACAAGGCCTACATGCAAACCGGTACACCCCATCACTAGAGGCAGGGAAGGACCAGAGCACAAGAGAGTCCCTAGTGGCAGTACAACTAATGCTATCAAAAGAAACCTTGCAGTGGAGTGAATGAGCAACAGCATTTACTGACAGGAGGTTCACAGGACAGTGAGGAATATAGAGAACATCAGTTAAAATGATTGGTGTTGGTAACCAATCACTACATAACTGAAAGGATCCCATACCTGTTGCCTGTTGAACCACACCATCACCAAACCGAACTGTAGGCAAATTTACAGGAACATGAAACACAGTGAACAAAGTCTTATCACCTGTGATGGACATACCAGCTCCAGAATCCACATGCCAGACACCCTCAGACAGACTTGGACTGCATACAAGAGAAAACTTTGAGGTGCAGGAGAAAAGGACAGGGCATACCCCCTATTTCTGCATGGCAAACCCGTCAATCTGAGCCTGCAGGGATGACAGTTGCCGGGGAGTAAGGTGACCTGGAAGGGCCAGGTTGGCAGGCACCGGTGTAGAACGCGATGCACTGTCACCTGACCGTTTCAGGGCCGGAAACTTCGTCCAGCAACGATCCTCCGTGTGCCCAGACTTGTGGGGGCAAGGTCCCCAGGTGCATTCCAGACGCCTTTTGGTTGACCCAGATTCACCAACAGCCCTCTGCTTCCGCTGAAACGCAGCATTAGCAGGGTACTGTGGAGTGTTTCTGGACCAGCCAGGGTGCCTGGAATCCGACTGGGGAAGAGCTATGTTAAGAATATCCAACTGTCTATACTCTTCCAGACAGGACCAGTACTCTACAGGTCGCCTATTGTAGTGCATCGTGCCATACTTGATCCGCAGCGACTCAAACCGTAGCAGACGAATACCCTGAACTATGGTGTTCATCGCATGACGCTGAGTCTGCGGAGATCCTGCACTACGCAGGTCAGTGCACAGACCTCGGACCCGACGAAAGAAAGCATCAACTTGCTCTTGAGGACCCATGACCGATGCATAATACTCCTGCAACAAGAGAGGGACACGAGAGGCAAGGGCATCAGACTGCTGCCTCCGGATATGCAAAAATACATCCCGAGGTGAAGCGAAGTCCTTATATACCTTGACAAGCGCGTCCGTCATGTTCGCGAGCATCACGGACAGGATCATGAACTCTTGGCGGGGCAGGGGAAGTGCACTGAATCCTAACAGCGCAGGATCTACACGAGACTCACCATGAGAGGCCGAAGATCCAGCAGGAGGAGGAGCAGACTGTGAAGACAAGGAAGCACGAATAGACATAAAATACTCTGCCGCGAGACCAGCATCAAAAGCACGCTGATCATCTAAGTTCCTAACTATATCTATGGACCGCGCAACATCCACAAGGAGCTCAAAGTCAGGGCGGACTGGACAGAAACTGAGGGGAACTTTGACAAACTGGTAGCCACGCCTCTCAGCAGCTAGACGCCCAGCTCCGCCAAACTGACCAGGTGGAGAAGGGTAATTGAGCCTAGACACAACAGGGCCTAGAAAAGCACGACAGTCAAGACCTAGCTCTGAGAAAGCCATAACACGCCTAGGCTTAGGGCGACCCTTGCTATCAACCTGAGCCTGGGTGGCTTTCATATCCAGCCTACCGTACAGGATGCGGTCCAGAGATTCCCCATTATACTGAGCTTGGCGAATCTGGCGACAATCTTGCACAGACAGACGGAGAGGGTGACCGCCATCAAGGAGATGCTCCCAGGAGTCACAAGACAGCGAAAGAGCCACAAAGGGCGGAGGGGCAGGAGGCAGCTCCACCGGCGGAGGCGGAGGGGGATCCAGCGAAGTGCCAGCAGAAGAAGCAGCCTCTCGCGCACGAGTGTTGTAGCCGAACACACCGCGGTCTGAGGGCAGGGTGAGGGAAGCAGACTTCTCCAGCAAAGATGGCATTGACACCTCCGGGTATGCAGGGGGAAGTGGCGTAGGTCTCAGATCCAGGACTGGAGCACTAGCAGGCTCAAACACTGGAGAGACAAACACACGAGTGGCAGTGGATGGAGTACCACCGAAATCACTACTCTTCGCATCCTCAAGATCCTCTGCATCAAATTCATCAGAGTCATCAGCGTAGCCATCGGCATGGCGATGGGAATTCAGGTCTGCAGAATCATAGGCAAACCGAGCATCAGGAGGAGGAGGCGCCAGACCATACTGGATGATCTGAGTCGAAACACAGCAGAGACGCATCAGGACGTCTTCAACAGCAGGAGACAAGCGGACAATAGGAGAAGGAGCCGAAAAGGTGGAGGATCGAGTGGGAGGGGGGTTACTTCCACGATGGCGGAAGGACTCTCCTGACCGCTAGCAGAGGCAGCTGGTGCACAAACGTCCAGCCAATCGTCAAGAGGACCCGTATCCTCCGTTGGAAGGACACGGTCGCAGCCATTGGATATAATGACGCCGCGCATCCCGCGCGTCCAGGATTCTCCATTCTTGTCGTGGAGTTTCTCAAAGGTCGCCGGGGGTCCTCGCGGAAGTTGCATTGCAAAGCAGTGGTAGAAATGAGGGGCCTAATAACCTATCAACCCGTATCCTCCGTTGGAAGGACACGGGTTCAACAAAAAAAAATGACCCTAAGAAGAAGCGGTCATTCCAAGCATCCGGATGAACCTCCAGGACACAGCAGGATCAAGGGGCTTGGTGAAGGGGTCAGCACAGTTGTCCTTGGTGTTAACATAGGCATCATCTAGTGAACCATCCTCCACCAGCTCCTTGATGTAGTGATGAATAACATCAATGTGCTTGCTGCGAGGGAGGAGCTGCCAGTCATTGGCCCAACTCAGAGACCCTAAGTTGTCACCCTGAATGGTAACCAAATCACAAGGCAGACCCAGATCCACCCTCAACTTCTTCAACCATTGCACCTCCCTGGCAGCCTGAGACAGGAGCTGATACTCAGCCTCACTAGAGCTAATGGCAACAGTAGGTTGCCTCTTGCTCATCCAGTTCACAATGCACCCCCCAGCTAGCACAGCAAAGCCAGTTTGAGATCTCCTGTCAGACCCATCATCAGCAAAGGATGAGTCACTAAAGACAGTCAAAGAAAACTCAGGGCTGTGGGTGTAAGTGAGTCCCAAGTGGGAATGTGACCTCAAATACAAGAGCAAACGCTTGGCTGCCCCCCACAGGGGGACGGTAGGGTGAGCAGAAAACCTGGACAGGTAGCTCACAGCAAAAGAAATATCAGGCCGGGTGCAAGTAGCCAGGTAAAGCAAAGCACCCACAAGAGAGAGGTACTGACTATTAGAGGGCAGGGGGTCTCCAGGTGGGTCAGTGACGGTGGACTTGGCCATGGGGGCACCAAACTTGGGCTTGGCAGCAGCAGTAAGACCAAACTGCTCCACCAGATCAACAATGTAGGAGTGCTGGGAGAGGTTGATCTGAACACACCTGCCGTCAGAGTCAAGTGTAACAGCCATGTCCAAGGACAGGAACTGAACCGGTACACCCATCTCTTTGACTTCCCAGCCAGCTTTTTCCATAGCCTTGATCAGCAAAACATACCTATCCAGCTCACTAAAAGCACAGATAAAATCATCAACATAGGTCAGGACATAGCTCCACCCACCAATAGAATCCCTACTAAAATACAGAGCAGGTTCTGCCTTGCACATAGTAAAACCATGTGCAACCAAAACCCGCTTGACATCCATACTCCAAGCCCTGGGCGCCTGTTTCAAACCATAAAGGGACTTGATCAGTTTGCACACAAGGGGAACCCCGTTAGGTCCAAGTACCTTAAAGCCCTCAGGCTGGTGGCAGTACAGGTCCAGACCAGGTTCTAGCTTAGCATTCAGAAATGCAGTCTTGATGTCCAGCTGCCTAACAAACATCTTCCTATGAGTGATGGCAGCAAGGAGCACCCTCAGACCTGCTTTAGAAGAAACGGGGGCATATACATCATGAAAGTCCAGCCCAGGACGCTGCAGAAAACCACGGACCACAAAACGTGCCTTGAAGCGGATAGAACCATCAACCCCAACCTTCTTCACAAATAACCACCTGCCAGACAGGATCCTCTGCTTAGGAGGCTGTGGAGTGAGTGCCCAAGTACCATGGGCATGTAGGGACGCCATCTCATCCTTCATAGCAAGTAGCCATTGATCCCTGTCAGGGTTGGAGGGAAGCATGGCAGCTTTATAGGTTAGTTCAGTGGATGTGGAAATGTATGCTCCCACGTACAAGCAGTGAACTTGTACATGAGCAGCGGGGATATCAGCAGTATCAGCAGTAACCGGTAGTAAAGCCCCCAGCGCAGCACTACTGCCTGGTTGTACAAGGCCGGCCTTATTTGCCTCTATGTTATCGAAGCCTGGGTCGACCGGAACACCCCAGCCATACGCAGTATCAGACCCGGACCAGTGTTCTAAATCATCACTCACACTCTCGGTGACGGCCACATCGTTACAAAGCCTTGTCCGGTGTAAACCACCAGGGACAGCAGGAGGCGAAGGGATCAACAGCGCCCGCGAGCCATCCGAACAGGTGGACGGGGGGTGGCAACTAGTGGACAGTGGACCAATATAAGGCTCAACTATGACCTGAGGCTGTCCTAATCCTAGAGCTTCGCCGACGAAATGTAGCGCAGAGGAGGGCCTGGCGACCCCCTGGGATTCGGGTAAATTCACGTCTGAAAGGACTTCGGAATCCCACCCGTCCAGTACCTTCACACGCAATGCAGCACCATCAGCCCCTGACCTGGGACGCAAAGTCATCCCATGACCAGGGCAGCGGTCGACAATTGGGGTTGGTAAGGGATCTAAGGCATGAACCGCTGAATCAGGCATATGGCTGTTGATGGCAGCAGGGATGCGAGAAACATACGGTGACCCGTCATAAGGGGACAGCCCAGGTATGCAGTTATAGCTGAACTGTTCATAGAAGAGTACATCACGACTCTCTACTACCTGGCGCAACTTAGGAAGCCAAACAAAATAACCCTTGCTCACCAGAGAATACCCAACCAGTCTACCAGATAACGCCCTTTCGTCTAGCTTGTTGCGTTTCTTCCCGTTGACTAAGGTAACATAGCAAGGGCAACCAAACACACGCAACAACGACACATCAGGTAGAACCCCAAAGAACAACTCATGAGGAGTCTTGTCACCCTGATTGGGCAGCCGGTTACGTAGGTAACAAGCAGCTAGGAAGGCATAGGGCCAGAAAGACTTAGCAAGTTTAGACTCCAAGTGGATACTCCTAGCTATGTTCTGTAAGACCCCATTGTACCGTTCCACAGTTGCATTCTGCTGAGCAGTGTATGCCATAGATAATTCATGCACAGCACCAACCGATTCTAACCAATCCTCGAACCACTTCACTAGAAATTCCTTAGCCCTGTCAGATCTGAGACACTTGAAAACAAAACCATGCAGCTGAGTCATCCATCTGAGGATGGTAGTTTGAACTGCTAAGGGAGCTTCATCCTTGGTTCTCAAGCACAATACTTCAGCATAGCCAGAGTATTGGTCTGTGAGACACAAAACATAAAACTCCCCACGCAAGCCCCTAATATGAAATGGTCCCATGATGTCCAAGTGAAGGCGTTGTAAAGGTGCACGGATCTGAGTTTGGCTTTCTTTAGGAAAAGGGGTACGTTTCGCCTTAGCCTTTTGACAAGCATCACATGGGATCTTAGACAGTCTTTTTACCTGCTTGAGAGTGAGGGGTAAGTTCTTAACCAAACCCTTCCTGACAAGGTTGTGCATGGCGTCATAGCCAGGGTGACCCAGCCGCCTATGCCACAACCATTCAGGAGTGGTAGGGATAACAACACCACCATCCTCATCAACATCAAGTGCAAAGACTGGATAATGTACAGTACTCAACAAACGGCCACGAGGGGTGTGACAAGGCCTACAGGTAAATTTGTACACACCATCACTGGAGGCAGGGAAAGACCAGAGGACAGAAGAGCCCTGAGTGGCAGTACAACTAAGACTATCAAAAGAAATCTTGCAGTTGTGAGCATGAGCCACAGCATTTACTGACAGGAGGTTCACCGGACAGTGAGGGATGTAGAGAACATCAGTTAAAGTAATTGATGTTGGTAACCATTCACTACATAACACAATGGATCCCTGACCCACCGACCGTTGAACCACTCCATCACCAAATTTAACTGATGGCCCATCCTCAGAAGAATGATACACAGTGAACAGAGACAGATCACCTGTGATTGACATCCCAGCTCCAGAATCAACATGCCAGACACCCTCAGACAGGCTCGGGCTACAGACATTTGAAAACTTCGAAGTGCAGGAGAAGAGGACAGAGCTTACCTCCTATTTCTTGGCCATAGCAAACCCATCAATCTGGGCCTGCAGGGAGGACAGCTGCTTTGGAGTAAGCGCACCCGGAAGGGCCAAGGCAATGGGCACTGGATTGGTAACCGGTACACCAGGCCTGGTCCTTCGCAGGTGCGGGTGCTTCGTTAAACAGCGATCCTCCGAGTGGGTCGTCTTGCTGGGGCACAGGCCCCAAGTGCAATCCAGACGTCTCTTGAGGGAACCGGAACCCTGATAACCAGATCCCTGCCCACGCTGAAATGCAGCATTGGCAGGAACCTGGGGAGCGTCCCGGGACCAACCAGGATGCCTGGAGTCGGACTTGGGGAGAGCTATGTTCAAGATGTCAAGAGACCTATATTCCTCAAGACAGGACCAGTAATCAACAGGCTGTCTGTTAGCTAACAACGTACCATACTTGATCCGCAGCGACTCAAAGCGGATCAGACGGATACCCTGAACTATATATAGTTTCTATGGCGTGACGCTGAGTCACCGGATGCCCAGCACTGCGGAGGTCAGTGCAGAGACTGCGAACCTTGCGAAAGAATTCATCTACGCGGTCAGAAGGGTTCATGTGTGCACCAAGAAGCTCGGCGCGCATGAGAGGGACTCTAGAGGCAAGGGCATCGGACTGCCTCTTCTGGATATCAAGAAAGATATCCCGAGGTTTGGCAAAGTCCTGGTATACCTCGACCATAGCATCCTCCATGTTCGCGAGCATCATGGTTAAGCACATGAACTCCTGACGGTCCAGGGGCAGGGCACTGAAACCCAACAGTGCAGGATCCACCCGAGACTCACCATGAGAGGCCGAAGATCCAGCAGCAGGAGCAGGGGTCAGAGGAGCCAAAGACTGACGAATATCCAAAAAATACTCAGCAGCAAGACCAGCGTCATAAGCGCGCTGATCATCTAAGGTCCTAATCTCAGGCAGGGACCTCGCAACACTCACTACCAAATCGAAATCAGGGTTAACTGGACAGAAAGGGATGGGTACTTTCACAAACTGGTAACCTAGCTTCTCATGATTCCTACGCCCCACGCCACCAAAGGAGACACCATGATCAGGGGGATATCTGATCCCAGAAGTGACTGGACCAAGAAAGGACCGACACTGAGAACCCAGCTCAGAGAATGCCATTACTCGGCGATGTTTCAGCTTGACACTCACATTAGCCATAGTAGCTTGCATGTCCATCCGACCGTACAGAGTGCGGTTCATGGACTCACCATCACGTCGAGCTTGGTTGATCAGACGGAAGTGCTTCAGCTGCAGATTCGGAGGAGGTCCTCCAGTGAGCAGATGCTCCCAAGATTAGCATGACAGCAAAGGCGAAGCAGGAGGAGGGCCAGGGGCAGGAGGAAGCTCCACCGGCGGAGGCGGAGGGGGCTCCTGCGAGGGACCAGCAGCAGATGTGCGGGCAGACGAAGCAGCAGCTTCACGAGCACGAGTATGGTAGCCAGGGAGGCCACGCTCCATGGGAACCGATGCAGAGGTGAAAGAAGCAGAGCTCCTCATCAAAGTCGGCTTGGCCACATCCGGGTGAACCAGTGGAGGAGGCACAAGCGGAGGCGCAGACGAAGGCTCGGGCTTAAACTCAGGCGACGACACAGGCGGAGGCGCATACTGAGGAGCAGACTCGTAAACAGGCGAAACTGTAGAAGTCTCAAAAACTCGAGTAGCAGCAGCTGACGGAGTCACTCCACCGAAGTCAGCACTCGTAGCACTCTTCAAATCATCATCAGCATCAGTACCCTCAGAAAAGTCATCATCCTCGCTGAAGCGGGCAGTAGGAGGCTTCGGCTCTGTTGCGTACCGAATGATCTGTGTCTGTACACAACACAGATTCATCAGAACATCCTCAACTTCAGGGGAGAGGCGTTGAACAATACGAGAAGGAACCATACAGTTGGAGGATTGATCGGGGGGGGTTACTTCCACGATGGCGGAAGGATCCTCCTCTCCGGCAGCAGAGGCCGCTGGCGCGCGATCATCTAGCCAATCAGAAGGACCCTTGTCCTTCGCAGGTAAGACAAAGTCGCAGCCATTGCTAACAATGACGCTGCGCATCCCGCGCGTCCATGGAACACCATTTTTATCGGTGAGTTTCACGAAGCCGGCAGGAGGCCCTCGCGGAAGTAGCATTTAAAGAGCAGTGGTAGTCAATGAAGGACCGTATAACCTATCAGCTTGTATGCGCTCCGTAGAGTAGACAGAGATGAAAGCAGCGGAACAGACGCACCAATCTATACACGGAGACGAGAATAACATTACAAAAGACTGGGGAACCAGAAAGGGACACCAGCGGAGGAAAGGGGCGGTAGCCTGGAACCTGATCAGGGTACAGGGTAGACAGCGCGTGTCAGAAGAACTGATGACGCAGTCAACAGGAAGCCGTCACAGTGTCATGAAGAATGACACTGTCAACGGGAAGCTGACACAGTACTGTCTAGACCGATAGTTCTAAGGAAGTACATAAGTAGTCACCAAGTCATAAAAGCGTGAGAGCACCACAATTCATGCTGACACCCCCAGTGCAGAACTACTGCCTGGTTGAACAAGGCCGGCCTTATTTGCCTCTATCTACCTCAACGAAGCCTGGGTTGACCGGAACACCCCAGCCATACGCAGTATCGGAACCCGACCAATGTTCAAGATCATCACTTGCGCTATCGGCAACGGCTACATCATCACATGGGCTTGACCCGAATAATCCACCAGGGATGGCAGGAGGCGAAGGAGTGAACAACACCTGCGAGCCATACATCCGAGGTGGTCGGAGGTTGGCGACTATTAGGCAATGGACCTGGTACAGGCTCCACTATGATCTGAGACTGTCGTAATCCTAGAGCTTCGCCGACGGAACGTGGCGCAGAGGAGGGCCTGGCGACCCCCTGAGATTCGGGTAAAATCTTATCTGAAAGGACATCGGAATCCCGCCCGCCCAGTGCCTTCACACGCAATGCAGCACCATCAGCCCCTGACCTGGGACGCAAGGTCATCCCATGACCAGGGCAGCGGTCGACAATTGGGGTTAGCAAAGGGTTTAAGGAATTAACCGCAGACTCAGGCATGTGCCCGTTGATAGCGGCAGGGATGCGAGAAACATACGGAGACCCGTCATAGGAAGATAGCCCAGGAATACAGTTATAGCTAAACTGTTCATAGAAGAGTACATCACGACTCTCTACTACCTGGCGCAACTTAGGAACCCAAACAAAATAACCCTTACTCACCAGGGAATACCCAACCAGTCTACCAGATAACGCCCTTTTGTCTAGCTTGTTGCGCTTTTTCCCATTGACTAACGTGACGTAGCAAGGGCAACCAAACACACGCAACAACGACACATCAAGCACGACCCCAACAAACAGCTCGTAGGGAGTCTTGTCTCCCTGATTGGGCAGCCGATTACGAAGGTAACAAGCAGCTAGGAAGGCATAGGGCCAGAAAGACTTAGCTAGTTTAGACTCCAGGTGGATGCTTCTAGCTACAGACTGCA
This sequence comes from Chlamydomonas sp. ICE-L, assembly GCA_013435795.1. NCBI lineage: Eukaryota > Viridiplantae > Chlorophyta > Chlorophyceae > Chlamydomonadales > Chlamydomonadaceae > Chlamydomonas > Chlamydomonas sp. ICE-L. The sequence goes on along the minus strand of JACBWV010000610.1, from coordinate 126,168,226 downwards.
AGACCCCATTGTACCTCTCCACAGTCGCATTCTGCTGTGCAGTGTATGCCAACGATAACTCATGCACTGCCCCAACCGATGACAGCCAATCCTCGAACCACTTAACAATAAACTCCTTAGCCCTGTCAGACCTCAGACACTTAAAGGCAAACCCATGCAGCTGATTCATCCATCTGAGGATGATAGTTTGGACTGCTAAGGGAGCTTCATCCTTGGTCCTCAAGCACAATACCTCAGCATAGCCAGAGTATTGGTCTGTGAGGCACAAGATGTAAAACTCCCCACGCAAGCCCCTAATATGAACCGGTCCCATGATGTCTAAGTGAAGGCGTTGGAGAGGTGCACGGATCTTAGCGGTGCTTTCTTTAGGAAAAGGGAGACGTTTGCCCTTAGCCTTCTGACAAGCATCACATGGGATCTTAGCCAGCCTCTGCACCTGACCGAGAGTGAGGGGTAAGTTCTTAACCATACCTTTCCTGACAAGTCTGCGCATGGCATCATAGCCGGGGTGACCCAACCGCCTATGCCACAGCCATGCAGGAGTGGTAGGGATAACAACTCCACCGTCCTCATCAACATCAAGAGCAAAATCTGGAAAATTTTCAGCAACCCTCAAACAGCCACGGGTGGTGCCACAAGGCCTACATGCAAACTTGTAAACACCATCACTGGAGGCAGGGAAAGACCAGAGAACAGTAGAGCCCTGAGTGGCAGTGCAACTAAGACTATCAAAAGAAACCTGGCAGTGGTGAGAATGAGCCACAGCATTTACTGACAGGAGGTTCACCGGACAGTGAGGTATGTAGAGAACATTAGTTAGAGTGATCGATGTTGGTAACCAATCACTACATAACACAATGGATCCCATACCCTCTGACCGTTGAACCACCCCATCACCAAATCGAACAGCTGGCCCATTTAGAGAAGCCTCATACACAGTGAACAAAGACTTATCACCTGTGATGGACATTCCAGCTCCAGAGTCAACATGCCAGACACCCTCAGATAGGCTTGGGCTAAACACATTAGAGAACTTAGCTGTGCAAGAGAATAGGACAGAGCGTACCTCCTAGTTCTTGGACATGGCATACCCGTCAATCTGAGCCTGCAAGGAGGACATCTGCTTACGAGTCAGCGAACCTGGAAGGGCCAAGGCAATGGGCACGGGTTCACTGCCCGGTGCACCAGCCTTGGTCTTTTGCAGGTGCGGATGCTTCGTCCAGCAGCGTTCCTCCGAGTGGGTCGTTTTGGAAGGACAGGGGCCCCAAGTGCAATCCAGGCGTCTCTTGACAGTCCCGGAACCCTGAGCACCAGACCCCCGGCCATGCTGGAAAGCAGCATGGGCAGGGACATGGGGAGGGTCGCGGGACCAACCAGGACGCCTGTGATCCGACTGGGGAAGCGACACATTCAAGAAATCTAACGACCTATATGCTGCAAGACAGGTCCAGTAATCAACAGGCAGGTTCTGATACAGCAACGTACCAAAGTGGAGCCGCAGAGAGTCGAAGCGAGGATGAGTGATACCCTGAACAATAGTGGTCATGGCATGACGCTGAGTCTGTGGATACCCAGCACTGCGGAGGTCAGTGCACAAACCGCGGACCTTGCGAAAGAAATCATCCACACGCTCAGAAGGGTCCATGGACGCACGTTGAAGCTCGACGAGCATGAGAGGGACACGAGCGGCAAGGGCATCAGACTGCTGCCTCCGAATATGCAAAAAGATATCCCGAGGAGTGGCAAAGTCCTGATACACCTTGACCATCGATTCCGTCATGTTCGCAAGCATCATGGTGAGACACATGAACTCCTGACGGTCCAGGGGCAGAGCACTAAAACCCAACAATGCAGGATCTACACGAGACTCACCATGAGAGGCCGAAGTTCCAGCAGCAGGAGCAGGGGTGAGAGCTGCCAAAGACCTTCGAACAGACAGAAAATACTCAGCCGCAAGACCAGCGTCATACGCGCGCTGGTCATCTATGTTCCTAACCTCAGGTAGGGCCCGCGCAAAACTCACTACCAGCTCGAAATCAGGCTCTACAGGACAGAGAGGACGGGGAACCGGCAACCACTGGTAACCCTTCAGATCATTGTTCCTACGCCCCACACCACCAAACGTAACCCCATTAGCAGGCGGATATCTAATCCCCTCCGGAACAGGCCCTAGAAAGGACCGGCACTTGAGACCTAGCTCAGTGAATGCCATCACACGTCGAACACGACCCTTGAGGTCAACATTGGCCTGAGTGGCATGATAATCCAGCCTACCGTACAAGATGCCATCCAGAGATCCAAGCTCGGATTGAGCTCGGCGGACAAGACGGTAGTCCCGCAGCAGTAGAACAGGAGGAGGTCCACCAGAGAGCAGATGCTCCCAAGAATCGCGAGACCGCGAAGTCAAGACTGGAGGGGGCGGGGGCCCTGGAGGGGGCAGATCCACAGGCGGAGGAGGAGGGGGCTCCATCGAGGTGCCAGCAGCATATGTGCGGGAAGCCGTGGCAGCAGCTTCTCGACCACGAGTGTTGTAGCCAGAAAGACCTCGCTCCAGAGGGTTGGTGGTGGTGAAGGACGCAGAGCGTTGCAGCAAAGACGGCTTGGCCACCTCCGGGTGGACCGGTGGAAGTGGCACAAGCAGACGTGCATGCAGAGGCGCTGGCGTAGGTGCAGGAGTAGGCAGAGGCGCCGACGGAATAGCAGGCTCATACACTGGCGAAACAGGAGAAGTCTCAAAGACTCGAGTAGCAGTAGTCGGAGTCGCTCCACCGAAGTCGCCACTCTTAGCACTCTGCAATTCCTCAGAGTCTGAACGGTTAGCAGCACAGTAGTCCCTGAATTCCTGCTCATCTTCAGTCACGTAATCGTCAGACTGGCAGCCACCCCAGAACTGGGCATTCGGCGGCACAGGACCCGAAGAATACTTGATGATCTGTGTCTGGACACAGCAAAGATTCATTAGAACGTCCTCAACCTCAGCAGAGAGGCGTTGGACAAAAGGAGAAGGAGTCGGAAAGATGGAGGTATGACTGGGGGGGGTGGCTTCCACGATGGCGGAAGGAGACTCCTCTCCGGCAGCAGAGGCCGCTGGCGCGCAATCATCAAGCCAATCAGTAGGTACACTAAACTCCGGAGGAAGGATAAGGTCGCAGCCATTGCTAATAATGACGCTGCGCATGCCGCGCGACCAAGAAAGCCCATTGTGTTCATTGAGTTTCTCAAAGCCGGCAGCAGGCCCTCGCGGAAGTTGCATTGAATAGCAGTGGTAGTAATGACAAACCCAGTAACCTATCAGCTATAAAGCACTCCGAAGAGTGGACAGAGATGTTGCAGCGGAACAGACGCGCCAATCTATACACGGAGACGAGAATAGCATTACAAGCACAGGAGACCCATAAAGGGGCACCAGTGGTGAAAGGGGGCGGCAGCCAGGAACCTAACAGGGTACAGGCTAGACCGGTGACGCAGCCAACAGGAAGCTGTCACTGAGTCACTCAAGGATGACACAGTCTAAGGGAAGCTGTCACTACGGGAAGCTGGCACAGGACTGGGAGAGCCGATAGTTCTAAGGAAGTACAGAAGTAGTCACCAAGTCATAAAACGCGTGAGAGCACCGCAATTCATGCTGATAGCTCCAGAACACCAGCCTACTGCGACTGGCCTCCCTTCTTCGGCAGGACAGGAATTCTGGATCGGCGATGACAACCCTGTGGTAGACCCACCTGCTCTTCCTCAAGGGGAGGCACCCACTGCACCGCCATCTGAGACACCTCCTATTCACCCAGATGCCCACCTCCCTGGGTGGTACCCGGAATGGAAAGAAGATATGCTGAAGCAAAGGGATGAAATGGACAAGGGTGAGACATCCAGATCCCTGTCCTATCCTATTGATAATCCTGTACTCCACACTGTCGCAGAGGTAGGAAAACCCCCCACTCTGCAGAATACCCACAGTAGTGGAGACCAACAAGACCATGTTACCACTCCTGCTGCTCATCCTGTACTCCACACTGTCTCAGAGGTAGGAAACACCCCAACTCTACAGAATACCCACAGTAGTGGAGACCAACAAGACAATGTCACCACTTCCGACCCAGATACTCCTTAGCACCCCTCCAGCAGAACGATGCTTTGTTACTACCCTTCTCAACCTATGGCCAATGACTGGGTACTTAGCTCTGACTCTATCCAGCACCTAACCTATAACAAATACTCCCTCATCAGAATCACACCCCTTGTCCCCCCAGCCCCAATCTTCTTCCCAGGCAATGATCAACCACTCATGTGCTCCTACACAGGCACAGCAGTTGTTCAAGCCAAGGATGGCCTAGTACTGACCCTTCGAGATGTCCATATATACCCTCTTAACCATGACTCCATTCCCCTGATAATCCCACCTAACGGCATACCCATGCACCTCATGAGCATCCCAGCAATGATGAGACACGATAATGATCTTACTATTTCTTTTGATGACTGCCAGGCTACCCTAATATGCCTCCCCTACCAAGAAGAAGATGAGCCTGGCCCGTCCTACCAGCCTGTCCTGTCATGCTGCAACAATGCAAGGGGGGAAGTGTACACCACAGATGTGTTCCACCCCAGCCATAGTGATCACCCAGACCATGACAGCCTAGATGACCCATGGTACCTCAACCCTAACGTCATGGTTCACCACCTATGCTCGGCAGGACGAGCCAAGTGGACTCAACGGTTCAAGGAATCTGCAGACCGCCTACATGAACCACCCTTCTCCTCTCCTCCTCCATCTCCATCTCCTCCTCCTCCTCCTCCTCCTCCTCCTCCTCCTCCTCCTCCTCCTCCTCCTCCTCCTCCTCCTCCTCCTCCTCCTCCTCCTCCTCCTCCTCCTCCTCCTCCTCCTCCTCCTCCTCCTCCACCTCCTCCTCCTCCACCACCACCCTCTCCCCCTCTATCTTGCTCTCTAGCCATGATATTCATGTCACCTGCTGAACAGAGGAGGACCCAGAGACGGGACATCAATTCAGCAATGACATGCTGGAACTGTGGAGGCTTTGCTCACAGCTCACGTGAGTGTTCTTCAGCAGTTACAGGCTTGGCTTTTTTTGTTGGTTACACAGTGAAGACTGAAGTAGAAGGAAGATACACGCAACGAGTGCGCTTATATAGAAGACGGGAGTCTGCAGGAAGATCCTGCAGACCCGTGTAGGCCACAGCTAGCCTGTGGCCTAGCGGCAGGCAACTCGGGACCTGGAGAGACCAGGTACCGGTATGCATTATGCCGACTCAGTGTCCGACGTATATCGGACAATAACATCCCCCCCAACTTGAGGTTTTCTTGAGCTCAAGAATTCCTGAAGTTCACTGAGGGGCATAAGAAATTAATATAGATATAAAAGAAATACAATGACTAAGAGCTGGTCTGCTTCGGTCAAGAACTTGGACAGTAAGATTATTCAGGTCAAGACTAAAGGGAAGGAAGCACTTGGAAAGTCTCGAAGTCAGTAAGTCACTATATGTGGCTGTACATTGGTCAGGCTTGTCAAGAGATCAGATGTAAGGTAATCTGGACTGTGGCAAGGCGGGCTGGCACAGTCAAGGTGGTAATCTTATCTAAGAACTCTAAATCACTGGCCTAGGTTGGTACAGACTTAAACTAAAGTAATTCTATAAGGGGAAAGAGAATTTATACGGTCATACCTGAGGTCATCTAACTTATTCCCCCTCTAATTGGGAAGTCGAGATCCTGCAAAGACTTGTCAAATCAAGAGTGACATCAGGATAACTAAATCAAAGACTGGCAGGACTAAGTGTGATACATCCCACCTAGAAGTCATTTGGAATGCATGAGGTCAGCATACTATTCCCCCCATAATTTGGGGGCTCTAAATGGATCCACAAATTACGGATGACATTATGAGAAATAACTTAAGGTAGACATCCCCCGCTAGCTCAGAACTATCCGTCCAGATGGAAGGATAGGGTGAGGTACTTCTGGTATCATTTATAAGATATAAGAAGGTAGGCTTGACAGTAAATACAACTGTCTTCCAGAGGGGAGATACATGCTGAGAAGTCAATTGAAAACAGCATGTAACTAGAGGTCCAGGTCGGCAAGAAAACTAGTCAGACTGCTGTGTTAGTACATGGCAGGACAGGATTTAAATTCCTAGAGTGTTCATTGCTATTAAAAAAAAATGACAAGCAGGGGGCACATTGAAATGACAGGTGCTGGGAAGTCATCCAGGGTCAGTAGCTTGGCTGCCATGTTGCTAGAGTTGACGCCATGTCGCTAGGAGCCGTTGAGAAGGTAGAGGGCTTGTAGGGCCTGCTGGGGAGCTGCAGGTCATTTGCGTATTTCTAGGGAGCTGCTGGGGAAATCAATCGGACTCTACTAGGGAGGGGCCAGGTGGGTAGGAATTGCTGTGACATTCATATGAGGTGAGTGTAACCATGACTACGGCAGAAAAGACTAGGATGGCTGCAGATCAGGGAAGCTGCAGATCATGGCGGCTGCAGATCAGGGAAGCTGTCTATCAGAGTGGCTGCAGATCAGTTCAAAGACAATTATGTGACATGCAGATGTATTCAGCAAGCGAGGGTATCGCTCACAAGTGCTGGGGATCTGCATGTGCATGAGGGTCAATGTGACCATTGCATGGTGGTCTGCATAAAATAACGGTACTGCGATTTATGCAGATCAGTGTGCAGATCAGATCATAATGCAGATCAGCGGCAGATCAGTGTGCAGATCAGATCATACCCCCCGTTCAGAGTTCAGCTGTTGACATCCCCTCACAAGGTTATCATTTATCCTATGTCCACAAGCGAGGGTATCGCTCACAAGCTTAGCATTTATCCTATGCCCACCAGGGTGTGTGGCGCCTTGGTTGTCCTATTATGGGAGTGGGGCCAGGGCAGGGAGAAAGTACCATGGAAGGCAGAGGTGATGAAGGGGTGGTTGATGATGACGAGTTCAGCCAGAGCATCAGTGGGAGTGGGAGGCGTTGTGACATGCTCAGTGGATGTGGATGTGTGTGTGTTGTCGCTGTCACGTGTGCTAGATGTACTTGCATAGGTAGTGGCGTGGACAGTGAGTATGGGTGTGTCTCCAACACGTGTGCTGGATGTACTTGCATATGCACTAAGGTTCACCCCATGCAAGTGAGGATCAGCAGAAGCTGCAGATGAGTGTGCAGGTGTGTGTGCAGGTGCATGTGTAATGCCAGGTGTCCAGGGTTGGAGTGGGGGTGAGTTGTGGAAACCAGCTGCAATGCAGAACTCCGTCCATGTGGATGGTAGATCTTGGACTAGTGACCAGTCTAGGGGTATTGCTGGGAAACCTGGTGGTGGTTGTAAGCAGATAAGTTGGAGAGGTTGGTTTGATTCACTACCTGGGTCTGCATCTGCATCTGCTGGGACTATCCAATCTGGTCTATCAATCAGGTTCCCCCCATGCAAGTGAGGATCATGGAGGGAACTGCACCCATTAGGAGCTGCTGTGTGTGGGGGGGCAGAGTGGACAGATGTGTCCTCGACAGGGACACAGAGTGCTGCAGCATGCGATGTGTGTAGTGCTGGAACATGGTTGTCGACAGATAAGGATGGCATTGCATCAGCAGGTGAGGGTGCATGGTACATGGTTGCCTCATGCACGCGAATAGCAAGATCAGTAGGTATGCCCCAGTGGGTCCAGAGTGTGGAGGTGGGGAAGAATTCTCTTACCCATTTATCATGGAGTTGCTGCATTCTAGTCTCATATTCCATGTCATAGATCTGACGTTCCAAGTTTTGGATTGTTTGGTTTTGCTCTTGGATCTCATGGTTTTGGGCTTGGATTGTATAGTTCAACTCTGAGATAATGGGGTTTGGGGCAGGGTTTACTTTACGGGCAGGGACAGTCCTAGGGGCAGGATCAGTCCTAGGGGCGGGAACAGTCCTAGGGGCCTTCCTAAGGGTAGGGACAGTCCTAGAGGCAGGGACAGTCCTAGAGGTAGGGACAGTCCTAGGGGCAGGTACAGTCCTAGGGGCAGGAACAGTCCTAGGGGCCTTCCTAAGGGTAGGGACAGTCCTAGAGGCAGGGACAGTCCTAGGGGCAGGGGCAGTCCTAGACGTGGCACATATGCTGGCAGGCTGGGGTGTAGGGGCTGTTGCATCACTATCATCATGGCTATTTGTAACACAATCTGTGGCTGGGGACTTATTGCCATAAAAGGCTCTCAAGTACCACATAGTGTGGTTGGGACTAGAGATATTTTTGCTTTTCAGCATGTGTTTAATGCCAGGGGACAGATGCTCATTAATGATTTTCATGGAGCTGGCGATCTCATGACATAGTAGCCCTAGGCGATTACCTAGCCAGGGACTGTCAGGAGGCATAGGCTTGTCGTCAATGAAGATGTCCCAAAAGTCGAAGCCCTCTCCATCAAAGATCATGATGCGCAAGGATTAGACGACGGCTGAAGCGAAGTCCAGCTATAATAGCGTCCGCAATGATCAGAAGATTCCCCCCATTCTGGCTGTAGTGGCTATCACAGCCGGGATGTGATGATTGTAGCAGGTTACGAAGGATAGGGGGGGGGGGGGGGGGGGGGGGGGGGGGGGGCTGGAGAAGGAGCAGAGGGAGACGTAAAGCTCGCTTAGAGCAGGGTAGCAAAGGTGGCGAAGGGGAGCTCAGAGCAGGGATGAGGAAGGGAGAAATGGAGATCTCTACACGAAGTAGAGAATGGGAATGACGGTCTTGGACTTGAGGAAATGGAGAGCTCCGAGCAGTGTAGACAAAGATGTCGGAGTTGAGCTCAGAGCAGGAATTTGGGGGGGGGGGGGGGGGGGGGGGGGGGGGGGGCTTGCGAAGGTTGTCAGTTCTTCAGTCTTGGTTGTGTGTTCGGAGGCAAGGGGAGGTGGCGTTGGTAGTAGCAGGGGGGGGTAAGGGGTGACGGATTCAGTGAGCGGAAGGGGAGGGTGGTTGGGGGTGGGTGGCTTGCGATGGCGTGCATGGCTGAATATCTCCTCGGCACAAACAATCTCAATCTCAATCTCAAAGGATTGGTAACGCTGTGTATGATCTAATGAGTTAGCAACTCACGTCAAAGATCTTCTCAGACTCCTGCGTCTACGTTTCGTCTTGGACGGATGGTAGAGACAACGGGAGAGTTGTGTGGGCAGTAGGCGAGGCAGCGCAGGTTAGATTTCTCACGTGAGCACGTAGACAATCCAGGGCCAAAAGCAGTACTCAAGCCGTCGAGCTAGTCTGAGGGGAAACTATCACCTTGTGCAGGGCAGAAGATCGTCCTTGGCACAGGCGCAGTGGCGTTGCTTCGGTTAGCGTTCAGGGACCATGACCTTTTGTTGGTTACACAGTGAAGACTGAAGTAGAAGGAAGATACACGCAACGAGTGCGCTTATATAGAAGACGGGAGTCTGCAGGAAGATCCTGCAGACCCGTGTAGGCCACAGCTAGCCTGTGGCCTAGCGGCAGGCAACTCGGGACCTGGAGAGACCAGGTACCGGTATGCATTATGCCGACTCAGTGTCCGACGTATATCGGACAATAACAGCTTTCAAGCCACCTGTAGATCCGCCTGCTGTGCCCATGCTTGTGACACCAGTAGGACCTAGTGTAGACCCATCTGCCCTGCCACCTGTAGAACCACCTGTAGATCCTGGCACCAGTAGACAAAAGAAAACATCTACTGTTCAACCTGCCCCACAGTACCTATACTGGTCAGAATGCCACAGAGAGGCAGGATATACAGAAGTCAGGCAGGCAGATGGTGGCCCCAGCAGTAGCCAAGATGAGGACATAGACTTTAGAAAACATCTAGCCCACATGAAAGCTTCCTTGCTGGCAATCTATAAGCAGAGATACCCAGTTAGGCCTAGCCAACCACCAGAGCACCATGCTGAGCCTGGACCAGTACAGCAAGAAGTAGATCCACCCATAGTGCCACCTGTATCTGCAGTACAACAAATTTTATCTGCTCCAGTACTGCAGGAAGCCTCCATGGCAGTACAATCTGTTGCAGACCCACTTGCACTGCCACCTGTAGAACCGCCACCTGTACGATTAGCAGATGATATCACCACCCAATCCCTATTCAAAGAGGACACTCAACTCCAGACTATGACTCCTAGCGGAATCACTGAGTTCTCTCCAGGTAGCACCCCACCAACATCTGAACCATACTCAGATACTGACATCCAGAACAATGCACACATGTCTGAAGTCAGCTACACCCTGGAGGAAAGCTAGGAGGGATACTAATATACTATCCTCTTGGAGAACTGATGGAAATCATGGACCACATGATGTCACTCCCCACCCCACCTTGCATAGTTAACATGCTCAGAGTTCCCCTGTACACCCTGATCCATGGATTCTATGCACGGTACAGACACCTAAGGTCCCTCCCCAACCAACCTTGGAGAGAACAAGACATGCCCACCAATTCTGCTCCTGTCATCAGTCCCATCCACACACACTCCAGACTCTTGGCCACCCTCATCTACAAGTATGACGCTTGCTCGGCAAGCATGAAAGACAGGTTAAAATGGACCATCTGCCTACAGGCAGCAATGGTTAGTGCCTACTGCAATGCAGCCCACAAGCAGCCTGGGATCCTATTACAGTCCCACCAGATTAGGACAGATGGTACAACCAGTCCCATCCTGATCTATGTAGATGATGCCATAATGCCATGGAACCATCAGGATTGCTTCATCCTCAACTTCTGCTTTCCTGTCTTCCACTCTGACCCCACAGCTGACCTATGGGATGACCTGCATCAGGCCATCACCACTAGGCTCAAACGTGATGGGTTCTACCAGATCTCATACCTAAATGATGACATATGAACAAGTAATCAGCCCTGCTCCCACTGGCGGATATAAATTGACATGCCCCTGATTTCCTGTAGGACCAAGATCCAGACTTTTCATAGATATTGATTGAAAGCTTCATGACTGACTGCTTTCTTCTATTTTACATTAGCTTTGGACAGAGATCCTGCCTCACAGGCTATGTTTAGATCCTCCCCTGCAGCTTCCCAGAAACGTCCGTAAAGTCTAACATGGACCATCTCTCACACACCTGATCCAGACTTCTGCCCGACTATAATGCCATGTCTGCCCTCATTAATTAGTTTACAGCCAGCTGAATTTATCTTATACAGCATGACTGTATTAATTATTTTCAGTCCCTCTAAGTTTCCCTGTAAACTCCTCTAATTCCCGGAATTCTCCAATATGAAGAATACCAGGAATTGGGGGGGATGTTATTCACCGGGTTTTCCCGGTCCACCTAGAGTGACTTAGAATGCACAGGTCTCCCGCCCTGTAGCACTGTACTGCCTGTGCCGCTGCCAGCTATGGCACGGACTCCATGGCCGGTACCCTGTGGTACCGCGCCATCTCAGTACTTCCTCCTAGCGCATTGATTGAATGCTTTATCTACTGTAACGATCTTATCCTCCAAGACTTCCCTTCGTCACTGCACATAGCTCCGGAAAACCATTTTTTCTTTGTTATCGATATTTTGACGTCAAACATCATCCACGTGCAGACTTGAGTGGATGGAAGTATGCCTTCCTTGTTTGTTATGATCAGAGTTCATTATAGATACACAGGCACTGACGAGATATAGGAGTTGTTGAGCAGGCAGCGGTAAACTGCAATTCTCGGTATCTCCCCCCTGAGTGCTTTAAACTACTGGTCCCTTGCTGTCAGCTCTTGTTCAGAAATTCATTGATTGTCTTCATCACGTGTCTTTCTGAGTCTTTGGTACAACCCCCAACATACCTTAGATAGCTCTAAATTAAAATTGCTGGTTTGCATAATTGCAGTTGTGTCTGGTGAAGCTTAGAATTATGCAGGCGGACAGACGCCGCGTTGTCGGTGTACATAACATTGTAACAATGAGTATAGGAAGGAACAAAGGGCTCTCTGATTTGTTACATTATACTAAGCGCAGCGCTAGAGGAAAGTGACTCCACTACTCCAGTACCTAATTGGCTATAAGGATTTCAGCTTATCCACACGGAGCATGTAACCATGGGACAATTGATTATCCGCTTGCAACTGATCAGTGCATCAAGCCTATTTTTCAAATTGCATGTCAAATCCAAGCACGCGTGGCAACGCATAGTTGACCAATGACTTGATGACAGCCAGTTCACTTGGACCAAGAGGAATCATGACCTTGGCAGCTTTGGTCCCGTTCTGCATGAAGATGAAGAAGAAGGCGCCATCATTATTGCCGCTGGGACTAAGCTTCAGACTCTTTGTCTGGCTTCCCTCACCCTGCACAGGAAAGGAGATGTAAATAGAGTTCAGGTTACAGGCGTAGACGACAAAGTTAAAGTAGAAAAAGTTGTACGACTTAAGGTCATTGCAACCCAGCTGTTGGCCAGACGCTAAAATCCTGACCACCAACCTATAAGCAAGACTTTACAAAACACTGCCTTGGATATTGTTCCTGTCTCCCAATATCAACCTGAAGCATTGTTGCTGTTCGACCAGACACCACAAGCCCATACAATTCAGAAATCAGCCCGAGGGGGGGGGGTAAGAAAAAAGCTGCCGTACCGCATCTTCACTTAGGATAGAGCTTATCCTCAGACTATATAAAAAACAAGTTATTTTTTGAGCCAAAAATAAAGTTGTACACAAGTTATGGGGGTCCAAAGTGTTTTTCATCCAAAGCGGCCGAAATCTTAACTTCGCGATAAATCACGTTTGAGCAACCTTCCAAAATATGTAAGGGCATAACTGGAATGGGCACGAAATGATCTTTCGAATGACCCCCATTTAAGGGGGGTGGGGTGAGGCAATCGGGTTTTAAGAGGGGGTAAACAAACTGTTTCCCAACTTTATTTCCCCCCTCTTATTGTATGAAACTTCCACAATTCCAACTCCCATCTGAATCGGACACCATATTGAACATGCTGTCCGAAATCTGTCTCTCTGCCCCCCCCCCCCCCCCCCCCCCCCACCCCCCCCCCCCCCCCCCCCCCCCCCCCCCCCTGGATCAGCCATCAGAAAATGCCCACAGAATCTCATAGGTCCGTAAGTATAAACCAATATCATGCATGTGAGATCGAGTGTGAGATGCTATGTTTTCCCAGCCTAGATTGGAACTTACAGCTTTGCCCTTGTTAGGGTCATGGAAGGCTTCAAAAACAGTCTTCTCTGTCAGGAACATCCCCATCTCATTGGGACTCATGGCAAAACAGAGGTTTGCGCTCCAGTCATAGTTCCTCTGACCAACGTTGGTGCCGGAAGGGTTAGCACCAATTGGCGCAAACCGCAACATGAGTTTGCCCTCTTTCTCCACATAGAAGTTACCCTGCAAATTTCACCAGAAGAGGATGAAGATAAAAACATGCACATTTGATAGACACCCACTTTCCAACCAAATCATTGATCAGTCTGGATCATAAGTTGATTATCCATCCATGAGAGTCTTTTCTGAAAATTCATGGGCCATAAATGTCATTTGACATGATATTGAGGGGGTGGAATCACTGTTCAAAGACGTGGCCCGAAACTGAGCATGCATTATCCAGGAAACTGTGCATCTCATCGCAGAGGGAGATGAAGAATGCCACAAGCAAGATATTACCTTTTGAGTTCCACTCCATGTAGGAGGAATGATGGTCATCTGCAAAGCGGCTTTCCCTGCACCCACAGCGCATAAGAGGTCAGTTGAACAATCACTTGTTTTGAAGGTCCTAGCGTCTAGTGAAGAGGTAGCTTGATATCTATCAAAATCCATGCTCTGGAAAATTTCAACCAGACAAAGTTGCATGTCAGCATCTCGGAAGAGATACGGGCTATATTTTTGGACTTCATTTCATGCGATTCCCCGGGAATCAGCAGCTGATCATATGTATTCTAAATGACCAAACTTTCTGAAGGGACAGACCAAGAAATTGGCACCTGTTAGACGGATCTCAAGTGGATTTGAAATTCCAACCGTTGTTTTCCCTAGATATCCCAGAAACTGTGTCAGATCTGGCCTAGAACATTAAATTGCTACCAGTTTGGCTCATGGCATGCTCCATGCACAGGTGGAATTTGTGATACTGCTGAACAAAATAAGAATCATGCAGTCATGCTTGGACTAACATAGTGCACAATGCATGCGCATCTCTCCTCTACAATGGACTTCAGTCAATCGGCATGCTGATTAATCATGCCCCAAAAGTATCCAGATTTAATGCTGAAATCAGTAAACACATTATCTCAAACCGATACACATGTTTGAATCATCTGGACGCACTTAAAAATTATCAGCTATCGCAGTTTACATGTCCCAACAGTCTTTCCCACTTGGCCTGACAAAATCACATCCAGGACGGAGGAAACATGGAAGAGAAACCTTGCAGGTGACACAGAAATTAAATGTGCACACTCAAGAAAGGATGGTCTTGATCATATCAATTGCCTACTTCATTTAGAAGCTCAAGCTATTGTAATCCTCTTACGTGCCCCAGCCAGCAACAAGCATAATATTCCTCACCCTTGTAAACGCAGTACTTAGCGAACGCCTTGGAAGCAGGTGTAGCCTCTACCATATCCTCGCCAGCCCACGAGGCTGCCACACTGGTGCGAATATCGCGCCTGGCCTGCGCAGGCACTTTCCTCGTTGCGGCATGTGGAATTCGCAGCCCCCTGGACAACATCTGACAGACAGATCGGCTCTGCATTAGGTCGCCCTTTAAGTTCCTAGATCTAAAACTGCGACTAGGAGTTTTATAGAAGGTGCTGTATTCAAGACGCAGACGGACGAGATGTGACAATAACCTTGGCAGCGGACTGGCAGGGGGGATACGTGAAGCTCGAGACAGAGAAGTGGCGCCAAACTGTTGGCATCGCGCAGGGAGACTCGGTTTAAGATTTCGTTGTCGTCGAGCGTACTGCAAGGTACGGTACACGCCAGCCTGACGCTAGCTAGCTCAGCGGCCAGCTGGGTCTTGCAGCTGCTCCCCAATTGAAACATTTCCCTATCCTGAGCAATATTTGCGTCGCAGAGCACTTGCTCCACTCGTTCCCCTGGCGTGGTCCCTCTACGGACTCCTCAATTCCTACATTAATCAGCTACATATCCTTTGCCTCTGTCAGACCAAGTCGCTGAACTCCATTCTGCAGTTCCCTCTCGCGCCCTCGTGGTGAGGATAGTCGATGCGCGCTTGGCATAACTAAGCGGTTTTGTGTTCGAGAGAAGTCCCCCGTAGGACCTTCCGACTTTTCCACACATGTCATAAGGATGGACAAGCAAGTGGCCGATTCTAGCTACTTCAGGGCGCAGCAGCTAAAATAATAGCTTCGCTATTAAGCAGCCCCCAGCAGTGCTCAAACATATGCCCACAGTGTACCCCTAGCTGTGAGGCTAACACTCCAACTGGAACCACCCACCACCCCACCACCACCACCACATCACCCACCATATCACCACCACCCACCACCACACCACATCACCCACCACCACACCACATCACCACCACCACACCACCATCACACCAACACATTACCACACCAACACACGACCACCACACCACAACTCCACCACCACCCATCAGGCCATCACCACACCACCCATAACCGCGCCACCACACCACAACTCCACCATCACCCATCACCACACCACCACTATAGTCCACCAACAACAACTGGAACCAACCATTGAAAGCAGAGTTTGCCTGGACTCCTTCACGCATCAACTAAAACGTGACCAGTTTTTTTTGTTGCGACTGGTCGCCAATTGTGCGACTCGGTGCGACCCTGGTGCGACCCTCAGGTGTGTGCGTTTTGGGCAAAATAGATCCTTCGGCTTGGTCACCACGAAGTGCAACCACGAGTGAGTGATTTGTGCCCTGGGTCGCACCTGGCTAGCACATCACCTGCTTGTGACATTGCTCATGTTGTCATGCTCAGGTGCACCAGAACCAACTCACAATACAGTGTTTTTGGAGCTCCCCCTTCTGGGGGGGGGGGGGGGGGGGGGGGGGGGGGGGGGGGAGCCCCCAGGGTCACCGCTTTGTCCAACTGTCTGTCTGTCTGTGTCTGTCTGTCTGTTATTCTGTCTGTCTGTCTGTCTGTCTGTCTGTCTGTCTGTCTGTCTGTCTGTCCGTTTGTTCAATCGATCGATTGATCGTCCATCCGTTGGTTCGCTCGTCCGTTTGTTCGTCCGTCCGTCACGCTCTAACCTTGGGCCTTGTAAACCCACTCTGTACCCTTCCAAACCCTGGACAACTTGAACCTCGCCACCAATTTCGAACCCACTCTCAGCCATTTTCTGCGCCACTTGCGACGCGCCTAGGACTTGATCATTTTAGCCCCTTCTGTCACAGGTGGGCAAGTCCCTTTAGCCTATTAGGCCAACCCCTGGACTGTAACAACATACAATACAGATGAATATGCATGTGCACAGTTTTATGTACAAGAAGCCACTATCAAGTGTTCTATGCTTACGTACTCGTGTGTCCCAGGACATAGCTTTTCTTTTCAGCTACGAGCATCAGCTTCTATGCAGCTCCTTCAGCCAGCCACTAGGCCAAGCCCCCAGATGTAAACAGGACAGGAAATCTGGTTCTGTCAGCTTCAAGGTGCACTAGGTTGCATCAGGTTTGGCTGACAATCCAGTCAGGGGAGTTGCCTAGCAGCTGCTGTACGTAGCTGAAGGAAAAAGCTATGTACCTGAACCATGGATTATTGCCACTTTTGTTTCTGACGAAGCCTTACCATTCCGCCCAGCATGGCAACGCATGGGCCAGGCTAAACTAGTCAGAAATGCCGCCCCAAACCCGCCGGGCTCCGCGCTTCACGCTCCGTGGGGTTTGGGTTGTAGCACGTCGTACTGGGGTCGCACGGGGTTGCTCACTTTGTGACGCGTCGCACGAAAAAAATCAGTAATGAGTGCTTGTGGAAGAGTTCTTATTCAGCCCTGTGTACCTGGACAAATGATTAGGGAACGGCAACTAATATAAGTGTTTGGAAAACTAATATTAACTTATATTATTATAGTGTCACACAGTCTCACAATAATATTAGTTTTTCAAATAAATTCAAGATTGTTTCGAGGCGGCTCGTCAGTCTAATATCAACTAACTTTCACTTATCTTATTCATTCACTAATATTAACGTACTCAGCCCTGTGTACCTCAGCAAATGATGCTCATGTCAATTTATTTTTCATACCGATATACTTCCTGAGTTATTGCGTCTATCACCTTTTCTTGTTTTGTTGTTTTTTCCCGCTGAATTTTGAAGTCGCTGCATTTTTGAAGCCTTTGAAGTCACTGGCGACAAACCATTACAAAGCTAATGCACTTCCTATTGTTATTGTGTCTATAACCTTTTGACGCTTTGACGCTTTACACATTTTTACTAGTCACACAAGTTTCTAAGTCACTGGAGTCAATGGAGACAGACCATTATAAAGGCAGCATACTTCCTATGTTCTGCACATCGCTCTTATACAATGCCAAACAATGAAGACCAAGAAAGACCAACAATGCTCATGTGATAATTGTCATGTATTGCCACTCGTTATGGTCATGTATTGCCTCTCAGTATAGTCATGTATTGCCTCTCATTATGGTCATGTATTGCCACTCAGTATAGTCATGTATTGCCTCTCGTTATGGTCATGTATTGCCACTAGGTATAGTCATGTATTGACTACCGATATGGTCATGTATTGCCACTAGATATAGTCATGCATTGCCTCTCCTCATGGTCATGCATTGCCACTAGGTATAGTCATGCATTGCCTCTCCTCATGGTCATGCATTGCCACTAGGTATAGTCATATATCGCCTATCGTTATGGTCATGTATTGCCACTAGGTATGGTCATGCATTGCCTCTCCTCATGGTCATGCATTGCCACTAGGAATAGTCATATATTGCCTATTGTTATGGTCATGTATTGCCACTCAGTATAGTCATGTATTGCCTCTCGTTATGGTCATGTATTGCCACTAGGTATAGTCATGAATTGACTACCGATATGGTCATGTATTGCCACTAGGTATAGTCATGCATTGCCTCTCCTCATGGTCATGCATTGCCACTAGATATAGTCATGCATTGCCTCTCCTCATGGTCATGCATTGCCACTAGGTATAGTCATGCAGCGCTAGAGGAAAGAGACTCCACTACACCAGTACCTAATTGGCTATAAGGATTGCAGCTTATCCACACGGGGCATGTAACCATGGAACAATTCATTATCCACTTGCAACTGATCAGTGCATCAAGCTTATTTTTCAAATTGCATGTCAAATCCAAGCACGCGTGGCAACGCATAGTTGATCAATGACTTGATGACAGCCAGTTCATTTGGAAGAAGAGGAACCATGACCTTGGCAGCTTTGGTCCCGCTCTGATTGAAGTTCAAGAAGAAGGCGCCATCATTATTGCCGCTGGGACTAAGAATTAACTTCTTTGTCTGGGTTCCCTCACCCTGCACAGGAAAGGAGATGTGGAAATAGTTCAGGTTGCAGACGTAGGCGTCAAGGTTTGAAGAGTTGTACGACTTATGGCCATTGAAACCCAGCTGTTGGCCAGACGCTAAAATCCTGTCCACCAAGCTGAAAGCAAGACTTTACAAAACACTGCCTTGGATGTTGATCCAGTCTCCAAATATCAACCTGAAGCATTGTTGCTTTTAGACCAGACACCACAAGCCCATATAATTCAGAGATCAGCCATCAGAAAATGCCCACAGAATCTCATAGGTCCGTAAGTATAAACCAATATCATGCATGTGAGATCAAGTGTGAGATGCTATGTTTTCCCAGCCTAGATTGGAACTTACAGCTTTGCCCTTGTTAGGGTCATGGAAGGCTTCAAAACTAGTCTTGTCTATCAGGAACATCCCCATCTCATTGGGACTCATGGCAAACAAGAGGTTTGTGCTCCAGTCATACTTCCTCTGACCAACGTTGGTGCCGGTAGTGTTGGCACCAATTGGCGCAAACTGCAACAAGAGGGCGCCCTCTCTCTCCACATAGAAGTTACCCTGCAAGTTTCACCAGAAGGGGATGAAAATAAACACATGCGCATTTGGTCGACACTCTCTTTCCAACCAAATCATTGATCAGTCTGGATCATAAGTTGATTATCCATCCATGAGAGTCTTTACTGAACATTCATGGGCCATAGATGTCATTTGACATGATATTGAGGGGGTGGAATCACTGTTCGAAGACGTGGCCCGAAACTGAGCATGTATTATCCAGGAAACAGTGCATCTCATCGCAGAGGGAGATGAAGAATGCCACAAGCAAGATATTACCTTTTGAGTTCCACTCCAAGTAGGAGGAAGGATGGTCATCTGCAAAGCGGCTTTCCCTGCACCACAGCGCATAAGAGGTCAGTTGAACAATCACTTGTTTTAAAGGTCCTAGCGTCTGGTGAAGAGGGAGCTTGATATCTATCAAAATCCATGCTATGGGAAATTTCAACCAGACAGAGTTGCATGTCAGCATCTCGGGAGAGATACGGGCTATATTTTTGGACTTTATTTCATGCGATTCCCCGGGAATCAGCAGCTGATCATATGTATTCTAAATGGCCAAACTTTCTGAAGGGACGGACCAAGAAATTGGCACATGTTATACTGATCTCAAGTGGATTTGAAAGACCACCCGTTGTTTTCCCTAGATATCCCAGAAACTGTGTCAGATCTGGCCTAGAACATTAAATTGCTACCAGTTTGGCCCATGGCATGCTCCATGCACAGGAGGAATTTGTGATACTACTGAACAAAATAAGAATCATGCAGTCATGCTTGGACTAACATATTGCACAATGCATGCGCATCTCTCCTCTTTTTGTTTTTTTTTTTTGTTTTTTTTTTTTTTGTTTTTTTTTTTTAAATACACCCCCCCACCCCAAAAAAAAACCCCCCCTTTTTTTGTGTTTTTTTTTTTTTTGGGGTGGGTGTGGTGTGTGGGTGGTTTGGGTGGGTTGTGAGTGTTTGTGGGGGGGGTGGTGTTGGGTTGTGCAAAACGTCCAAAACCAACAAAACAACAAACCAACCCCCCCCCCCCCCCCCCCCCCCCCCCCCCCCCCCCCCCCCCCCCCCCCCCCCCCCCCCCCCCCCCCCCCCCCCCCCCCCCCCCCCCCCCCCCCCCCCCCCCCCCCCCCCCCCCCCCCCCACCCCCCCCTTTTGTTTTTTTTTTTTTTTTTTTTTGTTTTTGTTTTTTCCCCCCCCCCCCCCCACCCCCCCCCCACCCCCCCCCCCCCCCCCCCCCCCAAAAAACAAAAAAAAAAAAAAAAAAAAACAAACAAAAAAAAAAAAAGAAAAAAGGGCACCCCCAATCATATCGCATGCTGATTCATCATGCTGATTCATCATGCCCCACAAGTATCCAGATGTAATGCTGAAATCAGTAGACACATTATCTCAAACCGATACACACGTTTGAATCATCTGGACACACTACAAAATTATCAGCTATCACAGTTTACATGTCCCAACAGTCTTTCCCACTTGGCCTAACAAAATTACATCCAGGACGGAGGAAACATGGAAGAGAAACCTTGCAGGTAACACAGAAATAAAATGTGCACACTCAAGAAAGGATGGTCTTGATCATATCAATTGCCTACTTCATTTAGAAGCTTAAGCTATTGTAATCCTCTCACGTGCCCCAGCCAGCAACAAGTATAGTATTCCTCACCCTTGTAAACGTTGTAGTTAGCGAACGCCTTGGAAGCAGGTGTAGCGTCCACCTCATCTTCGCCAGCCCCTGAGGCTGCCACACTGGTGCGAATGTCGCGCCTGGCCTGCGCAGGCACTATCCTAGTTACGGCATGTGGAACTCGCAGCCCCCTGGACAACAAATGATAGACAGATCGGCTCTGCATTAGTTCGCCCTTTGAGTTCCTAGATCTAAAACTGCGGCCAGGAGTTTTATGGAGGGTGCTGTATTCAAAGCGCAGACGGACGAGATGTGGCAATAACCTTGGCAGCGGACTGGCAGGGGGGAAGCGTGAAGCTCGAGACAAAGTAGTGGCGCCAAACTGTTAGAATCGCGGAGGGAAACTCGGTTTAAGATTTCGCTGTCGTCAAGCGTACTGCAAGGTACACGCCAGCCTGACGCCAGCTAGCTCAGCGGCCAGCTGGGTCTTGCAGCTGCTCCCATATTGAAACATTTCCCTATCCTGAGCAATATTTGCGTCGCAAAGCACTTGCTCCACTCGTTCCCCTAGCGTGGTCCCTCTACGGACTCCTCAATTCCTACATTAATCAGCTACATATCCTTTGCCTCTGTCAGGCCAAGTCGCTGAA
This sequence comes from Chlamydomonas sp. ICE-L, assembly GCA_013435795.1. Taxonomy (NCBI): domain Eukaryota; kingdom Viridiplantae; phylum Chlorophyta; class Chlorophyceae; order Chlamydomonadales; family Chlamydomonadaceae; genus Chlamydomonas; species Chlamydomonas sp. ICE-L. The sequence continues at coordinate 126,146,947 of JACBWV010000610.1, read as the reverse complement.
CTCCATTCTGCAGTTCCCTCTCGCGCCCTCGTGGTGAGGATAGTCGATGCGCGCTTGACACAACCAAGCGGTTTTGTGTTCGAGAGAAGTCCCCCGTAGGACCTTCCGACTTTTCCACACATGTCATAAGGATGGACAAGCAAGTGGCCGATTCTAGCTACTTCAGGGCGCAGCAGCTATCAAAGCGCATCTTGGTAAGGACACTTAAAGCTTCGCTATTAAGCAGCCCCCAGCAGTGCTCAAACATATGCCCACAGTGTACCCCTAGCTGTGAGGCTAACACTCCAACTGGAACCACCCACCACCCCACCACCACAACCCCACCACCACATCACCATCACCCACCATATCACCACCACCCACCACCACACCACCACCACACCACATCACCACCACCCACCACCACACGACCACCACACCACATCACCACCACCACACCACCACCACACCAACACACCACCATCACACCAACGCACCACCACACCAACACACGACCACCACACCAACACACCACAACTCCACCACCACCCACCACCACACCACCACACCACAACTCCACCACCACCCTTGTTGCGACTGGTCGCCAATTGTGCAACTCGGTGCGACCCTGGTGCGACCCTCAGGTGTGTGCGTTTTGGGCAAAATAGATCCTTCGGCTTGGTCACCACGAAGTGCAACCACGAGTGAGTGATTTGTGCCCTGGGTCACACCTGGCTAGCCCCTGGCTAGCACATCACCTGCTTGTGACATTGCTCATGTAGTCATGCTCAGGTGCACCAGAACCAACTCACAATACAGTGTTTTTTGGAGCTCCCCCTTCTGGGGGTGGGGTGGGGTGGGGTGGGGTGGGGTGGGGGGGTGGGGTGGGGGGGGGGGAGCCCCCAGGGTCACCGCTTTGTCCAACTGTCTGTCTGTCTGTCTCTGTCTGTCTGTTATTCTGTCTGTCTGTGTCTGTCTGTTTGTCTGTCTGTCTGTCTGTCTGTCTGTCTGTCTGTCTGTCTGTCTGTCTGTCTGTCCGTTCGTTCGTTCGTTCGTTCAATCGATCGATTGATCGTCCATCTGTTGGTTCGCTCGTTCGTTCGTTCGTCCGTCACGCTCTAACCCTGGGCCTTGTAAACCCACTCTGCACCCTTCCAAACCCTGGACAACTTGAACCTCGCCGCCAATTTCAAACCCACTCTCAGCCATTTTCTGCGTCACTTGCGATGCGCCTAGGACTTGTTCATTTTAGCCCCTTCTGTCACAGGTGGGCAAGTCCCTTTAGCCTATTAGGCCAACCCTTGGACTGTAACAACATACAATACAGATGAATATGCATGTGCACAGTTTTATGTACAAGAAGCCACTATCAAGTGTTCTATGCTTACGTACTCGTGTGTCCCAGAACATAGCTTTTCTTTTCAGCTAGGAGCATCAGCTTCTATGCAGCTCCTTCAGCCAGCCACTAGGCCAAGCCCCCAGATGTAAACAGGACAGGAAATCTGGTTCTGTCAGCTTCAAGGTGCACTAGGTTGCATCAAGTTTGGCTGACAATCCAGTCAGGGGAGCTGCCTAGCAGCTGCTGCACGCAGCTGGAGGAAAAAGCTATGTACCTGAACCATGGATTATTGCCACTTTTTTTCTGACGAAGCCTCACCATTCCGCCGCTGCATGGCAACGCATGGGCCAGGCTAAACTAGTCAGAAATGCCGCCCCAACCCCCCCCGGCTCCGCCCTTCACGCTCCGTGGGGTTGTAATACGTCGTATTGGGGTCGCACCGGGTTGCTCACTTTGTGACGCGTCGCACGAAAAAAATCAGTGATGAGTGCTTGTGGAAGAGTTCTTATTCAGCCCTGTGTACCTGGATAAATGATTAGGGAACAGCAGCTAATATTAGTGTTTGGAAAACTAATATTAACCAATATTGACTAATATTATTATAGTGTCACACAGTCTCACAATAATATTTGTTTTTCAAATAAATTCAAAATTCTTTCGAGGTGGCTCGTCAGTCTAATATCAACTAACATTCACTTATCTTATTCATTCACTAATATTAACTAACTCAGCCCTGTGTACCTCAGCAAATGATGCTCATGTCAATTTATTTTTCATACCGATATACTTCCTGAGTTATTGCGTCGATCACCTTTTCATGTTTTATCGTTTTTTTGAATGGTAAACCCACATATTGAATCCATGGTTCACAATCTTGCTTGGTGGGGTACCGGCTATAGCGGAGCTGCACATTGAACTCTGCCTCCTTGATGCGAATAAATTCCTGGTGGTGAATTTGTAGAATATATTAATATGTGAATCCGGGACATAGGATGGTAGCCAATAAGCAGTACCACGGCAGAGTTTTTGATCCCTCAGCCATGCAATCATAACTAGAGGCAATACATGACCATAACGGTACCGGCTATAGCGGAGCTGCACATTGAACTCTGCCTCCTTGATGCGAATAGATTCCTGGTGGGGAATGTGTTGAATAAATAAATAAATACATAGTACGCCTTGTTACGAGGCGTGAGGTTGAAGGGGGGCAGCCAGTTTGCTTTCACTCGGGAATGTGTATAATATATCAATATGTGAATCCGGGATGTAGTATGGTACCCAATAAGTGGTCCACGGCAGGGTATTTGCTCTCCCAGCAGTGCAATCATAATGAGAGGCAATACATGACCATGACGGTACCGGCTATAGCGGAGCTGCACATTGAACTCTGCCTCCTTGATGCGAATAGATTCCTGGTGGGGAATGTGTTGAATAAATAAATAAATACATAGTACGCCTTGTTACGAGGCGTGAGGTTGAAGGGGGGCAGCCAGTTTGCTTTCACTCGGGAATGTGTATAATATATCAATATGTGAATCCGGGATGTAGTATGGTACCCAATAAGTGGTCCACGGCAGGGTATTTGCTCGCCAGCAAATGAAATAATTGAAATAAATGAAATAATTGAAATTCCATTCAATAAATGAAATAATTAAAATTTAATGAATAAAATTTAATGAATACAATTTAATGAATACAATTTAATGAATAAAATTTAATGAATAAAATTTAATGAAATAATAATGATAAAAATTTAATGAATAAAATGTAATGAAATAATTAAAATTTAATGAATAAATAAATGAAATAATTGAAATTCCATTCAATTTAAATCTTAAATTCCATTCAATTTAACGATAATTCATAAATTGGGGAACCAATCAATTAAATTCTGGGGAACCAATTAAATTGAATTGGTTCAGTGCTGTGTTGCAGTGCATGTATAGCTAGATGTGTGTGTATGTGCATGCACAGTGATGTGTTGCAGTGCATGGATAGCCAGATGTGTGTGTATGTGCGTGCACAGTGCTGTGTTGCAGTGCATGGATGACAATTTGTTTGGTGCGTGCATGCGTGCGTGTGTATTTGAGTGTGTTTGTGTTTGCATGGGGTTGTGTTGTAGTGCATGGATAGCCAGATGTGTGTGTATGTGCGTTGGCAGTGTTGTGTGGGAGTGCATGGAAAGCCACATGTGTGTGTATGTGCATGCACAGTGCTGTGTGGTAGTGCATTGGTAGCCAGCTATGTGTGTGTATGCGCGTGCACAGTGTTGTGTGGCTACTTCTGAAACTCCCAGCCTCCCTCCTCTCACTTTCTCGCATTCTTCATATCAACTATTTCTCGACTATTTGCCCCATTTCCTGCCCGTGACTTCTAATGTGTTCTGGGTTTAGTTGCTTAGTGGTTTGAATGCCAGCGGTTGACCATAATTCAGATGCCACGTGTCCAGGCTGTCAAGACTATGTGTTCAATCCCACGCACGCCAGGGACACGTCCAGCCGACTCTACAACCTCATTGGCAAAACACGAGTCAGAATGCATATCACACTGCGATCTCGTAATACGATATTGTATTTGGCAACAAGTGGTGTCCTGGGGGTCCCGAATAAATTGCCATAAATGTGGGTAATGAAGCCACATCAAGCTTGTATGCGGCTGACTGAACAAATTCAACCATACCTCTGATCGGTTACATTTCGTGTGCATCAATTGCTTGCAAATAAATCCCATCTACAAGACAGTCCAGGCACGTTTAATACTGCTTCAAATTTAACAACCCTACAAAATGTCAATTGTCGTTACTTCGTTGTAAACAAAGCTACATACATCAATTCAATGAAATTAAATGCAAATCTATTGAATTCAAATGCATACAATGCAAATCAATTAAATGTATTAAATTCAAGTAACGGTATATACAACACACTTTTGATTCTATCAAATTAATTAAATACAGTTGTATTAATTAATTAATTAATTAATACAATTAAATTAATTAAATAGATAATTAATTTAATAGAATTTAATTAATCATGTTATTGATTAATTAATTAATTAGTACTTTTAAATTAACCAATTAATTCAGTTTAATCATATAATCTATCAATTAATACAATTAATTTAATTAATTATACAATTATACAATAATAAAATTATACAATTACATTTTTTTATGTTTTTTATTATTTTAAACATTTTCATTCGGGATGCGCCTCCAGGCGCCCTTTATTTTTGATACCCGAATGAAAAAAAATACAATTTTTTTGATTGAGTGATTAGCCTGTCAAAACTGTGTGTCCGTCCGTCCGTGTGTCACAACCTACTTTTCAGGTTTCACTTCAAATCACAAAAAAACAAAACATTATATAAGATATACCAATTATATGACTTATTGATACCGGAGATATTCTCAAGAGACCACATATGAGCATCGCAATTCAAGAAAAGGAGCTAAGGTTTGTGTTTTTTGGGCCAAAAGCGACAATTATTGGGTAACATTTGTCATCATTTCAAATTCGTACCATCCAATCATGTGCGCATACATAGGTTTGGGAATGGAATTATCGTCAAAAAATCGAGGCGAAACATGCAAGCATCACAATGGACGAAACAGTCACCTTGGGCACTTGCGCTATTTTTAGCACGGACTTCAGCCACAGCTCAGCGACAGGGCCGTGCGTGGCACCGCGTGCGTGGGCTGGGCCGGGTGGGATGAAGCCACGCCAACTATGGTTCTTCTAGTTCTAATTCATGTAATGTTCGTGTTTTGTCCAGAGCTTGCAAGTGAGCACGTTCGCGCTTCGTGCTGCGACCTAGCGACCTAGAAACGTTCGACGATCTGCAGTTCTGGGACAGCGTGGCAACATGGCGGCCACACCGATCGGGGTGCGAATTGTTTGCTGCCGATTGGAGTGCGCAACTCTTGTTCTACTATTTCCTGCCAGCAACGCTTCCGAATAAGCTACTTATTCCAACTCTATTGTTTAAGAATATAGTTTGCCGTCCTCTTTGCTCCTACCACCCTTTCATTGAAATCGCTAGCTGAAGCTCGTCAGCGTAGGCAGCCTCTTTGCTCGCCGCCCCCCCTCCCCCCTGTTACGCGCAAACACCTTACGAGCCAGAATTTGGCCAAGCTAACATGGGCTACCATGGTTGGTCTGATGCAAGTAGGGTATACAGTTTATGGGTGGCCTATCAGCCTAGTGGTGGTGGTGTGATTGGGGTTGGGGGTTGGGGCACTTGGTATTGGTGTTATGTGGTGTTGCAGTTCTTGCTTTAGTAGTTGTGGTTGGGTTGTGCTGCAGTTGGATAGCCAGTTATGTGTGTGTTGAAGGTGTGTTAGTGTGTTTGTGTGTGTGCATGGGGTAGTGCATGGATAGCCAGTGTGTGTGGGTGAGTGCCTAAGTGTGTTGTTTGTGTCGATGGGATTGTCTTATAATGCATGGATGGCCAGCTAAGACATGGGAAGGATCATGCTACCACCCCTTGCTCTACCTGCATGGTAAATTTGGTATGGTACTGCATGGTGCAGAATAGCATGATATTGAATGGTTTATACCTACATGCATGGTACAATGGTAGATTAGTATGGTATGGCCTGGTGCAGCATAGCACTGCATGTTACGGTATATACCAACATGCATGGTGCAATGGTATAATAGTGGGGCATGGCATGGTGTAGCATAGCACTGTAAGATGTGTACCTACATGCATGGCATATTGGTTTAGTATGGAGTGGTGGTTGTGAAATAGATGATTATAATTGTAGGAGTGATGATGATAGTCATGGTGAGATTGTTAGTACTGATGGTGTTAATGAGAAGATTGCGATCGTGTTATGTGGTGATGTAGTGCATGATATTTATCCGTGCTCCAGTAGTTGTGTTTGGGTTGTGCTGCAGTTGGATAGCCAGTTATGTGTGTGTTCAAGGTGTGCATGGGGTGATGAATGGATAGCCGGTGTGTGTGAGTGCATGGTGTAGTGCATAGATTACATACCCAGACTTCAACTTGGTTACATATACAGAGCCAATTTGGCAGGTATTCATGAAAAGCAAAATAATTTTCATTGTCAGGTCAGAGATCCCTACTTATAGATGACTAACGTCTTACGCATGCCTCTTACTTGCTTTAAGTATGTAAGCTACATGCTTGATCATGCCTGAATGCTTGCAGAGCATGCTGCACCCCTAACACTACCAATAGTACTAACTCAGTACCTGTCTAACATTTGGCACCTTGTTCCTCTCCACGACTTGCATAAGTCCTACCTCTTTCAATACATGTATTTATCGAACTATCACTATTGATCTGCACCTTCTTTCCCCCCACTCCCCTCCTTCCGCCATTCGCCACCCCGTTCTGCACCATAGAGAGCATCATGCTTGCCTTCGGCACCCTATTCCAATGCACATGTCTAACACAGAAAGGACCCTTTCAAGGTAAGAAAAGGTGTTAGGTGTGGGCAAGGTAAGAAAGGGTGTTAAGTGTTAGGCGAAGGAGGGGGGTTGGAAGATCAGGTCCCAAATTTCGAGACCAGTTAGGCCTGACAGAGGTGCCATGTCTTGCACTTTTGTATGAAACATTTTCAAGTTTTCGAGACCAGTTAGGCCTGACAGAGGTGCCAGGTCTTTCACATCTGTAACAGAGATGTCCAAGGATTCTAGACCAGTTAGGCCTGACAAATGTATCAAGTCTTCCACTTTAGTGGATCTCATGTGCAGGTATATAAGACTAGTGAGGCCTGACAGAGGTGCCAGGTCTTCCACTTCTGTATCAGAGATGTCCAAGTATTCGAGACCAGTTAGGCCTGACAAATGTATCAGGTCTTCCACTTCAATGAATATCATGTCCAGGTGTGTAAGACCAGTGAGGCCTGACAGAGGTGTCAAGTCTTTCACTTGGGTGGACGAGATGTCCAGGTTAACGAGACCAATTAGGCCTGACAGAGGTGTCAAGTCTTTCACTTGGGTGGACGAGATGTCCAGGTTTACGAGACCAATTAGGCCTGACAGAGGTTTCAGGTCTTCCACGCCAGTTTCAGAGAAGTTCAGGAATGTAAGACCAGTTAGGCCTGACAGAGGTGTCAAATCTTCGCAGCCGGTGGATGACATTTCCAATCTGTGCAGAGAAGTTATGCCTGACAGAGGTGTCAGGTCTAATACATCCTCCAGTACTTCCTTACGTGCGTTTAGTTTTAGCCTGTTGAGGTTTCGAAGGCGTGCGACAAAGAGGCTTGCACCTATGTTCTGGTTTATGCACAAATGTGTGACACACAAGTGTGCGATGCGCCTCCAACTTTTGCAAACAAGCATCACTTTTTCGAAGTGACAATTGTCGGGATAAATAGCTTTGGTGAGAATGTTCCTAAGTACATCTTCAGGGAGTTCAGTAGAGTGACTCATTGATGTGTTGTAGGTGTAGATCTTGTCCAATTCAGTGCCCCGCATCACAATCTCCTCCTTTAAGCTCCGACGTGACCTGTTGTTATGGTAGATGCATGCTGTCAAGTGAGCCAGATGGGTGTGTGTTGTGATTAGGTATGGGTACATAGGTGGTGGTGGGGCGGAGTGAAGAACTGTCTGTGTGTGGTTGTGTGTGTGTGCAGCAAAATCTTCTTAAGGCAGTTTGATCTTGGCAAGCTCTGTGCATTGCCAAAACAATCTTCTCCTTCAAGCGCTTTAGATGCATGAGCTGAGACATGTGGAATGGTCCCACTTGTAAATCTGAGAGCTCTGAATGATTCAATACATCCTCAATAAATCAAGTACCATGGCTCCCCTATCTTTTCAGCGGTCCTCACATGATCCCCCAGTTGGAAATACGAAGTAAACAATTAACCCCATGTCCCATCCCCTATTCCCTGCCCCCCCCCCCCCTCTTTCTCTCTCTCTCTCTCCATCTTGGAGCTACAACAGATGCAACAAGCCACCAATGTATGTATTTTAATCATGCCGTGCATGTTTCCTTGTTTCTGCAGGAAGAGTTTCTTGTTTTGGCAGGAAGAGTTTCAGTGTGATGCCCTAACACTCTTGTCTCAATTGCACTTGTCAACTCCGAAGACAATATTACTCCTAGCAGTGATTGGCCTGGTGCCTGATTTTAGTGGCTTTGATTTGAAGAAGCATCTGAGTGCATTACGTTGCACAGGGGGGGCTCAGGCCAGTGCATTACGTTGCACGGGGTCCCTGTCTACACAGCCGGCCCCCCAAAAGGAGTACACGAAGGGGGAAACATCACCGAAAGCCGACCCCACACACGGCGGAAACCTGTCGCATCCTTATCGTCCATCCTCCTCCACGTATCCATTTCGAGATGGGGGGGGCGCTACGCGAACCGCCGGATGCGGCTTCTCGTCCAAGAGATGTAGATACAATCTGTTAAGGGTTTCGTCATGTCGTAGACCATCATAAATCGATTTAGCATGGGCATACTTGAGTCTTAAACTGTCTAAGCTCCTTTCCAGGATAATCGTAGGCTTTGCTTTGCTCTGGATTTGCTGTCGCTAGCAGCAAAACAGGTCAGCTGTTGACCATTCGATATAGCGTGTGATTGCCATGGTTGCTTTGCTGTCGCTCACTCGCTTCCAGGATTATCGCAGGCGTTGCTTGCGTTTTTGCTACCAGCCAAACAGGTGAGCTGTTGACCATTCGATCTAGCTTGTGATTACCAGGGTGCTTTGCTGTCGCTCGCTCGCTTCCAGGATTATCGCAGGCGTTGCTTGCGTTTTCACTACCAGCCAAACAGGTGAGCTGTTGACCATTCGATCTAGCTTGTGTTTGCCAGGGTGCTTTGCTGTCGCTCGCTCGCTACAGGATTATCGCAGGCTTTGCTTGCTTTTTCGCTACCAGCCAAACAGGTGAGCTGTTGACCATTGGATCTAGCTTGTTTGCCAGGGTGCTTTGCTGTTGCTCGCTCGCTACAGGATTATTGTAGGTTTGCAGTCGCTACCAGCAAAACAGGTGAGCTGTTGGCCATTCGATCTAGCTTGTGTACGTACTGGATTTCCATGCCCATGGAAGCGACCCTCATGGAGGTGAATAAGGAAGGAATCTTGCACGTAAATTTCAACCCAGATGCAGCATATTCTCAGCAACCCCTCGTGATTTTTGATTTTTTGATGCTCAAAAACAAATGGGGGGGATCACTGTTTGTCATTCAAATAATGATTGAATTGACGTTTCATTAGCATGTGTCCCTCATCAGAGGTGGACTGATTGCCATTGATGAGTCTTCAAACTTTCATGTAATGAACATGCTAGTAAACAAATGGGGGGGATCACTGTTTGTTTGGAATGATCTGTCATGCAAATACTGATAGAATTGACGTTTCATCACGCGTCCCTCGTCAGAGGTGGACTGATTGCCATTGATAAGTCTTCAAACTTGCATGTGATGAAGATGTAGGAAACAAAAGGGTGTTTGTTTGGAATTACTCATAACGGTGTTTGTTTGGAATTACTTGTCTTAAAAATACTGATTAAATTGCCTGATTGTAATGTTTTGTTTACATATTTGCTCGTTGTTGATCCTCTTGCAAAGACTGTTAGCCAAGACACTAGAGTGAGTGTTTGTAACAACGATGGAATTGTGGGCTGTTTTGAAGACTGAAATCATGTCCTTCTTGGAGGATACAAACCTCATCTGCCCTCTGTTGGGATATGAAAGGCTTAGTAATTCCCACCCCTGGGGTGGAAATAGCCAGACATGTGATGCATTTTCTCCTATTGCTCACTTATCTGTAGACTTGCACAGATATACACCCAAGATTGTTCCCCAAGAGTGAGAGATATTGCCCAATAGAAAGGAGATGATTCAGATCATTTCACACATTTAAAACTGAGGATAAATTTAGCATGCTGTACGAAAAGGTGAGATAGAGGAGTCCGAATTCTAAATATTGGAGGTGCTCAATGTTGCAGACTTTCTTCGTAGTGTGTACTTCCAGACCACATTAGATTTGTTGGAATTCTAGCAGTGCATGCGATCAACCTCAGTCATGCACAGGACTTATGAAGGAAAATTATGTTGTTTGTTTCAGAGCAGTCCAATCAAGTAACAGGGGTGCATAGGGTAATCACCCGCGGGTAAATGTAGCCTTTTCATCCAACATGGGTGATAACAGTTCATTAGCTTATTGGATATATCCCCCCTTGGGGGTTTGACATTTTTTAATGTTAGTCCAGTCTCCAGAACAATTTGCGGCTGATGCATATGTTACCATAGAATGCCTAGGTAGCTTTCCAATGAATGCTTGGAAGGGATGAGTCTGACGATTCCCCCTCCTTTTGAAAGAGGGGGAACTGCTCGTATTCGCAAGCTTCGGTGGGTTAGCTTGTCAGCTATCTCATCATTTAGAGAGGTCTACCAACGTCGCTTGTGTGATCAGATATCTGGGATATGGCAATCCCCATCGGTGCAGTCGGGCGTGAGCCACACACTCCACTCGAGCCTCGATTATGGTGGTACTGGTAATGATGATGATGATTGAGAAAATATGGATTGAAATGGCTGTCTCCGAATTTATACTCCGTTTGGGCATTCATTACCCCACGGGGTCAGTGTGGGTTCAGGGTTAAAATGCGTCTGCGATCGCCACCGCGCCATGTGTTGGAGTGGAGCGTGTCCGGTGCGCGTTAGCCCAGTCAGTCTTGTTTGTGATCGATGATGTCCAACGCCGATGGCATGTGGACGTGGATGACTTGACAGGTGGCTCGCGGGTTCCTCCGCTTGCGTGTGCGCTTGAGCTGTCCGATAAGGATTCTTAAGTCATGCTATCATGTTTCCCCATTCGTGAACGAGGTGGATGACGGAGACGATGGACGAGTGTCCGCCACGCTGTCAGGTCAGTCGTATTGTGGACGATCAATGGAGTTTGCGACAGGACGAAGGGGACAACAAGGACGGTGGATGAGTGTCCGCCGTGTGCCGCCACGCTGTCAGGTTTCCCCATTCGTGGACTCGTGTGGAGTCAGATGGACGATCGATGGAGTTTGTGACAAGACACCACACCACTTCATTCGAGGTTGTGTGGACGACGAGCTGAGACGAGAATCCGCCACCGCATCCGTGTGTCATGAATGGACGGATGGATGCGACAGTTTTCCGCCGTTTACGTGTAGCTTTCTGCAACTGAATCCCCCCGCCTTCCTAATAATCCCCATAGAGTTGTCGAGCAGGAGTCTGCTTGATACAATCTGTCGATATATAAATCTGTGTATATATCCCTCCATCTATGTATTCTTTCAGGTTGACGTGTGTACGTGTTGTCTGCCTTGACAGTTCGCCTATCACCTTTGTGCGCGTGCGTGATCCTGTGTTATGTGTCTGTATCTATATATATCTATATATCTATCTATCCTCCGTTCGCCTATCACTATTCTTCACGTGCTTGTGTTTGCTTGTGCATCCAGTAGTGTGTGTGTCTCATGCATGTGAACTGTGGGCTCCCCCCCGGTCGCCCACCCGCTCGGTTCCTCGCGGACTTCCCTTGGGGGCTCCCCTTCGGTCGCCCCCGGTCGCTCCGCTGGGGGGAGGTGAAAAGGGCTCCGCCGCTTGTTGAATAGGCTTCTGCAACTGAATCCCTTTGCCCCGCTCCGCGGGCCCCGCGACCCCCCCCCCTTCCTAACAATCCCCATAGAGTTGTTGAGCAGGAGTCTGCTTGATGCAATCTGTCGATATATAGATCTGTGTATCTATCCCTCCATCTATGTATTCATTCAGCTTGACGTGGGCTTCCGTGTGGACGTGGATGACTTGTATACAGTTGTTCTGTCTGCCTATGTATTCATTCAGCTTGTGTGTGTGAGCATGTCAAGATCTCGGAATCCCACCCTCGTTGTCATGTACAATCGTTCCATCAAAGCCAATCAAAGAACCATGAAAAGCGTATATCTTGTTACATCATTGAACATCATGTATCCTGAATCTCCCCTGTGTACCATCATCATTTGTGCCAAATATATCGACACCTTTGTTGACCGTCTTGCACACGAAGTGTCGTTGATACGAGCGCCTCTGTCCCATTCTTCTTGCGCCCTTTATGGAGGCAGGCCGTTTTGTTGCGCAGCATCTGGCGTGACTTGTCATGGCTCGACAGTCCCTCGAGTTCCTCTGGCCCCTTGACCCCCCCTGCGTCTTTCAGGCGTTCTTCTTCCTGTAATTTGAAGTATCGTCTATATTCCGGATCAAGTGCCATTTGGATCTTGTGTGTCGCCCCCCGCGTGTTGATGAAAGTCGGTCGCACGTTCGTCAAGTCCATTTTCAGGGCAATTGTTTTGATTCCCCCATCTGTTTACACTCGAAATCCCTTTAATGGAGTATTCATTTCGATGACGTGAATATAATGAATGGACGAGTCTGCGAAATCCTCCGTTCGCCTATCACTCTTCTTCACGTGCGTGCGCGTGCTTGTGTTTGCTTGTGCATCCTTTAGTGTGTGTCTCGTGCATGTGAACCGGTTCCTCGCGGACTTCCCTTGGGGGCTCCACTCCGCGATGCGCGCGATCTCGTTATGGCTCCCGTTGCACGCGCGGACGGCTTCTATGTGTAGGAACATTACCGAAACGTACGTGTCTTGCTGGCAGTGAAGAGGATAGGATAGATAATAAGGTTCGTAAAAGGGTTGCAACAGTTGTTTACACCACTTCATTCGAGGCCGAGCCGAGCCGATGAGTGCCATTCATTCCCTAAATAAGAGTCTACTGTGTTGTTTACACTTCATTCTTGCAGTCTCTCATTTACATCTCTTCCACAATATCAGCCTTCCAATCTGTCATAGAGACGGGAAAGTTGTCGAATATTGTGGAGCGCCCTGGTCTACTGAAGTGTTCCATGAGCAAATGAGCCAGTGCAGACCTCAAAGTGGCCATGACGTCGGCAACGTCGTTGCTGCGCTCAAACTCAAACTCGTTCTCTGGGTTTGGGTGTATAACGAAATTGGATTGCATGGGGACCACAATCATTCTCTTGAGGAATGTGCCGTCTCCCTACGTCAAATTGTGGACTATCTCCTTCGTTGAATACCAGAACAACGCCGGCCTGCCCCACTAAGTCATACGATTTCCCCGTTTCGCATAAGCTCCATTCGATACACTCCCCCTCTCCCCCTGCAATTCGCTTGATAAACGCATCGTTCAGCGCGATTCCGCGTTTCGATTTGTCGTCGACAAGTAGCCTCACGCCTTTCATGTCCTTGAGACATTCGTTGCGGTGGTGGTGATAGTGGCAGGGGTCAGCATCAAACCTTGTTAGGAGACTTGTGTTATTTCTGCTCCCGTAGTCGAAAAAGCCGCTCATGAGTGACATAATGGATGATTTTCCGTTATCACCACCTGTCTTGCCGGTGAGGGCTAAGAATTTCTTCTCATTGCGGCGACCTGACAACAGTCCAGCGAAAAATCCGAGAACTACGTCATGCTTCTCTTCCACAGGTAGAATTTGTAGAAAGAAGTCGTCAAGCTCCTTCTTGCATTGTTGGAGCTGTTGGTTGTCCTCTTCCTGGTACTCCCAGTTAGCGTACATGCTAATGTTGTCGTCCATCTCGATTTTTCGGAACACTACTGTGTCGGTGGCCCTCGAAGAGGTCTCGAATACTCCGTTTTTTACAGTGAAGAGGGATGGATTTATGTCAAGGTAATCGGCGAACTTCTCGTCCAGGACGAGAAGTGCAACAGATTGCAGGAACACATCGCGCCCCCGAACCGAGTCGACAAACCACCGAATCTTCTTACTCTTCGTCTTATTCTTCGTCTCATTAGGGAATTTCGAGTTGAACTCGATTACAATTTCGTTGCTTATCTGCGGGTTGGTGTAGTTCGACCAGAGATTGGTAGCAGGTTCGCAGTAGTACATGTCACCTACGCATTCTTTCTTATTGAGTTTTTGCACACACTTTATTCTGCTGAAGAATTCTGGGGCGACCTCCATGAACTTCTCCGCCAGCACATCCTCTTCGATTGATAACGAGTCATAATACTCATCATCCGTATCATTTCCCACCATCTCGTCAGTTAGCATCGTCATGTAGATCGAATCAAAGAAGAAATGTTGTCTGTGCTCTCAATGAATAAAAGTCTGCTTTTGTTTTTATACTTCATTCTTTAACTATCCTGCCCCCTTCACATTAACGACAATCGCTCGCGTGCCTTTGAATCTAGAGTGCGTGCGTTGGAATCATCAGCATCTCTACAGCCGTTTGCGTGTAGGTTTCTGCAACTGAATCCCTCAGCCCGCTCCGCGGGCCCCGCCACCCATTCTTAATAATCCCCATAGAGTTGTCAAGCAGGAGTCTGCTTGATTCAATCTGACGATATATAGATCTGTGTATCTATTGAAATTGAAATTGAAATTGTTACATCCGTGTAGAACCGTTACTCACAGGACGTGAAGTTAAGGACACCATAGCGTAAGCCGGAGCTAGCTATAGTCACCGTAGGACCAACTCAGCCAAACTAAAGCCACGTCTACTACTTAAAGAGGTAAAACCTTGAGAGTCAACAAAGATCAAGTATGGGATCAGCCGAATAAATCTGGAGGCATGTAATACAGTGGCCAGGAGAAAAAGTCGTGATGTCCAAGTTGAAATAACTGGGCGAAAATCCTCATCTGGTCATATTGCAAGTGCTGACTGTCCCTCCTAGAGGCTTCCAGTCAGCAACCCAGTGGTGGCTACAAAAACTGAGAGGCGGGACGGTCTGTGTGCTAGTCCCCGGGTATAGACCCGGGGTGTGCTTCCATAAAGCGTCTGCACTGTAAAATACTCTGGAAACTAGTAATGGTGTGAGAGTGGACTGTGTCCGCCAGTTTGAGGGCACAGGATCTCTGAAGTCCAAGAGTGGTCATAGAAGTCAAAAAAGAGGTAGGAATAGTACCAGTTGTACCAACGGTAAGAACTTCATAGTGAACAAGGTATCCAGCCGATCGAAGGCCGTTGACTAATTCAACATGTTGGGCATGTTTAGTAATAAACTTAGTAGCGTGATTAGTATCAGAGCAGTATCCAAGCTCAAGTACCTAGAGTTCTTTATCAGACATACAGGTAGGAGAGTCTATGTCAGGTAGGACGGCAAGATCAGGTCTCATCCTCTTCCAATCCGCTACAGTAATAGTGGAGGGGCGTAACCAGTCAGGAACATTTGCCCAGGACCCCCCTGGGGAGGTCCTCTTCCTTGCCAGCGTCCATGATCATTCTGCGAGATCCCAGGGCTCCTGTGCAAATGGCCTTGTGGATGAGTCGCACTGCGGCGTCATGTCTCTTAATGTAGAGCCCCTTGAAAGTCCGGTGTGTGCAACCCGCCAGGATGTGGCCCGCTCCGTCCTCACAGGTGTGGCAGATGGGGCATAGGGAGTTCGTGGGTGGGTGAGTGCTGGTAATATAAGGGAGTTTCCAGCGGAATGCAAGTTTACGGTTCCACAGTCTACCCCAGCGGGCTTTAAGGATGTGGAATTTAGTTTTATGCTGGATAAGGGTTGAGGTCCAAAAATTGTTACTTGCTTGAGGAAGTTGGTGGGGGGTGTTTTCAGCCCAGGTGGTTGCATAAATCCCTTTAAGGGGGTGTTGACCAAGGTGGCAGCTAGTGGGTAGGTTAGAGGTGATACCTTGTGTAAGGTTAGGTGCTAGGATGCGTGGGGGAATATCTCCCATGGGTGTGCGAGGAGGTTGAACTGTAGGCCAGTAAACATTGTGGCGGGGGATTTCCCCAGTGTTATCTGTAAAATTAGTTGAGGTAGGGTGCTCAGCTGCCTTGCGTGCCAGAGTGTCTGCTCTGTCATTTCCAAGGATACCTGTGTGGGAACGGACTTTACAAAGGGTGGTGTGTGAGCCATGCAGGATGCGTTGAATGAGGTGTTTTTGAATTGATTTCAGTAATTCAGTATGAATGGAACGGGTTGTTGTGGTGGGGTCATGAATCATTTTTTTAATCAGTTGAAGAGAGCAGAGGCTGTCTGTATGAAGGGTGAGAGATTTGTCATAGTCAATGTTAATAAGGGCTTGGTGGATGGCTACCAGTTCTGCCCGGTTGTTAGTTTTGGTGGCCCCTATTCCCCCAGGGTTGATAGTGTAGCTTTGTCCTGCAGCCGGGACATATACTGCAGCACCTATTTTGCTAGGATGCCCTGGTTTACCTTTTATTAGGCTACCATCTGTGTAGACCTGGAGGCCAGAGGAGGGGGTAGCAGGGTAAAAACAGGGGTGGGTAATGGTAAGGGGGGAGGGGGGAGGGTGTTGGTGGAGTGTAGGTTGCCAGGGATTTTTGGCAAGAGATTTAAGTTTCCGAGGGTAGGTGATGACAATATCAGTGAAAGTAAGGGTGGAAGGTGGTGTGATAGTAGAGGGCTCCCAGGATGAGGAGAGGCTTTGCATGTAGTATGTCCATTGGTCAATAAAGTCTGGAAGTTTAGGAAAGTAAGTCTCTTGGCTGTGAGGGTTGCATATAAGGATGAGGTGTAATTTTTTAGTGGAGGGTGGGGTGTGAGATTTGCTGCCAAGCCATATTTCAGAGGTAGTATAAAATTCAGATTGTGGTCTAGAGTCAATGTAGTGGATCCAGGAGTGGTGGAGGAGAGTTTTGTAAGGGGCAGCAAGGTCATCAGGGAGGAGCATCAAGGTGCAGGTAGGGCTGAGAGTATTTTCAGCATGGTCAGCACTGGCTAGAGCCCACCTTAGAGCTTGGTGTGCTTGTGTGGTGGAGTTGGGAATGTCCACCAGTGAGCCCCCAGTCCAGATGGTAAGAAAGGGGTCTTGGTTGGAGCCAAAGAGCTGGTCAGCAGGGCTGGTAGAAGAGAAGCTAGTGAGGCTTTGGTCGTAGCTAAGAGGATTGGAGGTACGATGGTGAGTAATGCCCAGAGCAGCTGCTGCTTGGTAGAGGAAGGGAGACAGAATGTTAGTGACAGCAGGAGCAGCTCTGTATCTGGTGAAGAGGGCAGCTAGGTCAGTGTGGTATGTTCCTCCTTGGGTCAGTTGGTTCCATTTGGTTGGGTGGTGATTTTTAAAGTGGTCATAGTTTTGTTTAAGAGAGGTGAGCCTGTCGTTGGGAATGTGCCCAAGACAGTGACCTGTGGGGTTATAAAGATATGAAACGTTGGTATGTGTGTGTGTGGATTGGCCATCCAGAGTAGTAAGGATGCCTGTTTGTATAATGTAGGCTGAGGGTGGTTGAATGTCCCAGTCTGGGTGCCTGTCGTGTGTGTCAATTTTCAGAAGTTTGTGAACAAGGTTGTGGTTGTCAGCATTAAATCCTGGGGAGGTGGCCCATTGGCCTTGTTGTTGGAGGTTAGTGAGGTGGATGTCCTTCCTGGGATTGAGGTGTGTGGTTATAGGAGGAGTGGTTTTAGAGGTGTGGGTTAGTTGGTCATATGTTGGTTGTCCTACCAGTTCAACAAGGTGAGCCGCATGGTGAGATTGAGGCTTCCAGTGTATGGTGGAGGTAGTGGGGGTGAGAGGTGTGCAATGGTGGATGCTGTATCCCATGCGTGTGTAGGAGTTGATATGGTCGTTGTGCATGATGGTTGGGGCCCATTGGACATGGACAACGGTGGTGGTGGCAAGTGTGTCGTCGTTGTAAGAGCGCTTGCCCCGCCAGCTCGTAATGTGCAGGGCTCTGTACTGAGATCCGTAGGTAAGGTGAAGCAGGCGCGCCGGTGGTGCAGGTGCGCTGCTGGCTGGGAATGTCATGGCCTCGCGGATCCTGTCAGAGTGCGGGGTGGAGGTTATTTTATATGCGCGGTAGAATTTGGAGGAGGAGGAGTGTCGGATCCAGGATTTGCACAGGTAGTGGCGCGCTGACCAGGTGGCGTCGTTGTTGGGGCAGCCCCATGCTTGGTGCGCGTGACTGCCTGCGATCTGAGTGGGCCACGCCCACCATTGGTTTCCTTCCAGGTCTCCAGTGGGGTCCGCCTCGTAGTCTGCATCAGTAACGGAGGCGTGAGGTTGGTAGCGTTGGGTAAGTGGGGTGGAGGATGCGATAGGAGTAGGAAATTTAACGTTGTCTGTCGTGTTCTGCGAAATTGCATATTCAGGCGCAAGTTGCCTGTGGGAGAGGGGGAGTGGGTCAGAGTGAGTTGGAGGAGTGGCGGTTTGGAAGGAGGAGAGGTGTGCGGTGAGGCGGTTCAGAGATCGTTTGTGATGTTTAGTAATTTTGTGTGGAGTGATAAGAGAGAGGTCTGTAGTGCTGATAAGATGAGTTCCCATGGGGGTGACCAGGTCGTGGTATGAGTAGATGTCCAGGTCATGAAAAGGAGTCATTAGTGAGACAGGGATTGCCTGTGGTGGGAGAGGGAGAGAGTTTATGTTAAGTTTGTCAAGGAGTTCTGTGTCATTCCAAGAAATTATTATGTCAGATTTTTTAATAATTTCCAGCTGGCGGGCTAGGGACATATATTTAAGTTGCTTGCTGGAGAGAGAGAGAGGGTCTAGAGTGGTCATAGTGGAGGTTGATTTGTCGAGAAGAGCCCTGGTGAGAATTCCCAGGTGACCTTGGTCGTTCATGGACTGGGTGAGGTCTGTAGCAGTAATCTGAGTATATTCAGTAAGTAGAGAAGGCACCCCTAGTCCTGCCTCTGATTTAGGGAGGTGGAGTGCTCTTGTCGGAAAGGATCTAGGAAGGGAGCAGCAGAGTTTAACTGTTTTTAATACTGCTCTGTCAATGACATGAATGTCGGTTAGTGAGAAGGGAGCTACTATCATGGGGTATTTAATAGCTGCTCTGACACATTGTGAGATTATTTGTAGACATTGGGTGGGGGTTGCCCTATTTTTAGCTTTAGTGAGGATACTCAAGCCTTTGTTGTGGATGGTTTCAATAGTAGAGTGAAGTTGGGTTTTCCAATTTAAGGTGAGGGAGATGTGGACCCCCAGGTATTTATAGGCTTGGTCTGGTGGCTGGTAGGTAGCATAGGAATTGCCTAGAGGAATGTTTTCTAGCCTTTGTTTAAGTGTGTTGTTGTGAGTAGGTTGTGAGGGGTGGGATTTGTGGAGTATGCCACTAGCCACACATTTAGTGGCGTTAAGGGGAATGCCCTACCAGATACTAAAAGTTTGAACTTTACCACATTGGATGCGAAGGTCCTCTGAGCTGCCGGTAAGGACGGCAGTGTCATCAGCATACCCCAAGCTGCTAGTGTGGTTTTCATCTGTTGTTGTGGAGGGTAGGGATGCTGCTCTGTATCCTCGTCCTCCAGAACGGAGCCATCTGTGTAGGGGTTCTAGAAAAATAATGAAGAGTAATGGGGAGAGAGTGTCTCCCTGGATAGTGCCCCTAGTGATGGGGATAGGGGAGCCAGATGTATTGTTAAGGAGGATATGTGTGGTAGAGTTTGTGTAAATTCCTTTAATTGTATCTATGGTATCATGGGTATAACCCAAGCTGTGCATGATGCAGAGAAGTTTTTGGTGATCAATCATGTTGAAGGCAGAGCTAAAGTCAAAGTAGGCAGCATAAAGGTCCTGGTGGAAGAGGGCAGCATCCTCAATGTTGTGGAGTAGGGTCAAGAGTTGTCTATAGGTACTTTTGTCTTTTCTGAAACCCTCTTGGCAGGCACTGAGAATGTGATTAGTTTCAGAGTAGGTAGTTATAGTGTTGGTAACAAGAGAGGTCCAGAGTTTGGCTACAGCATTGTTAAGGCCTATTGGCCTGTAATTTTGGGGTAAGCAAGGATCTGATTTTTTGTAGAGCATGACTGTGTGGGAGATTTTCCAGCAGTCTGGTGTTTCTCCCAGGATCCATACTAGCTGCATGAGTTTGTGTATGGTGAGGTGCATTTCCTGTGGGAGGCACATAAGTAGTTCATTAGGTATGCCATCTGGGCCTGTGGCTTTGTTTGTGGAGAGTTTCCTGATGCAGTCATCATAGGTGGTTGAGGAGGAGAGATAGGTGTAAGGGGAGGCAGTGGTTTGTATGGAGTTGGCTGGAGTTTCAAGGTGGTATTTGTCTGTGTGTGTTTCCCATGGAGGGGGAGTGGCATGTCGGGTATAATCATCCAAGATGGGTGGTGTGGGGGGTGACATAACTTTACCCATGTGTTTGGTCAGAACTTCCAGGAGACCCTGGGTACTGGTGCTAAGAGTGTTCGAGGATGCGTCCAGAAGGGCAGTGGGTGTGTGTGTGTAGTTTTCAGGTGAGAAAATATACCTGTGAGTTTGTCGTGCCTGTGTGCTGAGGCGGCGTCTGAATTTCTTGATGGAGGCAGTTGCTCTCTCCTCTTTGAGTGCAGCCTGCATATGACGTAGTTCTGTAATAATTTGTTGAATGTCAGCAGTTAGAGAGAGGCAGTAGTCAGGGAGGAGTAGGTTTTGTAGGTGTTGTTGTATTTTAATTTTAGTGGTAGGTGAGTATGTTCCTGCCGTATGAGGTGTGCTTCTGAGTTCCGTGTATTGTTGTTGGTCAAGGTGGGTGGAGGCTGTTCGAAGTGCTTTAATGTGTTGAATATGGTAGTTAAGACGTCTGTAAGTTTTAGCAGTTTGTCTGGGCAAGAAAGTGCCTGGTGTGCTAGACTTAGTGGGGCAGATGTCAGTCATGATGGAAAGAGCTTGGTGTAGAGTGATCATGAGATGATTTGCCATGCTGTTAAGATTTTCTGGCATGGTGGCTGTGAGTTCTTGTCTAATAGATTGGATGTGTGCAGATGTTTCATCTTCTCCCAGTAAAGTTTGTGCTATAGTCCAGGCTTTGTTTATGTTGATGTGGCTGTGTTGAAATTGATGGAGAAATTTATTTGAGATTGCCTCTTTGGCTTTGGCCATGTCCTGTTGCTTGAGAGGGAGTTGCAGTTGGGGTGTTGGATTGTGAGGTGGTGTGTCAAGGTTGGGAGGAGGGAAGAGAGAGGAGGTAATTTGTTGTTCCAGAGTCAAGTGGTCAAGTGTGTCTCCCATTTGGTGTGTGGTTTCTGTCACCATGGTTGCAGGTGGGGGGTTGATGAGAATGATGTCATCTATCCTGCTGCTGTAGGAGGTGTTGTCTGAGTAAGTATGAGGACGTGGAGATGGTTGGATGTGAATTGAATATTTATTAAGATGCTGGTAGTGAGGCTGGTCCTCCAGGTGATGGACTGTGTTGCTTCTATCAGTGAGGTAGTAAGCTGCATTCCAGTCTCCCCCTGCAATATAGTGGTGAGAGGGGTTCTGGGATATGATGTAGTGAATGTGTGCATAGATGCGGGCTCTTTTGGCAGGATCATTGCAGGGCATGTAGACCCCTAGGATGTGAGTGATGTTGTTAATAGTTTGATGAGTGAGATGACCAGCTATGCCAGTGGGGATTTCATGTTTAATGAGGTGTGAAGTAAGAGTCTTTTTGATAAGTGTGATGACTCCAGCTGAGCGGGTAACAATGTTGTCTGCATTGGTAGCTTGCTTAATGGTTTTGCTGCTGTGATGAAAGTGGTAGTCGGAGAGGTCTTGTTTGATCATTACAATACATTACATTACATTACATGTTAAAGTCTACTTGACACCGCGAGGGTGTATGAGACTCTGTGCTTTAAACAAAAAGAAAAAGCACCCACAAAGCAAAAAACCCCATTACATCAGGGGTGTGTCGAGGACAAACAAACCAAACTCCCAACCACCGTTTTGGTGGCGTAGGTATTAAACCCCTTAGAGCCGGACCCAGATCTCAACCACTTACAGTGGCGGAGGTAAGAAGCTAACAAATGAGAAGTCACAAGAAGAAGAAAAAAAGGGATGATAAATTACGGTGCCACTAAGCAGTCCAGGGCTTCCTGTCTTGCTCTTCTACAAGTAGAAAGATAGTCGGCTAGGTTGCTCCAAAAAGACTTAGTGCCATTTCCATTCATAAAGGTTCTGAATGTGGAATCGCAGAATTCCACATTCCATACGGTTAAGTTGGTATCCTCATGGACATGCCTATAAATATCTGTAAACAGCTTCTGGTAGCGGAGGCGAATATCATTATAAAAAGGGCACTCAAACATATGCATTTCATCCTCAGGTTTTTGGAACCCACACATTTGACAGTGTCTCATTGAGCGAGGGATGTGTGCTCTATCCACCACCCTCATTCTTTCTGTGTTCAGCCAATGGGAACCCATTCTAAACTGTGCTATAGAACGAATCTGATCCTGCTTATGTAAGGCGGATGTAAAGGGAATCAAGCCATTCTCATCATTGCTGTTGGCTGCGAACCATTTTTGGTATCGGAGGCGTTTAAAGCCAACCCTTCTCTCATCAGGGATGTCTCTAACTGCATTGGTGTCACTTGGGTACTTAAACCTCCATGACTCAAAAACTTCAGACATAATACCTTCGATCATATTAATTATGCCTGTATTGTTGGAGGTGAGTTTTGTTTCGGTGAGAATAGCAATGTCTGGCTCATTAGTTCGAATATGGTCATAGAGTGTTTCCCAGGATGAGAAAATGCCTCTGCAGTTGGAGGTGATAATGTTAGTGAGATAGAGTGCAGTTTGCTGTTGTTGAACAGGATATGAAGTAGTATGAGTAATTTTAATTCTTTTCGTTGGAAGGGGTTTGGTGTTGAGTCTGGAAGGAGCAGGTTTCTTAGTGGGAGGTTCTGTCCCAAAAATTCTGCATTGGCGGAACTTAGTGAAGTCAGGAAGGACAACTTTGCTAGGTATAGGGAGAGGTGTGTTGTGCATCTGGTGTGTGCAGGTGTGTGAGCGTTTGGTAGTTAGATTATTGTTCTTTGTGTGAGATGTTTTTTGTTTTGACCTGGGAGGTTCCTCATCGTCAGAGACTAAGTAAATGGTTTCTGTGGGGTCTTTTTGATTTAAAGAGGGGGAATCTATGGGATCTTCTTGATCTGATAGGGTGGAGTCTAGGAGATCAGAGAAAGTTAGATCTGAGGAATTATCCAGATCTGGTAAGTTGTGATCTGTGAGTTCTGCAGGCCATGGGGAAGTTGTGTGGTCCATACTGCGGGGAGAGTCAGGACGGTTGTGAGTGGGTGTGGTGTTACTAGTAGGGGAGATCATGTCAACAGTCTCCCTAGTAGGGTGGCCTGGTGTGTGGTTAATTTCTGGTTGAAAAGGGTGTGAAAGGAAGGAGGGTGATGATTTGGTAAGAGTGTAGATGTGCCCTTGGAGTTTTATCCAATCTTGTGAGTGGAGAAGACTAGGGCCTTTGTGTTCAGAGTTCATGTCCCACCACTTACCATTAATTTGCTTAATGGTTGTAGCATGTCCATATCCACAGTTGTAGTGGAGGATAAACCTTGTGCAGCTGGGAGGAAGCCGAGATAAGATTTGCTGTTTGGTGCTGCCAGGCATAATTCCTACAGAATAATTCTCAGATGTGTCTGCAGTCGTTGGTGTAGTGGGGGGAGGGTGGGATGGAGTATATGTTTGTGAGTTCCTGTGGCCAGTGAGAGAGCCTAAGTGAGATTTACTGTTAGCCAGGTAATAGTTGACTAAAGGGATTGTGTAGTTACCGGTTAGTTTGTTGAAGTAACAACGTTCTAGATCCCACTCATGGTGGGTGTAATTAGTAACGTGTGTGTTGAGGTTTATGGAGAACTGTAGTACCTCTTTGTAGTCCAGGGCCTTGTATCCGAGGTAGGAGTTAATAGAATGAACTTGACAGTGACAGTCTACTTGGGGTTCCCAATAGCTAGAGCTGTTTACAGGGGTGGAACGAGGTCTGGAAGTAGGTCTACCTCCCCTAGGAGCTGTATCCCAGGTATGGTGAGTCAAGGTTCTAATGTCCTGAGTACAGGATTTCCTATTAGGTTCACAGCTAGAATTCTGCTTTGCAGAGTGTTTCAGAAGGAGGAAGCTGTTCACGATTGGCTGATCAATGGTGGGTGTACTCTGTACTGATGTCAATAGCTTGATACACCCTATGATCCAACAAGTAGCCATAAGGAGAAAGACAATCAGAGGAGTGCTATAGAAGTCTATGACTAAGGAGCAGGGGATCATACTGGGTGCGCATAAAATCCCTATGGCTTCTTCCAGACATTCTTCTTGGTCGATCAGGGCTGCAGGGGGGTACGAGTTTTCGTTAGTTTTGCAGAAGATGAGAGGAGATTTATGGGGCAGTGTTGTCCAAGGTTGATTGTAAAGTTGGTTGTGAGCATAAGGACTTGCAGCTTCGTTATTGGTTAGTTTAGTCGGGAAGGACAATGCTGTGAGGGGCACATCGGGACTTGCACCCACGCCATGAGAGGCTGTATTAATCGTCATAGACGACAATGCCACGAGGGGCATATCGGGACTTGCACCCACGCCATGAGAGGCTGTATTAATCGTCAGAGACGACAATGCCACGAGGGGCATATCGGGACTTGCACCCACGCCGCGAGGGGCTGTATTAGTAGCTGGGGGAGGCTTAGGGAGTATGAGGTTTCGAAGATGGCCAAAGGGTGTATTGTTGAGATGTTTGCGGTTTTTGCTGCCTGTAGCATCTTGTTGTCCAGGTTGTCCATTGAAAGGTGAGGATATTTTAATTTTGGGATGATCTGTCACTTTCGCAGATTTGGTATTGAGATTGTGGACAGGGTTCCAAGCACTGGCGTTGGGGGCTTCGCATTCCCCTACCTCCCTCCTGCGGGCAATCTGCTCTTGGACTTCTCCAAGGTGCTTCTTGCCCGGAATCGGGATGCTTGGTCGCCGGCAGTTGTTATTGATCATTGGGGAGGAGAGGGGGGTTAGAGAATTCGGCAAATCTGGTTTGAGTGGACATCTCAAAACAGGAAAGTGCGCGAATTGATGATCATTGCAAAGCCTAGCGTCGTCGCATCCCGATTCCAGTCTCCGCTTATGCGGAGGAGAAGTAGCGCCTACGAAATGTGCTTCGGAAAAAGTGACCTGTCAGGATAAGATAATAACAGTGGATGCTATATGGTATCTGTGTATCTATCTATATGACTTGTAGATACAATAGGTCTGTCTATGTATTCATTCGATGTATCTCTCGCTTGTGTGTGAAGTTCGGCATAAGGCTTCTATACTCTTTACACTGTATAAGTGGATGGTCTGTGCTACATGCTTGTTCGTCCAGCAAAGAAACCTCCTTACATACAGGAAAGTGTGTGAGTGATTTTTCATTTAGGGAGTCGGGAGTTGAGTTGTTGCATTACATTGTTCAATTCGTGTCTACACAGCAACAGCAACAGGGGGAGTAGCGTTCACAAGTTTACCATGGTACTCGTTACCATTTTGCAATTTATCTGCGATGTCTCTTTCCACTCGGTTCCCACGCTATCGAATACGCCGTTGTTGACCGTAAAGAGGTCCGGGTCCCCTCTGTCGTGTCTACAACCCACCGCCGCTTCGTCTCATCAGTGAATTTGGATTTGAACTCGATTTCGATTTCGTTGCGTATCTTGCATTTAATGGGCGTTCCTGCTTCCCAACGGATTTCTAATCTTACAATCACTTTTGGGGGGTCTTTTGATGCTTTCCAAATGCACTCTTACGATAAAATAAAGAAAAGAAAGGTAGGCTATACCCTGATAAGGGTTAGACACTATACAGTCAATGTCAGAAGAAACCGGGCAGCCGGGAAACTATCAGAGTAAAGGCAAGACCGGTGAAGTAGCTGACAGGAACCTGTCACTGAGTCACGCAATGACTCAGTCTAAGGGAAACTGTCACTACGTGAAGCTGGCACAGGACTGAGAGAGTCGATAGTTCTAAGGAAGTACAAGAGTAGTCACCAAGTCATAAAACGCGTGAGAGCACCGCAATTCATGCTGACACTCCACCTATGACACAGGTGACATACAATGCTACTACTCCACCTATGGCACTGGTGACATAGAACTATATGTAACAGATTAAAAAAAAAAAATCAAAGAACTCCGAAAAAACGAGAGAATTTTGAATGGAACCCAAAGGGTGTAAAGGAAGGAATGAAACAAGGCAAAAACCAATATTTGCCACTGTAGAAAAGGATGAAAAAACTAATATCAAAGTTGGGTAACAACGGTATAGAAAACCCGATCCGGGAATAGGAACCTAATGCCATACAATGATAACCAAAGTAACCTATGTAACCAAAAACTAAAAATAGGATCCTAAGAAGATCCGGTCATGCCAAGCATACGAATAAACCTCCAGAACACAGCAGGGTCAAGGGGCTTGGTGAAGGGGTCAGCACAGTTGTCCTTGGTATTAACATAGGCAACATCTAGTGAACCATCCTCCACCAACTCCTTGATATAGTGATGTATAACATCAATGTGCTTGCTGCGAGGGAGGAGCTGCCAGTCATTTGCCCACTTCAGAGATCCAATGTTGTCACCCTGAATGGTAACCAACTCACAAGGCAAACCCAGATCCACCCTCAACTTCTTCAACCATTACACCTCCCTGGCAGCCTGAGACAGGGCCTGATATTCAGCCTCACAAGAGCTAATGGCAACAGTAGGTTGCCTCTTGCTCATCCAGTTCACAATGCACCCCCCAGCCAACACAGCAAAGCCAGTCTGAGATCTCCTGTCAGACCCATCATCAGCAAAGGATGAGTCACTAAAGACAGTCAAAGAGAACACAGGGCTGTGGGTGTAAGTGAGTCCCAGGTGGGAATGCGTCCTCAAATACAAGAGTAAACGCTTGGCAGCTCCCCAGAGGGGAACTGTGGGGTGAGCAGAAAACCTGGACAGGTAGCTAACAGCAAAGGCAATATCAGGCCTGGTGCAAGTAGCCAGGTATAGCAAAGCACCTACAAGAGAGAGGTACTGGCTATTTGAGGGCAGGGGAGCTCCAGGAGGGTCAGTGACTGTGGACTTGTCCATGGGGGCACCAAACCTGGGCTTGGCAGCATTAGTAAGACCAAACTGCTCCACCAAATCCACAATGTAGGAGTGCTGGGAGAGGTTGATCTGGATACACCTGCCATCAGAGTCAAGTGTACAAGCCATGTCCAAGGACAGGAATTGTTCCGGTACACCCATTTCCTTGACCTCCCAGCCAGCTGCCTCCTGGATCAGCAAAACATATCTATGCAGCTCACTAAAAGCACAGATAAAATCATCAACATAGGTCAGGACATAGCTCCACCCACCATTAGAATCCCTTCTAAAATACAGAGCAGGTTCTGCCTTGCACATTTGAAAACCATGTGCAACCAAAACCCGCTTGACATCTATACTCCAAGCTCGGGGCGCCTGTTTCAAACCATAAAGGGACTTGAGCAGTTTGCACACAAGGAGAACACTGTTAGGACCAAGGACTTTAAAGCCGTCAGGCTGATGGCAGTACTGGTCCATACCAGGTTCAAGGGGAGCATTCAGGAAAGCAGTCTTGATGTCCAGCTGCCTCACAAACATTTTTCTATGAGTGATGGCAGCCAGGAGCACCCTCAGACCTGCTTTAGAAGAAACGGGGGCATATACATCATGAAAATCAAGACCAGGACGTTGCAAGAAACCACGAACCACAAAACGTGCCTTGAAGCGGATACTACCATCAACCCCAAATTTCTTCACAAATAGCCATCTGCCAGACAGGACCCTCTGTTTAGGAGGCAATGGAGTGAGTGCCCAAGTGCCATGTGCATGCAGGGACGCCATCTCATCCTTCATGGCAAGAAGCCATTGATCCCTGTCAGGGTTGGTGGGAAGCATGGCAGCTTTGAAAGTCAGTTCAGTAGAAGTGGAAATGTATGCTCCCACGTACAAGCAGTGTACTTGTACATGAGCAGCGGGGATATCAGCAGTAGCAGCAGTATCAGCAGGAACCGGTAGTAAGCCCTCCAGCGCAACACTACTGCCTGGTATAGGGCCGGCATTATTTGCCTCTATATCAACGAAGCCTGGGTCAACTGGAACACCCCAGCCGTACGCAGTATCGGAACCCGACCAGTGTTCCAAATCATCACTCGCCCAGTCAGCAACGGCTACATCATCCCCAGGCCTGGATCCGAGTGTTCCACCAGGGACTACAGAAGGCGTCTGAATTAACGATACCTGCGATTCATCTAAGGTGGTCGGAGGGTGGGGACTATTAGGCAATGGACCTGATCCAGATACCACTATGATTGAAGGCTGTCGTACACCTAAAGCTTCACCGACGAGCGGTGTATTGGAGATCCCAGCGACCCCCTGAGATTCGGCTAAGATTTTATCTGAAAGGACCGCAGAATCTCGCTGACCCAATGCCTTCACACACAATACAGCACCATCAGCCCCTGATCTGGGGCGCAAGGTTATCCCATGGGAGGGCACCCCAAGATCAGGGCAGCGGTCGACAATTGGGGTTAGCAAAGGGTCAAGGGAATTCACCGCAGGCACAGGCATATGATCGTTGACTGCGGCAGGGATGCGAGTGAAATACGAAGACCCGTCATAGGGAGATAACCCAGGTATACAGTTATGCTCAAACTGCTCATAGAAGAGTATATCACGACTCTCTACTACCTGGCGCAACTTTGGAACCCAAACAAAATAACCCTTACTCACCAGGGAATACCCAACCTGTCTTCCACATAACGCCCGCTCGTCTAGCTTGTTGCGCTTCTTCCCATGTACGAGCGTAACGTAGCAGGGGCAACCGAACACACGCAACATCGACACATCAGGCCGAACCCCAAAGAAAAGCTCATATGGAGTCTTTCCACCCTGAGTGGGCAGACGATTAACTAAGTAACAAGCAGCGAGGAAGGCATAGGGCCAGAAAGACTTAGTGAGCTTGGACTCTAAGTGAATGCTCCTAGCTATAGACTGTAAGACCCCATTGTACCTTTCCACAGTTGCGTTCTGCTGTGCAGTGTATGACAAAGCTAACTCATGCACTGCCCCAACTGATTCCAGCCAATCCTCAAACCACTTTACTATAAACTCCTTAGCCCTATCAGACCTCAGACACTTAAAGGCAAATCCCTGCAGCTGATTTGACCATCTGAGGATGATAGTCTGTACTGCTAAGGGAGCTTCATCTTTGGTCCTCAAGCACACCACCTCAGCATAGCCAGAGTGTTGGTCTGTGAGGCACAAAATATAAAACTCCCCACGCAGACCCTTAATATGAACAGGCCCCATGATATCCAAGTGAAGGCGTTGGAGAGGTGCATGGATCGGTGTAGTGCTTGCCTTAGGAAAAGGGATACGTTTTGCCTTAGCCTTTTGGCAAGCATCACACGGGATCTTATACAGCTTTTCCACCTGTTTGAGTGAGAGGGGTAAGTTCTTAACCATACCATTCTTGACAAGTCTGTGCATGGCATCATAGCCGGGGTGACCCAGCCGCCTATGCCACAGCCATTCAGGAATGGTAGGGATAACAACTCCACCGTCCTCATCAACATCAAGTGCAAAAGCTGGACAAATTTCAGCATCAAACAAACGACCACCTGTGGTGTGACAAGGCCTACATGCAAACTTGTAAACACCATCACTGGAGGCAGGGAAAGACCAGAGAATAGAAGAGCCCTGAGTGGCAGTGCAACTGATTCTATCAAAAGAAATCTGACAGTGGAGTGAATGAGCTACAGCATTTACTAACAGGAGGTTAACAGGACAGTGAGGTATGTAGAGAACATTGGTTTAAATGATTGGTGTTGGTAACCAATCACTACATAACTCAATGGATCCCTTACCCACTGCCTGTTGAACTACACCATCACCAAATCGAACTGAAGGCAGATTCAATGGAACTTCAAACACAGTGAACAATGATCTATCACCTGTAATGGACATGCCAGCTCCAGAATCCACATGCCAGACACCCTCAGACAGGCTCGGACTACTTTTGCATAGCAAACCCATCTACTTTTGCATACTGCTAATTTTGCATAGCAAACCCATCAATTTGGGCCTGCAAAGAGGACAGTTGCCTTGGAGTTAGATGACCTGGAAGGGCCAGATGGGCAGGCACAGGTGATTGTGGTGTTGCACCATCACGAACCCTTCTCAGGGCAGGAAACTTAGTCCAGCAACGGTCCTCCGTGTGGCCATCCTTGCGAGGGCATGGTCCCCAGGTGCATTCCAGGCGCCTCATGGTGGATCCAGACGTACCCTCTGGTTTTCTTCTTTGCTGAAATGCAGCATGAGCAGGAAACTGAGGGGTAGGCCGGGACCAACCAGGATGCCTGGAATCAGACTGAGGGAGTGCTATATTTAGAATGTCTAGCTGCCTATATTCCTCTAGGCAGGACCAGTAATCTACAGGTTGCTGGTTGTATAGCATGAAGCCATACTTAAGTCGCAGCGATTCAAACCTTGGCAGACTCGCACCTTTGATGATCACATCCATCGCCTGGTGTAGAGTCTGCGGGAGCCCAGCACTGCGAAGGTCAGCACACATACCTCGAACCCGCCGAAAGAAAGCATCGACCTGCTCATTAGTGCCCATGACCGAAGCATGATAGTCCTTCAACAAGAGAGGGGCGCGAGAGGCAAGGGCATCAGACTGCTGCCTCCGGATATGCAGAAAGATATCCCGAGGCGAAGCAAAGTCCTTATACACCTTGACCAAGGCATCCGTCATGTTGGCGAGCATCATGGATAGAATCATGAACTCTTGGCGGGGCAGGGGCAGTGCACTAAACCCCAACAGTGCAGGATCAACAGTAGACTCACCAGGAGATGCCGAGGATTCTGCTTCCATATGAGCATACAGACGAGCATAATAGTCACAAAGGGACAGAAAATACTCGGCAGCAACTCGAGCATCATATGCGCGCTGATCATCTAGGTTCCTAATCAGATCTAAGGAGCGCGCAACACTAGCAACGAGCTCGAAATCAGGCCTAACAGGAACAAAGCTGAGAGGGACTTTCACATACTGATACCCTCGGAGGTCATTGTTCCTACGTCCAATCCCACCAAAGGTCACACCACCAGGTGAAGGGTAGTTAATCCCTGCCTTAACAGGTCCCAGAAAATCACGACACTCAAGACCCAGCTCAGAGTAAGCCATCACACGCTTAGGCCGACCCTTTCTATCTAGATTAGCCCGAGTGGCTACCTCATCCAGCCTACCGTACAAAATGCGGTCAAGGGAATCTCCAGCATGTTGCGCTTGGCGAACAAGGCGACAGGTTCGCACATCCATCCGCATAGGTGGTGTGCCATCCAGCAGATGTTCCCAGGAGCAGCAGGCCAGTGTGCGATTCATCGATGGCGGAGGGCCAGGAGCAGGTGGCAGATCCATCGGTGGAGGTGGAGGGGGCTCCGGCGAGGTGCCAGCAGTAGATCTGTGGACACTCGTGGCAGCTGCCTCCCGCGAACGAGTATGGTAAGCACCAAAAGCTCGCTCTGCAGGGTTGCGACCAAGGGTGAGCTGAGGACCCAAAGGACCAAGAGACGAACTCCTCAGCAAGGGCGGCCTGACCACCTCAGGTAGGTCCGGTGGAATCAGCACAAGCAGCGGGGCAGACGGTGTCTCAGGCTTGAAAGCCGGTAAGACCATAGGAGAAGGTGCCGATTGAGGCTCATAGACCGGAGAGATGGTGGAGGCGTGGAACACTCGAGTAGCAGAGGAGGGAGTGACTCCACCGAAGTCACCACTCCTCGCACTCAGGAGATCTTCATCGCCATCCTCAGAATCATCTTCAGAATAGGTAGATATGTCAGGATAGCCATCTCCATTGCGATGACGAGCAAGATCGGCATAGTCGTAGTCATAGCGAGCATCAGCAGGTGGAGGTGCGCTCGCATACTGGATGATCTGTGTGGAGACACAGCATAGACGCATCAGGATATCCTCAACCTCGGGACGGAGGCGTTGGACAGTAGCAGAAGAAAGCGCAAAGGTAGAGGATTGATTGGGGGGGGTTACTTTCTTGATGGCGGAAGGACTCTCATAACCGCCAGCAGAGGTCGCTGGTGCACAGACGTCTAGCCAATCGTCTTGAGGAGCCGCGTCCTCCTTGGGAAGAACACGGTCGCAGCCGTTACTGATGATAACGCTGCGCATCCCGCGCGACCAGGATTCTCCATTCTTGTCATGGAGTTTCTCAAATGTCGCCGGGGGTCCTCGCGGAAGTTGCATCTCAAAGCAGTGGTAGAAATGAGGGGCCGGATAACCTATCAGCTTTAATAACACTCCGGATGAGTGGACTTTGTGTGTGCAGCACGCCAATCTATATATGCAGAGACGAGAGTAACGTTACAAGCACTGGAGACCCATCAAGGGGCACCAGAGGAGGAAAGAAAGGTAGGCTATACCCTGATAAGGGTTAGACACTATACAGTCAATGTCAGAAGAAACCGGGCAGCCGGGAAACTATCAGAGTAAAGGCAAGACCGGTGAAGTAGCTGACAGGAACCTGTCACTGAGTCACGCAATGACTCAGTCTAAGGGAAACTGTCACTACGTGAAGCTGGCACAGGACTGAGAGAGTCGATAGTTCTAAGGAAGTACAAGAGTAGTCACCAAGTCATAAAACGCGTGAGAGCACCGCAATTCATGCTGACAACATCAATTCGTGTCTTACAATTATAATTGTAAGAAATAAAGGGAAAGCGGACGGTTATAAGTCGGCAGGCAGAATTCAGCTTTTACATCTTACAATAAAAATCGTAAGTATAATTCATTAGAAAAAAACGGCTATGTGTCAAACATCTTCCTCATCCTCCTCCCCCCCCTCCTCGTCCTCCTCTTCCTCCTCCTTCCCCTCCTCCATGTCCCCATCCCCATCTTCCTCCTCCTCCATCTCCTCCTCCTCAGCAATGTCTGCATTGTCTCCATCCGATTGCACAGCCTCTGCCCTGGTGTCCTTCTCAATGGATTGACAAGCTAGGAGCATGCTTGTGTGGTACTTTCTCTGGATCTTCATACCCTTGGTGGGTTCGCAGCTAAATTGAAATGCGTCAATGGGAATATCGCCCGTCCATGTTGCTTTTCTCCTAACCCCCACGGTAATAGGCACAACCTTGTGGTCCATCCAATCTTCTGGCCAAGTTGGGTATTGTGTTTCAGTGTACACCAACTTCTGAGCCCCAGAGTACAAGGGCTTTAAATATACACATTCCACTTCTCCATTCACTGGTAGTGATTTGACCTCCACCACGTCCCATCCTCTCAATCCGCTAGAGTCATCCATTTGTACCTTGACCACAGCGACATGACCAACAACCAAATCAGTAGTGGGCTCGTAGGCTATTCTTCTATCCGGCTTCGTCCCTTGTGAAGAATATAAGTACAACTCATCCTCCTCCTCTGGCCTTTCCATATTAGTCTCCAAAGTGTGTGCGACCTTCATAGTCTTGGCAATCTCGTTACTTGCAGGTAAAAGGTCTGACACATCCATGGACAAGTCATCCAATGCTGCTATCAAGCGCTTGGCCATTGATTTCTCAGACTGTGTCAGAACACGACTGGTTGCTGACAACTCCGATGGGAAGTCGACAAAATGTTGGTCTTTCGGGTACTCCCCAGTCACAGCATCATCTGGTTGAGTGCTCCAATAACTCTTCTCAACGTTGAAGAAATCAGTCCACCACTTATTGCTGGCTTCCCAAGTTTCACGAAGCTTCTCGGCAATATGTTTGAAGGACTGGGCATGGGATGGGCCATCGGCTGCTGGTTCATCCATCGGCTGCTGGTCATCGGCTGCTAGTTCTAGAAGGTCCTCCGCTGCGTGTCGTACACGGACATCAGCTACGGGTCCTGCACGGTCGTCACCGGCGGTTTGTACAGGACCATCGGCCACGTGGCCTGCAAGGACGTCGCCTCCGGGCTTCTCGTTATGAATAGTCTTCCAGACAGCCGCCCAGTTTGCCTCGATATTCTCGAGCTCTTCAATCTTGATCTTGGGGGCTTCCTTAAATACTGTAATGGTGTCCACCAGTGGGAAGCCTTGGAGGACGTAAATAGGTTCAGCGTCATTGTCCCACTGTCCTCTCCAAGATCCTGACTCGTCATACTCCTTGTAATAGACCCCTGCAATTGTTGGTGTGCAAACATGTATTGTATATTAGTGAATCATTTAGGACACCTATATTCCTCCCGACTATACTCGGGAGCATCCCTTGGATAATACATCCTAGGTCCTAGGTACTACTTCCTTTGTATCATTTAATTTCTATTGAAGACTGTACATGTAAATCGATGAGGACATGGCACACCCATATTCCTCCCGAGCATAATCGGGAGCATTGTGCAGACAGTACATACACGCACGGTAGCATTTAAATTGGTACCTGAACCATGGATTCTGGTGAATTCATGCAATTTAATCCATGGATTAAATTGCATGATTTAATTGGTTCCCCACAATTTCATGCAATTTAATTGGTTCCCCAATCCATGGATTAAATTGAAATTCCATTCAATTTAACGATAAGGAATTAAATTGAATGAAATTTCCAAGAATTAAATTGAATGGAATTTAATTTAATTGGTTCCCCAGAATTTAATTAATTGGTTCCCCAATCCATGGATTAAATTGCATGATTTAATTGGTTCCCCACAATTAATTGGTTCCCCAATCCATGGATTATTGCCACTTTTGTTTCTGACGAAGCCTTACCATTCCGCCCAGCATGGCAACGCATGGGCCAGGCTAAACTAGTCAGAAATGCCGCCCCAAACCCGCCGGGCTCCGCGCTTCACGCTCCGTGGGGTTTGGGTTGTAGCACGTCGTACTGGGGTCGCACGGGGTTGCTCACTTTGTGACGCGTCGCTCGAAAAAAAACAGTAATGAGTGCTTGTGGAAGAGTTCTTATTCAGCCCTGTGTACCTGGATAAATGATTAGGGAACGGCAACTAATATAAGTGTTTGGAAAACTAATATTAACTTATATTATTATAGTGTCACACAGTCTCACAATAATATTAGTTTTTCAAATAAATTCAAGATTTTTTCGAGGCGGCTCGTCAGTCTAATATCAACTAACTTTCACTTATCTTATTCATTCACTAATATTAACGTACTCAGCCCTGTGTACCTCAGCAAATGATGCTCATGTCAATTTATTTTTCATACCGATATACTTCCTGAGTTATTGCGTCTATCACCTTTTCTTGTTTTGTTGTTTTTTCCCGCTGAATTTTGATGTCGCTGCATTTTTGAAGCCTTTGAAGTCACTGGCGACAAACCATTACAAAGCTAATGCACTTCCTATTGTTATTGTGTCTATAACCTTTTGACGCTTTGACGCTTTACACATTTTTACTAGTCACACAAGTTTCTAAGTCACTGGAGTCAATGGAGACAGACCATTATAAAGGCAGCATACTTCCTATGTTCTGCACATCGCTCTTATACAATGCCAAACAATGAAGACCAAGAAAGACCAACAATGCTCATGTGATAATTGTCATGTATTGCCACTCGTTATGGTCATGTATTGCCTCTCAGTATAGTCATGTATTGCCTCTCATTATGGTCATGTATTGCCACTCAGTATAGTCATGTATTGCCTCTCGTTATGGTCATGTATTGCCACTAGGTATAGTCATGTATTGACTACCGATATGGTCATGTATTGCCACTAGATATAGTCATGCATTGCCTCTCCTCATGGTCATGCATTGCCACTAGGTATAGTCATACATTGCCTCTCCTCATGGTCATGCATTGCCACTAGGTATAGTCATATATCGCCTATCGTTATGGTCATGTATTGCCACTAGGTATGGTCATGCATTGCCTCTCCTCATGGTCATGCATTGCCACTAGGAATAGTCATATATTGCCTATTGTTATGGTCATGTATTGCCACTCAGTATAGTCATGTATTGCCTCCCGTTATGGTCATGTATTGCCACTAGGTATAGTCATGAATTGACTACCGATATGGTCATGTATTGCCACTAGGTATAGTCATGCATTGCCTCTCCTCATGGTCATGCATTGCCACTAGATATAGTCATGCATTGCCTCTCCTCATGGTCATGCATTGCCACTAGGTATAGTCATGCAGCGCTAGAGGAAAGAGACTCCACTACACCAGTACCTAATTGGCTATAAGGATTGCAGCTTATCCACACGGGGCATGTAACCATGGAACAATTCATTATCCACTTGCAACTGATCAGTGCATCAAGCTTATTTTTCAAATTGCATGTCAAATCCAAGCACGCGTGGCAACGCATAGTTGATCAATGACTTGATGACAGCCAGTTCATTTGGAAGAAAAGGAACCATGACCTTGGCAGCTTTGGTCCCGCTCTGATTGAAGTTCAAGAAGAAGGCGCCATCATTATTGCCGCTGGGACTAAGAATTAACTTCTTTGTCTGGGTTCCCTCACCCTGCACAGGAAAGGAGATGTGGAAATAGTTCAGGTTGCAGACGTAGGCGTCAAGGTTTGAAGAGTTGTACGACTTATGGCCATTGAAACCCAGCTGTTGGCCAGACGCTAAAATCCTGTCCACCAAGCTGAAAGCAAGACTTTACAAAACACTGCCTTGGATGTTGATCCAGTCTCCAAATATCAACCTGAAGCATTGTTGCTTTTAGACCAGACACCACAAGCCCACATAATTCAGAGATCAGCCATCAGAAAATGCCCACAGAATCTCATAGGTCCGTAAGTATAAACCAATATCATGCATGTGAGATCAAGTGTGAGATGCTATGTTTTCCCAGCCTAGATTGGAACTTACAGCTTTGCCCTTGTTAGGGTCATGGAAGGCTTCAAAACTAGTCTCGTCTATCAGGAACATCCCATCTCATTGGGACTCATGGCAAACAAGAGGTTTGTGCTCCAGTCATACTTCCTCTGACCAACGTTGGTGCCGGTAGTGTTGGCACCAATTGGCGCAAACTGCAACAAGAGGGCGCCCTCTCTCTCCACATAGAAGTTACCCTGCAAGTTTCACCAGAAGGGGATGAAAATAAACACATGCGCATTTGGTCGACACTCTCTTTCCAACCAAATCATTGATCAGTCTGGATCATAAGTTGATTATCCATCCATGAGAGTCTTTACTGAACATTCATGGGCCATAGATGTCATTTGACATGATATTGAGGGGGTGGAATCACTGTTCGAAGACGTGGCCCGAAACTGAGCATGTATTATCCAGGAAACTGTGCATCTCATCGCAGAGGGAGATGAAGAATGCCACAAGCAAGATATTACCTTTTGAGTTCCACTGCAAGTAGGAGGAAGGATGGTCATCTGCAAAGCGGCTTTCCCTGCACCACAGCGCATAAGAGGTCAGTTGAACAATCACTTGTTTTAAAGGTCCTAGCGTCTGGTGAAGAGGGAGCTTGATATCTATCAAAATCCATGCTATGGGAAATTTCAACCAGACAGAGTTGCATGTCAGCATCTCGGGAGAGATATGGGCTATATTTTTGGACTTTATTTCATGCGATTCCCCGGGAATCAGCAGCTGCTCATATGTATTCTAAATGGCCAAACTTTCTGAAGGGACGGACCAAGAAATTGGCACATGTTATACTGATCTCAAGTGGATTTGAAAGACCACCCGTTGTTTTCCCTAGATATCCCAGAAACTGTGTCAGATCTGGCCTAGAACATTAAATTGCTACCAGTTTGGCCCATGGCATGCTCCATGCACAGGAGGAATTTGTGATACTACTGAACAAAATAAGAATCATGCAGTCATGCTTGGACTAACATATTGCACAATGCATGCGCATCTCTCCTCTACAATGGACTTCAGCCAATCAGCATGCTGATTCATCATGCTGATTCATCATGCCCCACAAGTATCCAGATGTAATGCTGAAATCAGTAGACACATTATCTCAAACCGATACACACGTTTGAATCATCTGGACACACTACAAAATTATCAGCTATCACAGTTTACATGTCCCAACAGTCTTTCCCACTTGGCCTTACAAAATTACATCCAGGACGGAGGAAACATGGAAGAGAAACCTTGCAGGTAACACAGAAATAAAATGTGCACACTCAAGAAAGGATGGTCTTGATCATATCAATTGCCTACTTCATTTAGAAGCTTAAGCTATTGTTATCCTCTCACGTGCCCCAGCCAGCAACAAGTATAGTATTCCTCACCCTTGTAAACGTTGTAGTTAGCGAACGCCTTGGAAGCAGGTGTAGCGTCCACCTCATCTTCGCCAGCCCCTGAGGCTGCCACACTGGTGCGAATGTCGCGCCTGGCCTGCGCAGGCACTATCCTAGTTACGGCATGTGGAACTCGCAGCCCCCTGGACAACAAATGATAGACAGATCGGCTCTGCATTAGTTCGCCCTTTGAGTTCCTTGATCTAAAACTGCGGCCAGGAGTTTTATGGAGGGTGCTGTATTCAAAGCGCAGACGGACGAGATGTGGCAATAACCTTGGCAGCGGACTGGCAGGGGGGAAGCGTGAAGCTCGAGACAAAGTAGTGGCGCCAAACTGTTAGAATCGCGGAGGGAAACTCGGTTTAAGATTTCGCTGTCGTCAAGCGTACTGCAAGGTACACGCCAGCCTGACGCCAGCTAGCTCAGCGGCCAGCTGGGTCTTGCAGCTGCTCCCATATTGAAACATTTCCCTATCCTGAGCAATATTTGCGTCGCAAAGCACTTGCTCCACTCGTTCCCCTAGCGTGGTCCCTCTACGGACTCCTCAATTCCTACATTAATCAGCTACATATCCTTTGCCTCTGTCAGGCCAAGTCGCTGAACTCCATTCTGCAGTTCCCTCTAGCGCCCTCGTGGTGAGGATAGTCGATGCGCGCTTGACACAACCAAGCGGTTTTGTGTTCGAGAGAAGTCCCCCGTAGGACCTTCCGACTTTTCCACACATGTCATAAGGATGGACAAGCAAGTGGCCGATTCTAGCTACTTCAGGGCGCAGCAGCTATCAAAGCGCATCTTGGTAAGGACACTTAAAGCTTCGCTATTAAGCAGCCCCCAGCAGTGCTCAAACATATGCCCACAGTGTACCCCTAGCTGTGAGGCTAACACTCCAACTGGAACCACCACCACCCCACCACCACAACCCCACCACCACATCACCATCACCCACCATATCACCACCACCCACCACCACACCACCACCACACCACATCACCACCACCCACCACCACACCACCACCACACCACATCACCACCACCACACCACCAACACACCAACACACCACCATCACACCAACGCACCACCACACCACCACACCAACACACGACCACCACACCAACACACCACAACTCCACCACCACCCACCACCACACCACCACACCACAACTCCACCACCACCCTTGTTGCGACTGGTCGCCAATTGTGCAACTCGGTGCGACCCTGGTGCGACCCTCAGGTGTGTGCGTTTTGAGCAAAATAGATCCTTCGGCTTGGTCACCACGAAGTGCAACCACGAGTGAGTGATTTGTGCCCTGGGTCACACCTGGCTAGCCCCTGGCTAGCACATCACCTGCTTGTGACATTGCTCATGTAGTCATGCTCAGGTGCACCAGAACCAACTCACAATACAGTGTTTTTTGGAGCTCCCCCTTCTGGGGGTGGGGTGGGGTGGGGTGGGGTGGGGTGGGGGGGGGGGGGGGGGGGGGGGGGGGGGGAGCCCCCAGGGTCACCGCTTTGTCCAACTGTCTGTCTGTCTGTCTCTGTCTGTCTGTTATTCTGTCTGTCTGTGTCTGTCTGTGTCTGTCTGTCTGTCTGTCTGTCTGTCTGTCTGTCTGTCTGTCTGTCTGTCTGTCTGTCCGTTCGTTCGTTCGTTCAATCGATCGATTGATCGTCCATCCGTTGGTTCGCTCGTTCGTTCGTTCGTCCGTCACGCTCTAACCCTGGGCCTTGTAAACCCACTCTGCACCCTTCCAAACCCTGGACAACTTGAACCTCGCCGCCAATTTCAAACCCACTCTCAGCCATTTTCTGCGTCACTTGCGATGCGCCTAGGACTTGTTCATTTTAGCCCCTTCTGTCACAGGTGGGCAAGTCCCTTTAGCCTATTAGGCCAACCCTTGGACTGTAACAACATACAATACAGATGAATATGCATGTGCACAGTTTTATGTACAAGAAGCCACTATCAAGTGTTCTATGCTTAATCGTTATGGTCATGTATTGCCTCTTGTTATGATTGCACTGCTGGGAGAGCAAATACCCTGCCGTGGTACCACTTATTGGGCATCATACTACATCCAGGATTCACACATTGATAAATTATACACATTCCCCAGTGAAAGCAAACTGGCTGCCCCCCTTCAACCTCACGCCTCGTAACAAGGCGTACTATGTATTTATTGATTTATTCAAAACATTTCCCACCAGGAATTCATTTGCATCAAGGAGGCAGAGTTCAAAGTGCAACTCCGCTATAGCTGGTACCGTCATGGTCATGTATTGCCTCTCATCATGATTGCACTGCTGGGAGAGCAAATACCCTGCCGTGGACCACTTATTGGGTACCATACTACATCCCGGATTCACATATTAATATATTCTACAAATTCACCACCAGGAATTTATTCGCATCAAGGAAGCAGAGTTCAATCTGCAGCTCCGCTATAGCCGGTACCGTTATGGTCATGTATTGCCTCTCATTATGATTGCACTGCTGGGGAGCAAATACCCTGCCGTGGACCACTTATTGGGTACCATACTACATCCCGGATTCACATATTGATATATTATACACATTCCCGAGTGAAAGCAAACTGGCTGCCCCCCTTCAACCTCACGCCTCGTAACAAGGCGTACTATGTATTTATTTATTTATTCAACACATTCCCCACCAGGAATCTATTCGCATCAAGGAGGCAGAGTTCAATGTGCAGCTCCGCTATAGCCGGTACCGTCATGGTCATGTATTGCCTCTCATTATGATTGCACTGCTGGGAGAGCAAATACCCTGCCGTGGACCACTTATTGGCTACCATCCTATGTCCCGGATTCACATATTGATATATTATACACATTCCCGAGTGAAAGCAAACTGGCTGCCCCCCCTTCAACCTCAACGCCTCGTACAAGGCGTACTATGTATTATTTATTTATTCAACACATTCCCCACCAGGAATCTATTCGCATCAAGGAGGCAGAGTTCAATGTGCAGCTCCGCTATAGCCGGTACCGTTATGGTCATGTATTGCCTCTAGTTATGATTGCATGGCTGAGGGATCAAAAACTCTGCCGTGGTACTGCTTATTGGCTACCATCCTATGTCCCGGATTCACATATTAATATATTCTACAAATTCACCACCAGGAATTTATTCGCATCAAGGAGGCAGAGTTCAATGTGCAGCTCCGCTATAGCCGGTACCCCACCAAGCTGCCTGCACGCTTGGCTGTGGAGTCTGTCCTTATCGATGAGCAGATAGATGTGCAGACACTCACCTTCCTCATGAAAGAACTCGGGAGGCATGGATCAGCCCAACAGCTGTCTATTGCACTGTTTGACTGGCTTATGGAGTGCCAGAGCCCCCTGCTATGCAAGCAGCTTTTTGATGCGGCCATCTCTGTGTGTAGCTCCCACTACGAGGTGTGTGTGCGCATGCATGGGTGTGGGAGTGGTCTAGGAGCAGGGGGGGGGGAGGGGGGGGGGGGAGTGTGTTATGTGTGTGGAAGGGAGAGGGGGTGGAGGAAAGGGGGGGGGTGGAGGGGAGAAGCAGGGGGGGGGGGGGGGGGGATGGAAGGAGAGAGGCTGGAGGAGAGGGGGGGGGGGGAGGGGGGGGGAGGGGAGCCAGGGAGCAGCCCAACAGCTGTCTATTGCACTGTTTGACTGGCTCATGGAGTGCCAGAAGCCCCCTGCTATGCAAGGAGCTTTTGATGCGGCCATCTCTGTGTGTATCTCTCACTACGAGGTGGGGTGTGCGCATGCATGGGTGTGTTGTGTGGGGGGAGAGTGGGTGGTTGTGGAAGGGAGAGGGGATAGAGGACGGGGGGGGGGGGGGCGATGGAAGTGAGAGAGGCTGGAGGGAGAGGTGGGGTGGGTGGGGGGGGGAGGGAGGCAGGGAGCAGGCAAGCAGCCTGTCTATTTGCATGTTTGACTGGGTCATGGAGTGCCAGACCACCCTGCTATGCAAGCAGCTTTTTGATGCGGCCATCTCTGTGTGTAGCTCTCACTACAAGGTGTTGTGGGTTTGTGGTGCATGCATGGGTGTGGGAATGGCGCTGGGGGGGCGTGGAGCAAGGGGCGGGTGGGGTGTGTTGCTTCAAGTTACTAATGGTGTCTGTCATAAGATTTTGTTTGGGGGTTATCTTTATGGGACGTTCTTTTTTTTTCGTTGTTCTTTTTTTTTTTCGTTCTTTTTTTTTTCTGTTTTGTTTTAGTTATTTTTTTTCTTTTTTTTGGCTTTTTTTTCTTTCGTTGTTTTATTAGCATTTTATTGTTCTTTGTCTTTCGTTTGTTTGTATTTTGTTGGGGGAGCAAGGTTATTTTATGCGGTAAGAGGGTGGGATGAAATCCGTGATTAAAAAGTGGTGGGTGGCGCGATTTGGTTTTTTTGTATTGTATGAAGGGTGTAAGGGTTGGTTGTGGGTGGGGGGGATGGTGAGACTTGTAGTTGTAGGGTTTTGGGGAATGTTGGGTGAAAAGTTGTTTTTGCGGTAGTAGGGTGGTTGTGGTGTATTTGGTGTGTGATAGTTTGAGTGGTGGTTCTTCTGTTGTTTTTTTGTGGTTTTTGTTTATTGTGTTAGTTTTCTTAGTTTGTAGGTTTTGTTTTTGTGATTATGTTCTTGTTTTGTGGTTTATGGTATTATTTTTTTTGTTGTTCAGTTTTTTGAGGTTTTGTGGTTTTGTCTCTTGTTTTTTTTCTCTATTTTAGTTTGTTAGTGATAATTTGATCTTTTGTTATTTTATTGATTGAGTTTTCGTTGTTGTGGTGATTGTTCTTTGTGAAATGTGTTGTTTTTTTGTGATTGGGTTTTCTGTTGTTTTTTTTAACTTATGTTTGTTGTGTTGAGGTATTTGTTTAATTCGTTTATTTTTTGTTTGGGTGTGTTTTTCTTTTATAGGCTGGTGTGATTTTTGTTGTTTTGTTTGGTTTATTTTATAGGTAGTTTTTATTTGAAGTTTTTTTTGATATTGTGTTGAGTTTTCTAGTGCGTGGTGCGTTTGTCTGTGTTTTGGGTTGGGATGGATGTTGATTGGATTTTGTCTTTTTGTTATGTGTGTGTTTTGGTTTTTTTGTTTGCATTTTGTTGGTTTGGTTTTTTTTATTTTTTTTGTTTGTGTTTTTCATGGGTATAGTTGTTGTTTGTTTTTTGCGATATTGAGGTTTTTTTTTTTGTTTTGAATTTGTGTTATTTGTTGTTTGGTTTTGGTTTTTATTTGTGTATGGTGTTTTATGAGTTGGGCTGTATTTTTTGAGGTTGTTTTTTTTTTTTTTGGAGTCGAGAAGGAGCAGTTGAAGTTAGGTATTTTTTGTAATTTGTTTTTGGTTCTGTATTTTTTTTAGTGTAGTTTGTTATTTTTGTGTTGGTTTGTTTTTTTATTTTATATTTTCTCGTTTT
Source organism: Chlamydomonas sp. ICE-L (assembly GCA_013435795.1). Lineage (NCBI taxonomy): Eukaryota > Viridiplantae > Chlorophyta > Chlorophyceae > Chlamydomonadales > Chlamydomonadaceae > Chlamydomonas > Chlamydomonas sp. ICE-L. The sequence goes on along the minus strand of JACBWV010000610.1, from coordinate 126,103,368 downwards.
TTTTGGATTTTTTATTTTTTTGGTGGGTTCATATTTGTGTTTTGGTTGTTTTTTTTTTTGTTTTTGTGGTTTTATTTGTAGTCTATATGGGGCTTCATTGGAAGGGGCTGAGATAGTGGGGGGGTGGGGGGTGATTGGGGTTATTATGGGAGGGGAGCATGGTTTGTGTGGTGTGGTTGGGGTTGGGGGATATGGTTTAGGCAGTGAAGGTTCTGATAAGAGGGGATGGTGAGACCAAACCTTGTCTTGCTAAACGGTTACCAGGTTTCCCATGTCAAAATCCTGTCTGTCTTACAGTCCTAAAAAAAAAAACAATAAAAAAAAACACAAAAAATAAAAAAAAACAAAACACCCTCATTGTTTCCCCTACCCCTACACCCTCCTACAAGGTGAGTCCCCTACCCTTTTGCCTACCCCTACCCCTCCTTAACAGTCTTCCCTACGCCCGCATCCCGAAACATTCCCCTACCCTAACACCCTCCTTATCGTCCCCTTCCTTGCCCCTTACCCCTACACCCTCCTTCAGTCCCTTCCTTGCCCTACCCGACGCCCGCAGCCAACAGTCCCCTACCCTACACCCTCCTACAGTCTCCTAACCTGCAGCCGACAAAGGTAGTCCCCTGAACCGGGACGCCCAGGTTACCCCTACACCGCTCCTTTACGTCTCTTCCTAAACCCCCCGTACAGTCCCCCTACCCCGTACCCCTACCCCCTCCTTACAGTCCTCCTACACCCACAGCCGGACATTCTACTCTACGGTGGCCCTACCTCTTAGGGGAAACACCCTCCTACAGTCGCCTAAACTGCAGCCGCAGTCCCCTACCCCTTACCCCTACACCCTCCTTGACAGTCTCCTAAACCTGCAGCCTACGTTGCGTTCCCCTAACCCCTACCCCTACACCCTCCTACAGTCTCCTAAACCTTCAGCCGCACGTCCCCCCCTATAACCCTACCCCTACACCCTCCTTACATCCACCTAACCTGCAGTCGACACAATATCAAGAAAGGTACGAGGGTCCCTACCCCCATACCCCTACACCCTCCTTACATCCCTAACCTGCACCGACAGCGTCCCCTACCCCTACCCCTACCCCTCCTACAGTCCCTAACTGCAGCCGCGAACAATTTCCCTACCCCTACTACCAAACCCACACCCCCTTACAGTCCTCCTAACCTGCAGCGATAGCACAATACCCCTACACTACATCCTCCTTACAGGCTCCTAAACCTCAGCCCATCCCCTACCTACCCCCCCCCCCTACCCCTCTTAACCACCCCTCCTTACAGTCTCCAACCTGCAGCCGACAGTCAATCCCTACCCAAGGTACCCCTACACCGACCTTACAGTCTCCTAAACCTGCGCCGACAGTCCCCTACCCCTGCCCTACACCCTCCTTACATTCTCCTAAACCTGCAGCCGACGTTTCCTCTACCCCTACCCTACACCCTCCGTACAGTCTCCCTAAACTTCAGCCGACAGTCCCCTACCCCTACCCCGACCCCCTCTACAAGTCTCCTAACTTCAGCGACAGGAGAAGTAGAGGGGTTAAAGTATGAGAAGAATAAGAGTCCCCCTACCCCTACCCCTACACCCTCCTTACAGTCTCCTAAACCTGCAGCCGACAGTCCCCTACCCCTACCCTCTACACTCCTCCTTCCGTCCTCCTAAACCTGCAGCCGACAGTCCCCTACCCCTACCCCTACACCCTCCTTACAGTCTCCTAAACCTGCAGCCGACAGTCCCCTACCCCTACCCCTACACCCTCCTTACAGTCTCCTAACCTTCAGACCGACATGTCCTACCCCTACCCCTACACCCTCCTTACAGTCTCCTAAACCTGCAGCCGACAGTCCCCTACCCCTACCCCTACACCCTCCTTACAGTCTCCTAAACCTGCAGCCGACAGTCCCCTACCCCTACCCCTACACCCTCCTTACAGTCTCCTACACCCACAGCCGACATTCTCCTACCCCCTACCCCTACCCCTACCCCCTCCTTACAGTCACCTACCCCTATCCCTACACCTACACCCACACCTACACCTACACCCTCCTTACAATCTCCTGCACCCTCCTGTTTCTGCTTCCTCAATTCAGCCGCAAACCGCGCTACGCATCTTCGCTGACATGCAAGCCATGGAGTGCTCCCAGGACTTAACAACGTTCAATATGGTGCTTACATGCCTCGGCCAGGCTGGCCTTATTGATGAGGCCATGAAGGTGTGTGTGTGTGTGTGTGGGATTCAGGGTCGGGGCTACTTGTGTCAACGTGGATACATTATCCTCTGTGGTCCAGTGTTGCATTTTTGGGCTACGTGTGTGTGTGTGTGTGTGGGGGGGGGGGGGGGGGGGGGATGGGGTGTGTGTGTGTCTGGGATTCAGGGTCGGGCTACTCGTGTACAAAAGTACAGGCTGGCCTTATTGAGTTATTGATGAGGCCGTGAAGGTGTGTGCGTGTCTGGGATTCAGGGTCGGGCTACTTGTGTACAAAAGTACAGGCTGGCCTTATTGAGTTATTGATGAGGCCGTGAAGGTGTGTGCGTGTCTGGGATTCAGGGTCGGGGCTACTTGTGTAAACAAGTGGATACAATATCCTCTGTGGTCCAGTGTTGCATTTTTGGGCTATGTGTGTGGGGGGGGTCGGGGATGGATGGGTGTGTGTGTGCTGGTGAGGTCCACCCAATGGTATATCGGGGATTCATGTACGTGTGTGCATGTTGTGGGTGTGCAAGCAATTGCCTTTTTTTGCTGTGTACTTCTTGTGATGCAGTAGGGTGCAGTAGGGTGCAGTAGGTGCAGTAGCCTAACCATTCTACGCAAGTACTTGCATTTGTCTACCTCAGCCATGACCCTTCTTTGATATATTGATTTTAATGTTCCACCTGCACACTCTCCTGCTCTTGCACACTTCCAGCTTGTAGGCTACATGACAGCCACCCACCCACCTACACCTATACGCACCCACCCACCCACACCCATACCCACCTAGACCCACACGTACCCACCCACCTACACCCATACCCACCTACACACACATACACCCACACAGCTACACCAATACCCACCTACACCCCCCCCACACACACCCACCCCCACACACACCTACACCCACCTACAGCGACATACCTACACCCATACACACCACCTACACACACCCAACCACCTACACACACCTACACACACGCGCAGGTTGTAGGCGACATGAAAACAGCAGGATTCGGTCCGAATGAGTACACCACACAAGCCATCTTGCAAGCGTGCAACTACAAGAAACGAGGCAGATATAGGGTACGATGCAATATCCTCTGTGGTCCAATGTTGCAGTTTTGGGCTACGTGTACGTGTGTGTGTCGGGGATTTGGGGTCGGGGCTATGTGTGTGTGTGTGTCGGGGATTTGAGGTCGGGGCTATGTGTGTGTGTGTGTCGGGGATTCAGGGTCGGGGCTATGTGTGTGCAACTACAAGAGACGAGGCAGATATAGGGTAGGATGCAATGCCCCCAGCTCCTTTAACTCCTTTGACTCCTTTCTTTTCTTTTGAATCACCGAACTCCTTTTTTTCTTTCCCTTTTCTTTTTTTTCTTGCAATCTTGCAACTACAAGAAACGAGGCAGAAATAGGGTACGATGGAATGCCCCCAGCTCCTTTAACTCCTTTTCGGCTCCTTTCACTCCTTTCTTTTCTTTTCAATAACCCTGACTCCTTTCTTTTCTTCCCCTTTTGTTTTCGTTTCTTGGGCTTGCAACCACAAGAAGCCAGGCAGATATAGGGTACGATGGAATGACCCCAGCTCCTTTAACTCCAGCTCCTCTGACTCCTTTGACTCCTTTCTTTTCTTTTGAATCACCTAACCCCTTTTTTTCTTTCCCTTTTCTTTTTTTTCTTGCAAGCTTGCAACTACAAGAAACAAGGCAGATATAGGGTGCGATGGAATGCCCCCAGCTCCTTTAACTCCTTTCCGGCTCCTTTGATTCCTTTATTTTCTTTTCAATGACCCTGACTCCTTTCTTTTCTTTCCCTTTTCAAATATTTTCTTGCAAGCTTGCCACTACAAGAAACGAGGCAGATATAGAGTACGATGCAATGTCCTCTGTGGTCCAATGTTGCTTTTTTGGGCTACGTGTATGTGTGTGTCAGGGATTTGGGGTCGGGGCTATGTGTGTGTGTGTCGGGAATTCGGGGTCGGGGCTACGTGTGTGTGTGTGTGTGTACGTGTGTCAAGGATTCAAGTGTGTGTGTATTTTTGGGCTACGCATAGCAGCTTCTAGGCAGCTTCTTTCCTCCGTCCGGCTAGGCTATCAAGAGTAGTTCTCCTGGTACACTGCTAATTAGGGTTTTCTTGGATCAGGGTTTTATACTGCTGTACAGTTTTTTTAATATCAGGGTTTAATACTGCTGATCAAGTTTTTGAATTAGGGTTTATACTGCTGATCAATATTTTTGAATCAGGGTTTTATACTGCTGATCAGTTTTTTATCAGGGTTTTATACTGCTGATCATGGTATTCTTGAATTAGGGTTTTGTACGGCTGATTCGTTTTTTTCAATCAGGGTTTTATACTGCTGATCAGTTTTTTGTCAGGGTTTTATACTGCTGATTATGGTATTCTTGAATTAGGGTTTTGTACGGCTGATTCGTTTTTTTGAATCAGGGTTTTATACTGCTGATCAGTTTTTGTAATCATTCTCCTGGTATACTGCTGATCAGGGTTTTCTTGAAGGTGCCACTTGTAGCTCAAGTGCAGCATTATGTACCTTGGTGTTTTTGAGGTGCTACAATATAGCCTCTTAGGCTTGCTTTGGGGTTCAAAAAATGACAAAATATAGTACCCTGCCACATACCACTGCTTTTTTTTGTTCAGGTTCACAAAGCTGGTAGTAGAACCCCAAAGACTGCTAGGAGCACCATGATGCTACCTACAGACACTGGTCCATTTCATCATTCTTGTGTGTGTGTGACTTGTTCTCATTTGTGTGTGTGTATCTTGTTATCATTCGTGTGTGTGTGTATCTTGTTATCATTCGTGTGTGTGTGTATCTTGTTATCATTCGTGTGTCTGTGTTTCTTGTTATCATTCGTGTGTGTACCTTGTTATCATTTGTGTGTGTGTATGTATTCCAAACACCTGCTGTTGGTATGTTTGGAGAAGCAGGGATCTTTGTTTCAAATCTGAAAGTGGGTTTTTTCTAGCTTCATGGTTTTAGGCCTCCTCTGGGGTCAGTGATTTTATGGCTTTTTATAGCTTTTACAGCTTTTAATAGCTTTTAATAGCTTTTTAGAGCTTTTTAGGGCCATTTAGGGCACATAAAAAAATTGGTTTTAAATTTGTATAGCAATACTTTGGGCCAAAACGGGGTCAAAAATAGCGATCGCTATATAAAGCGGGGACAAGTTCTATGCAGCGACGCCTACGATGCTACAAAATGGCGGAGAGAGTTTGCGACGGAGCAACAGGTGGCAATGGAAGCGAGTTAGTTACGATACCATTGGCTGCCGTGTCAGGCTTCGTCTCGGTCAAACAGTCGGTCGGTCGGTCGGTCGAACTCACAGACTGACAAATGGGTAACCCTGGGGGCTCCCGCCCCCTTGAAGAGGGGGCTCTGCCAAAATAATCCCTGTGGAGCATGGTACTGAATGATGTGTGCATTAGCACTAGCGCGCAAGGTTATAGAGCCCGACTGCTCTATTGAAGCAATTGTTTAAACCCCCTCTGGGCGCAGCGCGCAGATTCCCTGTTCAGTTGACTGTATTTTTGGGCTACGCATAGCAGCTTCTAGGCAGCTTCTTTCCTCAAACTCATGCTCCTGTCAGCTTGGTTCTGTGAAAGTTAGCTAGAGATTTTGTTTTCCACAACCTATCCCGATCGCTACCTGAGACCCCGTTTGGGCTAAAATGTTCACTACCTGAGACCCCCTACCCCCCCCCCCCCCCCCCCCCCCCCCAGCTCTCTGGGGGCGCTGCCCCCCAAACAACGGGGGTGGCCCTAATAGAGCTACCAGGACTCTGTCCCTGGAGGAGGCCTAAACCCATACAATGTTTTTTACAGCTACCAGGTACCATAGCAGGTACCAGGTACCAGGTACCAGCTAGCATTATAGCTACCAGGTACCATTATATTTTACAGCTGCAAGCTACCAGCTACTATCTACTAGCTACCAGCTACCAGCTACTAGCTACCAGGTACCATTTTGTTGTACAGCTACCAGGTAGCCCACTTTCTGAACAGAAACTGTCAGCTTAGCTCCCACTTAAGTTAGTCCCCAGTTATGTTTAAGGTTCAGGGTTTAAGGTTTAGGGTGCAGGGTGCAGGGTCTACGTGTAACGCATGTGGGGTCTTACTTAATTGGGTACTGAGGCTAAATCCCCCACTGCTTCTGCTTGCTTTTCTGATTCTGCACCGGAAGCAAACAACAAAAATCATACATATGTACAGTACTTGTATACATACATCGATAGGCATGGTACAGGGAAGGGATGGAACTGATGCAGCGAGGAGCATGTGACAGAAACAAAAGAAAAAGAAAAGCGGGAGAATGACAGGCAGAAACAAAACAGGAGAAAAAGAGAATGTGACAGAAATATAAGAAACACAATTAAACTTCAGTTCTGCTTGATTCTGCACAGGAGGCACAAGACAAAAATCATATATACAGTACTATTGTACACATACATCGATAGGCATGATACAGGGGAGGGACGGGACTGATGTGGCAAGGAGCATGTGACTGAATGAAAAGAAAAAGGAAGCAGGAGAATGACAGGAAGAAACAAAACAAGAGAAAAAGAGAATGTGACAGAAATATAAGAAACACAATTAAACTTCAGTTCTGCTTGATTCTGCACAGGAGGCACAAGACAAAAATCATATATACAGTACTATTATACACATACATCGATAGGCATGATACAGGGGAGGGACGGGACTGATGTGGCAAGGAGCATGTGACTGAATGAAAAGAAAAAGGAAGCAGGAGAATGACAGGAAGAAAAAAAACAGGAGAAAAAGGTGAATGTGACAGAAAGATAAGAAACATAATTTGACTTCGGTTCATGCCATGCAGATGATTTAACTTCAATTCTGTTTGATTCTGCACAGGAGGCAATAGATGCTGTACAAGCCTTGAAAGATGCGACTGGATTCCCTGTGCCTCGGGAGCTAACTAACATGCTAATAACGATTTGTGAGGCGGCCATGGATAAGGTAAGACACAGTCGGGCAAGTCCTTTAAGCCTATTTTCCTACCCCTAGACTGTAACATGCATACATACATACATACATACATACAAAAGAACAGTCTGGTTTAACTTTAAAGTTTAGTTTGGAAAACGTATGTTACAGTCCGGTCTGTCTCACCAATGTGCTAATTACGATTTGTGAGGCAGCCATGGATAAAGTAAGATAACAGTCTAGTTCAACTTCAAAGTTTAGTTTGTGTAAATAGTATGTTGCAGTCCGGTCCGTCTCACCAATGTGCTAATTACGATTTGTGAGGCAGCCATGGATAAAATAAGATAACAGTCTGGCTTAACTTCAAAGTTTAGTTTGTGGAAATAGTATGTTACAGTCCGGTCCGTCTCACCAATGTGCTAATTACGATTTGTGAGGCAGCCATGGATAAAGTAAGATAACAGTCTGGCTTAACTTCAAAGTTTAGTTTGTGGAAATAGTATGTTACAGTCCGGTCCGTCTCACCAATGTGCTAATTACGATTTGTGAGGCAGCCATGGATAAAGTAAGATAACAGTCTGGCTTAACTTCAAAGTTTAGTTGTGGAAATAGTATGTTTACAGTCCGGTCCGTCTCACCAATGTGCTAATTACGATTTGTGAGGCAGCCATGGATAAAGTAAGATAACAGTCTGCTGGTCAATTTAGTTTCAAATTTTACGTCGTTGTGGAAATAGTATACCAATGTGCTAATTACGATTTGTGAGGCAGCCATGGATAAAGTAAGATAACAGTCTGGCTTAACTTCAAAGTTTAGTTTGTGGAAATAGTATGTTACAGTCCGGTCCGTCTCACCAATGTGCTAATTACGATTTGTGAGGCAGCCATGGATAAAGTAAGATAACAGTCTGGCTTAACTTCAAAGTTTAGTTTGTGGAAAAAGTATGTTACAGTCCAGTCTGTCTCACCAACACGTTAATTACGATTTGTGAGGCGGCCATGAAGAAGGTAAGAGAACAAGCCGGGCCTCTTGAAAAGTTCCTTTATGTAGTTGTACAGTCCAGGGTCCAGGGTCAGCCAAATATTCTTATCCCGACCATCTTATCCCGACCATCTCCATCGGATGATCAGTGCTCAGCTTCAAAGTTTGCAACTTGACCTTAATATCATACTATGGGAGTGTGATCGCTAAACTGATATTATCTGGGTCTTCTTATCTCGACCATCTCCATTTCAGGATCAGTGGTCAGCTTTGAAGACTGCGCGTTGACCTTATAGCAACTCAGGGGATGAACTGGACAAACGTTTCGTACTTCGTAAAGAATTGTCGAGAATCCCAGGCCAAATTGTCGAGAATTCTCGGATTTCCGGGCCAAAATTCTCGACGAAGTACGAAGTACGAGTTCTCGCGGAAACGGTTTGTCCAGTTCATCCCCTGAATTGCTATAAGGGAGTAGGTCCTGAATAGGGCTTGTGTAGGTCCTCCCTGCATGCTGAACAGCTGGACATCAACCTAGCCATGTTCCATTAGTTAAATGCAATGCTTACTGACCACGTATGCCTTCACCACTCCATGCCATCACCCTACCCTATGCCAAACCTGCACTCCATGCCCTTACCCCGACCTCTGTGCAGTAGCTGTCTGCAGAAACAAATACACATTGTTACCTTCTAGGGAAAGGCTAAGTTAGTTAATATTAGTGAATGAATCATATTACTGAATGTTAGATCATATTAGACAGACAAGCCATCTCACCAGAATTTTGAATTTATTTGAAAAACTAATATTATTGTGACACAATAGTAAGAGTAGTTAATAGTAGTTTTTCATGACTAATATTAGTTGCCGTTCCCTATTACCTTCCCCACAGCAATCGAACAGGAAGGTTCCCTTAACCCCATGCCCTGTTGCAAAGTGCAATTTGTACCCTAACCTCTGCCCCGCAAGCTGGAGACCTGGACACCACCGTAGCTGTATTCCATGAGTTGAATGCAATGCTGAATGGCAGCTCTGGTGTGTGCGAAAGCAGCTTTGTGGGTTATGACACTCGTGTTTACAATGCCACAATACGTGCCTGTGCCAAGCGAGGGCAGTGGCAGACAGCTCAGCTCTGGTGTGTGCAAAAGCAGCTTTGTGGGTTATGGCACTCGTGTTTACGATGCCACAATACGTGCCTGTGCCAAGCGAGGGCAGTGGCAGACAGCTCAGCTCTGGTGTGTGCGAAAGCAGCTTTGTGGGTGATGTCACTTGAGTGTGTCACACCACATTACACAGTATCAGTTCCCTGAACTCCATGCCCCGTTGCAAGGTGTAATAATCTTCAATCTGTAACATAACCTCTGCCCTTCTGTGTGGTGTCTCCACCGCAGGCTGAAGATCTGGACTGCACCCCAGCCATATTCCATGGGTTGCATGCAATGCTTTGTGGCCAAGTTGGCCCTCACCACTCCATGCTATCACCCCATCCTCTTCCAAACCTGCACTCCATGCCCTTGCCCTAACCTCTGCCCTGCATCAGAAGACCTACATACAGGCTATCAGTGTAGTGTCTCCACCGCATGCTGAAGAGCTGGACTCCACCCCAGCCATATTCCATCAGGTGCATTACACAGTGTCGGTTCCCTTAACTCCACGCCCTGTTGCACGGTGCACAAATCCTCAATCTTCAAACCCTAAAACCCTAAACCCTAAACCCTAAAAACCCTAAATCTTCAATTTGCACCCTAACCTCTGCCCTGCAGGCTGGAGACCTGGACACCGCCCTAGCTGTATTCCATGAGTTGAATGCAATGCTAAATGGCAGCTCTGGTGTGTGCGAAAGCAGCTTTGCGGGTTATGGCACTCGTGTTTACAATGCCACAATACGTGCGTGTGCCAAGCGAGGGCAGTGGCAGACAGCTCAGATCTACTTTGACAATATGGGCAAGGTAGGACAGTCCATTGTTTCCATGTTATGAAAACTATTTGTTTTAAGTTGTATATTGCATTGGACAGTCAGCTGCCAGGCTGTCACCACTGTAGGGAGCTTCCTTGAACTGAGCTGAACCTGATCTGAACTGAGCTGGAAATAAATGCTATGGTACAACTAGGGCCGCCTGGGTCCCTAAGACAGGCCATAGTTGTCCCAAAACAATAATTTATGGCACTGCGTGAACAATGCTGACATATGTGCATGTGCATAGCCAGGGCAGCGGCAGACAGCTCGGATCTACTTCGACAATATGGGCAAGGTAGGGCAGTCCACCATTTCCATGTTATGACTACTATTTGTTTGAAGTGGTATATTGAATTGCCTTAGACAGGCCATAGTTGTCCCAAAACAATAACCGATGGCACTCGTGTGAACAATGCTGACATATGCACGTGTGCATAGCCAGGGCAGTGGCAGACGGCTCAGATCTACGTTGACAATGTGGGCAAGGTAGGGCAGTCCACCATTTCCATGTTATGTCTACTGTTTGTTTGAAGTGGTAAATTGAATTGCCTAAGACAGGCCATAGTTGTCCCAAAACAATAACTGATGGCACTCATGTGAACAATGCTGACATATGCACGTGTGCATAGCCAGGGCAGTGGCAGACAGCTCACATCCACTTTGACAAGGTAGGGTAGTCCGCCGTTTCCATGTTATAACTTGACACGCCTTATCTCACTTGTACTGATTTGTTTGGACTCACCAGGACGGATAGGTTGCCGACATATGAATTCACTTGTTTACCAGATGTGGTGTCCTGGCTTATTCTGACCTTGTCTCACCTGCCCCCATGTATTCAACTCAACCAGACCTAACTTTCTCGACTTGTCCTGACCTTGTGAAGCCTTATCTCACTGTTCCTGACCTTTTTGACCTCACCAGGACGGATCGATTGCAGACACTGGCTCGTATGGTGCCCTTTCCATGGTATGCTTGAATCATGACATGCCCTTATCATAGCACCCTAGACCGTGGCCATGAAGTGCACAAGTGGATGGTGGCTGGACCTGCTTTACTTGCCCTGACTTGTGTATGTATGTATGTTACAGTCCAGGGGTAGGCCGAATAGGCTAAAGGGACTTGCCCAACCGTATAGGAAGGGCTTAAAAAGAAAAGGCACTGATGAACTGAGCCCCAAACAATCATTTAACCGACGGGGGCCCTGAGTTCGTGGTACAGTGATAATTTAATTCTACAATATTAGAGGGCCCTGACTAGTGAGTCAACCCTGATGGACTCACTTTGTCTGACCTTGTCTCACTTTTCCTGACCTTGTCTCACTTTTCCTGACCTTTTTGGCCTCACCAGGGCGGATTGGTTGCCGACACAGGCTCATATGGCGCTCTCATCACAGCTTGCTTGAATGGGGGCGCCCTAGACCATGCCCTTAGAGTGCATTCGTGGATGGTGGCCTCACTTTGTCTAAACTTTTCTCACTTTAACTGATTTCTTTGGCCTCACCAGGACGGATTGGTTGCCGACACTGGCTCATATGGTGCTCTCATCACAGCCTGCTTGAACGGGGGCGCCCTAGACCATGCCCTTGAAGTGTATGAGTGGATGGTGGCTGGACGGGACGTGAACGATGAGATTCCTGCAGACATCAAAACCTACAACACTCTGATAGAAGCTTGTCATCAGGTAGGTTGAGGGTTTAGGATCCAGGCAGGGTTCAGGAGTTATGGTTTGGGTCGGAGGGCTCAGGAGTAGAAAGATACTTATCATTGACCGATTAGTCACCACTTCTCACAAAGCAGCTGAACCCTCCCAGGGGTTTTGGCGGAGCCCCCCTTTCTGGGGGGCGGGAGCCCCCAGGATCACTCCGTTGTCCATTTGATTGTGCGACCGGCGGCTGTAAGACCACACAAAGCCTGTCATGTAGGCCAATTGTCTCGTAACTACCTGGCTTCGGTCTGCTCGATTCTGTTGCCACCTGTCGCTCCGATAATACTCTTCGCCAATTTTCCGCGTCGCTGAAGGAGATCCTTGTAGCACCAGCGCCTCATTATGTACCTTGGTGTTTTGAAGGTGCTACATTGGAATCTTCTGGGGTTGCTTTCTGGGTTCAAAGAGGAGCACCATTGTGCTATGTAAAGACACTGGATCCTTTCCCTATAAACAATCCTGCACCCTCCACCACACCACCCTCCAACCTACACCATCCCCCCTCCACCCTCCACCCTGCACCTCCACCACACCACCCTCCAACCTACACCATCCCTCCTCCACCCTCCACCCTGCACCCTCCACCACACCACCCTCCAACCTACACCATCCCTCCTCCACCCTCCACCCTGCACCCTCCACCACACCACCCTCCAACCTACACCATCCCTCCTCCACCCTCCCCGCACCCTCCACCCACCTCCCACCTACACACCCTTCCCCCCCACCCCACTCACCCACCACCCCCCCTCCACCTAACCATCCCTCCTCCCACCTCCACCCTTGCACACCTCCACCAAACCACCTCCAAACCTACACACATTCCCTCCTCCAACCTCCACCCTGCACCCTCCACCACACCAGCCTCACCCGGCACCTTCCCACCCTTCCCCGCATTAGCCTCACCCTCCACCACTCCACCACACCACCCTGCGCCTCCAAACCTCCACAACACCACCCTGCACCCTTCCACGACACCAGCCTCAAAATACAAACCTCCAACACACACCACATCAAACACTCTGAACCACACCACTGAGTCCTCAACTAACCACACCACCCTCACCCTCCAAACCTTACACACACACCACCTTCACCCCTCACCACCACCACCTGTACCATCCAGGACACAAGCCTCACCATTCCACCTCACCACACCACCATCCAACCTACACCACACCACCTGCCCCACTCCCCACACCACCCTGCACCCTCCACGACACCAGCCTCACCATCCACCCTCCACCACACCACCCTCCAACCTACACCACACCACCCTGCACCCTCCACCACACCACCCTGCACCCTCCACGACACCAGCCTCACCAATTCCCACCCTCTACACAAAAAACCTCACACATACAAAACACACACCATGCAAACTACAAACAACAACAAACATGACAACCATCAACACAGAACACCAGCCTCACACACCACCCTCCACCACACCACCCTAACAACCTACACCAGACCACCCGCACCCTCACCACAACAGCTCACCATCCACCCTCCACCACACCACCCTCCAACCTACACCACACCACCCTGCACCCTCCACCACACCACCCTGCACCCTCCACGACACCAGCCTCACCATCCACCCTCCACCACACCACCCTCCAACCTACACCACACCACCCTGCACCTCCACCCACACCAACCTGAACCACTCACCACACCAGACTCATCACCATCACCCCTCCACCACACCCCCTCAACATGACACCACACCACCCTGCACACGCCCACCCTCATCATTCAGGGGCAGGGCCACCTTGAGAAGGCCTTGTAAATCATGTCTTGGGTCGGCAGCACAGGCTACAAGGAGCACCGTGGTGCTACCTAAAGACACTGGTTCCTTTTCCTGAAACATGCCCTGCACCCTCCACCACACCACCCTCACCCTCCACCCTCCTCCACACCACCCTGCACCCTTCACCACACAGGCAGGCCACCTGGAGAAGGCCTTGGAAATCATGTCTTGGGTCGGCAGCACAGGCATCGCTTTTGACACCAAGACGTACGATGGCCTTATCAACACAGTTGAAATCGCTCAGATATGGGACAAAAAGGCGATCAGTATTGGAGCTGCCAATTCATTGGCTGTGTACCCCGAGCACTTGAGACCTGCACCTTGTGACGAGATGCGAATGATGTACTTGCAGCACTTGGGGGTAGGTCATGATGTACATTTCCCTTGTTATGAGATGTGAATGTTGTACTTGTACTTGCAGTACATGGAGGTGAGTCATGATGTACATTCCCCTTGTTATGAGATGCGCTTGATCTACCTGCACCTTGTGATATGATGTGAATGATGTACTTGCAGTACATGGGGTGAGTCATGATGTACATTCCCCTTGCTGTGAGATACGCTTGATCCACCTGCACCTCGTGATATGATGTGAATGATGTACTTGCAGTGCATGGGGTGAGTCATGATGTACATTCCCCTTGTTGTGAGATACGCGTGATGTACCTGCACCTTGTAATGAGGTGTGAATGATGTACTTGCAGCACATGGGTGTAAGTCATGATGGGGGGAGGGGGAGGGGGAGGGGGGGGGGGGGGGGGGGGGAGGGCATTTCTGAAGAAGAAGAAAAAATACAACACCTGGAGGGGCGTGGTGTTAAGGGAACCCTTCCGTACAGAGGGCATTTCTGACTAGTTAAGCTGAACCCATGGATCGTCATGCAGCGACAGAATGGTGATGCATCGCACAAAAATGTCACACAAAATTGCACGAAATTGCACAAAACAAAAACGTGTACAAGCTACGACCCAAACCTTCCATCCCCAATCCTTTATCTGAAAACCTAAACCCTAAACATCATTCAGTTCATTGAGGAAGAGGAGATCCTGTTAAAGACCAAGTTAGGAGCCTACCAGCTACTCCCTAAATCTAAAAGTTACGCCTTATGACGATGCGTGAGGTTGAGAAGGCCAGTCTGTCCGCTTGCGCTGGGGCAAACCATCTATCTACCACCTGAACCTTACATCCCCGATCATTTTCAGATCCTCGAGGAGGAGGAGATCCTGGCAAACACCCAGTTAGGAGCCTAAAAGCTACACCCTAAACCTTCAACCCCTAATCCTTATTCTGATGCTTTCCCTACAAGCTATCCCCCAAACATTACTTCATTGAAAAAAGGAGGTCCTGGCAAACACCCAGTTAGGACCCTATAACACATGCCTTAAAAACCCGATCCTTTTCAGATCCTGGAGAAGGAGGAGATCCTGGCAAACACCCAGTAAGGGGCCTACCAGCTACCCTCTAAATCTAAAAGTTACGCCTTATGACGATGCGCAAGGTTGGGGTGGGGCCAACCATCAATCTACCACCTGAACCTTAGATCCCTGATTCTTTCCAGATCCTCGAGGAGGAGGAGATCCTGGCAAACACCAAGTTAGGGCCCTAAACCTCCAATCCCCAATCCTTACACTTCACTAAGAAGCCCATTAAAAATGTAAATAAAGCTACGTTCCATACAGGGTTCCATAAAATTACTTTTGTTTATACCAGTTATAATTTCCCGTTTGTATTTTTGTTCAGATCCTCGAGGAGGAGGAGATCCTGGCAAACACCAAGTTAGGGGCCTACAAGCTACACCCTAAACCTTACATTCCCAATTTTGTTTCTGGTAAACACCAAGTTAGGACCCTATAACCTATGCCTTCAATCCCCGATCCTTTTCAGATCCTGGAAGAGGAGGAGATCCTGGCAAACACCAAGTTAGGGGCACCCTCATGGGCACCAGCCTCTCTCACACGTGGATCAAGTACTCAGAACCAGCCTGTCGCGAATGGAATAGGTGGTTTAGCTTCAATGAACCAGCATACTACAAACCAAAGGGTAAGTCTCTCTCACGCGTGGATTGAGTTCTCGGACTAGCCTGTTGCGACTGGAATGGGAAGCCTAGCTTCTATGAACCAGCAGACAATGAACCAAAGGGTGAGTCTCTCTCACGCGTGGATTGAGTTCTCGGACTCGCCTGTTGCGACTGGAATGGGAGGCCTAGCTTCTATGAACCAGCAGACAATGAACCAAAGGGTGAGTCTCTCTCATGTGTGGATTGAGTTCTCGGACTAGCCTGTTGCGACTGGAATGGGAAGCCTAGCTTCTATGAACCAGCAGACAATGAACCAAAGGGTGAGTCTCTCTCATGTGTGGATTGAGTTCTCGGACTAGCCTGTTGCGACTGGAATGGGAAGCCTAGCTTCTATGAACCAGCAGACAATGAACCAAAGGGTGAGTCTCTCTCATGCGTGGATTGAGTTCTCAGAACCAGCTTGTTGCGACTGGAATGGGAGGCCTGGCTTCACCGAACCAGCATACTACGAACCAAAGGGTAAGTCTCTCGCGCGCGTGGTTTGAGTTCTGAGAACCAGCTTGTTGCGACTGGAATGGGTGGCTTAGCTTCAACTAACCAGCATACTACGAACTAAAGGGTGAGTCTCTCTCACGCGTGGATCGAGTTCTCTGAACCAGCCTGTTGCGACTGGAATGGGAGGCCTGGCTTATATGAACCAACATCCTATGAACCAAAGGGTGAGCTCGAGGATGCAGCTAAATGTGACATGCACACCTGTCTTGGCCTTCCACAAACTTTCATTGGCCAGAATAAGACCTTGTCATATTGCATATCATCCCCCACCCTTACTTGTGTGTGTGGTGGGAAACAGGCTGGGGCGAGTGTGTGGTGGTGTGTGTGTGAGAGGGTAGACAGGCTGGGGTGAGTGTGTGGTGGTGGTGGGGTGTGCGTGTGAGAGGGGAAACGGGCTGGTGAGGGTGGGTGATGGTGGTGGGGTGGGTGTTTGGTGATGGTAAACAGGCTGAGGTGGTGGTGGGGTGTGTGTGGTGGCAGGAAACAGGCTAGGGTGGGAAACAGTCTGGGGTAGGGTGGTGTGTGTGTGTGGTGGCAGGAAACAGGCTAGGGTGGGAAACAGTCTGGGGTAGGGTGGTGTGTGTGTGTGGTGGCAGGAAACAGGCTAGGGTGGGAAACAGTCTGGGGTAGGGTGATGTGTGTGTGTGGTGGCAGGAAACAGGCTAGGGTGGGAAACAGTCTGGGGTAGGGCGGTGTGTGTGTGTGGTGGCAGGAAACAGGCTAGGGTGGGAAACAGTCTGGGGTAGGGTGGTGTGGGTGTGTGGTGGCAGGAAACAGGCTAGGGTGGGAAAAAGTCTGGGGTAGGGTGGTGTGTGTGTGTGGTGGCAGGAAACAGGCTAGGGTGCGTGCGGGGTGGTGGTGGAGTGTGTGTGGGGGGGTGGGAAACAGGCTGGGGTGTTTGTGGGTTAGATTGGACTGGACTGTTACATGGTTTCTCAACCAACAATGGGGTGCTCACCATCTCAACCAACAATGGGGTGCTCACCATCTCAACCAACAATGGGGTGCTCACCATCTCAACCAACAATGGGGTGCTCACCATCTCCAAAGATTGTGACTCACTATGTTGATTGTCTTCAACAGTTACATAGCCAATTAAAATTTAATTAAAAAGCTTTCTTATCACAAGGTATCAATATCATATCACAAAAAACAAACTGAGTTCGTAGATGTGCAGAGTGGGAATCCTTACAGTCCGTTTCACCTGTCATGCGTGCCGAACATGATGGGCCTGTCACGCAGTTACATATTCAAATTCAAATTCAAATTCAAATCAAAGCGTTGTTATCACACAATTTCCACTGTGTTAATTGATGTGCAGTGTGGGAATCCTTACAGCCCGGTGTACCTGTCGCGCACTTACATAGTGAGTTCAAATTCAAATTCAAATCATAACGATATTATCACAAAAATCACTGTGTTGACTGATGTGCAGGGTGGGAATCCTTACAGCCCGGTGTGCCTGTCACGCATGCCTAACGTGATGGGCATGTCGATGGATACTGTGCTCCACAGGCTGCCACCCATGACAGCAGATGGTGAAAACAATCGAGAGGTATGATCAAGTTGTATGTGTGTATGATCAAGTTGTATGTGTGTGCGCTTGGACAAGTGTTGTGGTTGGGTAAGCAGTTGGGCGGGTGTAGCGGTTGGGCAAGCAGTCGGGCGGGTGTAGTTGTTGGGTAAGCGCTTGGGTGGGTGTAGTGGTCAGGCAAGCAGTTGGGCGGGTGTAGTGGTTGGGTAAGCGCTTGGGTGGGTGTAGTGGTCGGGCAAGCAGTTGGGCGGGTGTAGTGGTTGGGTGGGTGTAGTGGTTGGGCAAGCAGTTGGGCGGGTGTAGTGGTTGGGTGGGTGTAGTGGTTGGGCAAGCAGTTGGGCGGGTGTAGTGGTTGGGTGGGTGTAGTGGTTGGGCAAGCAGTTGGGCGGGTGTAGTGGTTGGTTGGGTGTAGTGGTTGGGCAAGCAGTTGGGCGGGTGTAGTGGTTGGGTGGGTGTAGTGGTTGGGCAAGCAGTTGGGCAGTTGTAGCGGTCGGATAAGTTCCTTGAGCCTTTTTTGCCCATCCCTGGACTGTAAGAACAGCAGCAAGTAGACGAAGTCATTAAGTGGCAGACCAAAGCTAAAGTAATGATAACGCCTGGTGGGGCGTTGTATTAAGGGAGCCCCATCTTATGGCGGTAGGGAACTGGCTGCTACTTTACCTGGACAAAGCTACCATGGTGGTTGACAGCGACCGCGAACACTTGAGCGCACCCGTGGGGATTCGAACCCGGCACCTACGTCGTTCAAGGAGCTCTGCCATTGAGCCATTCGTTGAACGGGGATAGCTCAAAGCTAATTTATATTAAAGTGTTTAGGGTTTAGGGTTTAACGGGGATAGCTCAAAGCTAAATTATATTATAGCAATTCAGGGGATGATTTGGGAAGCACACTTTGTACCTCGGACTTGGTTCTCAGGATCTCAGGCCAATTATTGAGAATTCTCGCGATAATTCTCAGATTTCCAGGCCAAATTCTCTATTTCATGTACGAAGTCCGGGTTCTTCAGGAACCTTGAACCCAAATCATCCGCTGAATTGCTATAAAGTGCTAGATGTTTTGTCAGCCAACTCTAGGCTGCTCACGATCTTCCAATTTCAAGTCCCCCCACACGATACCAGGGAGCTCAAAGCTGAATTATATTAAATTGTTACATGGTTTGTGTGTTATGGGAGCTTTGTCCAGGTAAAGTAGCAGCCCGTTCCCTGCCGCGGTTAGACGGGGCTCCCTTAATACCACGCCCCACCAGGCCTTATCATTACAAGTTTTGTCAGCCAACTCTAGGCTGCTCACCATCTTCCTATTCCATGTCCCCCCACGCGATACCAGGGAGCTCAAAGCTGAATTATATTAAATGGTTGCATGGTTTTTCAGCTAACTCTAGGCTGCTCACCATCTTCCGATTCTAAGTCCCCCCACGCAATACCAGGGAGCTCAAAGCTGAATTATATTAAATGGTTACATGGTTTGTCAGCCAACTCTAGGCCGCCCACCATCTTCCAATTCCAAGTGCCCCCATGAGATACCCACGGATACCAGGCAGCTGAAAGCTGGAGGGACTGCACCACATAACATAACATTACCAAGCATAGCATAACACAACTTAATATACCATAATAAAACATAACATAACATAACATAACATACATAACATGGAATAACAAAATTACATCACAACTGAACAGAACAGAACATGGCATAACATAACATAACATAACTGGACATACCATAACATACCATAAGATAACATACAATAACATATCATAACATAAGTACATGACATAAGTACAAAACATAAGTACATAACATAAGTACATAACACAACTGAACACACCATAACAAAACATAACATAGCATAACATTACATAGGTACATGACATAACATAACACAACTGAACATACCGTAACAAAACATAACATAAGAATGATAGGATATCATAACATAACATAACCAAGCATAGCATAACACAACAGAATATACCATACCAAAACATAACCTAGCATAACATTACATAAGTACATAAGTACATAACACAACTGAACATAACATAACAAAACATAACCTAGCATATCATAACACAACTGAACATAACATAACAAAACATAACCTAGCATAACATAACATAACACAACTGAACGTACCATAACAAAACATACCATAACATAAGAACATAACGTAACATAACACAGCGTGACATCCTGTCATCCCTTGCGCTTGCAGGAAGCTAGTGGTGCTACATAACATAACGTAACACAGCGTGACATCCTGTCATCCCTTCTGCTTGCAGGAAGCTAGTGGTGCTACCCCCGGATACCCTGGCAGCCCAGGCTTCGGCTCACCTAATGGACGACGACGAGGGATGAGTTCGCCAAGAAACCGGAAATTACAACCACTTGGTTCTCAGAGCCCCCAACGTGTACCATCGGCAGGAGCAGTTGCTTAGTGTGTTATGTATAGGGTGTTTGGCCACAGTGCCTTATGCACAGGGTGTTTGGCCACAGTGTTAGGCCCAATAGGCCCAGTGCGATATGTATAGGGTGTTTGGCCACAGTGCGATACGTACAGGGTTTTTGACCCCAGTGTTAGGCCCCGGTGCGTTATGCACAGGGTGTTTGGCCCCAGTTTTGGGCCCTAATGCGTTATGGGCAGGGGTTTTAGCTCCGGTATTGGGCCCTGGTGCGTTATGTACAGGTTGTTTGGCCCCAGTGTAAGAAAACAGGCTGGCTCACTCAACCACAGGCCTCGTAATCAGGCGTACTATTTGTTTATTCGTTTAAATATTTAGTTGGACAGTGTGTTTTCTAAGGAATTTTGTGGTGATTACATTTTTCCTGGTGCCCTAATGGACTCCAAATGTGGCTGCAGCTTGACAGACTACTAGTAACGGACCACTAGTATAATCCTAAGGCAAACCCTGGTTATGTCAATGCTCGGGGTTGGTGCCCCCTGGTGGGTATGTTTTATATAATTAAATAATGTAGTGATGCACGGGTGTGGGATTGGGTAATTTAATGTTCTTATATGTTTGCGTGATGGAGGTTCATTGTGGAAGGGTGCAAGGTGGGTGGGATCTTCAGCAAAACCATTTGTATTGAAATATATTTTTACCCCTTGCACAAAGCAGAGCCCACCGAGGATTCGGAAAGAAAGGCCGAGAAATCCACACTGTTGGGGAAACGGGGCATGCCAGACCACTTAACAATTGTAACTTTCACGCCTAATGCTCGTGGTCTTTCTTTATTAACTGGCCACAGTTGAAACGTGCACTGCAATCAAATCGGTGTTCGCCATAGATTTATTTTGCAGCTCTGAGCCAGCCCCAAGATGTTCGCAATTATGGACAGCTGATTGAGTCTGCTTAAAGGTGCTCTTGGTTGCGTTATCTTTGCTTAAATTTCCAGTGAAGGGATATGCGTAGAAGCTGTTGCTTATAGCCGAAAGCCATGGTTATCACATTAAAAATAGGCATGTACCGGTACTTATATCCTATTCGTATCATTGAATTTAATTGTTACATGGTTTTCAGCCAACTCTCCATCCCCCCGCACGATACCCACGTAAACCAGAGACCACACTAATCGGATATTATATATTATATTTAATGACGTGTCCGGGTCCCTAGCTAGTCCATTGTACGTCTCCTCTCCCAAAAAACATTTGTGTTATTATTTACAATGGCTATTATTTAGAATGGCTCTTGAGGAATCTTTTGACTCCAACACTGGCTGGGTTCATGACTTGCGTTGTGCTCTCCACAAGCTAGGATCCAGTAAAAACATCAACATTTTGGAGGCTGTCGATGTCGAAGGTATTATGTCTGAAGTTTTTGAGTCATGGAGGTTTAAGTACCCAAGTGACACCAATGCAGTTAGAGACATCCCTGATGAGAGAAGGGTTGGCTTTAAACGCCTCCGATACCAAAAATGGTTCGCAGCCAACAGCAATGATGAGAATGGCTTGATTCCCTTTACATCCGCCTTACATAAGCAGGATCAGATTCGTTCTATAGCACAGTTTAGAATGGGTTCCCGTTGGCTGAACACAGAAAGAATGAGGGTGGTGGATAGAGCACACATCCCTCGCTCAATGAGACACTGTCAAATGTGTGGGTTCCAAAAACCTGAGGATGAAATGCATATGTTTGAGTGCCCTTTTTATAATGATATTCGCCTCCGCTACCAGAAGCTGTTTACAGATATTTATAGGCATGTCCATGAGGATACCAACTTAACCGTATGGAATGTGGAATTCTGCGATTCCACATTCAGAACCTTTATGAATGGAAATGGCACTAAGTCTTTTTGGAGCAACCTAGCCGACTATCTTTCTACTTGTAGAAGAGCAAGACAGGAAGCCCTGGACTGCTTAGTGGCACCGTAATTTATCATCCCTTTTTTTCTTCTTCTTGTGACTTCTCATTTGTTAGCTTCTTACCTCCGCCACTGTAAGTGGTTGAGATCTGGGTCCGGCTCTAAGGGGTTTAATACCTACGCCACCAAAACGGTGGTTGGGAGTTTGGTTTGTTTGTCCTCGACACACCCCTGATGTAATGGGGTTTTTTGCTTTGTGGGTGCTTTTTCTTTTTGTTTAAAGCACAGAGTCTCATACACCCTCGCGGTGTCAAGTAGACTTTAACATGTAATGTAATGTAATGTAATGTACAAGCTTCTAACAGGGTAATTCAAAGCGCGCGCTTTTGCGCTTTTGAGTGCTGACTTTCTGACCCCCACTGCGCTTTAAGCGCAGTTTTTTGCAACCCCTATGGGCGCAGCAAGCAATTTTTGCGTTTTTTGCACTAGAAAGCGCAGTTTTTTTGTTTTCAAGTGCGCTAAAGCGCTGGCCAATTTGGCCATTTGAAGTACCCTGGCTTCTAATATAGGACTAGCTTATTTGTATATGTATACGGGATGTATATATTATATATGGCATGCAGTAATTATTGCAGTGCATCAATTGCTATGTAAGTGTAACATTTACATGAAAGAAACCTAAACCCTGCGTTCCTGCCCCCCCCCCCCCCCCCCCCCCCCCCCCCCCCCCGCTCCCTTACATAATACATAACCCACTAAACGAGGAATTTAAACGATCTCGGTTGCTTAAACGTGCTTAAACTACGGAATTAAACGACCTCGGTTACACTAGCATTAAAACACCTAACTACTACAAACGAACACGCTAGGATATCTGAAACGAGCCCAGGATTAAGGGCCTTAAACCTCCTTTAATCGCTTAAACGAGGGATACAGCCCTCGTTTGAAACTGCACTTATTTGGTAGGGCTTGCGAAGTCTTCGTTTGACATTTTTTAAACTTTGAGAGTGGTGTATGCAATCATCATACCACACTCTCAAAAGTGGAGCATGTTGATTACAACAGTGGAACTATATACCCAGGTGTCAATTTTCCTTTACTTGTTGGATTATGTCACCCCTGTATTTGTGTACAGCAGGTGTTTGTGACCTGTTTCCCCCAAATACCATCAGTCCATCACCGCATTTTTGACGAGTCAATGGTGAGCCCATAGTCAAGGCATTGAAAATTTGTTGTAGTTCGGCTTATGTTCTTGCCATGCAGACGAAATCGTCAGCATAAAGCAAAAGCGGGACTCTGACGTTGCCGATCATGATAGTTGTTTCCTTCAAGACCAGTTTAAAATTGGCTACTAGTTTATCGACAAAGAATACACAATTAGTGGGTGTCTGGGGACAACCCTGGTTGACCCCATGTCAGATGAAAAGCACTCAGTGATTCCTTCCTTCGTCTTAACACATTCCTGGACATTTGAGTAATACGCTTGTAGTGCTTTTAAGCATGGTACCATGTATACTCAATTAACTCAACCTGTCCCAAAGCAAGGTTCTATCAATTGTGTCAAAAGCCTCGAGGTCAATGAAGCAGGTTTATATATTCGGAAAAGCTAGCACTCAAGAAGATATTTTTCATATGTCTAATTTAATGATATAATCCAGAATATGAGAATATGATTGTTTATTTTTCATATGTCTAATTTAATGATATAATCCAGAATATGAGAATATGATTGTTTATTTTTCATATGTCTAATTTAATGATATAATCCAGAATATGAGTTGATTGTTCCAGAATATGAGTTGATTGATTGTTTTGGATACATTTCAGCAAAACCTATCCCATCTGGGATAGCCCCCTCCCCCCCATCCCCCACCCCACCCCACCACCACGACCATTTCACCCCATCAACGCCCTAATAGTGAGGTGCAGGGATTCATCGGCGAACCAAGTGTACATGCCAGGGAGCTCAGCATCAACACGGCGTCGGAAGGACCGTATGATGAATGGCAGGGCATAGCCGTAGCGAGTGCTAGAAGCGTCCCTGTAGGGCGCAGTGGTAGCTGCGGCTGAGTCCTTTACTGAGCGGAGGATGTCGGCGATGGTCAAGCCAAACTGGGATGAAGTGAAGTCAGGCACCACTGCACAGGTACTCACTTCACCCGAGGCCAGCTCTTGCTGGAAGCAATCCAACTCATGCACCAAGGTCAGCCCCAAAGCATTGTCTGCAAAAGGAGGGATGTTTGATTATGATGACGTAAACAAAAGCATATTGGGGAGCCGAGCTAGCATGTGCAGTTGTGTCTAAGGGAGGTAGGCTCGTGCTCTCGCTGGAAGCAATCCAACTCATGCACCAATGTCAGATCCAAAGTGTTGACGGGAAAAGGAGGGATGATTGACATGATGACGTAAACAAAAACATATTGGGGAACCGAGCTAGCATGTGCAGTAGTGTCTGAGGTAAGTAGGCTAATGCTCTGGCTGGAAGCAATCCAACTCATGCACCAATGTCAGATCCAAAGTGTTGACGGGAAAAGGAGGGATGATTGACATGATGACGTAAACAAAAACATATTGGGGAACCGAGCTAGCATGTGCAGTAGTGTCTGAGGTAAGTAGGCTAATGCTCTGGCTGGAAGCAACCCAACTTGTTCACCAAGGTCAGCCCCAAAACATTATCTGCAAAAGGATGGATACTTGACATGATGATGCAAACAAAAACATATTGGGGTACCGAGCTAGCATATGCAGTTGTGTCTGAGGTAGGTAGGCTCGTGCTCTCGCTGGAAGCAATCCAACACATGCCCCAATGTCAGATCCAAAGTGTTGACGGGAAAAGGAGGGATGATTGACATGATGACGTAAACAAAAGCATATTGGGGTTCCGAGCTAGCATGTGCAGTGGTGTCAGTCCCAAAGCATTGTCGGGACCGGCATATCATATGATGTTGACCAAAGGCGAGTATGATATTTATATGATATCATAAAATTGCATCATATGATATTGTCTATAAATGGTACTTATCGCCTAGTCAGACTGAAATTACATTATATGATATCATATTGCTGTTCCCTAGATATTTTACAAGATTATTGGTGGATGCTTCGCCCCAGCACAGGCTAACGGGCTGCCCCCCTCAACCTCGCGCCTCATCATAAGAAGTGACATTTCTTCATTTCTTCATTTGCACAGGTGGTGGTGATCGCACCCTCGTGCCTTTTCATGAGGCGTATTATTCATGTATTTATCCAAGGGGGGGGGCAACTTCTAACAAAAATGACACCATCACCCAACTTTGTAGATATCATAAAGAGGAAGAAGAATCCGGTTTTATCTCTTAATTTTTAGAAAAAAGTGCTTGTCCTCCAAAGTTTGGGGCCGCGGAGGGGGGGGGGGGGGGGGGGGGGGGGGGGGGGGTCGAGGGAAAAATCTGGATTTTTCAAAACATTAGGTACTTTCCAGGCACTTTTTTCTAGCCCTCAGAATGACATGGAAGTGGAAGTAGGGTGTTCCGCCGAGTGTTCCTCTACTTAATACCAGTCCATTTATGTTATTGGGGTAAAGATCCACCACATATTATGCCCAGGGCAGAAGAGGGAGGGGGGGGGGGGGGGGTCCATGGTCTCTCTCTCTCTCTTTCTCTTTCTCCACACACACACAACGCCCTAACCAACATGTGTACAATGACGTACAGAGCAAAACCTCATGGTAGTTCACTGCTTCTTCTTTTTTGACTGACTTTTGTTTTACTGACAGACCCCCAAGCCCCCCCCAAACAATGCAACATTGCTGATGATGATTTTCTATGTTTCAAACATTCCCAATTGTCTCTAGACCAACCTCAATAAAAAGGCCTTTAAAACCCTGTAAAATGAGCCTAATTAGACACCATAACACTAAGTGGTGGCTGAGATAGTGGCTGTACAGTGGGTTCCGGAGCCAAGGGGGGGGGGGGGGGGGGGGGGTCTGCAGAAGGGTGCCTCAGCACTTTTTTGTGATGGTGTATTTCACTTTTATTTTTGCCCCCCCCCCCCCCCTTTATTTATCTTGTAATTTACACAGGTGGTGGTGGTGGTTGTAACCTCGCGCCTTGTCATATGGAGTAACATGATTCATTTATATATTTACTCAAGTGTGGTGATCGCAGCCCCTCGCCTTTTCATGAGTCCTGTTATTTATTTATTTATTTATTCGGCCATTTACACAGGTGGTGGTGGTGGTGGTCGTTGCAACCGCGCGCCTCGTCATGAGGAGTTATAACTTCACTTGATTTGATAATATTACGCTTGCAATTTAGCTATGGGAGTAGGGCTGGTGAGCACTAAGATCAGTCCCATGTCTGTCTGTCTGTCTATCTGTATGTTACAGTCCAGGGGTAGGCACAGTAGGTTGAAGGGACTTGCCCAACCGTGACAGGAAGGGCTACAAAAGAATAAATAAATTATGGACTAAACCCCAAACAATTGTTCCTGATGAGTGCCAAGGTCAGTCCCAAAGCGTTGTCTGCAAAATAAGAATATTTGAACATTTGAAGATTTGAAAAGATTCCATTTCCAATTTAGCTGGGGGAGAAGGTCTGATGAGCACCAAGGTCTGTCCAAAAGTACTGTTTGCAAAAGAAGGACATTTGAATACTTGAATGTTTGAATACATGAAAAGATGCCATTTCCAATTTAGCTGGGGGAGAAGGTCTGCTGAGCACCAAGGTCAGTCCCAAAGCACTGTCTGCAAAGAAGGACATTTGAATATTTGAATATTTGAAAAGATGCCGTTTCCAATTTAGCTTGGGGAGAAGGTCTGCTGAGCACCAAGGTCAGCCCCGAAGCGCCGTCTGCAAAATGCGTGGGATGCGGAGCCAAGAAACAGAGCAGAAATGGTCAGTTGGTCACTCACCCCTGTACTGTCCTTCCCAGTCGCCATCGCTGCGTGTGTGAGGGTTGTGTGTAGTGTACGCTGTGTGCGTTTGATTTGGGTGAGTGGATGTTTTTTATTTACTTGATCACTCACCCCTGTAATGTCCCTTTCGGCTCCCATCCCTGCATGTGTGAGGGTTGTGCGTAGTGTACGCTGTGTGCGTTTGATGTGGGTGAGTGGATGGGTACTTTTATTTTTATTTACTTAGTCGCTTACCTCCTGCAATGACTCTCCCAGCTTCCATCCCTGCATGTGTGAGGGTTGTGTGTATTGTACGGTGTGCGTTCAATGTTGGTGAGTGCAGGTGAGTGGATGTTTTTATTATTATTTATTTGGTCACTTACCCCTGCAATGTCCCTCTCGGCTTCCGTCCCTGCATGTGTGTGGGTTGTGTGTAGTGCATGGTGTGCGTTTAATGTTGGTCAGTGGATGTTTTTATTATTATTTACTTGGTCACTCACCCCTGTAATGTCCCTCTCGGCTTCCGTCCCTGCATGCCAAGTACCAGTAGCCCTCGCTCTCGCTTCCATCCATTGGGTTGGGGTTGGGGTGGGTCAGTGGGTGGGTATTTATTTATTTATTTTATTTACTTGGCCACTCACCCCTGTAATGTCCCTCTCTGCATCCGTCCCTGCTTGTTGAGTACCAATAGCCGTCGCTCTCGCTTCTATCCATTGGGTTGGGGTTGAGTTGGGGTTGGGGTTGGGTGAGTGGGTATTTATTTATATTATTTACTTGGCCACTCACCCCTGTAATGTCCCTCCCGGCTTCCATCCCTCCTGGCAGAGTACCAGTACCTCTTGCTCTCCCTTCCATCCATTGGGTTGGGGTTGGGTGAGTGGGTGGATATTTGTTTATATTATTTACTTTGCCACTCACCCATGTAATGTCCCTCCCGGCTTCCATCCCTGCTGGCAGAGTACCAGTAGCCCTTGCTCTCGCTTCCATCCATTGGGTTGGGGTTGGGGTTGGGTGAGTGGGTGGGTACTTATTTTTTTATTTACTTTGCCCCTCACCCCTGTAATGTCCCTCCCGGCTTCCATCCCTGCTGGCAGAGTACCAGTAGCCCTCACTCTCGCTTTCATCCATCACTTTCCGGGTGCTGGCAATCTGCGCGACATTTGCATTGTATGTATGCATTTGTATGCATTTGTATGTATTTGTATGCATGCATGCTTGTTGCATACATGTTGCTTGTTGCATGCATGTTGCTTGTTGCATGCATGTTGCTTGTTGCATGCATGTTGCTTGTTGCATGCATGTTGCTTGTTGCATGCATGTTTGTATGGATTTGTATGCATGTTGCTTGTTGCATGCATGTTGCTTGTTGCATGCATGTTTGTATGGATTTGTATGCATGTTGCTTGTTGCATGCATGTTGCTTGTTGCATGCATGTTTGTATGGATTTGTATGCATGTTGCTTGTTGCATGCATGTTGCTTGTTGCATGCATGCATGTTGCTTGTTGCATGCATGTTGCTTGTTGCATGCATGTTGCTTGTTGCATGCATGCATGTTGCTTGTTGCATGCATGTTGCTTGTTGCATGCATGCGTGCTTGTTGCATGCATGTTGCTTGTTGCATGCATGTTGCTTGTTGCATGTATGTTGCTTGTTGCATGCATGTTGCTTTTTGCATGCATGTTGCTTGTTGCATGCATGTTGCTTGTTGCATGCATGTTGCTTGTTGCATGCATGCTTGTTGCATGCATGTTGCTTGTTGCATGCATGTTTGTATGGATTTGTATGTATGCACATTGTATGTGTGCGCGTTGTATGTGTGCGCGTTGTGTGTATGTTTTTTTTGTGTGCGGCTGGTCGCACATTGTGGCGCGCGGTCGCCACCCCCTATGACCCTCAGGTGTGCAAAATTGGGGCGAAACGGGCCCTTGGTCGCCACGAGTATGGTATGTATGTTACAGTCCAGGGGTAGGCCAAATAGGCTGAAGGGACTTGCCCAACCGTGATAGGAAGGGCTTAAAAAGAAAAGTAAAAGTTGGTCTGGGCTTAAAAAGAAAAAGAAAAAGCAAGTTGAACACGTTTTTACATTTTCCGGGTAATTTATTTGTACTGTCCCTGCGGGTGCGTTTTAGTGTTAACGGTCGCTGTCAACTGCCATGGTAGCTTTGTCCAGGTAAAGTAGCAGCCCGTTCTCTACCGCCGTAAGACAGGTCTCCCTTAATACTACGCCCCACCAGGCGTTCGCATTATTATTTTTACTGCCAAAGACAGCGAGCAGCCAAATTGCTGGATAAAGCTATGTAACCAAGTTCCAGTTTGTTTTTTAGGGTTTAGGGTTTAGAGTTGCATCTGTCCATCAATCATGGAGGGGTATTGACTCTGAGTTGAAATTATGATGGGGAGTGTAGATAGTTTGATGCATCAATATACCTTGATCGCGATCAAAATGCGAGGCTATGTTCGTGTGTGTGTGGTGATGATGGCGTGGAGTGTGTGTGTGGGGGGGGTATGGTAGGGTGTGTGTGGAATGTGGTATGTGGTGTGTGGGGTTGAGTGGATGGGTTGGGTATGGAGACAATAATCTGTGTATGCATGATGGAGGGGCGTTGGATTTGTGTTGAACGGTTTATGGGGTGTGTGGATAGTTTGTTGCAGCAACATACCTTGATTGCCATCAAATTGCGATGCTTTGTTTGTGTGTGTGTGGTGGTTATGGCGTGGAGTGTGTGTGGGGTTAATGGGTTAGGGGTGTGTGGTGGTGATGGCGTGGAGTGTGGGGGGGGCGGGGTAGGGTGGGTGGGTGGGTGGGGGATGGCGTGGAGTGGGGGGGGGTAGGGTAGGGTGTGTGTGGTATGTGGTGTGTGTGTGTGTGTGTGTGTGTGTGGGGGGGGGGGGGGGGGGGGGATGGGTTGTGTATAGAGACAAGAATCTGTGTATCCATGATGGAGGGGCGTTAAGTTTGTGTTGATAGTATGATAGGGGTGTAGATAGTTTGTTGCAGCAACATACCTTGATTGTCATCAAAATGCGTGGCTGTGTGTGTGTGTGTATGTGGTGATGGCGTTGAGTATGTGTGTGTGTGTGGGGGGGGTATGGTAGGGCTGGTGTGGTATGTGGTGTGTGTATGTGTGTGTGTGGGGGGGGATGGGTTGGGTATGAAGTCGAGAATCTGTGTATCCATCATGGAGGGGCGTTAAATTTGTGTTGAAATTATGATGGGGAGTGTAGATAGTTTGATGCATCAATATACCCTGATTGCGATCAAAATGCGAGGCTGTGTTAGTGTGTGTGAGGTGGTGATGGCGTGGAGTGTGTGTGGGGGGGTAGGGTAAGGTGTGTGTGGTATGTGGTGGTGTGTGTGTGTGTGTGTGTGTGGGGGGGGGGGGTGAGTGGATGTGTTGTGTTTGGAGACGAGAATCTGTGCATCCATCACAGAGGGTGTTGTGTTGAAAGGATGATGGGGAGTGTAGATAGTTTGTTGCAGCAGCAAGGGTTCTTGACGGTCAATGCTTTTCTTTTCTGCTATTAGCAGCAGCTTCTGGGCAGCTCCCCTGGCGTGCTCTTCAGCCAAACCTAAAGCAACCTATTGTGTCTTGAAGCTAGCACTATCAGCTGTCCAGAACTGCTAAACTGTTTGGGTGCAGCGCAGTGGCTAGCTCAGGGAGCTGCCTGGAAGCTGCTACTCTGCGGAGAAAAGCTCAGGGAGCTGCCTGGAAGCTGCTACGTTGTGGAGAAAAGCTCAGGGAGCTGCCTGGAAGCTACTACGTTGCGGAGAAAAGCTCAGGGAGCTGCCTGGAAGCTGCTACGTTGCGGATAAAAGGAGTGAAGCACGAAGCTGCCTAGAAGCTGATGCTCGCAGCCAAAACAAGAAACACTGGGTGCCACTCTAAGAGCGCCTACTTTATTGTAGGAGGGGCAACGCCATTCGAACTGAATCCTCCGGGTCGCTGGTTTGTGTCGGAAGACCCACCTCCTGGGGTGAAAGTCCTTTCACAACTTAAAATAAAAAAACTCACCTCATCAGGAAATGGGTCTGACAAGTCCATCTCGATATGCAAGGGTATCACAGTCCTGGATAACTGTCTGGAAGCTGCTAAGTTGCAGATAAAAGCAGTTAAGCAAGTAGCTACCTAGAAGCTGATGCTCGCAGAGAATGAGAAACACTGGGAATCACTCACCTCTTCAGGAGTTGGACCTGACAAGGAGACAAGGAGTTAAGCACGTAGCTGCCTAGAAGCTGATGCTCGCAGCCATGAGAATGAGAAACACTGGGTATCACTCACCTCTTCAGGAGACGGGTCTGACAAGTCCATCTCGGGATGCAAGGGTATCACAGTCCTGGATAACTGCCTCTCTAAACACCTGTTACCGAGTGGTGAGTGAAAGGGAGGTTGTGAAAGGGAGTATTTATGAAGGGAGTTGTTGTGAAAGGAGTTTGCGTTGCGGTTGTGGAGGTGTTGTGGTTGTGAGGTGTTGGGGGAGGTGTTGGGGGGAGTTCTAGTGTGGTGTGTGGTGGTGTATGTGGTGGTGTGGAGTAAAGTGGTGTGGTGCTTGTGGTGGTGTGGTGAGGGGTCAATTTAAGGAAGGGAACCAGTGTATTTACGTAGCAGCATGGTGCTCCTAGTAGCCTCCGGGGTGCTACTAGCAGCGTTTTTGAAATGAAATCATACATGTGTGGACAGTTTAGGGGGTGAGCAAGTAGCTGTCAGTAAGGAGGATTGTACCCAGTTTTGGGCGTAGCCCCCCTTCTGGGGGGCGGGAGCCCCCAGGATTACCCATTTGTCCGCCTGTTCGGCAACCGAGACGCAGTCTGACACGTCAGCCAACTGTCTCATAACTAACTGGCTTCGGTCAGCTCCATTTCTGTTGGCAACACACACCGCCGATTTCCGCGTCGCTTGCGACGCTGCATAGGACTTTTTTCGTTGACGACGCGTTGCCACTACTACTGTTGCCACTGCGACGTTGCATGGCGACGCATGAACCCCCCGGACCCCCCTGGCTCTGCGCTTCGCACTTTGCCATACATGTGATGGCCAGGCAACAATCTTGAAATCCTGAACCTGGCTGTCAATTAGGGAGCTAGGTGTGTTCAAAAGGGGGCAGACGGGGGGGGGTGGGTGACGGAGGGTGAGGGGGAGGGGTGAAAGAGGGGTTCAGGGTGGGGAAGGTGGCAGGAGAGTGACAAAGTGGGAAAAGATGGAGGGGGGAGGGAAGAGGGGGGGGGGGGGGGGGGGGGGGGGGGGGGGGGGCAGGTTTGCTGTGTGATGGCCACGCAACAATCCTGAAATCAGGCTTGAGCAGCCCAAGTAGCTACCCAACCTGGCCAGCACAAATATGAAATTAAAACCTGTGGACCTGCGGCAGTAGCAAAAGTAGGGGGATGGGGTGGGATAGGAATAGGTTAATTGGTGTTTGTGGGAGGGTGGCATATGGGAGGGTGGCCAAACCAACCCACCCTCACCCAACTCAAACTAACCCACCCCAACCCAACTAAAACCAAGGAATCTAACATAATTAGGGTTGCGCCGACATATACACGCATAATATACGTTTATACGTTTATACGCATAAATACGCCGTATAGTTTTTCACAAATCGACCTTATATACGTCGTATACAAAACGTATAGTCTGTACTTCGAGATGTACCGCACGCGTCCCGGCACTTCACTTTCTTGGTTTTCATTGTATTTTTGATTTAGATAGCTCATTGGAAAGCTTTTGATTTCCTCTATCACAATAAGCAATAAAATTCACCGTTCACATGCACAATTTTATAACCATTTGGCCTAAAGGTTGATCTAGATAGCCAGGATGGCAAACATATCAGAGCGCCACCTAGCCTTCCATCCCACAAGCTGTGCTCCTATGTGGGCTTGAGGGATTGATGGTGCAAGCCTAGTGCAATGTGAACATGGACAATATTGCAATACCGTTATGTACTTCAATTATTAAACACTTATACAGTTATATAATAGACCAACTGGCATTTAATGGCTCCCTTAGATTGGCACCGCTGCACTTCTTGCCCGACGCGCTTTCTGGTCGTGATTTCTTTTCTGAGATTTGGACAACCTAAACTTGCCAGATTATTTTTCTGAGAGTTGATATGTGATGCCAATGAAATTAGCTACACGGCAATATCTTTAAACCCATGTAAAAGTATTTTCTCGAGAAGGACCTAATTTCTATATACTTTTTTATACGTTTGTATGCATACGTTTATACGTTTATACGGCTTATACAAATAAAAATATACGTTTGCTTCCCAACCCTAAACATAATCCAGTACTAGTGCAGACAGCAATGAAGTCTGTGCACAAGCCATGGGCACAGCCATAGCTGTATTTATACAAGACGATCAAACCATTATAGAAGACACTCAAACCAAACCAAACCAGCCTAACCCAACTCAGAGCAAACAATCCAATATAATCCAGTTGAAGTGCAGACAACAATGAAGTCTGTGCACAAGCCATGGACACAGCCATAGCTGTATTTATACAAGACGATCAAACCAACTCAAACCAAACCAGCCCAACCCACCCTAACCCAACTCAAACCAAAGAATCCAATATAATCCAGTATAAGTGCAGACAGCAATGAAGTCTGTGCACAAGCCATGGACACAGCAATAGCTGTATTTATACAAGACGATCAAACCAACTCAAACCAAACCAGCCCAACTCTACCTAACCACAATAATCTGATAGAAATGTGATCTCCATTTACAAATCAAGTCTGCACATTATCCATGGACACAGCCAAACCTGCATTCTAAGACAATCAAACCAGCCTAACCCTAACCCACCTAACCCAACATCACCAACTCAAAACAACCCACCCTACCCCACCTAACCCCAATTATCCGATAGAAGCGTGATCTCCATTTACAAATCAAGTCTGACACTGACACAGCCAAACCTGCATTCACAGAAGACAATCAAACCAGCCTACCCCTACCCCACCTACCCCTACCCCACCTAACCCAACATCACCAACTCAAAACAACCCACCCTACCCCCCTAACCATAATAATTAGATAAAAGCGTGATCTCCATTTACAAATAAAGTCTGCACATAATCCATGGACAGCCAAACCTGCATTCACAGAAGACAATCAAACCAGCCTAACCCTACCCCACCTAACCCAACATCACCAACTCAAAACAACCCACCCTACCCCCCTAACCCAACATCACCAACTCAAAACAACCCACCCTACCCCCCTAACCCCAATAATCCGATAAAGCGTGATCTCCATTTACAAATAAAGTCTGCACATAATCCATGGAAACAGCCAAATCTGCATTCACAGAAGACAATCAAACCAGCCTAACCCTAACACACCTAACCCAACATCACCAACTCAACGTCACAAACTCAAACCAAACCAGCCCTACCCTACCTAACCCCAAGAATCTGATAGAAGCGTGATCTCCATTTACAAATCAACTCTGCACATAATCCATGGACACAGCCATACCAGCATTCATAGAAGACGATAAAACCAGCCCAACCCTACCCCACTTAACCCAACAGCACCAACTCAACGTCACCAACTCAAAACAACCCAGCCTAACCCACCTAAGCCCAAGAATCTGGTAGAAATGTGATCTCCATTTACAACAAACTTCTGCACAAGCCATGAATACAGCCATACCTGCATCCATAGAATACTATAAAACCAGCCCAACCCAAAACAACCCACCCAACCCAACTAAACCCAAAACAACCCACCCAACCCAACTAAACCCAAAACAACCCACCCAACCCAACTAAACCCAAAACAACCCACCCAACCCAACCCAACTAAACCCAAAACAACCCACCCAACCCAACTAAACCCAAAACAACCCACCCAACCCAACTAAACCCAAAACAAGCCACCCAACCCAACTAAACCCAAAACAACCCACCCGACCCAACTAAACCCAACGAATCCAACATAATACAGGAGAAGTCTATACACAACTGAAGTCTGTGCACAATCCATGGACACAGCCATACCTGCTATCATACAAGACGATAAAACCAGCCCAACCCAACCCTACCCAATTAAACCCAAGCCAAGCCAAGCCAACTCTACCCAAACCAAGCCATACATGCATTTATACAAGACGATCAAACCAGCCCAACCCTACCCAAGTCAAACCTAACCAACCCAACTCAACCCAAACCAAGCCACACCTGCATTCATAGAGGACGACCTGCAACTCGTCCACGATGACAACATAACCCAAACCAAGCCAACCCAAGTCAACCCACACCAAACCAAGCCACACCTGCATTCATAGAAGACAACCACCAACTCATCCACGATGACAACATAACCCAAACCAAGCCAACCCAACCCAACCTATGCCAACCCAACCCAAGCCATACCTGCATTCATAGAAGACGATCATCAACTTGTCCACGAGGACAACCCAAGCCAACCCAAGTCAACCCAACCCACACCAAACCAACTTAAACCAAACCAAGCCATACCTGCATTCATAGAAGACGATCATCAACTTGTCCACAAGGACAGCCTGTACGGGTAGACACAAGAAGGGATTGGGGTGGGCACAAGAAGCAGACAAGCAGAAGTATGAGGAAGACAATACAGCTTTGAGGTGTATGTGTGTTTGGGGTGGGGTGGGGTGGGGGGTGGGGGGGTGCACAATGACAAGGCGAGGAGAGCACTTACACCCTCCCATTATACCCCCCTCCCCCCCCCACCCCACACACACCCTACACACACGCATAGAAGACAAGCATTAGCATGAGGGCAACAATACTGTTTTGAGGTGTATGTGTGTTTTGGGTAGGGTAAGGTGGGCGGGTGCACAATGACAAGGAGGGGAAAACACTCCCACCCTCCCATTGTACCCCCCCCCCCCCCCCCCCCCCCACACACACACACACACACAGAAGACGAGCAGAAGCACAAGGACAACACTACTCTTTTAATCATTCATTGATCAGCCATCAAAAATTTTAATGAAGGGGGCAGTTTTATGCAAAGCGGTTTAAGTTGTTGTATGCAGATTCTTAGTTGTATGATTGGTTACTAACAGCCAACCTCAAGCAACCACGAGGAATGCCAGTATGGGCAGAGCCCTCGTCGGTAAAACGATGGTTTGGGGCTCAGTTCATCAGTGCTTTTTCTTTTCAAGCCCTTCCTACACGGTTGGGCAAGTCCCTTTAGCCTATTTGGCCTGCCCCTGGACTGTAACATACATACATGGGCAGCAGATAAGCATGACCAGTTGTATGGTTCATTACTACCAGAGCAAGAGAAAAAAAAGTGAAAGGGCATGAGCACAAGCTCTTCCCTTTCGGCAGTCTTAGAATTTCATGGTGGAGGGCACTAACCTGAGATCTTGGGGACTTAGGGTTTTGGAATACTCCGCTCTCCTCCCTGCGCATACAAAGTCAGGGCAAAGGGGGATGGCCATTAAAATACCTGTTGAATGGTACCTGTTGAATTGTACTTCAATTGTAATTGTTAAATTGTTATTGTACCCGGGTTGTACCTGTTGAATTGTACTTCAATTGTAATTGTTAAATTGTTATTGTATCTGTTTAATTGTAGCTGTTAAATTCCTGTTAAATTGTAGTGTGCAGGATACATACCTGTTCAATTGAAGCTGTTAAATTGTAGCTGTCAAATACCTGGTAAATTGTAGCTGTCAAACACCTGTTCAATTGTAGCTGTTCAATTGTAGCTGTCAAATACCTGGTAAATTGTAGCTGTCAAACACCTGTTCAATTGTAGCTGTTCAATTGTAGCTGTCAAATACCTGGTAAATTGTAGCTGTCAAACACCTGTTCAATTGTAGCTGTTCAATTGTAGCTGTCAAATACCTGGTAAATTTTAGCTGTTAAATGGTAACTGTCAAACACCTGTTCAATTGTAGCTGTTCAATTGTAGCTGTCAAATACCTGTTCAATTGTAGCTGTTAAATTATAGCTGTCAAATACCTGTTCAATTGTAGCTGTTCAATTGTAGCTGTTAAATGGTAACTGTTAAACACCTGTTAAATTGTAGCTGTCAAATACCTGTTCAATTGTAGTGTGCAGGATACACACCAAAGCTAATTCACTCATGCAGTACATTGTTTTGCTTTCATTTGTGAAAGGTATTTCACCCCTGGAGGTGGGTCTCCCTACACAAACCAGCGGCACCGAGGATTCAGTTTGAATGGTGTTGCCACTCCTACAAAAGAGTATATGATAAGGGAATGGCAATGCGATATCATACGATGCTGACAGTCTGACTAGGCTGAATTTACCATTTATGTACAATATCATATGACGCGTTTTGTATGATATCATATGATGTCATACTCGCCTTCGGTCTACATCATATGATAGCATACAAACTGTATCATATGTAGGTTTGGGAATCAAACGTACACTCATATTTGCATAAGCCGTATAATGTATATTTATGAGCGGTACATAGAAGAAGGTATTAGATTACATTACATTATATTACATGTTAAAGTCTACTTGACACCGCGAGGGTGTATGAGACTCTGTGCTTTAAACAAAAAGAAAAAGCACCCACAAAGCAAAAAAACCCACTACACCAGGGGTGTATTAAGACGTATATAAGTATTTGTTGCACTTCTAGAGAAAATTCTTTTACATGGGTCAAAAGGTATTTCCGCGTTGCTAATTTCATTGGCATCACATATCAACTCTAAAAACAAAACTGGCAAGTAAAGCCTATCCAAAACTCAAGAAAATTATTCATGACCAGAAAGCGCGTCGACCAATAAGTGCGGTGCCAATCAAAGGGAGTCATTACATGTCAGTTGGTCTAGTAAATAAGTGTATAATAATATAAGTATATAACTATATTGCAACATTTTCCATGTTCATATTGCCCTAGGCTCGCACCATCAATCCTTAACGACCACGCATGAGCAAAGCTTGTGGAATGGAAGGCTAGGTGGCGCTCTGATATCTGTGCCATCCTGGCCATCTACATGCAACTTCGGGCAAAATTTAAACTTACACATATGTGTGAAAGTTTAGTTGTATTGCATATTGTGATAGAGGAGGTCAATAGCTTTTCGACAACCTATATAAGTATAAATTGTAATGAAAAACAAGATGTGAAGTGCCGGGATGCGTGCTGTACTTTTCAAAGTACAGCCCATCTGTTTTATACGACGTACGAGTTTATGTTAAGAGAAAGAAAAACGGCATGTACATATACGTATGAACGTATAAACGTACATTCATACGTTCATATGTCGGCCTAACCCTAATCTTATGGTATTGTGTATGAATGGTAACTTTAGCCCAGTCAGACTGCCCACATCATATAACATCATACAGCTGGTTTGTGCCGGGAGACCCACCTCCTGGGGCGAAATACCTTTCACAACAAATAAACCCTCCATGTAATCACCTGCAAATCTTGAGAAGAAGCTTTAGACTTTCAGGTTCCAGCCTGCATCCATCTCGCAGAGCTCCCAATGAGGTTTTGGGCCACCTGAAACATATTCCGGACAAGGGGCTTTTTAGTGAGCAAGGCTGAGCAAGGTGAGGAACAAGTGAGGCAGGTATTTTTTATGGTCTTGAGGTCTTTTGCTCTTGCGGCAGAGCTCCCAATGAGGTTTTGGGCCACCTGAAACATATTCCAGACAAGGGGCTTTTTAGTCAGTAAGGCTGAGCAAGGCGAGGAACAAGTGAGGCAGGTACTTTTCATGGTCTTGTGGTCTTTTGTTATAGTGGCAGAGCTCCCAATGAGTTGTTGGGTAGTGTGGTAGGAACGTTGTCCTCTCCCTTTTTTGTTGTGGTCTTGAGGATGAGCTCCTAAGGGGAGGTTTTGGGCCACCTGAAACCAAATCCATGCAAGGGGCTTTTTAGTGAGAAAGATGAGAAACAAGTGAGGTAGGTACATTGTCTTTTCACTTTTTGAGGATTTGTGGTCTTTTGGTCTTGTGGGAGAGCTCCCAAGGAGGTTTTGGGGCACCTGATACAAAAATCCATGCAAGGGGCGTTTTAGTGAGCAAGGTGAGAAAGGTGAGAAGCAAGTGAGGTAGGTACTTAGTCTTTCCACTTTTTTGGATTTGTGGTCTTGTGGTCTTGTGGGAGAGCTCCCAAGGAGGTTTTGGGGCATCTGATACATAATCCACGCATAAAACGTTTTAGTGAGCAAGGTGAGATCAACAAATAAATAGTACGCCTTGTTACGAGGCGTGGGGTGAGAAAGGTGAGAAAGAAGTGAGGTAAGTACTTGATCTTTTCCCTTTTTTGTGGTCTTGTGGTCTTGTGGCAGAGCTCCCAAGGAGATTTTGGGTCAATTGAAACATACTCCATTCAAGAGGCGTTTTAGTCAGCAAGATGAGAAACTAGGAACAAAGGTACTTCATGCTTCCGCTTTTTGTTGTGGTCTTGTGGTCTTGTGGTCTTGTGGTCTTGTGGGAGAGCCCCCCATGAGGTGTTGGGCCACCTGAAACACAAGCCACATTAGTGAAAGGGCGTTTTAGTGAGCAACAAGAGAAACAAGTGAGGTAGGTACTTCATCTCTTCCCTTTTGTTGTGGTCTTGTGGTCTTGTGGGAGAGCTCCCAAGGAGGTTTTGGGCCACCTGATACAAAATCCACACAATCCACACCTGATACAAAATCCACATCTCAAGTGCGTTTTAGTCAGCAAGATGAGAAACTAGGAACGTAGGTACTTCGTCTTTTCCTTTTTGTTGGAGTCTTGTGGTATTTTGGTTCTTGTGGGATAGCTTCCAATGAGATTTTGGGCCATCTGACATAGAACGCATGCAAGGGGTTTCGTTTGGGTTTGGGTTTGGTGGGTTTAGGGTTAGGGTTGGTGGGTTTGATGGGTTTTTGTGGTCTTGTGGGAGAGCTTCTAAGGTTTGCTCGCAAGTATGATCTTAAGAGCTCCTGGATTCTCCTTGGGCAGGCAGAGCTGGCAGGGATTTTTGACGGAGCCCCCTCGTCAAGGGGTCGGAAGCCCCCAGGGTTACCCCGTTGTCTGTCTGTGCAACCGACCGACCGACCGACCGACCGACAAACTGAAAAATTGAAGCCTGACACGTCAGCCAACTGTCTTATTACTAACTGGCTTTGGTCTGCTCCAGTCCATTGCCACTTTTTGTACCGTTGCCAACACACTCTGCCAGTTTCCCGAGTCGCTTGCAACGCTGCATAAGACTTGTTCCGCTATTTACAGCGATCGCTACTTTTGACCCTGTTTTGGCCCAAATTGACGCAATATATGAAAGGCCCTAAATGGCCCTAAAAAGCTATACAAACGTGTGCCTGGAGGAGGCCTGAAACCATAAAGCTAGAAAAACCCACTTTCAGATTGGAATAAAAATCCCTGGTAGCAGACTGTTGCTGGAATGATGGATAAGGCAGAATTGAGGCAATTGAGACAGTCCAGACAGTTGAGACAATATAAGTAAAGCATGGTACTCACAATCATGTCATTGCTCATCTTCCCTGCACCTTTCTAGTAACAACATAAGCAACACTAGCTTTCACTTGCATTGAGCCTGGGTTCTCCTAGGGCAGGGACAGCAGGCTATTGATGGTATGATGGGAAAGGTGGCAATGAGACAAGACACAAAAAGCATGGTGATCACAATCATGTCACACTTCTCCTCTTCCTTGCGCCTATCTAGGAACAACATAATCAACATTAGCAACACTAGCACTCACTCACATCGAGCCTGAGTTCTCCTAGGGCAGGGACAGCAGGCTATTGCTGGTATGATGGGAAAGGTGACAATGAGACAATTGAGACAAGACACATGAAGCATGGTGATCACAATCATGTCACACTGCCCATCTTACCTGCACCTATCTAGGAACAACATCAGCAACATTATCATTCACTTACATTGAGCCTGGGTTCTCCTTGGGGAGGGACAGCAGGCTATTGCTGATATTCTTTTTCAACCCGGATAAGGGGATGGAAAACCCCCTGCAAAAGATTGGATGGGTAGGTGGTGGAAGTGATGGCGGTACTTGTGGCGGTGTGTGTGTGTGGAGGGTGATGGCAGTGTTTGTGGCGGTGTGTGTGTGTGTGTGGTGGGGGGTGGGGGGGTTGGGGGGGGGGGGGGGGGGGGGGGGGGGGGGGGTGGGTATGGGCGGTGTTTTTGGCGGGTGTGTGTGTGGGGGGGTCATGGCGGTGTTTGTGGCGTGTGTGTGGGGGGGTCATGGGCAGTGTGTGTGCGTGGGGGTGGTGGGGGGGGGTGATGGCGGTGTTTGTAGGCGGTGTGTGTGGCGGCGGGGTGCAAAAATGGTGCTGTGTTGTGTGTGTAGGGTTGTGGGGTGGGGGGGGGGGGGGGGGGGATGGCGGTGTTTTGTGGCGTGTGTGTTTGGTGGGGCATGCAGTGTGGGTTTTCGTAGGGGTGGGTGGGAGTGGGGTGTGGGGTCTTGTTGTATTGTATCTTGTGTGTGTGGGGGGGGGCATGGCTTTGTTTTGTGGCTGTGTTTTGTTGTGGGGCTGGCAGTGTTTGTGCGGTGGTGTGTGTGGGGGGGTCATGCGGTGTTGGGGCGATGTGTGTGTAGGGGGGTGGGGGTGGGGGGGCATGGTGGTATTTGTGCGGTGTGTGTGTAGGGAGGGTGGATGTTTGTGTGTGTAGAAGGTGTGTGTGTGGGGGGGGGGGGGTATGGCGGTGTTTTGTGACGGTGTGTGTAGGGGGGGGGGGGGGGGGGGGAGGGGGTCCATGGTGGGTTTGTAGCGGTGTTGTGTGGGGGCGATGATGTGTGTGTGGGTAGAGGTGTGTGTGTGGGGTGGGGGGTGGGGAGGCATGGCGGTGTTTTGTGGTGGCGGTGTGTGTGTGTGTGTGGGGTGGGTGGGGTGGGGGGCATGGTGGTGTTTTTTGTGTGTTTGGTGGTTGGAGGGTGATGGTGGGTGTGTAGAGGTGTGCGTGTGTTTGTTGTGTGGGGGGGGGGGGGTGGGGCATGGCTTGGTAGTTTTTGTTGGCGGTGGTGTGGGTGGGGGGGTGGGGGGGCTGGGGTGTTTTGTGGCGGTTGTTATGTGTGTGAGGGTGAGGGGTGTGTGTGGTAAGGTGTTGTGTTGTGTGTGTGTGTGTTGTGGGGTGTGTGTGGTGTGTGTG
>JACBWV010000610.1:125815725-126053408 GCA_013435795.1 Chlamydomonas sp. ICE-L | reverse complement strand
AGCCAACTACCAAACTTCTTTGTGGGGTAGCTGCCGAGTGGATTTACTAATGCGTCCAACCCACACACTAAACAAAAAACAACTAACCGGGTACATATTCAGACTGTCACGAAAACTGCGGTCACTAAACCCCCGGCTTGACTCCTATGAATTCACGGGTCTCCCTTTCTGGGCTAGCCAAGCACCCCTCGGCCTCTCAAAAGTCATGAACCCCCATCCGGGTTTCAGCGACTTACAGATTTAATATTGGCACAGCCGTAGTCGGTCGTCATTTACTGAGGATATTCTCATCTTACAGTACGAATGACTTGAAGAACACGAAAAACCCTTTCGAATTGGTGTGTTCAACGTCTTGGGGGATAACTACCACCGTGCTTTCTACAACGAGAAATAGTGATTTCTTCTATGAAACCGGCCAAGTCATAATACCTAGGGCATGTGCTCTCCGGTGAGGCGTCCGAGTCAACGAGACAGAAGGTGAAAG
The DNA here is from genome assembly GCA_013435795.1 of Chlamydomonas sp. ICE-L. NCBI lineage: Eukaryota > Viridiplantae > Chlorophyta > Chlorophyceae > Chlamydomonadales > Chlamydomonadaceae > Chlamydomonas > Chlamydomonas sp. ICE-L. The sequence goes on along the minus strand of JACBWV010000610.1, from coordinate 126,052,924 downwards.
CAGTTTCCCTGGTGCCCACACTGACCTCCTCGAAGAAGTTCACCAGCAGTGCCTAGACGCCTAACCGTTTTCAGAATAGTTATCTCAAAGGCTTATCGACGCCGCTGGCCCCCCTCTAATCCAGATTTCGAATCTAACAGACCAGGTCCAGCACAACCGAGTTCACCGCAAATTGAAACCGGCCAGACTGACTCAAATCCACCGACGGGGAACACCAAGTCCGAAAACTCGGAAAACGACAACAGGGCTCAGGGACCTGCATTTCAAAAGGTGTTGGGACCCCCAAGCCTCCAGGAGGCCTTCCCCCTGGCATCAAGAAAGTCTGACGATAAGGCTCCTTGCGCTTGCATACACCGACCCAGCAAGGATCTATCGGGCGGTACCGATGCTTCTGCGCCCCTGGTACATGGGGGCTTCTCATGCCCAGAATTGGCGAACCCAGCGCGTACCACGCGCCAACCATTCTCAGCGCTGAAACGAACTACTTCCACGGCGTACAAGAATTACTCGCAATGGTACTTGGCCTTGAAAGCATGGCGATGCTACCTTTCGAAGTCACGGCAATTCGACTGACATCCTGACCAACGAACCCCCCCTTCGTACCTTCAAATCAGCCCAGCTGAGCAGAAAGCAGCACATATCTGATTTTTCTCGCGTCCTCCTCTCGCCTTCACGACATGAAGGGGCCTTCATATGCGCGGGCCGTCACTATACTTACCGCTGAACGCCTCGATAGTATAGACTGCAAGCCCTCTCCAGGGTTAACGCGCTTTGTTCATTGATTCAGGTAGCTGTCCGCAATGACTCCACTCCCACATCGCGAAATAGCCCCGAAGAGTCTGCATGGTTACATCGGAAGACTTGTGGTTCGATAATTCCGCACAATAACCTAAGTACCCGCTTCTTCAAACGGGGCAGATGGTTTTTCTTCGGTCGGGTTTGGCACCCGGCAAATCCAATACTGATCAAATCATCGAGTCGCAGATCGTTGTTACCAAAAATTGTAATTCCTCAAAGCGCGGGTTTTTGTTTTGCTTTCCACGATAACCCAACGAATGGACATTAGGCAAATCCCGAACTTTTCGCTCTGTTTGCACGCTACTATTGGTTGGCCTGCCATCGACTGCGATGTCGTAGATTACGTAGCCACTTTGATTCTTGCCAACGGTGTAAATTTACACATCATAATCCGCAGGTAACCTTCAACTCCCTTTCGTGTCCGACCTGCCCCCCTCTGATTCATCACTGTCCATGGACTGCATTCTTGGGCCTTAACCGAATATCCGGAATGTTTTGATCATATCTACCGCTTTCGTTTGATCGCTACGAAGCATGTTCAAGACTTTCCTGCAAAACGACAGACTATACTAAAAAGATTGCTACCACTTGTTCGCATCGAGCGGTGCTCACGAAACAAGCCCATCCCGCTTTCCATCAGCCCTCTCTGACGCGAATGTTAGTTCACGAGTACAACATTGTGGCAAACCTCTTAAAACTCTTGCGCTACTACCCACCTGGAATGTTCGACTGCATTTCACCCACAAACAGATGGGCAAACAGAACGGATGACCCGTTTCCGAAAGACCACTCTTCGCCATTTTTCTCTGCAATCAGAAAATTGGCAGCTTCTTTGCCGAATGCCACAATTACGCCCATCAACAAACCTCGTACACACCTAAAGCTTCGAGAGGGTCCAGTTGCGTCTGTACGGTATATACCTCTCGACGTGGCACTACAACCCATCAGATTGAATGTCATCGCTACGGGCACAGCAACCAGGTCCCTGTCCAGGGCGAGCAGCTAAGAACGCATATGACGACGCCCAAGCAGGCGCTTAATCCCGGAAGGATCGTCAAAAAACGTATGCAGACTTGCCCTACACCGTCGTCGAACCGGTGAAGTAACTCACGGTCAGGAGTTTTTGGTTGAACTCGAAGAAATACATCAAATACTCGTGGCCCTGGCATGACTCGATGCTTCATGCACCAAGATTCGTGGTCCCTACGATAAATCTCTCACCCCCATCCAATAAAGGGGGGAGACCATTGCAGTGACTCTATCCATCTCGTCCCCGAAGGATGGTGAAGTTCAGCCAACGTTTCACGTATCCGACTTGTCAAAGATACCTATCCGACGGGACCTGGGTTTAGTAGAGCCAAATCCGGAATTGTTCCCACATCCGCGGTGACCCTATCTAACGCATTAGCAAAAACGTTTGTTTGATCACCAGATACAGTCTGGGACGGTGTATTACTATGTCCATGGTTACAATCAAACCATGTTCACCTCTGGGTAACTCGAAGAGAGTTGTTACCTACCTATTGTGCGCTGAACAAATCGTTTGTATGGATACCACTCCCTTCTCGCTCGCGACCCGATGATGGTTGCCAACGACCCGAACCTTTAAAAAACGTTAAAAAATCCTACTCACACCCACAGGGATTAATGATGCGACCTCGTACCCCTGATGATTCTTCTCATTCGAAAAGTACTCTTTAGACTTCGGAGCACAGCTCTTACGGCTAGAGAAGGGGGGAATTGTGGTGGAATAAAACGATCCTCCCATCTGAGTTGCCCGCGGGTGGTGATCCGACTTTTCCCGAAAGATGACGAACGACTTCTTTAGGCAGTTGAAACCGACGAATATTGACCTACTGAGCATTGTCAGTTGGTCTATCAGCTCTCGTAATAACACAACTAGGGTCCATTTAGGGTCTGACGCGCTGGAAGCGTGAAGGGAGTCGTAAGCCTGCTTCGGACCTTGGGCCGTCTAAACTCCTGAGATCATTCTTAGGCGTCCGTTACACACTCCCGTGTTACAAGGTATATCAGTATACCACATCACAACTTACGTGCGGTCGAAATAGACGTTGGCGATCTAGGTAGTATCCCCACATCAGCTACCAATCAATTGAATTCTTCGCCGATGCAGTTTTCTCAAATACTCTTCTTCGTTATTGTTGACCACTTGGGAGTTCGAGGTTGCTCTGCCATGTCGCAGGAAATTCGGAGAGAATGCGTCAAGGTGCGACAGCGGCTTCGGTTTCGACTGTATACATATTCGAACAGGGTACAAAAGAGTGGTTTCCTTTGCATAGTTGAAGGGTCCCGATTATATAACAGACGTTTCTGTTCATCGGACAGTTCTGTAATTTGAATTTGATTTCCTCATTTACTGGCCCTGCCAGTCAGGAAGGACTCGACACGCGCACGCGGCACGCCCTCTGCCTTCATGTCCTTTAGGTCACCTGCAGATCACCGCCACCCGGCACCACTTATCGCCCTGGCACCTCTGGAATCACCCACGGAGCCACTGCACACGCACCTAAGTAGTCGAACGTAGTTGACCCAGGTAGCAGGGTGTTAACAACGTCTTTCTCCCCCTCACATTGTTTTACCAGGTGTTCAGGATGTTTAACTAACGTAATTAGCATGTCAACAAAGTCAGCACCTATAGGCTGGCAATCACGCCTAATGTGAACACCCGACCCCCATTTTAAAACACCCTGACACATGTTAATATCGTACAATAACGAAACGCCATGCCACATCTGGTTGACGATCAACTGTTACCAACCGTAATTACCTGACCGGCTAATTTTATAATCTGATACGGAATTACGGATCTTTGGACCGGGAAAGAGTGGATTGGCCGTTGCTGGGATGTTGAGTAAGAGGCTTGCTGTTCACTATATGTAAAATGCACGCATTTTCTTTGGTGAACAAAATGTTATCAAGCGCAGGAAGCGTGCCAAACTTCCATCTTCAAGCATATAATGTAGCCCAAGCAATATAAGCCACTGTGTGTATACCATGGGGCCTCGTATAGTTATACACACCGCAACATACGACTTCATCCCGTAATCGACTCTTCCATTATATAACTCCCAATCCAATAGGCTGATATTAAAATGCATGGGATACTGATAGACAATGTGGGGGGTTATCTGCAATAGCACATCGTAAAACAACCCATACCATGAGGGTGTTCTAGACATGGTGGTCTGATTGGTGTACCAATGCTCCCACCTCTCTGTGGACAACGTCTCCTGCCTAGCTAGCGTCCTATCAGTTCTCTGCATTTCGCGAAGAAAAAAGATCTGAGTTACATGACTCATGACATGACACTCCTCACACGGGCGGTGCTTGTACTGCCAGGTCTGCTACTGGACTTCATTGCCCCTCCGTTCGGCGCCATCCTTCCGTCTGAACCCGCGCGAGCCGACACGTCACCACCGGTCTCGTAACTAACTCGCTTTCCGTGGCCTCACCCCCACCCTGTCGAGTGTCGCTGTCCGTCGCGAACCTCTTGCCATTTTAGAGTCGTCACTGCACACTGCTACAACTTGTCATTACCCTGCCCCTCCATGGTATAGCGACTTTCTTTTCGGTAACATCAGGCCATACTGCCGTACGAGCTAACGAACGGGCCGCCAACGGTGCCGCCACACGGGGTGATCTAGGAACCTTAAGGGTTCGCTCCTACAAAGTCCTACAGTGCCCCACGCCAGCAGTCCCTTGTCTTCTGACAGTGACAGGCTACATCTACGTTTCAATATATGCACTTGTCGCAAATTCAGAAGGCAGTCGCCGCTCGCATCTTGCCCCTTCCTTTCATGCGCGTTAGCGCGCCCTGCTGGTTCGTTATGATAGTGTGTCCATGGTAGTGCGCGTCTGTACACGTAGATCTGAACGACTTGCAATAGGAGACGTCACCTACCGCCCATCATATCGGGCGGATCCGAGACTCTGATAAACTAGAAGCCGTTTGCATCCGACAGCTGCCAAGAAGTATTTCCCCTAAATAGTATCAATCGTTCCCATAGACCAATGCCTTCTATGCTTCAACTTGCTCTTGTCGAGTGGTGCACACCCTCGCCAATTAAGCTGATAACCAAACGGCGCGCATTGTTGTCATACAACGCTGCAATAAAGCAGTGCCCCTGGTTCGAACCACTATTGTACCAAGTTATACACGAGAAACTTATCGAGTTGTCTCATGAAGGGTGCACAGGCCCCCGTTTCTTTTAGTAACCGCGCGACTGGTGTACCAAAGCGCGGTATAGTCGAGACACACATTTCGCAAAACAGCCACGAGGGCAACAACAGGGTCACGGGGCAGCAATCCAAGGTTAACACACCGCACACCTCACACGCCGCCACAAACAACCTACTTATAGGGGGGCTACCTATCCGTGGCCATCCCATCCCCAGCCGTGATCCCCCTCGGCATCCCGTGTCCAATTGGTCCAATCCAACACAAGGGCGGTCACGCCCTTGTTTATGATGTCACGAGGCCCGAGGGCAGCAGTGTAACTGTGTAGCTTTTTCCAAACCTCGAAAACGACAAAAAATTGACTACGCGATGAAATTGACTACCTTTCGAGCCCTCTTCTCCTAGGGATACAGGTACATGTGAGATCGTGACTCTTGCGCAGGAGCCGAGGAAGAGGGCTAGGGATGCTGAGGTACCAGCTCCAGCCAGACCCTTAGGAGAGCCAGCAAGGAGAAATGCCAACAAAGCTGCGCGCCTCCGGTGCGGCACAACACACACAAACGGGATGCTGTGGAGGGCATTCTTTTCCTGGAGAAAAGCGGGAGAAAAACGACGCAGTACATGTTTGGTCGGTTTCGAAAACACAGCTACGCAGCAGAGGGCTACACAGCTGTCCTCGGGCCTCGAGACACGGGCTTACAGACAGAAAAACGCTATAAATAGGGTGCTCTGGGGCGGGGGGTCGCAAGGAAGTTTTTTTCATATACCTATATCGGAAGATTTTTAAATCTGCTGCCCCCCCCACCCCCCCCCCCCCCCCCCCCCCCCCCCCCCCCCCCCCCAAAAAAAAAGACCCATATTTCCTCCAGGAATTATAATTAGGGGGTCAAAGTAGAGCCTATAGTGATCCCCTCGACGAGCTCTATTCATTTGTGGTCTTACATTTGGATTTGAGCAAAGTTTGACAACATTATCAAGCAAGCACCTTTTCCTAGCCCTGATTCTAAGCTGAGCCAGTAAGTTTTGGTGTTTCACAATTTGAAGGTTGTGTCAAGCCTAACCTACATGCCTGAGTACTCTCCATATACTCAAGACGTTTGGGGAGGAAATACTGAGTTTCTGGTTTGGCCCAACTTTCGCACTTGGTGCACTTACGTTTTGGGGTGGGGTGGTGTGTGTGTGTGTGTGTGTGTGTGTGTGTGTGGTGGTGGTGGGGGGGGGGGGGGGGTAAATACTTATTGCACGAGATCCAGCGTGGTGCCAACAGACTACCCTTGCCAAGGCCTACTTATGAGGTGCTCAGAATGACCTGAAAAGTAACTTTAAATATCGCCATGATACATGCGATTACAGCCCTGTTCTCAGAAAAAATCGATCGGTATGCCTGCGGCATGACTGATTTTTGTGAGGCCTGGGCTCCTCCTGCACCCAGATACATTTTTCGACTTTTTTCGCTGGTTTCGGGGCTCACGACCCCTCTAGGCCCTGATTCCGACATGCGGTACACAAGCAACTTTATAGCGCCCCCCTGCTCTGGGGTGCGTAATAATGATCGATTTCTGAATTCGAGCATATGTAACTGCCCTTATAAAGCCCCACCCCAACGACCGAGGAAGCCGTCTTTTGCCAGAGGAGCATGTGCAAATCTCCATTTCTCCGGCGAAACGATTTACTCGTGGCAGGGCATCGTGGCCAAGCTGGAGAGGAAAACTTCCAACTGTGAACTCCCTCCCAGGGTGAGTCGGGTGGAGTCGCGGGGTGGAGCCCGACTCAGCATTGGCACAGGCACTGCGCACTGGCTCCATGACTTGCAATAGTCTACTACAGGGGTCTACTACGACTTCTCGCTACCAGAAGCGAGGGTATAGTGGCCGAGAGATACTTACGTAAGCGCACCTGAGAGCACCCAACATATCTTCATGTAACTGATGGGAATATTCGCGGCCAGGAGTTCAATGAACTCAATGCACATGACAGCTGTGCAGCACATTCGACCACACCCCACCTCCCATGTCACGCTGGGCAATTTAGCACCTCCCGTTGTTGATTATTTTCTGGGAACAAACTGCATTCCCCGATTACGCCAACCTTGCCATATACGACCAAGTGCCTCCATCACCCGAATTCATCACCCGAAGAAGGACGCGTCTTCTCTCATCGAGTATCTCCAAACAACCCCCTTCAGCTCCTCCATTATCCCCCTCCCGCGCCCCCCTCACTGCGACATCGACCTCGCTCCCTCCTCGCTAGCCATCCTATAACCCATCCCACAGCGTCCCGCGCGGCCAGCGCCCATCTTCATGCTGGGTGCTGTGTCACTTAACTGTTAAGTATCGCCAAGCACAAAAGTCCGGTGTCCAGTCCGGTGTCCTGTCGCCATGCTTCCCATGTCCACAGGCAAGGCTCCCGCACGCTTCGTCCATGGCACCCCATTGGCAGCCCCCAGGCGGAGTAACGCAGCACATCACCATTCCCCTTACCAACAGCCCAAACAGCTCCAGAGGGATTCCTTTTCGACTTCCATGAGCACAACTAGCAGTCAGTTTAGCACCATCGCCCTAGGTACTACAATTCAAGATCTCACTGACCTCACTACGTCATGGGGGCCAAACAAGCCATTCCCCATCCAGCCCCTTGCCCCAGTGCCCGAGTCATCGTCCCTCCAAGCCCACCTCCCAGCCCCCGCCCCAGCCCCCCCAAGCCCCTCACCCTTTGTCTCAGCTCTCCAACAGCCAGCCAGGGAGGATCCTGCCCCCACCCCCACCTCCGCCCCCACCGCCTCAGCCCCCACCCCCACCTTTCACCTCCACCTCCGCCCCCACTCTGTCCCCTAATTCTCGGTTCTTCCTTCCCTTTTCAAGCGGCTTTGACCCGCCGGTCTCTCGTTCTTCTGCGCTCATGGGGAAGACGCCGGTCTCCAACTGACCAAGCGACGGGACCAAAGAGGGCAGCCGATCGCGGGGTCTCCCATTCTCACTAAATTTCAGAGGCTCTTGGTGGTGCGGGAAGTGCAGTGCGGGCCATTGTTCCCAGCTTAACTTTCTCCTTATACCTGTTGTGATGAGACGACTATCGGTCTCTTACTCGCTCCCAGAAAAGAGCAAAAAAAAACTGTAAAGCAATCAAAGCATACATGCAAACCCTAAACCAGTTCTACCAAGACGGTACACCGGACGAAAGCCTCCGTTTGGCTGCATACGAGGCCACTGTGGGCTTCAAGGGCACTATGAAGTTTGCTGTGAACTCGAAGAACAAAGACCTGGTTGCTATGCAATCGCTCGCCGTAGCAGAGGGTGCAGTGCCTGTGCTGCTGCATATTGTGGAGAGCGGTCTGCCTAGTGCATGTGACTCGTTGCAGCTGCTCTGCTTCAGGAATGCTGCACATGCAGAAATGCTTGTTGAGCTTGGTGTGGGTGAGTGTGGGTGTGGGTGAGCTTGGTGTGGGTGTGGGTGGGTGAGCTTGGTGTGGGTGGGTGGGGTTTAGTGTGGGTGTGGGTGAGTGTGTGGGTGGTGTGGTTGCAGGCTAGTGTGGGTGAGTTTGTGTGTGTGGGGGTGGTTTGGGTGGACTTGGTGTGGATGAGTGGTGTGGGTCGAGCTTGGTGTGGGTGAGTCAACAGGCTGGGTGCTAGAATGTTCTCCTCCACTCTACATTGTACGCTCATGCAAATTAAACCCTCCCCCCTCCCCCCTCCCCCCCCCTACACCTCTACACCTCCGCACCTCCACCCCTCCCCACCCCCCCCCACCCCCTCCTTTCCTCACCCCTTAAATATCCACCCCCCTACACCTGTACACCTCCACCCCTCACCCCCTCACCCCTCCACCCCTCACCCCTCCCCACCCCCATCCCCCTTCCCCTTTTTCAGTGAAAATGTTAGCCAATTCCATGATGGTGTCCAAGCCTGATATGAAGGCAGCACAGTGCTACTTACTGTCAGCAATTGTTGCCTTCACGAACAAGGCTCACCGACCAGTGGTTGATTCTGGCCTCGTACCTAGGCTAGTGAATCTGATCAACCTTGGCAATCGGGTGAGTGGGAGTCAGCAGTGGTGTGCCAGTGCAAGTGAAAAGGGTAGGAGTGGGTAGGACGAGGGGCAGGGAGGTGCAGAGGGTAGATGTGGGGAGGATGAGGGGCAGGGAGTCAGAGGCAGCAGTGGTGGGCATGAGCAAGTGCAAAGGTTAGGAGTGGGGAGGACGAGGGGCAGGGAAAAGGGCCTGGGGACCTAGGCTAGTGAATCTGGTCAACCTTGGCAACCGGGTGAGTCAGAGTCAGCAGTGGTGGGCAGGAGCAAGTGCAGAGGGCAAAGGGTAGGGGGGGGAAGGAGAGTATGGGGAGGGCGAGGGGGAGGGAGAAGGGCCTGGTGCAGAGGGCAAAGGGGGGTAGGGGAGGAAGGATAGTGTGGGGAGGGCGAGAGTGAGGGGAAGGGCCTGTGGACCTAGGCTAGTGAATCTGATCAACCTTGGCAACCGGGTGGGTCTGAGTCAGCAGTGGTGGGCAGGCGCAGGTGCAAATGGGGGTATGGGGGAAAGGACAGTGTGGGGAGGGCGAGGGGCAGGGAGAAGGGCCTGTGGACCTAGGCTAGTGAATCTGGTCAACCTTGGCAACTGGGTTGGTCAGAATCAGCAGTGGTGGGCATGAGCAAGTGCAAAGGGGAAGGGGAAGGGTAGGGGGGAGGGCAGGGTGGGGTGGGCAAAGGGTATGAGGAAGGGCAATTGGGGAAGGACAAAGGGTGGTAGGGAAGGGCAGTGTGGGGAGGGCGAGGGCCATGGAGAAGGGCAGTGTGGAGAAGGCAAAGGGTTGAGGGAAGGGCAATTGGGGAAGGACAAAGGGTGATGGGGAAGGGCAGTGTGGGTAGGGCATGGGGCAGGGATAAGGGCAGTGTGGAGAGGGCAAAGGGTTGAGGGAAGGGCAATTGGGGAAGGACAAAGGGTGATGGGGAAGGGCAGTGTGGGTAGGGCATGGGGCAGGGATAAGGGCAGTGTGGAGAGGGCAAAGGGTTGAAGGAAGGGCAATTGGGGAAGGACAAAGGGTGATGGGGAAGGGCAGTGTGGGTAGGGCATGGGGCAGGGATAAGGGCAGTGTGGAGAGGGCAAAGGGTTGAGGGAAGGGCAGTGTGGGGAGCTCAACAGGTAGGGGGAAGGGCAATTGGGGAAGGGCAAAGGTTTGTTGAAAGAGCAGTGTTGGTAGGAGGAGGGGTGGTGTACGGAGAGTGCAGGGTAGTGGGGAAGGGCAGTGTTGGGAGGGCGAGGGGCATTGTATGGCGAGCGAAGGGGAGGTGGAGGGGCAGCGTGGTAGGGGGAGGGGCAGCGTGGTAGGGGGAAGCTCACCCTCACCCCTCCTCCCTCTCCCTCACCCCTCATCCCTCACCCCTCCTCCCCCCCTACCCTCCTACCGTCATTCACCCGCCCCCCCCTCACCCTCACTCTCCTCTCCCTCCACGCCTCATCCCTCCTCCCTCACCCTCACCCTCACCCCTCCATCCTCACCCTTCCTCCCGCACCCTCCCTCCTCCTCCTCCCCTCCCCAACAAAAAAACCCCCCTCCTCCATCACCCTCACCCTCATACCTCCCCCTCACCCCCACCCTCACCCTCCTCCCCCACCCCTCACATCACCGCCGCTCTCCCTCACCCTCACCCGCCTCCGCGCCCTCAACCCTCCCTCACCCCTCCTCCCCTCCCCCTCCTCCCCTCCCCCTCCCCCTCACCCCACCCCTCCCTGCCATCAACCCTCCCCTAATGCCCTCCCTCCCTCACCCCCACCCTCCCCCCTCTCCGCCCACCCTCCCCCACCCTCCCGCCTCCCCCCTCCCCCCCCACCCTCACTCTCAACCCCTCCTCCCTCCCCTCACCCCCTCTCCTCCTCCTTCGCTCGCCTCCCTCACCCATCACGCCTCACCCTCCTCCCCCATCCTCAACCCATCCTCCCCTCACCCGCACCCCCCACCCTACAACCCGCACCCATCCTCCCTCTCCCCTCACCCCCTCCCTCACCCCTCCTCCCTCACCCTCACCCTCACCCTCCCCCTCACCCTCTCCCTCCCTCACCATCACACCCATCAACCCAGCCTCCCTCCTCTCAACCCCTCACCCTCACCACCCCTCACCCCCCGACGCTAACCCCACCCACTCCTCCCTCACCTCACCCCGTCACCCTCGAACCCCTCCCCTCCCTCACCTTACCCCTCCCCCTCCCCCCCCCACTCTCACCCTTACCCCCCCTCCCCCACCCTCACTGCTTCACTCTCACCCTCACCCTCACCCTTCCTCAACCCTCACCTTCACCCTCACCCCCCCTCCGCCTTGCAGAGTGGGAGCAATTCAAAACTGGGAAATGTGCAGATGTATGCTGCTGCTGTGCTCCGAAACCTTGCCCATTGCACAGCTACACATGCAGCACTTCATGCAGGCGGAGCAGTGGATGCCATGGTCAACATCATGCACGAAGTCGAGGTGGGTGGCATTACTCGCAGTTCTAAGATGACCTAGCATAACTCTCAGCTGTAAGATGACCTGGCATGACTCTCCTCTCTTAGCTGACCTGGCATAAATCTCAGCTCTAAGATGACACAGTGGAGAGCCAGTTAGTCACCCTTGTAGTCTCTGCCTCTTTGCTGATCTTGTCTTGCTCTGTCTTTTTTCCACCAGGAGCCCACCGCCACCATCATCATCACCAACATCAACACCTGCACCTGCAGGAGCCCACCACCACCACCTCTACCAGTACCAACACCAACACCATCATCATCACCACCACCACCTACGCCACCACCACCACCACCACCACCACCTACGCCACCATCATCATCACCACCACCACCACCACCACCACCAACTACGCCACCATCATCACCACCACCACCACCACCACCATCATCATCATCATCATCATCATCATCAACACCACGACCATCATCACCACCACCACCACCTCGACCACCACCACCACCATCATCATCAACAACAACAACAACGCCACCAGCATCACATACAGCAGCACCACCTCCATCATCATCATTACCACCACCACCACCACCACCACCACCACCACCACCTGCAGGAGCCCACCACCACCTCCACCTGCAGGAGCCCACCACAACCACCACCACCACCTGCAGGAGCCCACCACCACCACCACCTGCACCATCATCATCACCACCACCACCACCTGCAGGAGCCCACCACCACCACCACCACCTCCACCATCATCATCAACACACCACCACCCCCTGCGAGCCCCACCACCACCGACCATTACCCATCATCATCACCACCACCACCAACCTGCAGGTACCCCCACCACCACCACCTCCACCATCATCATCACCACCACCACCACCTGCAGGAGCCCACCACCACCACCACCACCACCACCATCATCATCCCACCACCACCACCTCCACCATCATCATCACCACCACCACCACCTGCAGGAGCCACCACCACCACCACCACCTCCACCATCATCATCACCACCACCGGCCCAGACTCCCTCATCAATCACCAACCACACACCACCTTCCAGACACCACCACACCACCTCCCACCATCACATCACCATCCACCACCACCTGCAGGATCCCACACCACCACCACGCACCACCTCCCCTCCATCATCACCACCACCACCACCTCAGTGCCCACCGACCACCACCACCATCCACCATCATTCATCTCACCCACCACTCACCACCTGCAGAGCCCCCACGCACCACACACCACCCCCACCTCCACCATCCATCATCACCACACCCCACCGTGCATTGCCCACCACCACCAACACCACCTCCACCATCATCATCACCCACACCACTGCAGAGCCCACCACCACCACCACACCAACACCCACCTGCAGGAGGCCCACCACCAACCACACCACCATCCACCATCATCAACTCACCACCACCACCACCCAGGAGCCCACCACCACACCACACACCACCACCTGCAGAGCCCACCACCAACCACCTTCAGGATCCCACCACCACCACTCAGGAGCCACCACGCACCACCACCACCGTCCACCACCATCACTCCCCACCACCACGCACCACCACTTCATTATCCCACACCACCACCACCACCGTCCACCATCATCATCACCACCACCCACCACACTGCAGGAGCCCACCACCACCACCACCACCACCACCTGCAGGAGCCCACCACCACCACCACCACCACCACCACCACCACCTGCAGGAGCCCACCACCAACACCTCCACCATCACCATCACCAACACCAACACCCGCAGGAGCCCGCATGCCGCATCAATGCAGCCACCGCAGTTGCTTGCCTTGTGGGCCATGAGGAGAACAATCCAAAACTGCAGCTAGATGAGAAGTTGGTGATGGAGCTGTTGGAGGTGTTGGATGCCTCATGTCAGGTGCGTTGCCGGATACTAATAATGAAAATGCTTGGTGGGGCGTGGTGTTAAGGGAACCCGTCGTACGCGGGTAGGGAGCGGTCTTCTACCTCAACTGGGCAAGCTACCATCGCGGTTGACAACGACCTGCAACGCCAAGAGCGACCGAAGGGGCAATCGAACCCCCGACTCCTCATCCTCAAAGTGATTTGGTCAACTGGGCCCTGAACAGGTTGCCCAATACTACTTAAATATGTTAAAATCAGTTTCTTTAAAACTACGTATTTTTAAAATCAAATTTAAAATAATATGTTTAGAAAATTTTATATTATTAGAAGGAATTTATTGTGCATTAGATAACGGAACTGTCGGGTGTGTTGGATGCCTTGTGTTGGGTACGTTGCTTGATACTTCTTTTATCCACATTATAATTCAACACATTTTTTGTATTAATTCGTTTTTTATGAAATTATTATAAATTAATTAATTATGTTGGAATTTTAAATAACACACAACACACAAGCACAACACAGCCCTCACATCAACATGAACAACACAGCACACACACACCGCATGCACAGCACAGCACACACACACCACACGCACAACACAGCACACACACAACACACACACAACACAACACACACAGGGGACCATCTATCACGGTGTCTTCTGGACTGTCTGGAAGCTTTGCCAGGGACTCGCCTCCCTCACAGTAAATGACAAGAACAAGGAACTGCTGGCCTCACAAGGGGGGGTGGACCTTCTGTACAATGTTCTGAACGGTGTGCATCATGAGAATGAGAAAGCTCAGCGCTATGCAGTGTCGGCTTTGTGGAACCTGGCCTTCAATGAGGGAGCTAGGTGTGTTCCAAAGGGGGCAGGCGGGGGTTGGAGGAGGGGGAGGGGGGGGGGGGGGGGGGGGGGGGGGTGATAGTGTTAGTGGGTCTGTGCAGTTTCAAGTGTGTGTGGAGGGGCAGGGGGGTGTGTGTGAGGGGGAAGGGGCATAGGCAGTCGCGGTGTGCATGGGAGGGGAGAGAGCGAGGGGGTGGGGGAAGGGGTGGGGTCTAAGATAGCGGCAATATGTGGGTTGGGAGTTGCATTGTATGGTGTTTGTGGAGGGGGTGGGGGTGGGGTGCAGTCCAGGTGTGCATGGGAAAGGAGGGGGGGGGGGGGGGGCTGAGACAGTGGCTAATTGTGGGTTGCATTGTATGGTGTGTGTGGGGGGGGTAAGGCTGGGGGACAGCAGTACTAATGAGTGGCCATCATTCATTACTGGACTGTCTACCCCTTTCCCATCCCAAAAGAGAATCATTGTAGACACCTCAGGCCTGGTAGGTGAGGCTTGACTGTCTCCCCTGTCTCTTTTCAATGCCACATCCCCCACTCCCTACCCATCCACCAGCCCCACATCCCACACCCGACCCACCCCCACATCCCGCACCTCACCCCCACATCCCACCCCCACCCCATACACCCCCCCACACACCCCACACACGCACACCCCACACCCACACCTAACACCCCACCCACCCACCCACCCCACAGGAGCATCATTGTTGAGACCCCAGGCCTGGTAGATAAGATCCGGCATATCTTGTCTGAGACCGAGTGCAGCAGGACCAAGGAGGTGGCCAAGGGAGCATTGTGGACTCTAGGTGCGCAGGCAGTACAACGCTTCCCATCTTGCTTGCCATCTTGATTGATTGATTGATTGATTGATGGGTTTAGATATAGGTGGTTAATTTTATAGGTAGTTCATGTGATAGGTGGACTCTAGGTGCACAGGCAGTACAAGGCTTCCCATCTTGCTTGCTTGCTTGTTTGCTGGGTTTAGATTATTCTCTCTGATTTAGAGCATTCACAGGCTTGCTTGCTATGTTAAGAGTAGAGGTGGTTTAGGTGGTATAAGGTTAGGTGGGTAGGAGGTGTAGTGGGGGTTGGTTTGGGATGGATTTGGGGAGGTGAAGGTGTATGAGAGGCTGGGAGTGTGGCACATCTTGTCTGAGACTGAGTACAGCAACATGTAGCCAAGGGAGCATTGTGGACTCTAGGTGAGCAGGCCCATCTTGATTGCTGGCTGGCTGGCTGGCTGGTTCTATATTATAGGTGGTTAATGTGGTAGGTGCGCTGGCAGTACAAGGTTTCCTAGCTTGCTTCCTTGCTTGCTTGCTTGCTTGCTTGCTTGCTTGCTTGCTTAGGATGGTTGGGAGCGGGCATGTCTTGGGTCTATGGCCTGTCTACGCCAAAAATGTAATGTTCTCCCCATGCAGGCCTTGAGCAGGGCATGAAGAGCTTGCCTGACTACACCGACCATTCCAAAGCACATGTACACCAACATCACCACATATCTAGGTCATCTATGGCCTGTATATGACCTGTCTAAGCCTGTATATTGCCTGCCTAGGTCTGTCTATGGCCTATATATGGCCTGCCTAGGCTTGTCTTGGGTCCTCTATGGGCTGCCGATGGCGATAATGTTATGTAATGTAAAATAATGTAACGTAATGTAATGTAATATAATGTAATGTTCTCCCCATGCAGGCCTTGAGCAGGACGTGAAGAGCTTGCATGACAATACTGGCCGAGGTGCTTTGGCAGTGGCGCAAGAGAAGAAGGTTGGACACATCATGCTCTCGTAAGTCGGCTTTGCTTTCTTTGTATTTTGGGCTACATGCAGCAGCTTCTAGGCTGCTCCATCAAAAGTCAGCTTTATCTGGTCTCTTGGGCTACATGCAGCAGCTTCTAGGCTGCTCCATCACAAGTCAGCTTTATCTGGTCTCTTGGGCTACATGCAGCAGCTTCTAGGCAGCTCCATCATAAGCCAGCTTTTTCTTGTCTCTTGGGCTACATGCACCAGCTTCTAGGCAGCTCCCCGAGCCAACCATTGGGCCAAACACCAGGACATTATCAGGGAGAACAAAAGAAAATTAGTATGAGCTGCCACATGACGTGAGATTGAAGGAACCCTCCCATTTGCATGTACCATACATACTTGAGAATGGCCACTGTGTTGGGGTTATTTGGTTTCGCAGACCGCAGCTGCACCTGAGCTTGGAATACCGCGTGACAGCACAAGGGGTTTATAATCATGGCACGCCTATATAACCCTCAGTCATAGCTTGGCTCTTGTTCAGCCACATTTGTTTTTTTGACTGGATGCTGCAGCTTCTAGGCAGTAGAAAATAAACAGTGGCTGAATGAGCTCACGTACTCCCATCAAGGAGTAGGGAATGGCAATATGATATCATATGGTATCATGTCATCATTTGATATCATATGCTGCTGGCAGTCTGACTAGGCTAAATGTACCATTTATTTACAATATGATATGACGCAATTTGTATGATTGCATTTGATTGCATACTCACCTTTGGTCAACATCATATGATATGCCAGTCCCTACCAAAGAGCCTAGAAACCCACCCACAAACCCACCCGCGAGCTCGCGCACAAACCCATCCTCGAGCTCACCCAAATGACCCGAAATAACACAAACTGTGTTCAACCCTGGCAGGTACGAGTGGGGTGCACAAGAGAGTGTAATGGTTATCAAGGAAGAGCTAGAAAGAGCTGGCTACGAGACATGGATGGATATCGACAAAATGTCAGGTGAGGCATATTGGCAAAATGTCAGGTGGACATGGTCCCGAACCCCCTCACCCACCCACACCCACATACCCACACCCACCCTCACATACCTATACCCACCCACACATATACACACACCACTACCACCACCACCACCCTCACTAAGACCGGAAGAACATCACATCAGAACACACACGCATACAACCATCCCACTATCATCACCACCCGCCCAGTGACCCTCGTTTTCTGTGCTGCAGTCTGACCATAACCAGCTTCCCGCAAGTTGACGGATGCAAATTTAGTCAAAATTAGCAACCACACCGTCATACACACTCAAACCCAGAAAACAAACAACGTCATACCAATCGCAAAACACAAATAGTAGGGGGCCCTGCCGGGTCCCCTGGTGGTCGGCCCTGTGGGTGGGGTACACGATGGCTTCTGGGGTTGTAGTTCAGTTGTCTAAAATTGTTACATTTCTGGTTGTATTTTGAAAAATGTGACAAAGTTGTCCACGTGGGTATGCCAAGTTGAAACGACGTGCAGCGAGATACATTTGCTAATTGCAATAGCCAACAACTTGATTCCCACAATCCGGTCCCCACAAAGCCAGTCCCCAGTGAATCAGAAACCTGTACCCTAAACCCCTAAACCCTAAACCTGAGGAGATCTGATTCACTGGGGACTGGATTTGTGGGGACTAACTCCCCCCCTCCAGATTTGGAGGGTAGTCTTTTTAACCGGCAAATTTGACCGGGTTTTTTAACCAAATGTGAAGATGTGACCATTTGAAGCAGCACGATTTCGCGAAAGTATGGCATAGGTCTGTCCCCCCCAGGAGGGCTGACCAACTACCACTGCAACCGTCTACCCATGAAATTCCTTTTTGGCCCATCCACCTCGAGCATCAGCTCAACATGCCATCCAACCCCACACCACCCACCCACCCCCACTCCCCAAGGTTCCACACTAATGGCAATGGCAGAGGCAGTGGAGGACTCAGCTGTGGTGTTGATATGTGTTATACCGTTGTACCACATAACGCACAGCACACAACACACAACACACAACACAACACCACACCCACCACACCACACCCACCACACCACACCCACCCACCCACCCACCCACGCTTCCCTAGGTTCCACACTTGAGGCAATGGCAGAGGCAGTGGAGGACTCAGCCGTGGTGTTGATATGTGTAAGCAAGAAGTATAAGATGAGCCAGGCTTGCCGCACGGAGGCTGAGTATGCTTTTCAGACTAGGAAGAAGATTGTGCCCATTATAATGGAAAAGGATTACCGACCCACTGGATGGTTGGGCGCTATTATGGGTACCAGGTAAGGCCTTGTCTTCTGGTTTCTACCTTCAAAAAAAAAAAAAAAAATGTCTTTCGGTTTCCATGAGATATCTCCTTAATAAATAAAAGACATTTATATTATTCATAAGGAGTCACCTGTAGTGATAAGTAGGGACTGCCATATCATTTGATGTTGAGCAAAGGCGGGAACGATATCACACTGTAATGTAATGTAATACGATATTAGAAGATTGTACCCATATTTATGGACAAGGACTACCAACCTAGTGAATGGCTGGGCGCTTTCATGGGTTCCAGGTAAGGCCTAATAAGTTGGGACTGGCATGTCATATGATGTTGACCAAAGGCGAGAATGATATCACACAAATTGCATCATGTGATAGTGCATATAAATGGTAGCTAAAGCCTAGTCAGACTGCTGGCATCATATGATATCTTAGGATGACATGATATCAGCCAATATCATATTGCTGCTCCCTATTTATAAGGCAAGCACAAATGTGGACACAAACTCAAGCACAAATAGAACAACACATGCACGCACTCAATAGCAAGCACAACCACAGACACAAACTCAGGCGCTAACACAACAACACATGCACACGCTCAATAGCAGGCTTCAACGCAAATACACACTCAGGCGCTAACACAATAACACATGCACACGCTCAATAGCAGGCTTCAACGCAAAGACACACTCAGGCGCTAACACAACAACACATGCACACGCTCAATAGCAGGCTTCAACGCAAAGACACACTCAGGCGCTAACACAACAACACATGCACACCCTCAATAATAAGCACAAATGCAAACTCAAACTCAGGCACAAACTCAGGCACAAACAGAACAACACATGCACACACTCAATAACAAGCACAAATGCAAACACAAACATGAACACACAATCAGGCACAAACAGAACAACACATGCACACACTCGATAGCAAGCACAACCACAAACTCAAACTCAGGCACAAACAGAACAACACACGCACACTACGTTTACGGATTTCAGAGCCTGGGCTTGAACATTGTGCATCAGGGAACTTCCAAGCGCACGCTTTTACGCGCTGGCGCGCTGCCTTTTTGAGCCCCGTTTCGCGCAGTTTTTTGCAACCCCCTGTGGGCGCAGCAAGCATTTTTTGCGCTTTTTGCACTACAAAGCGCAGTTTTTAATTTTTCAAGAGCGCTAAAGCGCTGGCCAATTTGGTCAATGGAAGTACCCTGTCGTGCATGCCCGTGGTATGAAATATTTCTCCCTGAATAATGCCATCATTTTACAATCAGCCAAGGACCGCTAACTGGTCATCACTTTGACCACCCACACAACCCATCCCATGCACCCAATCTCCACTGACATCCCCCCTGGTATGAAATATTTCTGCTTGACCGGACGTCTTGGGTTTAGGGTTAGGGCTTAAATTATGCATCAAACAGCCTGTTGTTAAATTTTTTGGCTCATTCTCTCTGCAGGCTGTACTTTGACATGTCTACTTACGACGCTATCCCAAGCAAGGCGCCCCACTTGTTTAGAGAGCTTGGAAACTATGGCAGGTGAGTGTAGTAAAGTTCAAACAATTGTTTTGTTCCAGTTAACTGGTTTGAGTATCTAAGATCCCACACCTAAACAAAAAAAGTAATGATAACGCCTGGTAGGGCATGGTATTAAGGTATCCCCATCTTACGGCAGCCGGGAACAAGCTGCAACTTGACCTGGACAAAGCTACCATGGCGGTTGACAGCGACCACGAACAGTAAAGCACACCTGTAGGGATTCGAACCCCGCACCTTGTTTTAACGCGCTCTACCATTGAGCCATTCGTCTGAATGGGATAAGTGTATTAAATGAACACTACAAGAACCAGACGTCAGCCTGCCTTACACCATATTTTCCACCCAAACAGCATTAGTTACAGTGTGTGTGTGTGGAGTCAGGGCCCTCACCAGGCCCTCCTAGAAGTGCCCCTATCTTAACCACCCTGGGTTTAAGGGGGGGTGGAACATCTAAACCTGTTTCTGGGGTTCTTTTTTAAAATCTGAAGGGCTCTACCCTAATATGTACACTCTCTCCAACCTGTTTATTAATCTTATTAGAGGAATGGGGGGGTGGGGGGGTGGGGGTGGGGAGTCAACTAATACTACAAGAACCAGACTTCAGCCTGCCTTACATCATATTTTCCACCCAGACAGTGTTAGTTACAGTGTGTGTGTGTGAAGGGAGATGGGGGGGGGGGGAGTAAACAAAAACAACAAGAATCAGACTTAAACCAGCCTTACGTCATGTTTTCCACCCAGGCGGTATAAGTTGCAGTGTGTGAGGGAGGGGTGGGGTGGGGGGTAAACTAAGACCACACGTATCAGACTTCAATCTGCCTTACGTCATGTTTTCCACCCAGACGGTATAAGTTGCAGTGTGTGAGGGAGGGGTGGGGTGGGGGGTAAACTAAGACTACACGTATCAGACTTCAATCTGCCTTAGGTCATGTTTTCCACCCAGACGGTATAAGTTGCAGTGTGTGAGGGAGGGGGGGGGGGGGGGGGGTAAAACTAAGACTACACGTATCAGACTTCAATCTGCCTTACGTCATGTTTTCCACCCAGACGGTATAAAGTTGCAGTGTGTGAGGGAGGGGTGGGGTGGGGTGGGGGGTAACACTAAGCCTACACGTATCAGACTCAATCCTGCCTTACGTCATGTTTCCACCCAGACGGTATAAGTTGCAGTGTGTGTGTGAGGGAGGGAGGGGTGGGGTGGGGGGGGGGGGTTAACTAAGACTACACGTATCAGACTTCAATCTGCCTTACGTCATGTTTTCCACCCAGACGGTATAAGTTGCAGTGTGTGTGAGGGAGGGAGGGGTGTGGGGGGGGGGTAAACTAATACAACACGTATCAGACTTCAATCTGCCTTACGTCATGTTTCCCGCCCAGACGGTATAAGTTGCAGTGTGTGTCTGAGGGAGGGAGGGGTGGGTGGGTGAGGGTGGGAGGGGGGTGGGGGGGGTAAACTAATACTACACGTATCAGACTTCAATCTGCCTTACGTCATGTTTCCCGCCCAGATGGTATAAGTTGCAGTGTGAGTGTGAGGGAGGGGTGTGTGTGGGTGTGTGTGTGTGTGGGGGGGGGGGGGGGGGGGGGGGGGGGGGGGTAAACTAATACTACACGTATCAGACTTCAATCTGCCTTACGTCATGTTTTCTGCCCAGACGGTATTTGTTACAGTAGTTTTTGCCATTGGGACCATTTGTTTATTTCTGTATTAGTGCATGCCATCCTTGCACAGGGTCTCATGTGCTCATGTGCCCCATGTATCGCACTTGTACGCCATTAATCCATGAGCACAAATAAGCAACAAATTGCTACCTTGCACAGCATCTCATGTGTTCATGTGCCCCATGCATCCTACTTACGCGCCATTAAACAATGAGCACAAATAAGCAACAAAGTGCTACCTTGCACAGCATCTCATGTGTTCATGTGCCCCATGCATCCTACTTGTACGCCATCAATCCATGAGCACAAATAAGCAACAAATCAATAACTTGCACAGTATCTAATGTGCCCCATGTATCCTACTTTTGGCCTGGCTTTGCCCAATCTATAGGCTTTTACTCCGATGATGAGGCTGCAAGCTGCACCTCATCCATCAACCCATCAGAATTGATCATATCAAACAAAATTACCAACTTGCATCACATGAACTCATTTGTCCCATGTGCCCTACTTAGACCTGGCTTTGCCCAATCTCAAGCCTTTTACTCCGATGATGAGGCTGCGAGCTGCACCTACCTCATCCACCTACTTGCTAGGGATTTTTATTTCCGCTAGTTTTGACCCCGTTTTAGCAAAATTATCGCTACATAAAAGTAAAAACAAATAGTTTTTTTGTTTGCCCTCAATGGCCCTGATGAGCTATAAAAAGATACAGAAAGCACTAAAATGCTGTCCCTGGAGGAGGCCTAAAACCATAAAGCAAGAAGAAACCCACTTTCATGTTTGAAAAAAAACATCACTGCAACTTGCATCACAAGTGATCATTTTTTAACATATCAACGTAGTTTTCTCAGTATCTCGTATACTCATGTGCCCCATGTATCCTGCGCAGGCCTGGCTTCGCCCAATCTAGAGAAATTGCCATTATCTCCATTAAGGAAGATGACAGCTATGCTTCACCAGAGCAATTGACCCTAGCAGCTCCCCTTGATCCTCGCCTAGATGGCTGGACCTTTGAAGAGGTACGAGCATGAGTGATTGTTCATGATCCAGAGTTCAATTGACTTGTGTTGTAGCGGAACCAAGTTTCTATTTTGATGGCATCTATGCTTGACCAGAGCAACTGTCCCTAGCCGCCCCCCTTGATCCTTTCCTAGATGGCTGGACCTTTGAAGAGGTACGAGCACGAGTGATTGTTCATGATCCAGAGTCCTAGAGATGTTGACTTGTGTTGTAGCGACAAGTTCGATGCAGCGGCGCCTGCGACGCTAAAAAATGGCGGAGAGTGATCGCGAGGGAGCGACAGGTGGCAACGGAAGCGAGTTAGTTATGAGGCCGTTGGCTGACGTGTCGGGCTTCATCGCGGTCAGACGGATGGATGGATGGATGGTCGGATGGACAAATGGGTAACACTGGGGGCTCCCGCTTCCCAGAATTGGGGGCTCCGCCAAAAAAACAGTTTCTATGTTGGAAGACAGCTATGCTTGATCACAGCCACTGTCCCTAGCAGCTCCCCTTGATCCTCGCCTAGGTGGCTGGACCTTTGAAGAGGTACGAGCATGAGTGATTGTTCATGATCCAGAGTTCAATTGACTTTTGTTGTAGCAGAACCCAGTTTCTATGTTAAAAGACAGCTATGCTTCACCAGAGCCACTGTCCCTAGCAGCTTCCCTTCATACATGCCTAGATGACAGGACCTTTGAAGAGGTACGAGCATGAGTGATTGTTCATGATCCAGAGTTCAATTGACTTTTGTTGTAGCAGAACCCAGTTTCTATGCTAGACGACATCTATGCTTCACCAGAGCATCTGTCCCTAACCGCCCTCCTTGATCCTCGCCTAGGTGGCTGGATCTTTGAAGAGGTACGAGCATGAGTGATTGTTCATGATCCAGAGTTCTAGAGATATTGACTTGTGTTGTAGTGAAACCAGTTTCTATGTTGGAAGACAGCTATGCTCCACCAGAGCAATTGACCCTAGCAGCTCCCCTTGATCCTTGCCTAGATGGCTGGACCTTTGAAGAGCTACAAGCACGAGTGATTGTTCATGATCCAGAGTTCAATTGACTTTTGTTGTAGCAGAACCCAGTTTCTATGTTAGACAACAGCTATGCTTCACCAGAGCAACTGTCCCTAACCGCCCTCCTTGATCCTCGCCTAGGTGGCTGGACCTTTGAAGAGGTACGAGCATGAGTGATTGTTCATGATCCAGAGTTCAATTGACTTGTGTTGTAGCGGAACCAAGTTTCTATTTTGATGGCATCTATGCTTGACCAGAGCAACTGTCCCTAGCCGCCCCCCTTGATCCTTTCCTAGATGGCTGGACCTTGAAGAGGTACGAGCACGAGTGATTGTTCATGATCCAGAGTTCTAGAGATGTTGACTTGTGTTGTAGCGACAAGTTCGATGCAGCGGCGCCTGCGACGCTAAAAAATGGCGGAGAGTGATCGCGAGGGAGCGACAGGTGGCAACGGAAGCGAGTTAGTTATGAGGCCGTTGGCTGACGTGTCGGGCTTCATCGCGGTCAGACGGATGGATGGATGGATGGTCGGATGGACAAATGGGTAACACTGGGGGCTCCCGCTTCCCAGAATTGGGGGCTTCCGCAAAAAACAGTTTCTATGTTGGAAGACAGCTATGCTTGATCACAGCCACTGTCCCTAGCAGCTCCCCTTGATCCTCGCCTAGGTGGCTGGACCTTTGAAGAGGTACGAGCATGAGTGATTGTTCATGATCCAGAGTTCAATTGACTTTTGTTGTAGCAGAACCCAGTTTCTATGTTAAAAGACAGCTATGCTTCACCAGAGCCACTGTCCCTAGCAGCTTCCCTTCATACATGCCTAGATGACAGGACCTTTGAAGAGGTACGAGCATGAGTGATTGTTCATGATCCAGAGTTCAATTGACTTTTGTTGTAGCAGAACCCAGTTTCTATGCTAGACGACATCTATGCTTCACCAGAGCATCTGTCCCTAACCGCCCTCCTTGATCCTCGCCTAGGTGGCTGGACCTTTGAAGAGGTACGAGCATGAGTGATTGTTCATGATCCAGAGTTCTAGAGAGATTGACTTGTGTTGTAGTGAAAACCAGTTTCTATGTTGGAAGACAGCTATGCTCCACCAGAGCAATTGACCCTAGCAGCTCCCCTTGATCCTTGCCTAGATGGCTGGACCTTTGAAGAGGTACAAGCACGAGTGATTGTTCATGATCCAGAGTTCAATTGACTTTTGTTGTAGCAGAACCCAGTTTCTATGTTAGACAACAGCTATGCTTCACCAGAGCAACTGTCCCTAACAGCCCTCCTTGATCCTCGCCTAGGTGGCTGGACCTTTGAAGAGGTACGAGCATGAGTGATTGTTCATGATCCAGAGTTCAATTGACTTGTGTTGTAGCGGAACCAAGTTTCTATTTTGATGGCATCTATGCTTGACCAGAGCAACTGTCCCTAGCCGCCCCCCTTGATCCTTTCCTAGATGGCTGGACCTTTGAAGAGGTACGAGCACGAGTGATTGTTCATGATCCAGAGTTCTAGAGATGTTGACTTGTGTTGTAGCGACAAGTTCGATGCAGCGGCGCCTGCGACGCTAAAAAATGGCGGAGAGTGATCGCGAGGGAGCGACAGGTGGCAACGGAAGCGAGTTAGTTATGAGGCCGTTGGCTGACGTGTCGGGCTTCATCGCGGTCAGACGGATGGATGGATGGATGGTCGGATGGACAAATGGGTAACACTGGGGGCTCCCGCTTCCCAGAATTGGGGGCTCCTGCCAAAAAACAGTTTCTATGTTGGAAGACAGCTATGCTTGATCACAGCCACTGTCCCTAGCAGCTCCCCTTGATCCTCGCCTAGGTGGCTGGACCTTTGAAGAGGTACGAGCATGAGTGATTGTTCATGATCCAGAGTTCAATTGACTTTGTTGTAGCAGAACCCAGTTTCTATGTTAAAAGACAGCTATGCTTCACCAGAGCCACTGTCCCTAGCAGCTTCCCTTCATACATGCCTAGATGACAGGACCTTTGAAGAGGTACGAGCATGAGTGATTGTTCATGATCCAGAGTTCAATTGACTTTTGTTGTAGCAGAACCCAGTTTCTATGCTAGACGACATCTATGCTTCACCAGAGCATCTGTCCCTAACCGCCCTCCTTGATCCTCGCCTAGGTGGCTGGACCTTTGAAGAGGTACGAGCATGAGTGATTGTTCATGATCCAGAGTTCTAGAGAGATTGACTTGTGTTGTAGTGAAAACCAGTTTCTATGTTGGAAGACAGCTATGCTCCACCAGAGCAATTGACCCTAGCAGCTCCCCTTGATCCTTGCCTAGATGGCTGGACCTTTGAAGAGGTACAAGCACGAGTGATTGTTCATGATCCAGAGTTCAATTGACTTTTGTTGTAGCAGAACCCAGTTTCTATGTTAGACAACAGCTATGCTTCACCAGAGCAACTGTCCCTAACAGCCCTCCTTGATCCTCGCCTAGGTGGCTGGACCTTTGAAGAGGTACGAGCATGAGTGATTGTTCATGATCCAGAGTTCAATTGACTTGTGTTGTAGCGGAACCAAGTTTCTATTTTGATGGCATCTATGCTTGACCAGAGCAACTGTCCCTAGCCGCCCCCCTTGATCCTTTCCTAGATGGCTGGACCTTTGAAGAGGTACGAGCACGAGTGATTGTTCATGATCCAGAGTTCTAGAGATGTTGACTTGTGTTGTAGCGACAAGTTCGATGCAGCGGCGCCTGCGACGCTAAAAAATGGCGGAGAGTGATCGCGAGGGAGCGACAGGTGGCAACGGAAGCGAGTTAGTTATGAGGCCGTTGGCTGACGTGTCGGGCTTCATCGCGGTCAGACGGATGGATGGATGGATGGTCGGATGGACAAATGGGTAACACTGGGGGCTCCCGCTTCCCAGAATTGGGGGCTCCGCCAAAAAACAGTTTCTATGTTGGAAGACAGCTATGCTTGATCACAGCCACTGTCCCTAGCAGCTCCCCTTGATCCTCGCCTAGGTGGCTGGACCTTTGAAGAGGTACGAGCATGAGTGATTGTTCATGATCCAGAGTTCAATTGACTTTTGTTGTAGCAGAACCCAGTTTCTATGTTAAAAGACAGCTATGCTTCACCAGAGCCACTGTCCCTAGCAGCTTCCCTTCATACATGCCTAGATGACAGGACCTTTGAAGAGGTACGAGCATGAGTGATTGTTCATGATCCAGAGTTCAATTGACTTTTGTTGTAGCAGAACCCAGTTTCTATGCTAGACGACATCTATGCTTCACCAGAGCATCTGTCCCTAACCGCCCTCCTTGATCCTCGCCTAGGTGGCTGGACCTTTGAAGAGGTACGAGCATGAGTGATTGTTCATGATCCAGAGTTCTAGAGATATTGACTTGTGTTGTAGTGAAAACCAGTTTCTATGTTGGAAGACAGCTATGCTCCACCAGAGCAATTGACCCTAGCAGCTCCCCTTGATCCTTGCCTAGATGGCTGGACCTTTGAAGAGGTACAAGCACGAGTGATTGTTCATGATCCAGAGTTCAATTGACTTTTGTTGTAGCAGAACCCAGTTTTCTATGTTAGACAACAGCTATGCTTCACCAGAGCAACTGTCCCTAACCGCCCTCCTTGATCCTCGCCTAGGTGGCTGGACCTTTGAAGAGGTACGAGCATGAGTGATTGTTCATGATCCAGAGTTCAATTGACTTGTGTTGTAGCGGAACCAAGTTTCTATTTTGATGGCATCTATGCTTGACCAGAGCAACTGTCCCTAGCCGCCCCCCTTGATCCTTTCCTAGATGGCTGGACCTTTGAAGAGGTACGAGCACGAGTGATTGTTCATGATCCAGAGTTCTAGAGATGTTGACTTGTGTTGTAGCGACAAGTTCGATGCAGCGGCGCCTGCGACGCTAAAAAATGGCGGAGAGTGATCGCGAGGGAGCGACAGGTGGCAACGGAAGCGAGTTAGTTATGAGGCCGTTGGCTGACGTGTCGGGCTTCATCGCGGTCAGACGGATGGATGGATGGATGGTCGGATGGACAAATGGGTAACACTGGGGGCTCCCGCTTCCCAGAATTGGGGGCTTTGCTAAAAAACAGTTTCTATGTTGGAAGACAGCTATGCTTGATCACAGCCACTGTCCCTAGCAGCTCCCCTTGATCCTCGCCTAGGTGGCTGGACCTTTGAAGAGGTACGAGCATGAGTGATTGTTCATGATCCAGAGTTCAATTGACTTTTGTTGTAGCAGAACCCAGTTTCTATGTTAAAAGACAGCTATGCTTCACCAGAGCCACTGTCCCTAGCAGCTTCCCTTCATACATGCCTAGATGACAGGACCTTTGAAGAGGTACGAGCATGAGTGATTGTTCATGATCCAGAGTTCAATTGACTTTTGTTGTAGCAGAACCCAGTTTCTATGCTAGACGACATCTATGCTTCACCAGAGCATCTGTCCCTAACCGCCCTCCTTGATCCTCGCCTAGGTGGCTGGACCTTTGAAGAGGTACGAGCATGAGTGATTGTTCATGATCCAGAGTTCTAGAGATATTGACTTGTGTTGTAGTGAAAACCAGTTTCTATGTTGGAAGACAGCTATGCTCCACCAGAGCAATTGACCCTAGCAGCTCCCCTTGATCCTTGCCTAGATGGCTGGACCTTTGAAGAGGTACAAGCACGAGTGATTGTTCATGATCCAGAGTTCAATTGACTTTTGTTGTAGCAGAACCCAGTTTCTATGTTAGACAACAGCTATGCTTCACCAGAGCAACTGTCCCTAACCGCCCTCCTTGATCCTCGCCTAGGTGGCTGGACCTTTGAAGAGGTACGAGCATGAGTGATTGTTCATGATCCAGAGTTCAATTGACTTGTGTTGTAGCGGAACCAAGTTTCTATTTTGATGGCATCTATGCTTGACCAGAGCAACTGTCCCTAGCCGCCCCCCTTGATCCTTTCCTAGATGGCTGGACCTTTGAAGAGGTACGAGCACGAGTGATTGTTCATGATCCAGAGTTCTAGAGATGTTGACTTGTGTTGTAGCGACAAGTTCGATGCAGCGGCGCCTGCGACGCTAAAAAATGGCGGAGAGTGATCGCGAGGGAGCGACAGGTGGCAACGGAAGCGAGTTAGTTATGAGGCCGTTGGCTGACGTGTCGGGCTTCATCGCGGTCAGACGGATGGATGGATGGATGGTCGGATGGACAAATGGGTAACACTGGGGGCTCCCGCTTCCCAGAATTGGGGGCTCCGCCAAAAAACAGTTTCTATGTTGGAAGACAGCTATGCTTGATCACAGCCACTGTCCCTAGCAGCTCCCCTTGATCCTCGCCTAGGTGGCTGGACCTTTGAAGAGGTACGAGCATGAGTGATTGTTCATGATCCAGAGTTCAATTGACTTTTGTTGTAGCAGAACCCAGTTTCTATGTTAAAAGACAGCTATGCTTCACCAGAGCCACTGTCCCTAGCAGCTTCCCTTCATACATGCCTAGATGACAGGACCTTTGAAGAGGTACGAGCATGAGTGATTGTTCATGATCCAGAGTTCAATTGACTTTTGTTGTAGCAGAACCCAGTTTCTATGCTAGACGACATCTATGCTTCACCAGAGCATCTGTCCCTAACCGCCCTCCTTGATCCTCGCCTAGGTGGCTGGATCTTTGAAGAGGTACGAGCATGAGTGATTGTTCATGATCCAGAGTTCTAGAGAGATTGACTTGTGTTGTAGTGAAAACCAGTTTCTATGTTGGAAGACAGCTATGCTCCACCAGAGCAATTGACCCTAGCAGCTCCCCTTGATCCTTGCCTAGATGGCTGGACCTTTGAAGAGCTACAAGCACGAGTGATTGTTCATGATCCAGAGTTCAATTGACTTTTGTTGTAGCAGAACCCAGTTTCTATGTTAGACAACAGCTATGCTTCACCAGAGCAACTGTCCCTAACCGCCCTCCTTGATCCTCGCCTAGGTGGCTGGACCTTTGAAGAGGTACGAGCATGAGTGATTGTTCATGATCCAGAGTTCAATTGACTTGTGTTGTAGCGGAACCAAGTTTCTATTTTGATGGCATCTATGCTTGACCAGAGCAACTGTCCCTAGCCGCCCCCCTTGATCCTTTCCTAGATGGCTGGACCTTTGAAGAGGTACGAGCACGAGTGATTGTTCATGATCCAGAGTTCTAGAGATGTTGACTTGTGTTGTAGCGACAAGTTCGATGCAGCGGCGCCTGCGACGCTAAAAAATGGCGGAGAGTGATCGCGAGGGAGCGACAGGTGGCAACGGAAGCGAGTTAGTTATGAGGCCGTTGGCTGACGTGTCGGGCTTCATCGCGGTCAGACGGATGGATGGATGGATGGTCGGATGGACAAATGGGTAACACTGGGGGCTCCCGCTTCCCAGAATTGGGGGCTTTGCTAAAAAACAGTTTCTATGTTGGAAGACAGCTATGCTTGATCACAGCCACTGTCCCTAGCAGCTCCCCTTGATCCTCGCCTAGGTGGCTGGACCTTTGAAGAGGTACGAGCATGAGTGATTGTTCATGATCCAGAGTTCAATTGACTTTTGTTGTAGCAGAACCCAGTTTCTATGTTAAAAGACAGCTATGCTTCACCAGAGCCACTGTCCCTAGCAGCTTCCCTTCATACATGCCTAGATGACAGGACCTTTGAAGAGGTACGAGCATGAGTGATTGTTCATGATCCAGAGTTCAATTGACTTTTGTTGTAGCAGAACCCAGTTTCTATGCTAGACGACATCTATGCTTCACCAGAGCATCTGTCCCTAACCGCCCTCCTTGATCCTCGCCTAGGTGGCTGGACCTTTGAAGAGGTACGAGCATGAGTGATTGTTCATGATCCAGAGTTCTAGAGATATTGACTTGTGTTGTAGTGAAAACCAGTTTCTATGTTGGAAGACAGCTATGCTCCACCAGAGCAATTGACCCTAGCAGCTCCCCTTGATCCTTGCCTAGATGGCTGGACCTTTGAAGAGGTACAAGCACGAGTGATTGTTCATGATCCAGAGTTCAATTGACTTTTGTTGTAGCAGAACCCAGTTTCTATGTTAGACAACAGCTATGCTTCACCAGAGCAACTGTCCCTAACCGCCCTCCTTGATCCTCGCCTAGGTGGCTGGACCTTTGAAGAGGTACGAGCATGAGTGATTGTTCATGATCCAGAGTTCAATTGACTTGTGTTGTAGCGGAACCAAGTTTCTATTTTGATGGCATCTATGCTTGACCAGAGCAACTGTCCCTAGCCGCCCCCCTTGATCCTTTCCTAGATGGCTGGACCTTTGAAGAGGTACGAGCACGAGTGATTGTTCATGATCCAGAGTTCTAGAGATGTTGACTTGTGTTGTAGCGACAAGTTCGATGCAGCGGCGCCTGCGACGCTAAAAAATGGCGGAGAGTGATCGCGAGGGAGCGACAGGTGGCAACGGAAGCGAGTTAGTTATGAGGCCGTTGGCTGACGTGTCGGGCTTCATCGCGGTCAGACGGATGGATGGATGGATGGTCGGATGGACAAATGGGTAACACTGGGGGCTCCCGCTTCCCAGAATTGGGGGCTTTGCTAAAAAACAGTTTCTATGTTGGAAGACAGCTATGCTTGATCACAGCCACTGTCCCTAGCAGCTCCCCTTGATCCTCGCCTAGGTGGCTGGACCTTTGAAGAGGTACGAGCATGAGTGATTGTTCATGATCCAGAGTTCAATTGACTTTTGTTGTAGCAGAACCCAGTTTCTATGTTAAAAGACAGCTATGCTTCACCAGAGCCACTGTCCCTAGCAGCTTCCCTTCATACATGCCTAGATGACAGGACCTTTGAAGAGGTACGAGCATGAGTGATTGTTCATGATCCAGAGTTCAATTGACTTTTGTTGTAGCAGAACCCAGTTTCTATGCTAGACGACATCTATGCTTCACCAGAGCATCTGTCCCTAACCGCCCTCCTTGATCCTCGCCTAGGTGGCTGGACCTTTGAAGAGGTACGAGCATGAGTGATTGTTCATGATCCAGAGTTCTAGAGATATTGACTTGTGTTGTAGTGAAAACCAGTTTCTATGTTGGAAGACAGCTATGCTCCACCAGAGCAATTGACCCTAGCAGCTCCCCTTGATCCTTGCCTAGATGGCTGGACCTTTGAAGAGGTACAAGCACGAGTGATTGTTCATGATCCAGAGTTCAATTGACTTTTGTTGTAGCAGAACCCAGTTTCTATGTTAGACAACAGCTATGCTTCACCAGAGCAACTGTCCCTAACCGCCCTCCTTGATCCTCGCCTAGGTGGCTGGACCTTTGAAGAGGTACGAGCATGAGTGATTGTTCATGATCCAGAGTTCAATTGACTTGTGTTGTAGCGGAACCAAGTTTCTATTTTGATGGCATCTATGCTTGACCAGAGCAACTGTCCCTAGCCGCCCCCCTTGATCCTTTCCTAGATGGCTGGACCTTTGAAGAGGTACGAGCACGAGTGATTGTTCATGATCCAGAGTTCTAGAGATGTTGACTTGTGTTGTAGCGACAAGTTCGATGCAGCGGCGCCTGCGACGCTAAAAAATGGCGGAGAGTGATCGCGAGGGAGCGACAGGTGGCAACGGAAGCGA
The DNA here is from genome assembly GCA_013435795.1 of Chlamydomonas sp. ICE-L. Lineage (NCBI taxonomy): Eukaryota > Viridiplantae > Chlorophyta > Chlorophyceae > Chlamydomonadales > Chlamydomonadaceae > Chlamydomonas > Chlamydomonas sp. ICE-L. The sequence continues at coordinate 126,020,845 of JACBWV010000610.1, read as the reverse complement.
GTTAGTTATGAGGCCGTTGGCTGACGTGTCGGGCTTCATCGCGGTCAGACGGATGGATGGATGGATGGTCGGATGGACAAATGGGTAACACTGGGGGCTCCCGCTTCCCAGAATTGGGGGCTTTGCTAAAAAACAGTTTCTATGTTGGAAGACAGCTATGCTTGATCACAGCCACTGTCCCTAGCAGCTCCCCTTGATCCTCGCCTAGGTGGCTGGACCTTTGAAGAGGTACGAGCATGAGTGATTGTTCATGATCCAGAGTTCAATTGACTTTTGTTGTAGCAGAACCCAGTTTCTATGTTAAAAGACAGCTATGCTTCACCAGAGCCACTGTCCCTAGCAGCTTCCCTTCATACATGCCTAGATGACAGGACCTTTGAAGAGGTACGAGCATGAGTGATTGTTCATGATCCAGAGTTCAATTGACTTTTGTTGTAGCAGAACCCAGTTTCTATGCTAGACGACATCTATGCTTCACCAGAGCATCTGTCCCTAACCGCCCTCCTTGATCCTCGCCTAGGTGGCTGGACCTTTGAAGAGGTACGAGCATGAGTGATTGTTCATGATCCAGAGTTCTAGAGATATTGACTTGTGTTGTAGTGAAAACCAGTTTCTATGTTGGAAGACAGCTATGCTCCACCAGAGCAATTGACCCTAGCAGCTCCCCTTGATCCTTGCCTAGATGGCTGGACCTTTGAAGAGGTACAAGCACGAGTGATTGTTCATGATCCAGAGTTCAATTGACTTTTGTTGTAGCAGAACCCAGTTTCTATGTTAGACAACAGCTATGCTTCACCAGAGCAACTGTCCCTAACCGCCCTCCTTGATCCTCGCCTAGGTGGCTGGACCTTTGAAGAGGTACGAGCATGAGTGATTGTTCATGATCCAGAGTTCAATTGACTTGTGTTGTAGCGGAACCAAGTTTCTATTTTGATGGCATCTATGCTTGACCAGAGCAACTGTCCCTAGCCGCCCCCCCTTGATCCTTTCCTAGATGGCTGGACCTTTGAAGAGGTACGAGCACGAGTGATTGTTCATGATCCAGAGTTCTAGAGATGTTGACTTGTGTTGTAGCGACAAGTTCGATGCAGCGGCGCCTGCGACGCTAAAAAATGGCGGAGAGTGATCGCGAGGGAGCGACAGGTGGCAACGGAAGCGAGTTAGTTATGAGGCCGTTGGCTGACGTGTCGGGCTTCATCGCGGTCAGACGGATGGATGGATGGATGGTCGGATGGACAAATGGGTAACACTGGGGGCTCCCGCTTCCCAGAATTGGGGGCTCCGCCAAAAAACAGTTTCTATGTTGGAAGACAGCTATGCTTGATCACAGCCACTGTCCCTAGCAGCTCCCCTTGATCCTCGCCTAGGTGGCTGGACCTTTGAAGAGGTACGAGCATGAGTGATTGTTCATGATCTAGAGTTCAATTGACTTTTGTTGTAGCAGAACCCAGTTTCTATGTTAAAAGACAGCTATGCTTCACCAGAGCCACTGTCCCTAGCAGCTTCCCTTCATACATGCCTAGATGACAGGACCTTTGAAGAGGTACGAGCATGAGTGATTGTTCATGATCCAGAGTTCAATTGACTTTTGTTTGTAGCAGAACCCAGTTTCTATGCTAGACGACATCTATGCTTCACCAGAGCATCTGTCCCTAACCGCCCTCCTTGATCTCGCCTAGGTGGCTGGACCTTTGAAGAGGTACGAGCATGAGTGATTGTTCATGATCCAGAGTTCTAGAGATATTGACTTGTGTTGTAGTGAAAACCAGTTTCTATGTTGGAAGACAGCTATGCTCCACCAGAGCAATTGACCCCTAGCCGCTCCCCTTGATCCTTGCCTAGATGGTCTGGACCTTTGAAGAGCTACAAGCACGAGTGATTGTTCATGATCATGAGTTCAATTGACTTTGTTGTAGCAGAACCCAGTTTCTATGTTAGACAACAGCTATGCTTCACCAGAGCAAACTGTCCCTAACCGCCCTCCTTGATCTCGCCTAGGTGGCTGGACCTTTGAAGAGTACGAGCATGAGTGATTGGTCATGATCCAGAGTTCAATTGGACTTTTGTTGTAGCAGAACCCAGTTTCTATGTAAAAAGAAGCTATGCTCACCAGGCCACTGTCCCTAGCAGCTTCCCTTCATACAGCCTAGATGCAGGACCTTTGAAGAGGTTCGAGCTGAGTGATTGTTCATGATCCCAGAGGTTCAATTGACTTTTTGTTGTAGCAGAACCAAGTTTATATCTAGACGACATTCTATTGCTTCAACAGAGCAATCGTCCCTACTGCCCTCCTTGATCCTCGCCTAGGTGGCTGCGACCATTTGAAGAGGTACGAGATGGAGGATTGTCATGATCCAGAGTTCTAGAGATATGGACTTGTGTTGTAGTGAAAACCAGTTTCTATGTTGGAAGACAGCTATGCTCCACCAGAGCAATTGACCCTAGCAGCTCCCTTGATCCTGCCTCGATGGCGGACCTTTGAAGAGGCAGCACGAGTGATTGTTCATGATCCAGAGTTCAATTGACTTTTGTTGTAGCAGAACCCAGTTTCTATGTTAGACAACAGCTATGCTTCACCAGAGCAACTGTCCCTAACCGCCCTCCTTGATCCTCGCCTAGGTGGCTGGACCTTTGAAGAGGTACGAGCATGAGTGATTGTTCATGATCCAGAGTTCAATTGACTTGTGTTGTAGCGGAACCAAGTTTCTATTTTGATGGCATCTATGCTTGACCAGAGCAACTGTCCCTAGCCGCCCCCCTTGATCCTTTCCTAGATGGCTGGACCTTTGAAGAGGTACGAGCACGAGTGATTGTTCATGATCCAGAGTTCTAGAGATGTTGACTTGTGTTGTAGCGACAAGTTCGATGCAGCGGCGCCTGCGACGCTAAAAAATGGCGGAGAGTGATCGCGAGGGAGCGACAGGTGGCAACGGAAGCGAGTTAGTTATGAGGCCGTTGGCTGACGTGTCGGGCTTCATCGCGGTCAGACGGATGGATGGATGGATGGTCGGATGGACAAATGGGTAACACTGGGGGCTCCCGCTTCCCAGAATTGGGGGCTTTGCTAAAAAAAAGTTTCTATGTTGGAAGACAGCTATGCTTGATCACAGCCACTGTCCCTAGCAGCTCCCCTTGATCCTCGCCTAGGTGGCTGGACCTTTGAAGAGGTACGAGCATGAGTGATTGTTCATGATCCAGAGTTCAATTGACTTTTGTTGTAGCAGAACCCAGTTTCTATGTTAAAAGACAGCTATGCTTCACCAGAGCCACTGTCCCTAGCAGCTTCCCTTCATACATGCCTAGATGACAGGACCTTTGAAGAGGTACGAGCATGAGTGATTGTTCATGATCCAGAGTTCAATTGACTTTTGTTGTAGCAGAACCCAGTTTCTATGCTAGACGACATCTATGCTTCACCAGAGCATCTGTCCCTAACCGCCCTCCTTGATCCTCGCCTAGGTGGCTGGACCTTTGAAGAGGTACGAGCATGAGTGATTGTTCATGATCCAGAGTTCTAGAGATATTGACTTGTGTTGTAGTGAAAACCAGTTTCTATGTTGGAAGACAGCTATGCTCCACCAGAGCAATTGACCCTAGCAGCTCCCCTTGATCCTTGCCTAGATGGCTGGACCTTTGAAGAGCTACAAGCACGAGTGATTGTTCATGATCCAGAGTTCAATTGACTTTTGTTGTAGCAGAACCCAGTTTCTATGTTAGACAACAGCTATGCTTCACCAGAGCAACTGTCCCTAACCGCCCTCCTTGATCCTCGCCTAGGTGGCTGGACCTTTGAAGAGGTACGAGCATGAGTGATTGTTCATGATCCAGAGTTCAATTGACTTGTGTTGTAGCGGAACCAAGTTTCTATTTTGATGGCATCTATGCTTGACCAGAGCAACTGTCCCTAGCCGCCCCCCTTGATCCTTTCCTAGATGGCTGGACCTTTGAAGAGGTACGAGCACGAGTGATTGTTCATGATCCAGAGTTCTAGAGATGTTGACTTGTGTTGTAGCGACAAGTTCGATGGAGCGGCGCCTGCGACGCTAAAAAATGGCGGAGAGTGATCGCGAGGGAGCGACAGGTGGCAACGGAAGCGAGTTAGTTATGAGGCCGTTGGCTGACGTGTCGGGCTTCATCGCGGTCAGACGGATGGATGGATGGATGGTCGGATGGACAAATGGGTAACACTGGGGGCTCCCGCTTCCCAGAATTGGGGGCTCCGCCAAAAAACAGTTTCTATGTTGGAAGACAGCTATGCTTGATCACAGCCACTGTCCCTAGCAGTTCCCCTTGATCCTCGCCTAGGTGGCTGGACCTTTGAAGAGGTACGAGCATGAGTGATTGTTCATGATCCAGAGTTCAATTGACTTTTGTTGTAGCAGAACCCAGTTTCTATGTTAGACAACAGCTATGCTTCACCAGAGCAACTGTCTCTAACCGCCCTCCTTGATCCTCGCCTAGGTGGCTGGACCTTTGAAGAGGTACGAGCATGAGTGATTGTTCATGATCCAGAGTTCAATTGACTTGTGTTGTAGCGGAACCAAGTTTCTATTTTGATGGCATCTATGCTTGACCAGAGCAACTGTCCCTAGCCGCCCCCCTTGATCCTTTCCTAGATGGCTGGACCTTTGAAGAGGTACGAGCACGAGTGATTGTTCATGATCCAGAGTTCTAGAGATGTTGACTTGTGTTGTAGCGACAAGTTCGATGCAGCGGCGCCTGCGACGCTAAAAAATGGCGGAGAGTGATCGCGAGGGAGCGACAGGTGGCAACGGAAGCGAGTTAGTTATGAGGCCGTTGGCTGACGTGTCGGGCTTCATCGCGGTCAGACGGATGGATGGATGGATGGTCGGATGGACAAATGGGTAACACTGGGGGCTCCCGCTTCCCAGAATTGGGGGCTTTGCTAAAAAAAAGTTTCTATGTTGGAAGACAGCTATGCTTGATCACAGCCACTGTCCCTAGCAGCTCCCCTTGATCCTCGCCTAGGTGGCTGGACCTTTGAAGAGGTACGAGCATGAGTGATTGTTCATGATCCAGAGTTCAATTGACTTTTGTTGTAGCAGAACCCAGTTTCTATGTTAAAAGACAGCTATGCTTCACCAGAGCCACTGTCCCTAGCAGCTTCCCTTCATACATGCCTAGATGACAGGACCTTTGAAGAGGTACGAGCATGAGTGATTGTTCATGATCCAGAGTTCAATTGACTTTTGTTGTAGCAGAACCCAGTTTCTATGCTAGACGACATCTATGCTTCACCAGAGCATCTGTCCCTAACCGCCCTCCTTGATCCTCGCCTAGGTGGCTGGACCTTTGAAGAGGTACGAGCATGAGTGATTGTTCATGATCCAGAGTTCTAGAGAGATTGACTTGTGTTGTAGTGAAAACCAGTTTCTATGTTGGAAGACAGCTATGCTCCACCAGAGCAATTGACCCTAGCAGCTCCCCTTGATCCTTGCCTAGATGGCTGGACCTTTGAAGAGGTACAAGCACGAGTGATTGTTCATGATCCAGAGTTCAATTGACTTTTGTTGTAGCAGAACCCAGTTTCTATGTTAGACAACAGCTATGCTTCACCAGAGCAACTGTCCCTAACCGCCCTCCTTGATCCTCGCCTAGGTGGCTGGACCTTTGAAGAGGTACGAGCATGAGTGATTGTTCATGATCCAGAGTTCAATTGACTTGTGTTGTAGCGGAACCAAGTTTATATTTTGACGGCATCTATGCTTGACCAGAGCAACTGTCCCTAGCCGCCCCCCTTGATCCTTTTGCTAGATGGCTGGACCTTTGAAGAGGTACGAGCACGAGTTATTGTTCATGATCCAGAGTTCTAGAGATATTGACTTGTGTTGTAGCGAAAACCAGTTTCTATGTTGGAAGACAGCTATGCTCCACCAGAGTAATTGACCCTAGCAGCTCCTCTTGAGCCTTGCCTATATGGCTGGACCTTTAAACAGGTACAAGCCAGGGTACTTCAAATGGCCAAATTGGCCAGCGCTTTAGCGCACTTGAAACCAAAAAACTGCGCTTTGTAGTGCAAACAGCGCAAAAATTGCTTGCAGCACCCACAAGGGGTTTCAAAAAACTGTGCTTAAAGTGCAGAGGGGGTCAAAAAGTCAGCGCTCAAAAGCGCAAAAGCGCGTGCTTTGAATTACCCTGGTACAAGCATGAGTGATTGTTCATGATCCAGAGTTCAATCGACTTGTGTTGTAGCAGAACCCAGTTTCTATGCTAGACAACAGCTATGCTTCACCAGAGCAACTGTCCCAAACCGCCCTCCTTGATCCTCGCCTAGGTGGCTGGACCTTTGAAGAGGTACGAGCACGAGTGATGGTTCATGATCCAGAGTTCAATTGACTTGTGTTGTAGCAGAACCAAGTTTCTCTGATTAGCCAGATGACAGCTATGCGTCACCAGAGCAACTAACCCTAGCAGCTCCCATTGATCCTCGCCTAGGTGGCTGGACCTTTGAAGAGGTACAAGCATGACAGATTTTTCAATTGACTTTTGTTGTCTGTCTGTCTGTCGGTAAAGCGATTGTTTGGGATTCAGTTTATCAATGCTTTTTCTTTTTAGCCCTTCCTGTCATGGTTGAGCTAGTCCCTGCTATTTGGCCCACCCCTGGACTGAAACATAATCACAGAAATAAAATAAATATAATAAATCCTGGACTGAAACATAATCACAGAAATAAAATAAATACAATAAATCCTGGACTGAAACATAATCACAGAAAATAAAATAAATATAAAAAATCCTGGACTGAAACATAATCACAGAAATACGTTGTTGTAGAGGAACGCTTAACCAATAATAGGAGTGTGCTAACAATCAACAGGTTTTGGTTAAGTTGTGTGAACAATCAACATATTTTGGGCTGTAACATAATTGCATATTTACATTTTTGTACAGGAGAGCAAAACCAATGGGCACATTGAAAAGGTATCTCAGGATGTCAAGATACTGAATCTTATGTACATATACCAGAGATGTAGATTAGTAGCAGGCTGTACTGCTGCATGTGTACTCCTGTACTTATCAGCAGACGTGAATTTGCATATTTATAATGCATGTGTCGTAGTTCATAATGCATTTGTCGAAATTCATAATGCATTTGTCACAATTCATCATGCATTTGTCATAATTCATAATGCACAATGTATTTGCCATAATTCATAATCCATCTGTCATCATTCGTAATCCGTTTTTCATCATTCATAATCCGTCTGCCATCATTCATAATCCATCTGTCATCATTCATAATCCATCTGTCATCATTCATAATCCATCTGTCATCATTCATAATCCATCTGTCATCATTCATAATCCATCTGTCATCATTCATAATCCATCTGTCATCATTCATAATCCATCTGTCATCATTCATAATCCATCTGTCATCATTCATAATCCATCTGTCATCATTCATAATCCATCTGTCATCATTCATAATCCATCTGTCATCATTCATAATCCATCTGTCTGCATGCTACACTGCGCCTTATTCGTGTTGACCATGTACCCCAATGACCTTCTGCACCATCACCTACCACCCATCACCCACTACCCATCACCCACCACCCATCACCAATCACCCACCACCCATCACCCACCACCATGGCCCCAACCTGTCCCTTGCAGGTTGACGAATGGCTGAACAAAATCCGATGCCCTGAGGCTTGCATCAAGTTCAGAGAGCAAGAGATTGATGGCGTGGCTCTTGCTGGACTAGCACGGTAATATGTCCATCTTTTTATCATATTTATTATGTACATTCCTTCGCTCACTCACTCTATCACTCAATCGCTCACTTAACAGTACTCACAAGGCTCTTGTTGGACCTACACGGTAATACGTTCATCATATTTATTATGTTTATCATCTTATCAGCTTTATTATGTTCATCATGCTTATCGTGCTTATCATATTTATTATGTGCATCATCTTTATTATATTGATCATGTTTATCATATTTATTATGTGCATCATCTTTATTATATTGATCATGTTTATCATATTTATTATGTGCATCATCTTTATTATGTTGATCATGTTTATCATATGTATTATGTGTATCATCTTTATTATATTGATCATGTTTATCATATTATGTGCATCATCTTAATTATATTGATCATGTTTATCATATTTATTATGTGCATCATCTTTATTATATTTATCATGTTTATCATATTTATCATGTGCATCATCTTTATTATATTGATCATGTTTATCATATTTATTATGTGCATCATCTTTATTATGTTGATCATGTTTATCATATTTATTATGTGCATCATCTTTATTATGTTGATCATGTTAATCATATTTATTATGTACATCATCTTTATTATATTGATCATGTTTATCATATTTATTATGTGCATCATCTTTATTATTTTCATTATGTGCATTATGTACATTATGTTAAGCATGTACAGCGCCTCGCTCACTCACTCACTCACTTAAGAGTACTCACAATGTATTATGTTTATCATCTTCATCATATACAGTACCCCGCTCGCTCACTCAATCAATCAATCACTCACTTATCAGTACTCGCAAGGTAATATGTTCATCAGGTTTATTATGTTAATAGATTGGCACATCCGTTTTCTTCTTGTTGTTTTTGGCAGGGCCCCCCTTCTGGGGGGCGGGAGCCCCCAGTGTTACCCATTTGTCCGGTCGACCATCCATCCATCTGACCGTGATTAAGCCCGACACGGCAGCCAAAGGTCTCGTAACTAACTCGCTTCCGTTGCCACCTGTCGCTCCCTCGCGATCACTCTCCGCCAATTTTTTGCAGGCGACACTGCATTGAACTTGTCTTTCCTTTTTTCCTTTGTGTTCAGAATTCCCCCTCGACTCCGTCATGCAGCAGGCACATTTAGAGTCCGGTATGGCACCAGAACAAATGCAATCATCATCACATTTATAGTCCCTCACTCAATCACTCAACCAATCACTCATCAACTAAATCACTCTCTTAATCACTCAATCTCTGAATCACTAAATCACTCATCACTCACTCAATTAATCAATCACTAAATCGCTCAATCACTAACTTAATATTTCAATCACTCACTTAATCACTCAATATTTCGATCATTAAATCACTCATCACTCAATCACTCAATCTTTCAATAACTCACTCAATCAATCACTCAATCAACAACCGTACTAAAACAACGTAAAAATTTCCCATGCAGGCTGACGACCAACATCCGATTCGTCCACACCATCCTCCGAGACCAGTTGGGGATCCAATCACTTGGGTCGCGTCTACGAATCGTGGAGGAGCTGTACAGAATGGTGTCATGATGCTGTACAGAATGGTGTCATGTATGCTGGCCGGCCCTCGAGGCGGTAAGATGGTTGTCATGATGCTGCACCCGCCCACTCAACTTATGGATTAAGATAATAACAATCACGCTCTTTTCGCTCTTATTGCAGGCAGGATCTATGATCAAACCTGTTTCCAGGCGGTACCTTCCTTATACACAAAGCTAAGACAATTCCATACGTTACAAAGGTCAGTAGGATGCCCCCCCCATTCCACCCAGCCCCCCCCTCACTCCATGGATATGCAGAAGCATGCAAAAGCACGAGCTTGGCGCTCTGAGGTAGACAATAGCGAGGATAATACCCTTGCCATCCGGTTACTCCTTATATGCAAGCTAAGACGTATTCATACGTTACAGTGTCATGATGCTACCGCCTCACGAAATGCTAGACTCAATCACGGAGCTCCTTCAAGCCACGCCAATCACGGAGCTCCTCCAAGCCACGCCAATCACGGAGCTCCTCCAAGCCCATGCGAGGCTGCTGCCATCAGTCATGTCAGCAAGTCGAATACCTGAGATGTTTTCAAGGTTTCATCATCTGCTTCAAGTTTGTTTCATCGTGGGGGGGAAGAAGAGTGAGGAGGGGAGGAGGGGCGCGGGGGGGGAAAGGGAGATATGACAGCTTCCCGCCAGATCCAATAGCTAGCCACTGGGTGAACCCAAATGCTTGAAGCATCCCGGCAGATTCCTGTCAGCTCCAATAGCCAGCCACTGGGTGAAACCCAATTCTTGAAGCTGTATTGGAATGCTTGTCATGTCAGCTTTCAGACACACCACCTAGCTGCAGGTTTGTCTCAAGAACAGAGAAAGGGAGCTGCCTAGAAACTGATACGCGTAGCCCCAACAAATAATGTGCCCTCCATTGATGGCAACACATGCTTGATGCTTGGCCCCAGGGGGGGGGGGAGGTGGTGTGATGCGGAAGGGGGGGGGATCCGCCAGGAGGGGAGGGTAGAGTTAGCAAGGGGCGCAAGGAAGTCAGAGCATCAGGGAGGAGGGGACGGAGGGGGAGGAGACAGGAGAAGTGGATAAGTTGAAACAAGTCGAGAGGATAGGAGAAACACAAGGCGAGGGGAACAAAGAGAGAGGAAGGGAGAAGGAGGAGGAAGGGGGAGGGAAAGAAAAAATGGGGGGGGTAGACGGGGGGGAGGAGGGACTAAAAAGGAGGGGAAAGAGGGGAAGGAGAGAAAGTAAAGGAAGGAGAAGGAGGGAAGAAAAGAGAAGGGGGAAGAGAGAAAAGGGGGGGGGGGAATGAAGAGAGGAAAGAGGGGGGGGATGGGGAAGGAAGGGAATAAGGAAGGAGGGAGGGAAAAGAGGTGGGAGGGGGAGGGGGTAAAGAGGGAGGTCCCACGGCCATCCCACCGGAATCCGGCCACGACTCCACCCCAGGACGTAAGGGGTTAAAAGAATGAGTTCGATGATCCTCGTTTCTGGGGGGTGTGAACGTAGTATGTATTTAGTTGGCAACGTGCGCGCCCTCCGCTCGAAACAAGTCATTGTCGGGAGTCCATGACTATTTTGTTTATTATTTTTTGTGCTTAGGAGCGACTGCCGCTGGCCCCCCCCTTCGTGTTCGGGCAGTTGCCAGTCACCCGGGGTGTCCACCGAAGCCCAGGACAGCCCTTTGGTCCCGTCTAACTGAGGGGGCTGTCTTCCTCAAGCGCATTCCCACCCCCCCCAGCCCCGGGCCCGGACGCCCGCACCCCCCTAGCTGCCCTCCCTCGCTCACCCTCGCCCCTCTTTCCCCGTCCTCCCCCTTTATTCTCGCCAATCCCAATGAGCACCGACCGGCCCCGTTGTCTTCCCGTCCTCTCGTAAAGGTTTCATCTTTTCACCCGCCTCTCCCTCGAGGTCAGACGGGCACTGAGAGCTGCGAAATCGCACGTTTCGCTAGTTCCCCGCTTCGCGTTGCGACGCGGCTTAGGGGAATTTTTTCCCAACTCTCTTTTAGTCATGCTCCCTCCATGGATGGCGGTTCTTGCCTGCCTTGCTCTTCAGTGGGCAGAATTGGGGAGGAGCTAAACAAAATACAACACCCTTATATACCCTTTGAGCCCCAATAAAAGGGAGCCAAAGTCCCCTCAAATATTCAGCGCCTTCCATGGATAGCCATTTATGCCTGCCTCGCTCTTCCGCGAGCAGAATGGGGAAGGAGCTAAACAAAATACAGCACCCTTATACACCCTTTGAGCCCCAATCGAAGGGAGCTGAAATCCCCTCAAATGTTCAGTGCCCTCCATGGATAGACATTAATGCCTGCCTTGCTCTTCAGTCAGCAGAATTGGGAAGGAGCTATGCAAAACACAGCACCCTTATACACCAAGAATACATCCTTTAAAGCCAAATAGAAGGGGTCCGAAGTCCCCCAAAAATTTCAGTGCCCTCCATCGATAGACATTCATGCATACATCATCAGCTTGCACCACTTCCGGTAGATTTGGGGAGGAATAGAGCTACACAAACTGATATGTTGTTGGTCATCAGCGTGCACCACTTCCGGTTGACTTGTGGAGGACTCAAGGAGCTACACAAACTCATGTGTTGGTGATCATCAGCTTGCACTGCCTTGGTACACTTGTGGAGGACTAGAAAGGCTACAGAAACTGATTTGTTGGTGATCATCAGCTTGCACTGCCTTGGTACACTTGTGGAGGACTAGAGGAGGTGCACAAACTGATATGTTGGTGACCAACAGCTTGCACTGCCTCCGGTAGACTTGTGGAGGACTTGAGGAGCTAGACAAACTCATATGTTGGTGATCATCAGTTTGCACTGTATTGGTGTTCTTGTGGAGGACTAGAAAGGCCACACAAACTCACATGTTGGTGATCATCAGTTTGCACTGCATTGGTATACTTGTGGAGGACTAGAAAGGCCACACAAACTCACATGTTGGTGATCATCAGTTTGCACTGCATTGGTATACTTGTGGAGGACTAGAAAGGCCACACAAACTCATATGCTGGTGATCATCAGCTTGCACTGGATCCTTTACACTTTTGAAGGACTAGAGGAGTTACCTTATCTGATGTGTTGGTGATCATCAGCTTGCACTGGATCCGGTAGATTTGTTGAGGACTACAGGAGCTACACAAACTTATATGTTGGTGATCATCAGCTTGCACTGCCTCCGGTAGACTTTTGGAGGACAAAAGGAGCTACGTAAAGTGATGTGTTGGTGGTCATCAGCTTGCACTGCCTTGGTACACTTGTGGAGGACTAAAGGAGCTAATAATTGTTTTCATAATTGGAACAACCATATCCTATGAGAGTGTGAATTACTGAGCAGCTTAGACTGATTACATAAGAGATCTAGGCTATAGTATATTACAATAATGAGAGAGGGGCAGTGGGAGGCTTTACCCACTGCCCGTACTGCAGTACAGCAGTACACTGTGACGTACGACTTCAACTTGAACTTGGTAACACAGCTTCAGCCAGCTATTTGGCTGCTCGCCGTCTTCGGCAGGAAAAATAAATACCAGAAACATGTAAACGCGGATAAATCATTTTTGTAATAACATTTTTCTTTCATTGTATATTTTTTTGAGGAGGATAGCTGCATCACGGAGACTAGAGCAACAACTCTGCTGAGACGAAGTGCCAAAACGATAATTGTTTGGAAGACTGGATTAACCAGTGCCTATGAGAGTGTAATAAATTGGGCTCGTCACCATCCAGCTTTTTATGGATTGGATTGGATTGTTACATGGATCGACAACTCTGATCTTGGCGATTTCCGTGATTTTTGTGAAAAATCAAATTGTGCGAACTTCGTACCAGCTCAACAACTCGCAAATCAACTCAACAACTCAACAGCTCGCAACTCGACAACTCCCAAGCCAACAAAAAGCAACTCAAGTCGCAACTCGCGACTCAACAACTCAGCAACTCGCAACTCAACCTCTACACAGGAAACAATTCCAAAAACTAGCTGAGCGGGGCGGTCATTCTTATTAGCCTTACAGGCCACCCTTTCACACCTCACGGCCATAGACTTCAACGACACAGGGCCCCAGGGCCGACCTCCAGGGGACTCATTAGGGCACCCTGCTATTTTTATAAGTGGATCAATCAGAGCCTATGCGACTGTAACAACACGTGCACATCACCATCGTACCATACATCGCTATAGCCTGGAATTCTCGATGTGTCCGTCTTCTGGGTTTGGGGTGGTTGCATGGTCTACCCTTCAGCTTTCCGGAGTGTTATACATTTACAACTAGAGCCAACCTTCATGTATGCTCTGCATGACAGTAGAGGCACGTTCAATACTGCTTTAAACAGCAACACTGCAAAATTTCACTTATTTGTTTGTTTGTTACTTAGTTGTTACTTTGAAAGCAACAAGGCTGCAGCATAAGTACATAACTGACCGCCCGTACATAAGCTTATAATTCCAAAAACCAACAGCTCAGGGGGCGGTCAATATAGTTACCGCCCTCGATGTAGGAGAGACTCAAGAGTTACACCGAGTCACACAAAGTCAAAAACTTGTCAAAAACTTGTCAAAAAGGGGGCCGACCAAATAGCGTCACGTGAGTGTAACAAAAACGAGTAACCGGATGAAGAGCCATTTAGCCCTGAAGGGTTCGCGTTGAAAGAAGCATCCTTCACAAGCCAACTGTCCATGCAACATGCAACATTCGCGTTCCCGTCCGACCCTGAGCCATCGCCTGCAAACTCCCATCGCGGCTGGACCTGCTACTTGCGCGCAACGTGCAAATTGCGCAAATGCTAACTTCGAACTACGCAATTGAATTTAACTGGTGCTCTTCCAACCTCTGAGTCTGCCAATCTTGCTATTAATAGCATGCCTCAGTACTGATCATTCGTTCTGCAGACCTGCGAAGCTTCAAAATTAATTACTATCTACCCAAGTGGGTAACACCACCCTGCGAACCTGTGGAGTTTGGACCAGCGCAGCTTTGAGCTACGTGCTCTGACCTAGGGGGCCATCGCCTGCAACCTGCTGGACGTGCTACTTGCGAACGTGGAAATTGAGCATATGCTGACCTTCGAACTGCGGAATTGATAACTGGTGCACTTCCGACCCCCGTCTCAGCCAAAGTGACTTGCTGTTTATAGCTACCTAAGTACCAATCGTTCGTTCTGCGGAGCTGCGAAGCTACACAAGTTATAACTAACTCGCTAACTAAGAAGGTGACACTACCCTGAGAAGCTGCAGAGCTTCGACCAACGCAGCTTTCAGATCCGTGCTTCGACCTAGGGGGCAGCGGCGTTGCATAATGGTAGCCACTTATCTCCATTCTCCATGGCCAGACTAACTCTAACCCAGCCACCGACAAATCATGGGCAGAGCGGCTATGAGAGCCATGCTCACCTATTCTCCCTAAGCACATGCCACATGCGCTTCCAAACTGCGCTACATTCGTGTCATACCCACACAACGCATAACCACCCGGCCAGCCCAATGCATGCCGACCCACGCTACAGGCATCCACCCCGACACACACACCCGACCACCCCCCCGCGTCGGGTGCAGCCCAGACCTGAACGGCTCATACTGCCCAGCCCACACATGCAACACCTTCTCAAAAATCCCTACAATTAACCCGACCTCTGATTGGTCTCATTTTTTCTGCATCAAATCTTACAACTAAAGCCAAGCTTCATGTATGCTTTGCACAACATTTTAGGCACGTTCAGCACTCCTTAAAAAACAACAACCCTGCAAAATGTCTTTCTTCGTTACTAGTAAGTAACAGTGCTTCAACATATATACTGACCGCCCTTACATAAGCTTATAAAACCAAAACCAAAACCGTGTGGGCGGTCAATATAGTTACCGCCCTCAACTAAGCAGATACACCACGGTTACACCGCTCACACTGGAGGAGGAGGAGCAATTTAACCTAAGGGTTCGGAGCCTGTGAGCGCCCTCGGGCGACGCCAGCCGGCGTTGCGCATGACCTGCTGGAAGGTTCGAGACGTCTCACGCCACCTGCGGATACCGCATGGAAGGTATCAGCATGAATAGCGGTGCTCTCACTCGTTTTATGACTTGGTGACTACTTATGTACTCCCTTAGAACTATCGGTACAGACAGTGTTACTGTCTGTACTGTGTCAGCTGCCCATAGACACGGTGACAGCTTCCTGTTAGCTGCGTCACCGTGTTCTTCTGACACGCGCCGTCTAGCCTATACCTTGATTAGGGTTCAGGCTTGCTCCCTTTCCTCCACTGGGGTCCTATGTGATCCCCCAGTCATTGTAAAGTTATTCTCGTCTCCGTGTATAGATTTGCGCGTCTGTTCCGCTGCAAGCATCTCTGTCCACTCTCTGAAATGAATTAAGGCTGATAGAAGGTTCGAGACCCAGAAGACCAAGACCCAGACCAAGACCCAGACCCAGACCGAGACCCAGACCGAGACCCAGATCGAGACCCAGACCCAGACCCAGACCCAGACCGAGACCCACGAACCCCACGACCGTGCGAGAGGTGACCGCCCGATAGGCAGCTATCTTTCGGTCGTCGAACGTGGCGACATGTATCCAGACATTTATTCGGCTGCTCTGCAAAATGTGTGTGCCTACCGGGAATCGAGCCCGGGTCTCCTCCGCCACAAGGAGGAGTCGGTCACCTCTAGTTCTGCTGGATCTAGGATAGTGGTAACCATTGGAGGGTTCATCAATATGAGCATTTTCGAGATCGCCGTATACGACTGAAGACTGAATCTTGTTCGAGCAAGGGGGCAACAAGTTCTGCATACCACTGTGCAAAGACACTGTAACCTCCCTTACCATCGTGTGGAGTATTCCTTCGTTCTGGCATCTTGCGGGTCTTGGGTAGGCAAATGAAGCAGCTAGCAATGGAAACTCGACGAGAGATAGAAGCGGTAAAGGGTGTGACGACGTAGACAGGAAGAGGTGGAGATCTTCTACAAGAGGTAGATAACGGGATTGGACGGGAGGGGGCGGGGGGGGGGGGGGGGGGGGGGGGGGGGGGGGGGGGGGCTTGCCAGGCCGACGGGTATATGAGACAGCGGGAGGGGAGGAGAGGGGAACTGATGGGTAGGCGCAGAGGTGGGTGGTCTAGGTGTTGCGGGGCAGCAAGCTGGGTTGATCCAGCGGGGGGGGGGGGGGGGGGGCAAAGCGATGACAAACTTTTCTGGGCTTGTCATCCTCTTCTTCGGGAGTTGCGGCGCAACAAACAAAGACTGCGTATGCCGGGGAACGAGGGATCAACGGGCAAAGACGACAGGATCTGATGCAGTGGATGACGCGTAGGCGGGATGAGGCGATAACCTTTAGCTTTCCGGAGTGTTATACCGTGAGTACTGACACGGGGAATGGACTAGGGCAATGTATGCTTACAGGTGAGAGATACCATGTCAGGCGACAGGGCAGGTATAAGAAGGGAAAGGCGACAGTACCTTAGGGTACTGACGCCACTAGGTGCCGGCCCTATCGGTTAGAGGCACTACGGCGGGAGCTGCCAGGCGGGAAGCCTGGCGCACTAGGACACTCTAGCGGGACCTGGAGAACCGGTCTATAACATACCCTTGGTTGGGTTTTGGGGTTTATAAGTGCTTTTTCTTTTTTCGCCCTTCCTACTACGGTTGGGCAAGTCCCTTTAGCCTATTTGGCCTACCCCTGGACTGTAACATACATACCACCCTTGATGGCTTTAACTGCCCCGGTCAACTCTGGACTGTCTATGGCAATTTAACCTTGTAAGCTGTTCATCATCGACCATGCGTGCCAGGTTTGTTCAGGAGGATCCCCAACTTTGCGTCCTGCGACACAACAGATTGTGTGAACCGGTATGCTGCTTAATTGTTTGAGTTTGATTGGCACCACATCGGTAAACTGCGATGCTAAAATCTGTTGGCTGGTCAACTGCGTAGCGCCTGAAAATCCTTATGTTGCACACGTGCTGCAAGTCGCATCCTAAAATATATGTAGAAAAACCCGGACTCTGTTACTTTGGAAACGTAGTTTTGGCCCATGTGACGTGGATTTGGCACACGAACCGTACATTTCGCCTCATGAAACGAACACTGTGTAACGTGTTACGTCTCACAACGTAGATTGTTAAGTACCCATAAGCAGCCCTCGTGCCCTGGTGGTGAAAGTCTGTGGCACTGTAGCATCTGACCTTTTTACAATAAGGATTTTCGCCTCAAAGGCTACATTTGATAAAGTCTAGTTTCTTTACAAGCTATGAAATCTGTTACATGGTATAACTCGATAACTACAAGGTGCCAAGCTACATTTTTTCAAGGCAAGATTCTCGTAACTAAAAAAACTCAGGCTGGAAACTAACCGAGGCTGAACTCAGGCTGGAAATAAACTTAGGGTAGAAACTAACTGAGGCTGGAAAAAAACTATGGTAGAAAATCAGGATGTCGAAAAATTGGCCTGAACGAGGTAAATAGGTGACCCACGACTGTTGATATATAAATCATCCACTAAATTACTATATAGGCTCACATTCCATACACAAGTGTCATGCACGCGTAACAAGCGACAGAAGGAATCAACCAGTTCAGGAATTGCCACAGGTACCTGCATGCTGTAGCTGGCTAACTACCATCCTTTCTGTTTAACAACACAGCTTCCAAGTTCCTAACGAGCGACAGCAGGACTCTGCCGCTGCAAGTAGTCACAGGTACCTGCTTGATGTGGATGCCTGACTACCATCTTTTCTGTTGAACGACACAATTTTGAGTGCTCTCTAGACATGTCTAAAGAGCACTTGGCACCGTGTCATTCAACACAATCTGATGGTCATGCTAAACTGGCATGTTGTGCTTACCATCTCAAACCCATACAAGGGTCTGTGACTGTATTTAAGTCTCTGGGGGTGTGGGGTGAGGGTGTCTGTCTGTTTGTTTGTGTGTGGGTGGGGATAAAGGAGGTAGGTGAGTGTGTGAGTGTGTGTACATATGCACACACACATTCAAAGTTCCTAAGGAGCCACAAAAGGAATCATCTGAGACGTTTGACTTGCATGGCGTGCCAAGTTAATAACACCTGAACTAGAGTTATCTTTTCGGCTACGAGTAGTAGCTTCTAGACAGCTCCTTGAGCTGAACCTAAATATTTCAGCTGTTCTGGACAGCTGACTGTGTCTGCTTCAAAGTCGCATCTGTTTTGCCTCAATAGCCAGGGTAACTGCCTAGAAGCTCTTGCTTGCAGATGAAAA
The DNA here is from genome assembly GCA_013435795.1 of Chlamydomonas sp. ICE-L. NCBI lineage: Eukaryota > Viridiplantae > Chlorophyta > Chlorophyceae > Chlamydomonadales > Chlamydomonadaceae > Chlamydomonas > Chlamydomonas sp. ICE-L. The sequence continues at coordinate 126,002,330 of JACBWV010000610.1, read as the reverse complement.
TAGCTAAAAGCTATGACCTGGACTAAGGATACTCTGTGTTCACGAATCGAAACGAGTAAGGGACCGAGAAGGACAAAGCAAGATCTTTCACCTCGTTCCAGCGCACAACATACAGATACCAAAGCATACTCTCTCCCTTGTACTTGTGATCACTCTTGCTTCACCTAGACCATCAAAGTATATTTTCATCAGTTTACTAAATAAGACAGCTGGTGCGCGGCACCACCACTTTTCCTTCTCGGCTACTAGCTTCAGCTTCTAGACAACTCCCTGAGACTGCCACTGAGCCAAAGATTCCAAGACTGGAATTAGCAGCAGTGAATGCCATTGACAGTGGCAGCAGGGCACCAGAGTGGCAGTGGCAGCTTTGTCAGTGACAGTAACAGCAGTGAGTGTTAGTAACAGTGCACATTTTCGAGTTATGTTTTTCTTCCAGGCCGACATGGTGTGAAAGCAAATGGCCACAAATGTAGGCTCATTCCAAGGATGCATCCATACAGGCATCCGAGCAGGGTACTATATATCTCAAATTGGTCGGCGCTTTGTAGTGCAAAAAACGCAAAAACTGCACTCCATCCACAGGAGTTCGAAAAAACTGCCAAATCGCGCAGTGGGGCCTAAAAAAACTGTGTATGATCCAAGTATTATGTATGAATGTAACTACATCCATACAACATGAATCTAACATGTATACAACATGAATGTATGAATGTAGTGTTGCCCTTGCCCAGGGTGTGCGATGTTGAATAACCTCCCCATAAAAATGGGGAAGCTTCATATGGGATTAGCTTTCGCAGACCGCTAACGTGCCTAAACTGAATACTGCGCGACAGGAACGATCTCGGCAGCTGTCAAGGCGACAGGTCAAACATCGTCAACCTAGCAACGGGTTTGACACCCCGACCTGTCAATTGAAGCTAGTACTTCTGTACTAACCAAGCCTGAGCACTATACATGCTGCTAGGCAAATGGCCACTTTTTGTGTATAACCTGTCGCAAAATGAGTGACTCGTTACTACCCCAGTGCAACACAATGCCCCCGGGGGCATTTCTTACTGGTTTTCCTAGCCAGTCCCCATTGTATCCATTCAGCGACGGAATGGCAACCCCTTGTCTGGAGAAATAAAAGTGGAAATGGCCACTACAGCTGTGAGCTCATTCAACTGGTGCATTCATTATATACTATATACCAATCACCTTAAGTCATATGACTTCAATCATCCCATATTCCAATGCATAAACTTTTCACATTCCCACCGAAGGATTTTTTCATTCAAAAAAGCTTGTCGTTATTGGTACACAGTTTCTGGCCCGTCAGCGCACACCCTCCGCAGAGGGCTATATGTACAGAGCTTGTGGGCTGTTGGTGCACACCATCAGCAGAGGGGTATATGAACGGAGATAATGGGTCGCTGGTGCACACCCTCGGCAGAGGGCAGTTAGAACGCAGGTTGCGGTCAGTAAGTGCACACTCTGAGCTGAGAGTAGTAGGTGCAACCCCCAAGGGTAGTGCACGCGGGGGCCGAAGCAGGACAACATATTCAATTCAAGATGTCCAACTCTTCATCATCATGATGGCCGTGCACAGCATCGGGGTTTTGGGCAATAACCTCCAACTTGGCCTTCAGCTCATCCACATCCTTCGCACTGATACCTGATGCAGGAAGAGAACGCACAAGGGGAGAGAATCAGGACAAGATCTTACGCCTGTTGGTTTTACACACACAAGGGGAGAGAGTCAGGACATGATCTCAGGCCTGTTGGTTTAACACACACACATGCAAGAGGGGAGGCATGTTGGTTTAACACACAAATGCATTAGGGGAGAGAATCAGAATAAGATCTTAAGGTTGGAGTGCGCAGCCTGTTGGTTTAACACACACACATGCACTAGGGGAGAGAAACAGGACAAGAGCTCATGCCTATTGGTTTAACACACACACATGCACAAGGGGAGAGTAACAGTACAAGATATCAAGCCTGAAGTGGACAGCTTATTGTTTTACTCCAGTTTTGCACACACAGACAATGCCCATTTACTTGGCAGTGGCGCTAAATGCAGTGGCGATAAGCATAAGCATTCAACAATTACTTTGGCGCTAAATGCAGTGGCGATAAGCATAAGCATTCAACAATTACAGCGGCAATATAAACGGTGCCGATAAGCGATGCTTTGGGATAAGCGTTGCGTTGGGATTTCATCACTAGGGTCATGCCGCTTCTATTCATTCTGGACACCAGATCCCTGTATGGCCTGCCTATGACAATGTAAGGTAGTAAAACAGAACTGTATGCAATGCAATGTATTAGAGTGAAGTACCTCGATGGCAGTCACTATACTCCCAGACATTGCTAATTGATTGGCTACCGTGTCAGGCTTCGTCTCGCACACGCGTGTTGGTCGCACAAACAAACAAACAACGGAGTGACCCTGGGGGCTCACGACCCCCAGAAGGGGAAGCTCTTAACCTGGGCTCTTGCCCAAATTTTGAGGCGAGATCAAAGACACTTACCGACAGCGTACTCCCCATTTGGTCTGGAGACGCAGGCAAATGGAAGACCATGGACATCCCTGCTGATGGCCATCTGGTATGCATGGGTTCCCTCCTCAATGTTTGCCTGCATATAGGAGGGAGGGGAGATCAGGGCCTAATAATATATCAAGAGACAGCAAGTGAAGATCAAAGCCTAGTACATCAAGAGACAGCAAGAAATGGACAAATGGGTTTTCCACCACGAGGAATCAGAAGGCTGTGGACATGCACACAAAGCATTTGCCGAGCCCCTGTCCTGGAACTCCAAATCGCTTAAAATGCAACAAGGGTGCGTGAGTCGCCACTTCCGTCCTACGAGCGTGCGCAATGTCTTCGTGGATTTACTTCATTCTGGGGCGCAGTATTCTAGTTCCATACCGCGCGGATATAGCGAGTGATATTTCGCCATCCAAATGCGTGCAACAAAAATTCATCAGTGCCCGCTACGCCACCATCATGACCAGTGATATTATTTACAGTCGTCCGAGGAGGGGAAAATATCTTACGCAGAGAGTCAAGACGCGTAGACTGTGTCACGAGTTAGCACGTTGCTGAGTCACTCACAACATCTACCAAGCTCACGAGCAACGAATACACACGCCACAATCAATCATCCTCTTACCCGCACGAACTGGACCTTGTCGGATAGGCCATCGCAGGTACCTAGACCCAGAAGCTCGGGCATGGTACTTCTGCAGTTCCTGCACCAATCAGCGTAGTACACGACGCAGGTCCACTTCAAGGCATCTCCCGCCCTTGATTGAATGTCTTCCAGGTGATCCATGTTCGTTGCCTCAACCATGGTGTTTCTTGGACGGGGAGCTTGCCTGGCTTTCCGAAGAGTAGAGAGAGGGGGAGAGCTGGAGCGTGGGGCGAAGGAGGGGGGGGCAAACGCAGGAGAGGCAAAAGCAGGGGAGGCAATGCCATGAGTTACTGGGGAAGATCTCCGGTTTCTGCTGTTGTTATTCTGCTTCCTCCCCACAGGACTTTCGCTGCGGGGGGCACCTGCTCTTTCATCGGGGCGGGCCTTCGTGCAGACAACAGGACGGGGATGGCCGGAGGCAGAGGTGCGAGGGCTGGTTGCAACACACGGGAGTTCTAAGTTATTCGACCCGGCACTGCTGCCAGAGGATCCCGCGCCTTTGCGCGAGCAAGTAGACCGGAGAAGAGGCATATTTATTTCTGGTGAAGTAGGGTTGGCCGTGAGTTTTGAATGAATTCGAGGGAGGGAGAGAAATTAGTATCATTTGATAACTCCAGTCCCGCTCGCATCGTTTTGCTTCTTGCCATTATGTATTGATCCATGGAGCGGTAAACCATGGTGGGGTGGACACGTGGCACGGGAGCGTGAGCCAAGTGTTTGCGCCAAGTGTTCACCGTATGCGTCTGTCTAATCCCACCTGTAGATATTTTGTTATCAATAAATATCTATTGGTGGGATTATACCTACTGTGTGTCTACTGCGAGAAGTACACGCGACTCCTCGTGTTTTCACACAATGTTGGAATCTATGCTGGCAGTCTGAAGCCTCCTCGCCCCCCCGGGGCCGTAGCCGGGCTACGGGGGCGGGGGGGCGGGGGGGGGGCGGGGGGGGGGGGGGGGGGCTACGAGGCAGCCAGCCCTGAGTCGAAGAAGTTGGGGGTTTAGTACGCTAAGCTTCTTGCGAGCTTCGGGGTTGCGAACAAAACTTCGTCGCTTTTGACTCGCTCTCTCCCAGTACTCATTCCCCGGCCTTTTGACCCCCCCTTGGTTTTGGTATGGAAGTGGCATCGAACGCGTATCGGCCCCTCACCTGGTGCTTCTTGCCGGGACTTCTCGCTGCGCCAAACCTGCGCCCTGCGTTGGCTCTAGGCACCAGTATTTCCCAAGTTTCTGCATTTCAGGTTAGGTAGCAAAATATAGTACACGCTTCGATATGTCGAAGTCTGATGTGAAACGACTCACTCCGTAAAAAGTTAGACATGACTGAAAACAAGTTGATAAGGGTCTGGAGGTGTGTGTGTATGACTCTAGGTTGGTGCTAGTAACTCGCTATGGCTCAAAACTCGAACTGGCGAATTGCGACTGCTTCTTCCGGTATGCCATATATGCTTACCCAGAACAATGCTAATCAGACATGTAGCAAACGCAAAATTCAGCATGCAAGCAAGGAGCGAGAGCCAGATGTTGGGGTCCTGGCTCCAGCTAGATCTAGAGCCCTTAGTATTTGGTTGGCCTTGCGCGGCCCAGGTTTGAGAATACCGCGCAACGGAAGTGGAGAAGGCATACTAGAAGGCACAGGAAGAAAAACGCTAAAACGAAAGTCCGAGGAGTTCTGTCTCGAGGAGTTTTGAATTTGACTGGTTTTGGCGCCGGCTACCCGGCGTAAACAGCTACACAGCTACACAGCTACATTCGGACTACTGACAGCATAAATGAAAACCGCTATAAAGAGACTGCGAGCTGCTACTTTTCAAGTTGCGAGGTTGCGAATATCTCCCCCCCCCCCCCCCCCTGCGCCTGCTCCAGCGCCTGCGCCATCGAATTTTCAAACTGAGTTTCAAACCCCCTGCCACGCGCTGCGAGAGTATCTGGTTTGCCAAGCTGTTGGCTGGCATTGTGATGCCTGGTCACTCATTACACCTCCCTCAAATACCCCCCCCCCCCCCCCCCCCCCCCCCCAAGTCCAGGTAGGCAATAGCAGTCTGATGAGTACAGCGCGCAACCAATACGCCGGTTGAAATTAGGAGCTGCCTCGGGTACCCTTTGCTCTAAACCGGTCAAAATCAACGCAGGTCAGAATTCTTCTCGCCCCCCCCAACTTTAGTACAGAGGGGGGGGGGGGGGGGTCGTCCCCAGCATTTCACCAGATTTGAGGGATCGACCGCTTACACCCTCCTCTAACCGCTACCACTTCATAGTGAGCACCACATGATACAGGGGCCTCTGACATGGGCTCGTTGGCAGGGGTGTGGGGTGCGGGATGGTACGCCCTGGTGGTAAGTACGGTATTCCGTGCTCTCTTGAGGTAGGCTTGGACATTTCTGTAGGTGTAATGTTGTTCTGTTATGTTGTGACAGTCCAGGGGTAGGCTAAATAGGCTAAAGGGACTTGCCCAACCGTGTTTAAAAGGCTTTAGACAGAAAAAACTATGAAAAGGAACTAAAAACACTGAAAAAGCACTGTGGGTGAGATGGAAAGGGTGGCTACGGCCCGGATAGAGCTGATATTGGTATTCCATCTGGTTGGGTCCCTCTGATGACGGACAATGCTGATAAGCTTGGAAGCACAGTTCGGTGGGTACACCCGTTGGAAAGAGAATGAGAGAGGGAGTCGTGGATCAGACTCAGGGAGTGAGGCGCCCGGATTGGACCGACCCCAAAAATTGGAGTAACGTTACGTTACGTAAGCGATGGCTGTACGTTGTATGGCCACCGCCAGCCACCGCTTACAACACACGACGCAGATTTTGAAGTCCCTCAGAATAACCCAGGGACCCATCGATCTCCTCCAGTTTTGATTTTTTCACAAGAAGGATTTTCACTTCGAAGGGTGGGTCTCAGGGTAATTCAAAGCGCGCGCTTTTGAGCGCTGTCTTTTTGACCCCCTCTGCGCTTTAAGCGCAGTTTTTTGCAACACCCTGTGGGCGCAGCAAGCAATTTTTGCGCTTTTTGCACTACAAAGCGCAGTTTTTTTGTTTTCAAGTGCGCTAAAGCGCTGGCCAATTTGGCCATTTGAAGTACCCTGGTGGGTCTCCGGGTTGTTAGTTCTATTGGATAATGTGAAAGGGGAAGTCCAAAGCTTTACAATACTATTTACTTCTTAATGTCTCCCGGATCTTTTAAACAGTTATTACTATTCCAATCATATTAATATATTTATATATCCCAAGGGTACCGTGTTATGGTTTGTTACATGTCTATTGAAATTGAAATTGAAATTGTTACATCCGTGTAATACCGTTACTCACAGGACGTGAAGTTAAGGACACCATAGCGTAAGCCGGAGCTAGCTATAGTCACCGTAGGGCCACCTCAGTAAAAAGAATCACCACCGATGCCTGACCGGCAGGCATCGTGGCCACATCATGCCGGTGCAGCTTAATACGGGGTTTTTTCACCCCGGTTGGGAAGCACCAGCACAATGCAGCTGGCAAGACAAAACCTGAGGGGGGGCACGGTCTGTGTGCTAGTCCCCGGGTATCGACCCGGGGTGTGCTTCCATAAAACGTCTGCACTGTAAAATACTCTGAAAGCTAGTGATGGGGTGGGAGTGGACTGTGTCCGCCAGTTTAAGGGCACACGGTCTCTTAAGTCCAAGTGTGGTCATAGAAGTCAAAAAAGAGGTTGGAATAGTACCAGTTGTTCCAACGGTGATAACTTCGTAGTGAACGAGGTATCCAGCCGATCTAAGGCCATTTACTAATTCAACATGCTGGGCGTGTTTAGTGATAAACTTAGTAGCATGGTTGGTATCAGAGCAGTATCCAAGCTCAAGAACCCAGAGTTCTTTATCAGCCATACAGGTAGGAGAGTCTATGTCAGGTAGGACAGCGAGGTCAGGTCTCATTCTCTTCCAGTCCTCCACAGTAATAGTGGAGGGGCGTAGCCAGTCAGGGAGACGTTTGCCCAGGACCCCTCTGGGGAGGTCCTCTTCCTTGCCAGCGTCCATGATCATTCTGTGGGATCCCAGGGCTCCGGTGCAAATGGCCTTGTGGATGAGTCGCACTGCGGCGTCATGTCTCTTGATATAGAGCCCCTTGAAAGTCCGGTGTGTGCAGCCCGCCAGGATGTGGCCCGCTCCGTCCTCACAGGTGTGGCAGATGGGGCATAGGGAGTTCGTGGGTGGGTGAGTGCTCGTAATATAAGGGAGTTTCCAGCGGAATGCAAGTTTACGGTTCCACAGTCTACCCCAGCGGGCTTTAAGGATGTGGAATTTAGTTTTATGTTGGATAAGGGTTGAGGTCCAAAATTTGTTACTTGCATGAGGAAGTTGGTGGGGAGTGTTATCAGCCCAGGTGGTTGCATAAATCCCTTTAAGAGGGTGTTGGCCAAGGTGGCAGCTAGTGGGAAGGTTAGAGGTGATACCTTGTGTAAGGTTAGGTTACATGTCTAAACAACTTGGGTTCAGGGTTGTTCAGGACGCTGCGACCTCTGTCGCAGACGCAACGTCGAAGAGTCTGTTGTGTCACAGGACGCAGGCTATACAATTGGTTGCGTCTCAGACAGCAGAGCTGGGGTCCTCCTGAAGTACCCTGGTGGGCCTTCGAGCGCGAGCTTTAGACTCAATGATTTTGACGATGTGATCGGCACAGTCACTCCAGCATAACTACAACGAAATACATATGATGTATGTATAAGGCAGACCTGAAACATGCATCCCTCGAGACGAGAGCGGCATAGTAAGCAGGCAAATTAATCAGTACCCCAATTTAATAGCACCCCCCCACCCCCCCACCCCCAATCACACACACATATAATACCCGGTAGACGATAAATAATTGATATTGAAGGTAAATCGTTAAATCGTTCATTGGTGTAACAAGAAAGATGCTATGTTTCCTCGGGTTTTTCCTCCACAAACCTTTACCATAACCCTGTATCGAAGTTAGGGAAGGTAGAGCCCCTGAACTATCACAATTTCCTTTACACCCTCTACTTAAGTTAGGGAATGGAAATCCCCTTCCCTCATACACCACTGGTAGGGAACCAGTGCCTTTATGTAGAACTTATACGCTAAGGATAGAAAAATATTTTTTGAGAAAATGAGCATTGAACCTGAATTGGTGGATAAAAACTCCAGTATGAAGCTGGTCATGAATCCTGATTCCTTTGAAGGATGGAAAGACTTAATTCAATTTATAAAAAATGCGATGATAATAGCACAATTAAATTATCATCCCAGCTGACTAGCTGAGATGATGATTAAATAATATTGTAGAATTAAATTATCACTGTAGCACGAAGTCAGCCCCCCCGTCGGTGAAATGATTGTTTGCAGTTCAGTTCAGCAGTGCTTTTTCTTTTCAAGCCCTTCCTATACGGTTGGGCAAGTCCCTTAAGCCTATTTGGCCTACCCCTGGACTGTATCATACATACATACATACAGCACCATGGTACCATAGCCGTAGCACCATGGCAACCAAGTCCAAGGTCTAGTCTCATCAAGAAAGAAAGGATGCACCACACAGAGCGGGTACACCCCTCAAACAGAATCCTCGGTGTCGCTGGTTTGTGTCGGGAGTCCCACGTTCTGGGGTGAAAGTCCTTTCACAACTAAAAACAAAACCTCAACCAAGAGCAGATATATACTCGTGTATGTTGTTACAGTCCAGGGGTACGCCAAATAGGCTAAACGGACTTGCCCAACCGTGACAACAGGGGCTTAACACGAAAAGGCATCGATGAATTGAACCCCAAACAAACGTTTTACCAATGGGAGCCCGTAATTCGTGATATGCAGATATTTTCACATTTATATTGTAAATAATTAAATAAAGGATTTTCGCCTCAAAGGTTGGGTCTCCGTGCTCTAGCCCTAGACTCAAGGATTTTATCGATGTGATCGGCGGAGGTACTCCTACATAGGCAAGGTGGTAGACACCCTTAGGTCGGCGGGAAATGCCAACCCACAACCAAAATCAAACTTGCACGACTGGCCCTATACTGACAAGTGACTCTCCTGATAATATAAGCACTTGTACAATTCGGCGCAATATGAAAACAACACACTGCAACACGTATGGAAATGCCAACCCACGACCAAATCACACTTGCACCATTGGCCCTATAGTGACTAGCGACTCTTGTGAGATTATAAGCAATTGTACAATTAGGCGTTATTTGAACCGCATGCAGATATTCCTTAGTGGCAGACCTGCCGCCTTAGAAGAGGTAGAGAATTTCCCTCCGTGTTGTCGCGGGGTAGTCCTTGCTCAGGCGCAGTAGCGGTCTGCGAAACCAAAAACCAAACATAGTAGCCATTCTCCAGTATGTGCGGTGCATGCGAACGGGAGGGTTCCTTCAACCTCACGCCTCGTATCCAGGTTTGTCGAATGGTTCAATGGTTGATGCTTTCGCTGGACTGGAGGTGCTGGTTTCGAATCCCTACAGGTGCGCTTTTATGTTCGCGGTCGCTGTCAACCCCCCATGGTAGAACTGTCCAGGTAAAGTAGCAGCCCTTTCTCTACTGCTGTAAGACAGGGCTCCCTTAAAACCACGCCCCACCAGGCGTTATCATTACTTTTCACGCCCCGTGGCAGAGCGTATGAATTTCCAATTTCCAATTTCCTTAGTGGCGTGCTTGTTGTGGGTAGAGACCCGAGCCAGTGCCCCTGCCCCGCCCCCCTGAGGGCCCTGAGGGCGCAGCCCCCCTGCCCCCTGCCCCCCTCCCACTGGCACCCCGTGGGGGGGTCGCCTTGTTGGGCGGGTCCCTAGACAGGGCCCCTTGGCCAGGGCCAGGAGGGCGATTCCCCTGTCTGGTTCCTCTTGCATCATCTAGAGTGTCAAGGATGGCAATGACGTCATCCATGTCGTACGACTGGCGGCTGGCGTCGTTTCGTGGGCCTGCCGCATCCTGCTGGGGGCCAGGAGCGGTGGGTGGGGAGCCTCTTGGTGGGGCCGTGGTGGAGGTGGCTGCAGCCCCTCCCTTCTCAACACCCTCGCTTGTGCGGCGGGAGCGCTCGCCGGTCCCCGGGGGGAGGCTGGGTGGAGGGGCAGAGAGGGGGCTTGTGCCGGCGGCTGGGATGGGATTGGATGTTCTCCCGGATAGAGAGCGTCTCTGTGCAAGGGGTGGGCAGGGGTGGAGAGGGGTGGTTGGTAGGGGTATGGGTAAAGGGTGGTTAGTAGTGGTAGGGGTAAGGGTAAGGGTTGGGGGTGGTTGGTAATGGGTGGGGAGATAGTTTGGGATCAGTTTTGGTAGATTGGATGGAGTGGGCAGTCAGACTGGGTAGGCAAGGTGGTTGGGCCTTGAGGAGGCTGTGCGTTCTCCTTCGTCCCCTCACCACCAGCTGCCACCCTTGAGCCCACTTCTGCAGCCGCACCCGCCGAGGTTGCCTCCAGCTCCCCACAGTGTGTTCCCGATTTCTGTAGCTGTCCCCACATCCTCACCCCCAGCCACCACCACCAGCAAATACCCCCCCCCCCCCCCCCACACACACACACACACACACATACACAACAAACGCAGCAGAACCTCCCACTCTTCCCCTCCCCCTTCCCCTCCTGCTCCCCTCTCTCTCCCGCGCTTCCCCTCCTACCTGCGCATTCTCCTTCGCCCCTGTCCCCTTCCCACCAGCCGCAACCCTGGAGCCCACTTCTGCCGCGGCAGTCAGACCCGCCGAGGTTGCCTCCAGCTTCCTACCGGTTGTACCCAATGTCTGGAGCTGTCCCCACGTCCTCACCCCCAGCTGCCGCCACCAAGCAAACACGCACACACCACAACACATGCAACACAACACAACTCAACACATGCAACAAAACCTCCCATTCTTCCCCTCCCCTCCAGCTCCCCTCCCCCTCCCGCTCTCCCCCTCCTACCTGTGCGTTCTCCTGTGCCCCTGTCCACCCCCCCACCAGCCGCCACCATCAAGATAAAACGCACAAAACACATAACATGCAACACAACACAACACATACAAAAAAACCTCCCATTCTTCCCCTCCCCTCCAGCTCCCCTCCCCCTCCCGCTCTCCCCCTCCTACCTGTGCGTTCTCCTGTGCCCCTGTCCCCCCCCCCACCAGCCGCCACTATCAAAATAAAACGCACAAAACACAAAACATGCAATACAACACAACTCAACACATGCACAGATACAACAAAACCTCCCACTCTTCCCCTCCCCTCCCTCTCTCGCTCTTCCCCTCCTACCTGCGCGTTCTCCTTCGCCCCTGTCCCCTCACCACCAGCTGCCACCCTAGATCCTACTTCTGCCGCTGCAGTGAGAGCAGCCGATGTTGCCTCCAGCTCCCTACAGTGCGTTCCCAAGATTTGTAGCGATGCCTGGGACTTCTCCAGCTCTGCTTTGACTGCCGCCAAGTCGGCTTCCAATGTGTTGTTGCTGCTGCTCATGGCAATGAGGGCCTCGCGAGTGGCTGCCGTGTCACTTTGGGCTTCGTCCGCTCGTGCCTGGTGATTGGTTTGGTTATATTTGATTTGGTTTATGCGGGTGTAATGCAGAGTGCGGTACGGACTGTGCAGCTGCTCATGGCAATGAGGGCCTCGCGAGTGGCTGCCGTGTCACTTTGGGCTTCGTCCGCTCGTGCCTGGTGATTGGTTTGGTTTGGTTTGGTTTGGTTTATGCGGGTGTAATGCAGAGTTCGGTACGGACTGTGCAGCTGCTCATGGTAATAAGGGCTTTACGAGTGGCTGCCACGTCACTTTGGGCTTCATCCGCACGTGCCAGGTGTTAGGTTTTGTTTTGCTAGATTTGTTTTGTTTTGTTTGGCTTGGTTTGATTTGGCTTCTGCAGGTGTCTTGAAGAGTGGCTGCTACATCACCTCGTGCTTCATTTGCACGTGCCTGGTGTTAGGTTTAGTTTGGCTTGGTTGGATCTGGTTAGGTTCTGTTCGGTTTGGTTAGTTAAGTTAGGTAAGGTTAGGTTAGGTTTGGTTAGGTTGGTTTGGTTAGGTTAGGTTAGGTTAGGTTAGGTAAGGTTAGGTTAGGTTAGGTTAGGTTTGATTTGGTTAGGTTTGGTTAGGTTTGGTTTGGTTAGGTTTGGTTTGAGTTGACTTATGCCGGTGTATTGTAGAGTGGGGTTTGGCCGATGCGGTTTTCTTTCAAAATCTGCCTAGTCCATAGTACCCTCCCCTCCGTCTCACGCTCTCTCCCTTCTCTCTCTCCCTTCCCTCTCTTCCCCCTCTCCCTTCTATTCCTCCCTCCTCTCCCTTCTATCTCTCCTTCCCTTCCCTCCCTTCCTTCTCTCCCTCCCTTCCCTCCTCTCCCTCCCTTCCCTCTCTCCCTCCCTTCTCTCCCTTCCTTCTATTCCTCCCTTCCCTCCCTCCCTTCTATTCTTACCTACCCTCCCTTTCCCCCCCTCCCTCCCTCCCATTCACCTTCTCCCCATCATATGCCGACTACCACTCCTGCTCCCTCCCCCCCTCCAGCCCCTCCTCTCCCCTCCCTCTCACCTTCTTCCCATCATAAGCCGACTGCCACTCCATCTCCTGTTGCTCCATATCCTGTACCCGCTGCTGCAGGCCCGCCATCTTCCCCCCTCCTCCCCTCCGTCTCACACTCTCTCCCTCCGTCCCTTCCCCCCCTCCCTGGGGCCCCTCCCTCCCTCACCTTCTCCCCTTCATATGCTGACTGCCACTCCTGCTCCCTCCCCTCCCCTCCCTCCCTCTCACCATCTCCCAATCATATGCCGACTGCCACCGCCTGCTCCTGCTGCTCCATATCCTGTACCTGCTGCTGGCAGGCCCGCTATCTTCCCCTCCTCCCCGCCGTCTCCCCTCCCCTCCCCCCCCTCCCTCCTTCCCATTCCCTCCCTGTCCAACCCCTTCCCTCTCACCTTCTCCCCATCATAAGCGGACTACCACTCCTGCTCCCTCCCCTCCATCTCCTGCAACCAGGCCAGCCATCTCCCCTTTCTCCCCTCCCCCCCCCTCCCTCCCTCCCCCCAATCTCCTTCCCTCCTTGTCCAACCCTCTCACCTTCTCCCAATCATATGCCAACTGCCACTCCTGCCCCCGTTACTACTCTCCCCCTCCCTCCCCTCTCTTCCCCCCCCCCCCCCCCCCCTCCCCTCCTTCCCTTCTCTCCCTCTCACCTTCCCCCCATCCCTCCCTCCCTCCCTCTCAACCTTCTCCCCATCATAAGCTGACTGCCACTCCTGCTCCCTCCCCTCCATCTCCTGCAACCAGGCCAGCCATCTCCCCCTCCTCCCCTCCTTCTCACACTCTTCCCCTCCCTCCCTTCCCTTCTTGTCCACCCCCTCCCTCTCACCTTCTCCCCATCATAAGCCGACTGCCACTCCACCTCCTGTTGCTCCATATCCTGTACCCAGCCTCTTTCAGTGATATACATTGGTCTAATGGTAGACTAAATCACTTTGAGAACGAAGAGTCGGGGGTTTCAACTCCCCCTTCGGTTGCTCTTGGCGTTGCAGGTCGTCGTCAACTGCGATGGTCGCTTGTCCAGTTGAGGTAGGAGACTGCTCCCCACCCGCGTACGACGGGCTCCCTAAACACCACGCCCCACCAGGCGTTATCATTACCTTTTCCTGTACCCGCTGCTGGATGCCCGCCATCCCCCCCTCCTCCCCTCCGTCTCACGCTCTCCCCCTCCCTTCCTCTCCCCCATCCCATCCGTCCCTTCCCTCCTTGCCCAACCCCTCCCTCTCACCTTCTCTCCATCATAAGCCGACTGCCACTCCACCTCCCGTTGCTCCATCTCCTGTACCCGCAGCTGCAGGCCCGCCATCTCCCCCTCCGCACTGCCTGCCTTGGAGTGAGCACTAGCCATGTCCTTCGACAATTCAGCCTGGGCGCTGGTCATCATCGACATCTCAGACAACTGCCTCTCATGCTGCATCATCAGCTTCCGCCTGATGGCACAATATATTGATATTGGGGCATAATACATTAATGAGGGCACAATTTATTAATATTGTAAAGCAAACAAAGGTGGAAATGATGAAATGTGCTGCAATTCGACAGTCCAGCCTGAGCGCAAGTCATCATCGACAGCTCGGACAGTTGGCTCTCATGCTCCATCATCAGCTTCCGCCTGATGGCACAATATATTTATATTTTAAAGGGCATAATACATTAATAAGGGCACAAGATAGTAATATTTAAAAAGACAAAATATAGTAATGAGGGCACAATACGGGGGGGGTGGGTGGCTGTGTGGGTGGGTGGGTGAGGGGGGTGATGGTGGGTGTGTGGGATGGGTGGGGAGGAGGGGGTGGGGTGGGTGGGGAGGAGGGAGGGGGGGTGGGGGGGCTCGACCCCAGGCTTGACTGCTTTGGGAACCTCGTCGGGGACCAGAATTCAGAACGCGCATCCGAACGCGTTGCGAACTTGCGTCCAGATGCCCAACTGCCGCTCGTGTGAAGCTGGACGCGGAGGTCTAGGTGACGTCCAGCCTGGCGTCCAGCCTGAATGTACCTTCCAGGGCATTCACCAATTACACACTGGGTGTAACTGACTAACGTTGGTAGATTCGTACTCGACCCGCCGAGTTCATCTCTATGGTGTACCTCGTGCTGGAAAATTCGCACTGGCAAGAAATTCCCAAGAAGTACAAATAAAGTTGGAAAAATTGTCGGACCCCCTCCCCCCCCCCCCCCCCCCCCCCCCCCCCCCCCCTCACCCCTACCAGGATTCCTCGCTTGCCTTCATCTCCAACTGCCCCCCCCTCCCCTCCCCCCCCCCCATCACCCCCTCCCCCTCCCCCTCATCTGGATTCCTTGCTTGCCTTCACCTCCTGCCTTCACCTCCTGCTGGCCCCCCCCCCCCCCCACCCCACCCACCCCACCCCACCTGGATTCTTCGCTTGCCTTCACCTCCTGCTGCAGCGCCTCACGCATCGCCTCCAGCTGCACACACACACACACACGCACACTCTACCTACCCCCCCCCCCCCCCCCCCCCCCCCCCCACACACACCCCTCCACCTCCCCCTTACCTGGATTCTTCGCTTGCCTTCACCTCCTGCTGCATCGCCTCACGCATCGCCTCCAGCTGCACACACACACACACACACTCTACCTACCCCCCCCCCCCCCCCCCCCACACACACACACTCCACCTCCCCCTTACCTGGATTCTTCGCTTGCCTTCGCCTCCAGCTGCAGCGCCTCACGCATCGCCTCCAGCTGCACACACACACACACACACACGCACACTCTCTACTCTACCCCCCCCCCCCCCCCCCCCCCCCCCCCCCCCAACACACACACACCCCTCCACCTCCCCCTTACCTGGATTCTTCGCTTGCCTTCACACCTCCAGCTGCAGCGCCTCACGCATCGCCCTCCAGCTGCACACACACACACACACACTCTACCACTACCCCCCCCCCCCCCCCCCCCCCCCCCCCCACACACACACACACCCCTCCACCTCCCCCTTACCTGGATTCTTCGCTTGCCTTCACCTCCAGCTGCAGCGCCTCACGCATCGCCTCCAGCTGCGCCACTTGAGAGCGGGAGGTAGCAAGCTGCAGAAGCAAGGAGTCCAAGCCACCTGGCCCTAGTGCAGACATCTGCTTATCCATACGCATCATCTTGGAAGCTTGATCACTGGCAAAGACACAGAGAAAGAGGGCGTGAAGAATGTTTTGGCGCCCCCCCTGGGAGCCCCCAGGGTTAACCCATTGTCCGCTCCCATTATCCCACGTGTCGCTCCGTCACGAACACTCTCCGCCATTTTGAGCGTCTCTTGCGACGCTGCATAGAACTTGTTTATGTATTTATACCCCGTGAGGCATCCCGCGAGGCACCCTGTGAGGCATCCCGTGAGGCGCCTTTTTCTTGCTTCCTTTTCTTGCAAATAACCCTGCTCACCTGCACCTAGAGCACGGCAATATGATATCATATGATGCCGGCAGTCTGACTAGGCTTAAGTGATCATTCATATACAATCTCATCGGATGCAGTTTGTATGATATCATATGATGCCGGCAGTCTGACTAGGCTTAAGTTACCATTTATATATAGGGTTGGGAAGCAAACGCATATTTTGATTTTTATATGCCGTATAAACGTATAAACGTATGCGTATAAACGTATGAACGTATGCGTATAAACGTATGAACGTATGCGTATAAATGTATGAACGTATGCGTATAAACGTATGAGGGAAATTAGACACTTCTCAAGGAAATACTTTTATATGGGTTTGAATTTATTGCCACGTAGCTAATTTCATTGGCATCACATATCAACTCTCAAAAAAATAATCGGACAACTTTAGATTGTCCAAATCTCAGACCATAATCTCATGACCAGATTCGCATCGATCGTGAAGCGCGGTGCAAATCTAAGGGAGCCATTCGCTGCCAATAATATTGACATACTGTCTATGTAACCATGTTCACGTTGCACTTGGCTCAAGTCATCTTTCTAGGCAGCTCCCTAAGTCAGCTACAGGTGTCAGAAGTATGTGAGTTTGTCGCAGCTTCTAGGCAGCTCCCTAAGTCAGCTACTGGTTCAGTCCTCAAGCCCTATGGCATCCAAGGCCACCTCCTCATCAACGTAGACTTTGTCGGCAAGGTCAGCGTTGGCAGCTATGTAGATCATATTTCCCCCCCTTTCAACGGAGAGGTTGGCCCTCAGCTTTATGTACACCCGCCCAAACTGGGTGAAGAAGCGGGGTGCCAATCTAAGGGAGCCATTCAACGCCAGTTGGTATAGTATATAACTGTATACGTGTATAATAATATAACTATATTGCAATAGTTTCCATGTTCACATTGCACTAGGCTTTCACCATCAATCCACCGAGCCCTCATGGGAGCTCAATGGAATGGAAGGCTATGTGACACTCTGATATATGTGCCTGATATCTGGCTATCTAAATCAAACTTTGGGCAAAATTTAAACAACATTGTACACTTGAAAGGATTAATTTTGGTGCATATTTTGACAGAGGAGGTCAGAAGCTTTCCAATGAGCTATCTAAATCAAATATATTGAATGAAAACCAAGAAAGTTAAATGCCGGGAAGCGTGCTGTACTTTTCGACGTACACTACTTATACGTTTGTACATACGTATGAAATATGAATATACGTTTGGAGAAAAAATCATACGTATGAATATACGTATGATTATATGAACGTATGATTATACGTTCATATGCCGGCCCAACCCTATTTATATACAATCTCATCGGATGCAGTTTGTATGATATCATATGATGCCGGCAGTCTGACTAGGCTTAAGTTACCATTTATATACAATCTCATCGGATGCAGTTTGTATGATATCATATGATATTGTTCTCCAATTTGGTCAGCATCATATGATATGCCGGTGCATTAATACAGAGCAAATCAAGCACATTGATTTTAAATATCTTAAATATTTTAAATATCGGAGCACATCGAGGACATTGATTTTACATATCTTAAATATCGGAGCACATCAAGCACATTGATTTTAAATATCTTAAATATCGGAGCCCATTGAGCACATTGATTTTAAATATCTTAATTAGTTTAAATATCGGAGCACATTGACTATTATTATGGCACATTGACTGTTATTACGGTATGGTAGCGGTTTTGGTCAACATCATATGATATGGGCCCCCCCTAAACACAAATCGCCCCCCGGTCCCCTATCAAGAGTGGCGGCGCATCGCACAACGCTGTTTTCTGCAGATGTTGGCTACTGAACGTTCCTGAAATCACACACTACCCCCCCCCCCCCCCCCCCCCCCCCCCCCCCCACACACACACACACCTCCACCTCCTTCTTACCTGGATTCTTCGCTTGCCTTCACCTCCAGCTGCAGCGCCTCACGCATCGCCTCCAGCTGCACACACACACACACACACGCACGCACGCACACGCACAAGTAGCTACACAAACTTTCCTACAGAAATCTGAAATAAAAAACACAGGATATGCCGGTCCCTACCTGCACCTCTTGGCTGCAGATTTACACACATTCCTGAACTCTCCGACTACACCCTCCAGCTCCGTGCGAGCTCCCATGACCTCACTGCGCAGTGTTCCAGTCACTGCGAGGCTGCCTACCTGCTCAGACGAGGGCGGCAATGGGTGGGTGGGGGAGAGGGTGGAGGAGTGTGCGTGAGGGTGGTGAAGGGCGTGGTGAGTGTGTGGGGAGGGGGGGATGATGGGGTGAGGGAGGGGGTGTGAGGGGGATGAGGGGGGGGAGGGCAAGTGTGATGGGTGGGGGGTTGAGTGTGGGGGGGGTGTCGGGGGGTGAGGGGTGGGGTGGGGTGGGGGGATGGGGACAGGATGCAAGTGTGTGTGGGGTGGGGTGGGGTGGGTGTTAGCAGGTAGGCAGCTAGATGCGTGATCCAAGACCTCACTGCGCAGTGTTCTGGTCACTGCATGACTGTCAACCTGATCACACGAGGGCGGTGAAGGGGGAATGGGTGAGAGGGTAAAGGAATGCGCACGAGGGTGGGTGGGTGATGGAGGGAGTGGCGAGTGTGTGGGTGAGTGAGGGGGTGGGTGGGTAGGGGGGTGAGTGAGGAGGGTGATATAAGCTGGTATGCAGCAAGGTGTGGTCTTCTGGTACCTCTCTGTACAAAAAAAGATAACGCCTGGAGGGGCGTGGTGTTAAGGGGACCCTTCCGTACGCTGGGGAAAGTCACCATGGCAGACATAGTAAGTGTCACCCTCCAGGCGGGAGGGACTCCTTCATGCGACGTGTGGCAAGAATGCTGGTACAGGAGGCGATAGATTCTCTGTGCAGCTTAGAGATGAGTTTGTCTACGTGTTCGCGACTGATACCTCTCTGTGCAGTGTTACAGACACAGCAAGGCTATCTTCTTGCTTACACCCGGGCAGCGATGGGTGGGAGAGTGAGAGGGTGAAGGAGTGTGCATGTGTGTTTGTGTGTGTGTGAGGGTGGTGTGGGGGAGAGTGTTAGCAGGTACGCATGGGGATACGGGGGCTACTGTTCCACGCACTGTTCCACGCACTGTTCCACGCACTGTTACACTACTGTTCCACGCACTAGGGGGTGAGATGAGCACCTTGTGCAATGCATGTGTGGCAGTGCTTTTCCTGAGGTTTTTGTACGAAACATTAATAATCGTACTGCACGATGCTGCAGCCAGCGTTTGGTTGGAACGGAAACATTAATAATCGTGCATGAACGATGGCCAGGCCAAAGTTTCGCGAGCTCGAAAACATCACCCAGACCTGAGAAAACGGTGGACTATTTCGCGAGAAACATTAATAATCGCGCCTGCACGAGTAATCGTGCATAGGTACTCGTGCATAGGAAAATCGCTGATGTGTGCAACACGTCACCATTTCGTTGCTATCTTGTCGCAGCATGGCAACACATGGGTCTGGCTAAAGTAGTCAGAAATACCCCCTCAAATACCCAGGGCTCCGCGCTTGACCCTCTGCAGGGTTTGGGGGGCAGCGCTTCGCACTGGGGCTGCACCAAGTCGCTCAATTTGTGCCGCGTCACTCTCACAACAAAAACAGGGTTTTGGTGGTGTGTGTGTGTGGGGTGGGGGGTGGGGGCGGGGATTGATGTGTTGTAGTGTATTTTATGCTGTTGTGTGTGTGTGGTTGTAGTGTGTGTGTTGTGGTGGTGTGTGTGTTGTGTCGTGTGTTGTGTTGGGGGGGGGGGGGGGATGAGTGTGTGTGTGTGTGTGTGTGTGTGTGGGGGGGGGGGGGGGGGGGTCTGCGTTTGTGTGGATGTAGTTGTGTGTGTCTGCTGTGTGGTGTGTGTGTGTTTTGTGGTGTGGGGGGTGGGGCTGCGTGGTGTGTGTCTGTGTGTTGTGTTGTCTGTTGTGTTGTGTGGTGTGCTGTGGTGTGTGTGTGTTTGTGGGGGGGGGGGGTGTGCTCGTGTGTGTGCTGTCCTGTGTTGTGTTGGTGTGTTTGGGGGGGGGGGGGGTGGGGGGCGGGGGGGGGCCTTCGTGTGTGTGTCTGGGTGTGTGTGTGATGTGTGTCGTGTGTAAGCGGGTGGGGGGCTGCGTGTGTGGTTTTCTGTCTGTGTGTGTGTGGTGGGTGCTGTGTGTTTGTGTGGTGTTTGGGGTGGTGTGTGTGTGTTTGCTGTGTGTGCGCGTCGGGGCGGCCTGCTGGTGTCAGCAGGTCTGCGTCCTTCTCCGCCCCTTCTTTCGCCTCTTCTCCGTTTCCGTCCCCCACCGTGCCCCCCTCCCTCCCTTCCTCTCGGCCGCTCCCTCCCCATACCCTGAAGCTCAATGACTACACGGTACAGTGATTCAAACTCAGCCCCCATGCCCTCTCCGCCCACATTCCACCCACACTTCACTCCACCCACCACCCACATTCCACCCCCACTTCACTCCACCCACCACCCACATTCCACCTCCACCTCACTCTACCCACATTCCACTCCCACTCCACTCCACCCACCATCCACATTCCACCTCCACTTCACTCTACCCACATTCCACTCCCACTCCACTCCACCCACCACCCACATTCCACCTCCACTTCACTCTCCACCAACCACCCCACTCCATTCCACTCCCACTCCACTCCCCCACCACCCCATTCCACCCCACTTCACTCCACCCACCACCCACATCCACCTCCACCTCCACCACGCACTCTTACCCCATTTCCACTCCCACTCACTCCCCCACCACCCACATTCCACCTCTACTAACTTCACTCTACACACATTCCCCACCACCCCACCTACCACATCCACCCCACTTCACTCCACCACCACCCCCCCACTCCATTCTCACTCCACCCCCGCACTTCACTCCACCCACTTCCACTCCCACTTCCACTCCACCCACCACCACATTCCACCCCCACACACTCCACCCCCACTCCACTCCACTCCACCCACCACCCACATTCCAGCCCCACTTCACTACCACTCCCCCACACAACCACACACTCCACCCACCACCCACTTCCAGCCCCCACTCCACTCCACCACCACCCCCTCCACTCTCCAACCCCCCCTCCCATCTCCACCCACACCTCCACCCACCCACCCACATTCCAACCCACTTCACTCCACCCCCACCCACTCCACTCCACCCCCCTCCAGTCCAACCCCACCCGCCACCCACCACCCACATCCAGATCCCTGCACTTCCCCCCCCCACCACCCTCCACGTCCACTCCCCACCCCCCCTGCCAGCCGCGCCTCACCACCAGCTCCTGAAGCTCCCTCTCCATGCCCTGCAGCTCAATGACCCCACGGTAGATCTATTCAAACTCAGCCCCCATGCCCTTCGACATACCTGATGCCCTTCAACATACCTAATGCCGCCTCCTGTACCTCCTGCTACCCTCACCACCCACTTTCCACCACCACTCCACGCCACTCCATAAGCCACCCACACCCTTCCCTTCAGCTCCGGCATCTCCCTCTCCACCCATAGGCAAGGAGTTGAAAGCCAATCACTTCCCCCCCTACCTAACTCCACCCAACGCCTAATACCCTGTCCACCCCCACCCCACCCACACCCCACTCCACTCCACACGCCACCCACACCCTTACCTTCAGCTCCTGAAGCTCCCTCTCCATGCCCAGCAGCTGACCTCCAACAACAGCCTTCAGCTCAATGACTTCACGGTAGAGCGATTCAAACTCAGCCCCCATGTCCTTCATCATACCCGATGCCGCCTCTTGTACCTCCTGTGGCTGCTCTCCACATTCCACCACCACTCCACTCTACACGCCACCGCACCCACACCCTTACCTTAAGCTCCTGAAGCTCCCTCTCCATGCCCTGCAGCTGACCTCCTACAACAGCCGTGGGAGGGCAAGGGAAGTGTTGGGAGTAAGTATGGAATGAAATTGTCCAGGGGTAGGCAAATAGGCTGTGCACTTGTGTACAGTGTGTGCTCAATGGATGACAGCCTGTCTTGGGCATGCTTCTTGTTCATGGCATCCAACTCAAGCTCATGCTTATTGGCCAGATCCTGTGAGGGCAAGGGAAGTGTTAGGAGAAGGTATGGAATGAAATAGTCCAGGGGTAGGCAAATAGGCTGTGCACTTGTGTACAGTGTGTGCTCAATGGATGACAACCTGTCTTGGGGCATGCGGCTTGTCATGGCATCCAACTCAGCTGCATGCGTTTATTGGCCGATCTGTGGCAAGGGAAGTGTTGGGAGAAAGTATGGAATGAAATAGTCCAGGGGTGGCAAATAGGCTGTGCACTTGTGTACAGTGAGTGCTTCTCACTGCTTGTGCTTCTCACTCAGACCTTGTGAGACACTAGAAAGTGTGTGGAGAAAGTGTGCATATTACAGTCCAAGGGTGGGGTAATAGGCTACATAGACTTGCCCTCACTCGGCCCTGTTCGACATTAGAAAGTGTGTGAAGGAAGTGTGTACCGTTTGTTACAGTCCAGGGGTAGGTAAATAGACTTGCCTAACCGCAACCTCCTACTTGTGCTTCTCACCCAGACCCTGTGAGACATTAGAAAGTGTGTGGAGAAAGTATGTGGAGAAAGTATGCATGGTACAGTCAGGGGATAGGCTAATAGGCTAAACAGACTTGCACACCCTCAACCTCCTGCTTGTGCTTCTCATTCGACCTCGTGAGACATTATAAAGTGTGTGGAGAAAGTGTGCATGGCACAGTCTGGGGATAGGCTAACAGGCTAAATAGAGTTGCACACCCTCAACCTCCTGCTTGTGCTTCTCATTCGGTCCCTGCCCTGAGACCATATTGAAGGTGCGGAATACGTAACTCACCTTCACCACTGTCTGATGTGGTTGAGTTGGGTTGGGTTGGGTTGGGTTGGGTTGGGTTGGGATGGGTTGGGTTGGGTTGGGAATGGCCTTTGTGTGCCTTACGGACCGGTTTTTCACCGTCACCACTGTCGAAATGTGGGTGAGTTGGGTTGGGTTGGGTTGGGTTGGGTTGGGTTGGGTTGGGTTGGGTTGGGTTGGGTTGGGTTGGGTTGGGTTAAGTTGGGTTGGGTTGGGTTGGGTTGGGACGGCTTTGCTTGCCTTATGGACCTGTTACTCACCTTGACCACTGTCTGATGTGGTTGGGTTGGGTTGGGTTGGGTTAGGTTGGGTTGGGTTGGCTTGGGTTGGCTTGGCTTGGCTTGGGGACCTGTGTCTCACCTTCACTGCAGTCTGATGTGGTTGGGTTGGCTTAGCTTGGGTCGGGTTGGGTTGGCTTGGGTTAGCTTTGGTTGGCTTGGCTTGGGTTGGGTTGGGTTGGGTTGGGTTGGGTTGGTTGGGTTGGGTTGGGTTGGGTTGGGTTGGCTTGGGTAGGGTTGGGTTGGGTTGGGTTGGGTTGGTTGGGTTGGGTTGGGTTGGGTTGGTTGGGTTGGGTTGGTTGGGTTGGGTGGGTTGGGTTGGGTTGGTTGGGTTGGGTTGGGTTGGTGGGTTGGGTTGGGTTGGGTTTGGGTGTTGGCTTAGGTTGGGTTGGGTTGGGTTGGGTTGGGTTGGGTTGGGTTGGCTTGGGGACCTGTTTCTCACCTTCACTGCTGTCTGATGTGCACTTATCGCTTCCTTCAGCTTTTTGTCTCCATCCAACTTCATCTTATCTGCTTCTGCCTTCGCCCTCTCAGCGGCCTTGGTGTGCCGTTCAATTTGCTTCATGTGTCCCGCTTCTCGCTCACGGACAGCCTATGGTGTTGGTGTGTGTTTCAGGGTACGGAAGTGGTAGCGGTTAGAGGAGGGTGTAAGCGGTCGATTCCTCAAATCTGGTGAAATGCTGGGGACCCCCCCCCCCCCCCCCCCCCCCCCCACAC
Source organism: Chlamydomonas sp. ICE-L (assembly GCA_013435795.1). Classification (NCBI taxonomy): domain Eukaryota; kingdom Viridiplantae; phylum Chlorophyta; class Chlorophyceae; order Chlamydomonadales; family Chlamydomonadaceae; genus Chlamydomonas; species Chlamydomonas sp. ICE-L. Next base: position 125,978,453 of record JACBWV010000610.1, on the reverse strand, counting down.
ACACACACCTCCAGACCAGTGTACTTCAAATGGCTAAATTGGCCTGCGCTTTAGCGCACTTGAAAACAAAAAACTGCGCTTTGTAGTGCAAAAAGCGCAAAAATTGCTTGCTGCGCCCACAGGGGAATGCAAAAAACTGCGCTTAAAGCGCAGAGGGGGTCAAAAAGTCAGCGCTCATAAGCGCAAAAGCGCGCGCTTTGAATTACCCTGGTGTGTTTACGTGTTTGTATGTGTGTGTGTGGAATTGGTGTGTCGTTCAATCTCTTTCATGTGACACGCCTCTTGCTTGCGGACAGCCTAGGGTGTGTGTGTGTGTGTGTGTGTTTGAGGGTGTGTGTGTGTGTGTGTGTGTGCGTTTGTGGAATTGGTATGTTGTTCAATCTGCTTCAGGTGACCCGCTTCTCGCTCACGGACAGCCTATGGTGTTGTGTGTGTGTTTGTATGTATGAGTGTGAGTGTGTGTGTGTGTGTATGAGTCGCACCAGTATCTGAATCAAACACAACCAACCAACCAACCAACACAACCAACCAACCTCCACCCACTCCTGAGTACATCCCCTACCTCAAGCTTTTTCTTTGCCTCCTTAGCCTGCCTGCTAAGTTTATCCATTTTCTGAATCAACCCCAACCACCCCTTCTTCACCGACCTACACAAAACCCGACCACATCTCCTACATCCATCCGACCTTACTCCAGTTTCTGAATTAAACACAACCGACCAACCAACACAACCAACCAACTAACCTCCACCCAAACCGAGCACAACCCTCTACCCAACCAACACAACCAACCAACCTCCACCCAAACCGAGTACAACCTTCCACCCAACCAACACACTCAACCTCCACCCTAACCTAGCACATCCCCTACCTCCAGCTCCTTCTTTGCCTCCTTAGCCTGCTTACTAAGCTTGTCCACTTTGCCGCTAATGGTTTTCTTCTCACGTGTGAGCAGCTCGTTCTCCTTCTTTTGTTTATCGACTAGTTCCTGCATCTGTTTCGTTGTGTCGCTAGCCTGCATCATGTGGGGAGAGTGTTGCGGTTGAGGGAAGTGTTGTGGTTGAGTGGGGTGTTGTGGGCGAGGGGAGTGTTGTGGTTGAGTGGGGTGTTGTGGTTGAGTGGGGCGTTGTGGGCGAGGGGGGTGTTTGTGGGCGAGGGGAGTGTTGTGGTTGAGGGGGGTGTTGTGGGCGAGGGGAGTGTTGTGGTTGAGGGGGGTGTTGTGGGCGAGGGGAGTGTTGTGGTTGAGGGGAGTGTTGTGGGGCGAGGGAGTGTTGTGGTTGAGGGGGGTGTTGTGGAGGGGGGTGTTGTGGGCGAGGGGAGTGTTGTGTTGAGGTGGATGTGGGGGCGAGGGGAGTGTTGTGGGCTGAATGGGGTGTTGTGGGCTCGAGGGAGTGTTGTGGTTTGAGGGGGTGTTGTGGGCGAGGGGAGTGTTGGGGTTGAGGGGGTTTTGTGGTTGAGGGGGTGTTTTGGTGGTTGAGGGGGTGTTGTGGCGAGGGGAGTGTGGGTGGTTTGAGGGGAGTGTTGTGGTTGAGTGGGTGTTTGTTGGGCGAGGGGAGTGTTGTGGTTGAGTGGGGTGTTTGTGGTTGAGTGGGGCGTTGTGGCGAGGGGGGTGTTGTGGGCGAGGGGAGTGTTGTGGTTGAGGGGGGTGTTGTGGGCGAGGGGGGTGTTGTGGTTGAGGGGGGTGTTGTGGGCGAGGGGAGTGTTGTGGTTGAGGGGGGTGTTGTGGGCGAGGGGGGTGTTGTGGGCGAGGGGAGTGTTGTGGTTGAGGGGAGTGGGGTGGTGAGGTGGATGTTGTGGTTGAGGGGTGTTGTGGGCGAGGGGTGTGTGGTGGGCGAGGGGAGTGGTTGTGGTTTGAGGGGGGTGTTGTGGGCGAGGGGAGTGTGGGTGGTTGGGGGGGGTGTTGTGGGCGAGGGGAAGTGGTGTGGTGAGGGGGTGGTTGTGGGCGAGGTGAGTGTTGTGGTTGAGGGGGTGTTGTGGGCGAGGGGGGGGTTGGGGGTTGAGGGGAGTGTTGGTGTGCGAGGGGAGTGTTGTTGGTTGAGGGGGGTTTTGGGGCGAGGGGGGTTGTGGTGGGCGAGGGGAGTGAGTGGTTGAGGGGAGTGGTTTGTGGTTGAAGGTGGATTTGTGGGCGAGGGGAGTGTGTGTGGGCTACTGGGGTGTTGTGGTTAGGGAGTGTTGTGGTTGAGGGAGGGTGTTTGTGGGCGCGGGGAGTGTTGTGGTTTGAAGGGGGGTGTTGTGGGCGAGGGGGGTGTTGTGGTTGAGGGGGGGGGGGGTGTTGGTGGGCGAGGGGAGTGTTGGTGGGCTAACTGGGTGTTGTGGGCGAGGGGAGTGTTTGTGGTTGAGGGGGTGTTGTGGGCGAGGGGAGTGGTTGTGGTTGAGGGGGGTGTTGTGGTTGAGGGGGGTGTGTTGGGGCAGGGGAGTGGGGTGGTTGAGGGGTGTGTTGTGGTGGGGAGGGAGTGTTGTGGTGAAGGGGAGTGTTTTGTGTGTGAGGGGGGCCGTTGGGGGCGAGGGGAGTGTTGTTGGTGAGGGGGGGTTTTGGGGCGAGGGAGTGCTGTGGTTGTGAGGGGGGTTTGTGGTTGAGGGGGGTGGTTGTGGGGGCGAGGGATGTTTTGGTTGAGGGGGGTGTTGTGGCGAGGAGAGTGTTTGTGGTTGGGGGGGGTGTGTGGGCGAGGGAGTGTTTGTGGTTGAGGGATGGGTGTTGTGTGCGAGGGGAGTGTTGTGGAGCGAGGGAGGTGGTTTGGTTGAGGGGGGTGTTGTGGGCGAGGGGAGTGTTGTGGTTGAGGGGGGTGTTGTGGGCGAGGGAGTGTTGTGGTTGAGGGGGGTGTTGTGGGCGAGGGGAGTGTTGTGGTTGAGGGAGTGTTGTGGTTAATGGGGCGTTGTGGCGAGGGGAGTGTTGTGGTTGAGGGGGGGGTTTCGGGCGAGGGGAGTGCTGTTGGTTGAGGGGGGTTATGGTTGAGGGGGTGTTTTGTGGGCGAGGGGATTGTTGTGGTTTGAGGGGGGTGTTTGGGCGAGGGGAGTGGTGTGGTGAGGGGGGTGTGTGGGCGAGGGGAGTGTTGTTGTTGAGGGGGGTGTTTGTGGGCGAGGGAGTGGTTGTGTTGAGGGGGGGGTTTGTGGTTGAGGGGAGTGTTGTGGGCGAGGGGAGTGTTGTGGTTGAGGGGGGTGTTGTGGGCGAGGGAGTGTTGTGTTGAGGGTGTTGTGGGCGAGGGAGTGTTGGGTTTGAGGGGGGTGGTTGTGGTGGAGGGGGGTGTTTGTGGGTGAGGGGAGGGGGTGGTTGAGGGGGGGTTTGGGCGAGGGGGGTGTTTGTGGTTGAGTGGGGTGTTGTGGGCAGGGGAGTGTTTGTGGTTGAGGGGGGTGTTGGCGAGGGGGTGTTGTGGTTGAGGTGGATGTTGGTTAGGGGGGGTGGTGTGGTTGAGTGGGATGTTGTGGTTTGAGGGGGGGGGTTGGTGGGCGAGGGGAGAGTTTGTGGTTGAGGGGGGGTGGTGGTGAGGGGATTGTTGTGGGCGAGGGATGTTTGTGGGCGAGGGGAGTGTTGTGCTTGAGGGGGGTGTTGTGGTTGAGGGGGGGTTGTGGTTGAGGGGAGTGTTGTGGTTGAGGGGGGTGTTGTGGGCGAGGGGAGTGATGTGGTTGAGGGGGGTGTTGTGGGCGAGGGGAGTGTTGTGGTTGAGGGGGGGGTTGTGGTATAAGTGGAGGGTGACCTTGCTTGAGCGAATGAGGTGGTAGTGTCGCTAGCCTGCACCATGAGGGGGCAGTGTTGTAGTTAAAGAAAGGGATGTTGTGGATTGGGTGAGCTTATCAACAACTTCCTGCAACTGTCTAGTTGTGTCGCAAGCCTGCACCATGAAAGGGGAGGGTTGTGGTAGAGGGGATTGTTGTGTTGTGATGGTGTGGGAATGGTGGTAGAAGTGGTGGGTGAGCTTGTTTGAGCGAATGAAGTGGTAGTGTCTATAGCGTGCACCATGAAAGGGAGTGTTGTGGTGGTGTGGGAATGGTGGTAGGGGTGCTGGGTGAGCTTGTTTGTGTGAGTGAGGTGGTAGCGTCTATAGCCTGCACCATTAGAGGGGAGGGACGTGGTTGAAGGGAGTGTTGTGGGGTGGTGGGTGAGGTAGTAGGAGTGGTGGGTGGGCTTGTTTGTGTGAGTGAGGTGGTAGTGTCTATAGCCTGCACCATGCGAGGGGAGTGTTGTGGTAGAGGGGAGTGTTGCGTTGTGGTGGTGTGGAAATGGTGGCAGAAGTGGTTGGTGAGCTTGTTTGAGTGTGTGAGGTGGTAGTGTCCCTAGCCTGCACCATGGGAGGGGAGTATTGTGGCTAAGAAGGGGGCTGTGGTGGGGTGGGTGAGCTTGGTGGAGTGACTGAGCTTGGCAGTGTCTATAGCGTGCACCATGAAAGGGGAGGGTTGTGGTTGAGGGGAGTGTCGTGGTGTGGTGGGTGTTGTGGTAGAAGTGGTGGGTGAGCTTGTTTAAGTGAGGCGGTAGTGTCTATAGCGTGCACCATGAGAGGGGAACGGTGTGGTTGGGGGGGGTTGTGTTGTGGTGGTGTGGGAAAGATGGTAGAAGAGGTGGGTGAGCTTGTTTGTGTGAGTGAGGTGGTAGTGCCTATAGCCTACACCATGCAAGGGGAGGGTTGTGGTAGAGAGGAGGGTTGTGTTGTGGTGGTGTGGGAATGGTGGTAAGAGTGGTGGGTGGGCTTGTTTGAGTGAGTGAAGTGGTAGTGTTTCTAACCCACACAATGAAAGGGGAGTGTTGTGTTTGAGGGGGGTGGGCTTGGGTGAGCTTGTCAAACAGGTCCTGCATCTGTTTCGCAGTGTCTATAGCGTGCACCATGAGAGGGGAGGGTTGTGGTTGAGGGGAGGGTTGTGTTGTGGTGGGTGGGCTTGTTTGAGTGAGTGAGGTTGGCAGTGTCTATAGCGTGCACCATGAGAGGGGAGGGTTGTGGTTGAAGGGGGTGCTGTGGTGTGGTGGGTGAGGTGGTAGGAGTGGTGGGTGAGCTAGGTGGAGTGACTGAGCTTGGCAGTGTCTATAGCCTGTACTTGATCCCAGGTACTCTGTCCTATCCTAACAATGTGCTGGCGAACAAAAACAATTATGAAAGCGGCTGGACCCCCCCCCCCCCTATTTTTCTCGGTATGTACCCCCCGTTCCCCCTCCCCATTCCCATATTTTTCGACTTTTTCATTGGTTTTGGGGCTTACGACCCCTTTAAGCCCCGATTCCGACATGCGGTACACACGAGCAACGTTTTAGCGCCGCACTGCTAGGGACCAGATCTTACAGTGCTTCTTAGCAGCCCGTCCGAAGAGTTGAGAATTGTCTTTGATTACTTGAGGATTATATGAGGATTTTAAAGGATTATTTTGGCAGGCCCCTTAAGCCAAATTTTCTACCCACTGGATAAATGAATAAACAGTACGCCTTATTACGAGGCGCGAGGTTGAGGGGGGCAGCCCGTTTGCTTTCACTGAGGCCAACCACCTAACCCCTGAACTGTAACACAAATACTTTCCCCTGAACTGTAACACAAATACTTTCCCCTGAACTGTAACACAAATACATCCCCGCTGATCATATGGCTCAGTGGCAGAGCTCCTTAAACGACTAAGGTCCCGAGTTCGAATCCCTACAGGTGCGCCTCAGTGTTCGCGGTCGCTGTCAATCGCCATGGTCTCTTTGTCCAGGTAAAGTAGCAGCCCGTTCCCTACCGCCGAAAGACGAGGCTTCCTTAATAAAACGCCCCACCAGGCGTTTTCATAACTTTTTAAATACAAAGACATGATTCACTGGCTACAGCAGTCTTCCACCATACCTTTTCTTGTCAGCTTCGAACCCAGCACTTTCTTCGTTCAACGAGTTCTACCATTGAGCCATTCGTGGCGAAGGCGTGAGGTTGATGGGGCCAGCCTGTTTGCTTTCACTGGGGCCAACCACCTACCCCCTGAACTGTGACACAAATACTGAGCCCCTTTCAGTGATATACATTGGTCTAGTGGTAGACCAAATCACTCTGAGGATGAGGAGTCGGGGGTTCGATTCCCTCTTCGGTCGCTCTTGGCGTTGCAGGTCGTTGTCAACCGCGATGGTAGCTTGTCCAGTTGAGGTAGAAGACCGCTCTCTACCCGCGTACGACAGGTTCCCTTAACACCACGCCCCACCAGGCGTTATCATTACCTTTTTATATTTTTTGACACAAATACATGTTTCACCAAGTAAAGGTTGACGACAGCCTCCTGGATTCCGACATTAGGATAGCGAACACCTAAACCGGGTTCAACCCCTTCCTCTCGAGCAGGAACATCCTCGGGTCGACCTGACATGCTTCACTAGCTGTAGCAGTCTTCCACCATACCTTTTCTTTTCAGCTACCAGCAGCAGCTTCGAGGCAGCTCCCCTGGCTTGCTACCAAGCCACACAAAGGGCTATGGTGATGATAACGCCTGGTGGGGCATGGTAATAAGGGAGCCCCGCCTTACCGCGGTAGGGAACGGGCTGCTACTTAACGTGGACAAAGCTACCATGGCGGTTGACAGCAACCGGGAACACTAAAGCGCACCCATAGGGATTCGAACCCAGCACTTTCTTCGTTCAACGAGCTCTACCATCGAGCCATTCGTCGAATCAGGGATCAAAAAAAGAGCTATTTAGTGCAGCAGGAAGCTGCCAGAATTGTCTGTCCAGCACTGCTTAGCCGAGTGGCTGGCTCAGAAAGCTGTTTAAAAGCTGCTGCTCGTAGCCGAAAAGGATAGCTATGTCTTCAACACACCCACCACCACCACCACCACCCACCACCACCAACCCCACCCACCACCACCTACCACCACCGCCACCCACCACCACCACCACCATTCCGTCACCTCCCAGCCCTCACCAGTTTCTCGCCTTCCTCTTTGCCCTTCTCTGTCTTGCTTTTGCTGCTCATCTTTCTCAGTGTGGCAGACCCAGGTGCTGAAGCAGATCCTGAAAAGTTGGACGACGCCACCTCTCGGCAAGCATCATCGACAGCTTTGTTAGTCAGCTCGCAGGCGATCGTCACAACAGTCTGTCGCACAAACAGGTCTCAAAATCAGTTGAAAGGCTTCAAGTCAGTTGATCAAGATGTTACCATTCCCAATAGTTTGCAATGTTTGGGTTTAGGGTGTAACCCCTCCCGTCCCCGTACCCCCCCCCCCCCCCCCCCCCCCCCCCCCCCCCCCCTCTTCGCATTTTTACAAGCATCATCCATACTTTGTTGGCCAGCTTGCTGGCTATTGGCACAATAGTCTGTTGCACGCACAGGTATCAAATCAGTAGCAAGGCCTCAAATCAGTAGAAAGGCTTCAAATCAGCACGCACAGGTATCAAATCAGTAGCAAGGCCTCAAATCAGTAGAAAGGCTTCAAATCAGCACGCACAGGTATCAAATCAGTAGCAAGGCCTCAAATCAGTAGAAAGGCTTCAAATCAGCACGCACAGGTATCACATTTGTAGAAAGGCCTCAAATCAGTTGAAAGGCCTCAAATGAGTTAAGGTGTTACCATTCCCAATAGTTTTCAATGTTTGGGTTTAGGATGTAACCCCTCCCCCTCAGGTTAGTCAGATCGCTGGCAATCGTCACAACAGTCTGCAGCACACACAGGTGTTCACACGAAGAATTTTTTTCCTGCTACATATAGCGATCGCTAGTTTTGACGTAAAAAAGTAAAAAAAACAGTTTTTTTTCCCCCTTTATACTGAGATAAATGGCCCTAAAAAGCTACAAAAAGCTACAAAAAGCTATAAATGCATTAAAACGCTGTCCCTGTAGAAGGCCTAAAAACTTGAAGCTAGGAAAAACCCTCTTTCAGATTTGAAAAAAGAATCACAGGTATTCACACAAAGACTTTTGAATGTATGCATGGAAAGGCCTCAAATTAAATCAATTAATCGAGATGGCAACATTCCCAATACAATTGGGTTGAAGGTCCCCCCTCCCCACCTCCCCCCCTTCCCTCTCATCCTCCCCCCCTCCACCCCCTGCCCCATCAACCTCCCACCCCTCCCCCTGCCCCCTCCCACCCTGCCTCTTCCACCCTCCCCCTCCTGCCCTCATCCCCTCCCACCCTCCCACCCTGCCTCCTCCCCCCCCTGCCCCTCCCCCTACCTTCCTTCTCCCTCCCCCCTCCCTTCTCCTGACCCCTCCCCCCCTGCCACCCCCTCCTCCCACCTGAACCTCAAGCTGCAAATGGTCCAACATGGGTGGGGCAGCTTCACCCAACATTGCAGAGAGCACCTCACGCAGCACACGTCGCTTCACACCATTCTGCACAGCAATGCCCCCCCTCCCTCCCCCCCTGCCCCCCTTTCTTCCCCTCTGCCCCCCTCCCACCTGAACCTCCCCCCCCTGCCCCCCAGCCTCCTCCCCCCCTCCCTCCTCCCCCTCCCCCCCCCTCTCCCCATGCCCCCCCCCCCCCACACACACACACACACACACACACACCACCACTTCCCTCCACCCCTGCCTCCTCCCTCCCCTGCCCCCTCCTCCCTCCACCCCCATCCCCACCTGAACCTCAAGCTGCATATGGTCCAACATGGGTGTGGCAGCTTCACCCAACATGGCAGAGAGCACCTCACGCAGCATACATCGCTTCACACCGTCCTGCACAGCAACACCCCCCCCCCTCCCCTCCCCCCCTGCTTCCTTCCCTCCCCCCCTGCCCCCCCTCCCTCCTCACCCTCCCCCCTCTGCCCCCCCCCCCCCCCCCCCCCCCCCCCCCCCCCCCCTTCCACCCCCCACAAACACACCACCACTTCCCTCCACCCCTGCCTCCTCCCTCCCCTGCCCCCCCTCCCACCTGAACCTCAAGTTGCATATGGTCCAACATGGGTGTAGCAGCTTCACCCAGCATTGCAGATAGCACCTCACGCAGCACACGTCGTTTCACACCTTCTTGCACAGCAACAGCAGCAGCGGCGGCGGCGGCAATACCACCACCCATCTTGGGACCACCAGCCATGGGCGCTTTAGGGAAACCTTGAGGAGCAGAAGGAACAAAATACAGAAGGGGTAAAAAGCAGAAGGAATCAAAGACAGAGGGGGTACAAAGCAGAGGGAATAAAAAGCAGAAGGAAAAAAATACAGAAGGAATAAAATAGAGGAGCGGAAGGAAAATGCTGCTGATGATGATGATGCTTACATTTTCCTGGTGCCCTACTGGACTCCAACTGTGCCCTCGGCTTGACGGAGTCAAGAAATGCGGATGGAATAAAATACCGCCACCCACCTTGGGACGAGCAGCCATCGGCGCTTTAGGGAAACCTTGAGGAGCAGAAGGTGTAAAATACAGAAGGAATAAAATACAGAAGTAATAAAATAGAGGAGCGGAAGGAAAATGCGGAAGGAATGAAATACCGCCACCCCTCTTGGGACGACCAGCCAACGGCGCTTCAGAGAAACCTTGAGGAGCAGAAGGAATAAAATACAGAAGGAATAAAATATAGGAGCAGAAGGGGGGGGGGGGGGGGGCGGAATAGTACGCCTTATTACAAGGCGTGAGGTTGAGGGGGCCAGCCCGTTTCCTTGCATTGGGGACAACCACTAATTGCTTTAGGGACACCTTGAGAAGCCGAAGGGCAGTTATCATTGGGATCCAGGGTTTAGGGCTTTAGGGTTTAGGGTGTAAGCTATAGGGTTTAGGGCCACTGCAAGGAGCAGGAGGACACTGATCATTGGGGGCTGATGTGAGCAGGTTGGCACCTAGCCTGTAAAAGGCTAGTCGTCTAGCCAAGCCGAGCCCAGCCCAGCCTAGGTTAGGCTAGGCTAGGCTAGGCCAGCTTGTTTGACAGGTCATCCTGCAGGGTCATACTGTCAGGTCGAACTGACGGTCAGGTCAGGTCAGGTCATACTGTCAGGTCATACTGTCAGGTCAAACTGACCGTCAAGTAAAGTCAGGTCAGGTCAGGTCAGGTCAGGTCAGGTCAGGTCAGGTCAGGTCAGGTCAGGTCAGGTCAGGTCAGGTCAGGTCAGGTCAGGTCATACTGTCAGGTCATAGTGACCGTCAAGTCAAGTCAGGTCAGGTCATACTGACCGTCAAGTCAGGTCAGGTCAGGTCAGGTCATACTGACCGTCAAGTCAGGTCTGGTCAGGTCAGGTCATACTGTCAGGTCGTACTGAGCATCAGGTCAGGTCATACTGACTGTCAAGTCAGGTCAGGTCAGGTCAGGTCAGGTCAGGTCAGGTCAGGCCAGGCCAGGTCAGGTCAGGTCAGGTCAGGTCAGGTCAGGTCAGGTCAGGTCAGGTCAAACTGACCATCAGGCCAGGTCATACTGAACGCACCAAGAGGGGGACGGCCTCCTTCACTGCTGCCACCGCTGCCGGTTACAGACCGGTGTATACTACCCACGCCCATGCCTGTACTTTCCCTAGATGCATGAGAGACGAGCTCGTGTTTGGGAGAGCTTAAACGATCTTGACCCGTCGGCTGAGGAAGTGGTTGCTGGGAGGCGGAGGAAGGGCGGGAACCTAGCGGGTGGAAATAGAGGTAGGTGGAAGTGGTAAGGGGGAAAGGTAGGAGGTAGGAGGTAGTGGTAAGGGGGAAAGGGCGGAGGTGGGGGTAGTTTATAGAAGTATGAGGTAAGGTGGAGTTAAGCTAGAAAGGCAGGAGGTAGGAGGTAGTGGTAAGGGGAGGCGGATGTGGTATGTAGGAGTAAGAGTTAGGAGTATTTATAGAGGTAGGATTGTAGGTGGAAGTGGTTTGGGAGAAAGGCAGGAGGTAGGAGGTAGTGGTAAGGGGGACCTGGCGGCGGTTGTCGGATTCACATCGGTTATAGTCTGTTTTATAGGCGGTAGGAGGTAGTGGCAGTGGTTGGGGATCAATTCATGCGGGGTCTTCATGTCGTGGTAATGGGGAAAAGGCAGAGTCGGGGGTAGGAGGTAGGAGTAAGGAGTAGGCGTAGGATGGTAGGAGGTCGTTATAGAGGTAGGAGGTTAGGATGGAAGTTGTAAGGGAGAAGGCCAGGGGATGGAGGTAGGAGGTAGGCGGAAGTGTAGGATAAGCAGGAAATTAAAAGACGAACAGGGACAAAGCCACATCACCGTCACTGCCACAGTCAAGGTTTATCTTACCTCCAGCCCGGGGGGGCGAGGCCAATGCCCTCAGGAATTCCAGTCAGGATGGATCTCTGACCCACTACTGGAAAACAAGACAAAAAATAAAGCATTACAGGCACAAGCACAGGCACAGGCAATGTCAGAATCAAATTTCTCTTACCCACAGTCCAGGGGGGTGGAGGCCAATGACCTCAGGAATTCCAGTCCGGTTGGACCCCTGACCCACTACTGAAAAAGAAAACAAAAAGAAAAGCATTACAGGCAAAAGCACAGGCACTGTCAGAGTCGAGGTTTATCTTACCTCGAGCCCGGGGGGGGAGGCCAATGCCCTCAGGAATTCCAGTCAGCACGGAACCCTGACCCACCGCTGAAAAGAAAAGAATTAACAGTGACAGTCACCGTTACTGCCGTCACCGTTACAGAGACCAAAAACGTCAAAGACACAGCCACAGTCACCGTTGCCATTGCTGTCACCGAAACCAAAAACGTCACAGTCAGAGCCACATTCACTGCCACCGTCACCATCACTGTTGCCGTCACCAAAACCAAAAACATCACAGTCACCGTCACTGCAGTCACCGTTACCAAGACCGAAAACGTCATCGTCACAGCCACAGTCACCGTCACCATTGCTGTCACTGAAACCAGTCACAGTCACTGTTACCAAGACCAAAAACGTCATCGTCACAGCCACAGTCACCGTCACCATTGCTGTCACTGAAACCAGTCACCGTCACCATTGCTGTCACTGAAACCGAAAACGTCACAGTCAGAGCCACATTCACTGTCACCGTCACCGTCACTGTTTCCGGCACCGAAACCAAAAACATCACAGTCACCGTCACTGCCATCACCGTTACCGAGGCCAAAAACGTCATTGTCACAGCCACTGCCGTCACCGTTACCGAGACCAAAAACGTCATTGTCACAGCCACTGCCGCCACCGTTACCGAGACCAAAAACGTCATCGTCACAGCCACTGCCGTCACCATTACCGAGACCAAAAACGTCATCATCACAGCCACTGCCGTCACTATTACCGAGACCAAAAACTTCATCGTCACAGCCACAGCCACAATCACAGCTCAACTTACTTCCAGCCTGGGGGGGGGAGGCCAATGCCCTCAGGGATTCCAGCCAGCATGGACCCCTGACCCATCACTGAAAAAATAACATAGGCACCCTCACCGCCAATGCCACAGTCAAAGTTTAACCTTCCTCCAGACCGGGGGGGGAAGCCAATGCCCTCAGGAATTCCAGCCAGCATGGACCCCTGACCCATCACTGAAAAAATAACATAGGCACCCTCACCGCCAATGCCACAGTCAAAGTGTAACCTACCTCCAGACCGGGGGGGGAGGCCAATGCCCTCAGGAATTCCAGTCAGCATGGACCCCTGCGTAGAACCTGAGGTCCAGCTCGACCTCTTAGGCACTTGCATGCTTGATTGCGGCGGGGGGACCAGAGGTGGGGACGCAGCCTTCCACAGTGAGGAGGGGTCCTGAGTGCTGGAAGCGGGCCCCCCTGGGGGCACAGGGGGCGCGGGCGCAGCCCTCCACAGGGAGGTGGGGTCCTGCTGAGCGGCAGCGGGGCTGGCTGCGGGAGATTGCCAGGCTGTGGGCCACTGCTGAGCATGAGGGGGGGCTAAGGGCGGGATTTGGGACTGGCTTTGGCTTAGCCACAAGGAGCCTTGACTGGTGCTGGCTGAGGGAGGTGCAGCACTGGAGTGGGGCGGCTGTTGGGAGGAGGCGGCAGGAGGGGGAGAAGCTTTCTCATCTGGTGATGGGGGGGTGGGAGGAGGGGGGGGGGGGGGGGGGGGTGTGAGGGGGGGGGGGGGGGGGGGGGGGGGGGGGGGGGGGGGTGAGGTGGGGGGAATGTGAGTTGGGAGGGGGGGGGGGGGGGGGGTGAGGGGGGGGGGGGGGGGGGGGGGGGGGGGGGAGTGGTTGAGTGAGTGGGGTGGGGGGGGTCGGGGGGGGGGGGGGGTGGGGGTTGGGGAGGAGTGCGGGCGGTGAGTGATTTGGGGGGGGCGGGTGGGGGGGGGGACAACAGAAACTGGTACGGAATGGACCATGACCCACCACTGAAAAAGGACAAAGTAACTAATAAAAGAATCACCGTACGTCACAGTCAGTGGATGGAGTGGTTGGGGGTGGTGGGTGGTGGGAGCTGTATCTTATTTGTGCCTCCAATCTCGGGTCACAAAGTTTGCAAAATTTAATTGCTTCACAAAGGACTCCACTACGTATCCTAGATGTTTCAAGTGGTCAAAAACAGGAGATAGTCTGGAGGGTGTCGACGGTCGTTAAGGGACCCTTCGTACGCCGTCAGCCTGGTGAAAGTAACCATGTGTCCGAAATAGGAAAGGGAATCCCTCCATCGGTGGTCGGATCCTTTGCAGTGGTGACTACTTTTGCACAGTGGTCCGCGCTTTAAAGCCGAATAAAGTCAAATTGGTCAGCGCTTTTTAGTGCAAAAAGCGCAAAAACTGCGCTCTGCGCCCACAGGGGGTCGAAAAAACTGCGCGAAATGCGCAGAGGGGCTCAAAAAGGCAGCACGGTTCCGCGCTGCCGCGCGCGCTTAGCAGTACCCTGCTCTTTTGATCTGTGGTCCCTCTCCTGCATGCAGATCGATCTTGTCCCCACATTTGCGACTTGTGATGTGATGCGATGTGATGTGATGTGATGTGATGTGACTTCAGAACGGAAAGGAAAACAAGGGCATGTGTCATTGCAGGTACCCTGGTAGTGTATCATCAAAAAATTGTTTCACCTAAAATTTGTTTACATCTTGTTTCACCCAGGTTTCATCTAACAACAAATCTGGTAGTGTATCATCAAAAATTTGTTTCACCTAAAATTTTGTAGGCGTACGGAGGGGACGATAAGTAACTATCGCTATTTTTACTTCTTGGTTTCGGCCGCCTGGCGGAGAAGAGAAGGGCATTCAGCTACCACCTTTTTTTCCATCTGGTAGCTGAGAAGTGAGCAAAAGGCTGGGCCTGATCAGTGACCAACGTAAGAACTGGTGGGCCTACGATAGTGTGATACAATTAGGGAGCGGCAATATGATACCACATGATAATGGCAGTCTGACTGGGCCAAAGTTACCATTTATATACAATTTCATATGATGGAATTTCTCGCCTTTGGTCAACATCATAAGATATGTCGGTCCCGAGATAAAATGCCCCTAATGCACATGCGGTGTCATCATGCCTAGTTTGTGTGTTGGTGGTGTTGGTGGTGGTGGTGTGGGGTGGGGTGGGGTGGGGTGGGGGGAGGGGGGAGGGGAGGGGAGGGGGGGGGGGGGGGGGGGGGGGCTTACAACTGTTCGCTCATAATCAACATAATATAGATTGAGATATATCAATTGGCTGACAAGGATGATATAACGATGGTGATGATGATGATGATGATGATGATCACATTATTCCTGGTGCCCAACTAGATATCTGATGTCTGATAGCTGATTTCTGATATTCAAAATACCTTCATCTCTTTGCAAGAGTGTACCGGGATCGAGGCCCAGCTCTTGCTCCAGCTCGGTTGCTTGTGCCGCAAGCGCAAGGCGCTCGCGACGGGCAGCACCCAGCTCCCCGCGCAAAGCCTGGGGATGCAAAGAAATGAGACGCAAGATGTGATGAAATTAGCTTGTGAGTGACGCTGACTTCAAAATCAAGCGATGTTTTTTCCCATGTCGCAGCAGCTCGTAGTGATGCGCGCTGTTCGGGATTACACGCTTGATGCGTTTTAGAAGCAGCAGAGCAAGAAGGGCGCGGTTTGAGCACCTGCATGTCTAACGCCGAGAAATTCATCCAGCCCGAGTTAAAAGATGTGACGTGGTCACAAGCAAGATGGTGGGAGAGAGAATCGCATGATTTGTCGAAAAGCTAATTATTGAGGATAGAGCGCGAAAGCATGCGACCAGGAAATTCGTCTGTGTACGTGGAATACTCAAGTGAAGGAAGCCCCCGCGTCACTTTCAGTGGGGAAACCGCGAGCCAGCCCGAGCCAGCCGATCAGTGTGCGATCGGTGTGCGTCCTCCATGGCGGTAATAGAGGGGAAGGTACTTCGGTTGAGCTGCTTCGGACCAAGAAACATATCACAGCCAGTGAGCCAGGGTTGTTCACGGGTACTTCATAATGTACGTTGCATTATCATAACCGAAATCTGTGTCACTTGTTCAAACTCAACGTTCATGAGCCAAAATCGAAATCTAACGTAATGACCCCTCCAAAATGGGATTCCTAGCCTTGAACGAATAGTCCTTCTCATATGATTATGGAATATTAAAACCTTGCATTTATAAACTGGTGTGTGTTTGTGTGGGTGGGGGCGGGCTGGCGTTGATGAGAATGTGTGTGTGTGTTTGTTTGTTTTGTGTGTGTGTGTGTGTGTGTGTGGGGGGGGGGGGGGGGGGGGGGGGGGGGGGGGGGGGCCTTGTGTCCTGGGCATAAAACTAAAACTCCTCTCGACCTGATGTCAACATAAAAGGCTGTGAGCATAAAAAACTGAGCTGTCCTCAATTCCTCGAAATAAAATGTGGCAAATTGGTCATTCAGCTGAAATCAAACTACCAAGACTTCGGTTGCATGAATCTGGGTACGCCCAGGCTTGCTCTTATGGAATCTTATGGAATCTTATCGAATTGTCACTATACATGGTTCCAATGTGGCTAAGAACACCATTTTTATCAAGCCCGCCTCTGGTCCTGAATGGAATTGAATTGTTACACGAGTTTACTGCTAGCCTGGGCAGACTATAGGACCCAAGTAACACACTCCGTGAACATATAACAAGAAAATGTAACACAAGCATATTGAGGTTTTGCGAACTGGTTGTCGGGTTGCAAGTTGAGTAAGACCAACCATTGAGCCATTTGCCAAACACAGTTCCGAGCGCCGATTTAAGGGGAGAGAAGGTTCTTGCCAACTTGTCAACTTGCCAATTACTCCATGCGTGCATGGCGGGTATATGTGATTATCTCGTATTGAGGAGACTGCGAGACACGGGTTGATGACGCTACTGATAAGCAGATTACAGTATATCATATATTTGAATACTAGCATGCCGCATGAACGGACATGTTACACTTCGCCGGCAGCAGTACGGTCGTACTGTCCGGCGGTGCACAGTCTCACAAGGACACGTGCACAGTGCAGAGCCAGTCAGTAACCGGTATATAATCCGTTATACAACAGTATAAGGTAAACATAAATGTGTACCTTTCGGATAAAATACCATCCGATTATAATATAGATCGCCGCTGGGGGGAGTATAACCCCCGTCTCCCGCGTGACAGGCGGGGATAATGTCCGTTATACGACAGCGACAGATGACCGTTTCAACATCCGAGTCAGCCCGTGGTGAGACGGACCTATGTAAATAGCTATAGATAATATTTCTCCGTAAGTTTATGTCACGGCTGATTTCTGGGCTCGCATTGCTGATTTTGTCGCTACAGAAGAGCCCCCTCCTGAGTGGGAGGACACGGTGGCAGATGATCACCCCTTCATCAGCCATGGTGGGTCCCGTGTTAACATGGGAGTTCCCAACCCTCCACATATGTCAGTGGCGGATCCTCCGATGGCCCAGGACCATTCCCCTGACCATTTGCTTCTCTCCCAGAATGAGCTTCTTCCCCTGATCCTCCTTGACAGCCTGGATGACTAGCTTGGATTTGTTCTTGTTCCTTTGTAGCAACCGTCTTGTTTGTGGCGGTGTAGGTGATGGGGGTAGCTTCTGTTTTCACTTCTGGAGTCTCCGTTTGACTCTTGACCTGTTTGATTGCTCTCCTGTGCCCTCTTTCCGTCCTTTAGCTTGATGGTTTCTTGACAGATAGGCTATGAACTCTCTTAGCATTTCCCCGCTGGTCTTGGTCTTTCTTTTTTCCACCACCAAAAAGGAAGAGAAGATGGAGGAATGACCGGGGGGGGGTTACTTCCATGATGGCGGAAGGACTCTCATGACCGCTAGCAGAGGCAGCTGGTGCACAAACGTCTAGCCAATCATCAAGAGGAGCCGTTCCTCCGTTGGAAGGATTGGTCGCAGCCATCGCTGAGAATGATACTGCGCATCCCGCGCGTCCAGGAAAGACCATCCATGTCATGGAGTTTCTCAAAATGGCGGGAGGTCCTCGCGGAAGTTGCATCGCAAAGCAGTGGTAGTAAATGAAGGGCCGTACAACCTATCAGCTTGGATAACACTCCGGAGAGTGGACTTTGTGTGTGCAGCACGCCAATCTATAAATGCGGAGACGAGAATAAGTTACAAGCACAGGAGACCCATTAAGGGGCACCAGTGGAGGAAAGGGGGCGGTAGCCTGGAACCTGATCAGGGTACAGGCTAGACAGCGCGTGTCAGAAGAACCGATGACGCAGTCAACAGGAAGCTGACATAGTACTGTCAGGACCGATAGTTCTAAGGGAGTACACAAGGAGTCACCAAGACATAAAACAAGCGAGAGCACCGCTTTTCATGCTGATACCGCTTTTATCGTGTTAGTAGTTCTGCTTAGGTTGTTAAGTGTCCTTTCTTAGCTGTGCTTTTCCTTGTGGCGTTTTGGCTGACGGCTTGGTCTCGTATTTGCCTTTAGATAGGGATTGTTAAGGCCGCCTTTTTAGAGCTCTATGCCTCTCTCCTTGTTTGTTTGGTGATTTTCCTGTGCCTTCTGTCCTTTACGTCTTCTTGTAGAATCTCGCTTTTTAGACCTCGGCAACTCTCAGCCCTTCTACAATATACACAGGGCTGTCAATACCGTACGATATTTTCAATTACCGTACGATATATCGTGATTTACCGTACGGTATCGATACCGTACAGTATTTGTATACCCTTTTTTGGGGAAATCAGTATAAGACCAAGGGGATATAACAGGAAATACCGTTTACACGTCCATACACTTAAAATCAAGTCAAATAAACCAATACTGAGGGAGATAGAAAAACACGGTAATGTCGTGGTCAATTACCGTACGATATATCGTGATATATAGTACGGTATCAGGCGGTATACTAAATTCCTGGCCCAGACTCAGGTGCTCCTGACGAGAATCGAACCGTCGACTTGCCAAGTGTATGATATTTTCGTAGGCCGATTTGGACCAAACACGATATACGGTACGGTAAATACGATATATTGTGTTTACGGTACGATGGATCCCCAAAATACCGTACGCTGGAACTTTATTACCGTACGATATATCGTACGGTACACGGTAAAATAAATACCGGGCGATATAAAGCTTGACAGCCCTAAATATACACTTAATTCGCTAGTTTCTCTATGCCTTGGTATTTCGCTTTGCATGTTGTCAAGCCTTTTCATTTGCTATTTCGTATGCTTTGGGGGAGGTTACCTCCTGGACCAGGTTCTGAGGGGTATGTTGCCCAAACCCTCACTGTTATAAAACTGTCCAGCTGCCTCGGCGGGTGGTTTTTGCCCAGTCTGGAGGGCGGTATGGTTACGGCTTCGGCCACCGGAGTTCGAGCTCCGCTGCCGGAAGATGGCGGGTGGTTTCTCGAGTCCGACTTTAGGGCGGTGTTGTTTCACTGCTAGTACATGAGCCCCTTGTAATCTTTCCTTGGTTTTTTAGGTTTCTGGGGTGCCTTAAAAACCCTCGTGATTTCTGGTATAAATTGGATGGTCTGCAGGCTGTACTACTGTCCTGTCTCGACAATGATTCGCCGAGTCTATGTAATGAACTCTCGCTCACTCGCTTTTTTGCCTGTGCTTTTTTATTTACTAAGTTTATCAACAAACCCTCTCTCGCGGGCCTTTTTATTGGATTACTTGTTCATGTCATCCCCCGGGACCTTGGAACCTCGTGTATTCTGCTTGCTGTGTTGAGGACTAGTACTTCTGTGACCTTGGTTGGGCATGTAGTATTGTTATAGACCGGATTGTATACCGGCTACTGAGTTGCTCTGAGAAGCTAGTGCGCTGTCCCTGACTGTACCTGCACTGTACACGTGTCCTTGTGACACCGTGTGCCGCCGTGGAAGTACACCTGTACTGCCACCGGCTTAGTATATCATGCCTGTCTATGCATGATCTCTACCAATTGATATACTGTAATCCATTCAGTAGCTACATCTTCCTGAGTTGCGAAGTCTCCTCACTACGAGAAAAAGCTGCTAGATGAGAAGTAGCCTGCTCCATCACAGAGATACAGAGATACTTAGAACCCTGTATGTCCCTCAAATACCAAGACATCGAGGACCATCTCCTCATGCTCCAAGCCATTCGATCTGACCAATGCTCCACATCAGAACATTTCAGACCACCACCATGCATCCCACACAGCATTCACCGCCCACACTTCCAACAGCTCCCTGACAAGAAACTGGATACTAGACACAGGTGCTACGTACAGAGCACATGAGTACATGACAGGTAAAACTGACCTCCTGTAAGACATCAGATCAGTCAAACCCATACACGTAAGAACAGCAGCTGGCATTATCGAGATCACCAGAGTCGGTTCAGCCTGCATCCAAGGAGACAGAGGGAACATTATAACCCTGACTAAAGTGTACCTCACAGACAGCCCAGAAACACCCAACCTCCTCTCTTACCGTACTCAGTGGCATGCATGAGAAACAAAACCATGAGCAGGTACATGGAAGGCAAGGCCTGCATTATCATGATTGACAGAAAACCATACCTCACAGCCACCAAGCACAGAAGCCTCTACCTCATCCCTGTCTGTAACCCCCTACTCAGGGGCCCCGAAGGAATAGCTATGGCAGCTGTTCTCAGAAAAACACCAGAAACCCCAGACCTCTGGCACTCCAGGTATGGGCATGCTAGCTTCTCCAGTCTATGCAGAATTGTCTCATGTGACATGGTCAAAGGCATGAATACCCCAGCCAGAGCATTCAGAAAATTGACAAGTGTCCCCTGTGAAATCTGCATTCTGTCAAAGATGGACAAAAACACATATCCCACTTCAGACACACGTGCATCCTCCCCCCTTCAGTACATGCACATTCAGTAGCTACATCTTCCTGAGTTGCGAAGTCTCCTCACTACGAGAATATCACAAGTATACGTCTGGACAGTAGTCTGGGCATGTAGTCTACGCCTGGGCATCTTGCAAGATATCCAGAACGCACTCGCATTCCGTGTCGTTCAACAACAAGCAGCTTTTGGACCCCCCAAAGAATCACAAACAGGATCTAACGTGGCACCCCCAAAACACCAATGTAAATCATTTGGCACAAGTAGCACCTTCAAGAAACCCTGATTGCTTTCATCAAGAGGTAGGAGGTCGTGAAAAGCTGTCATTGCTTATCAATGACTGTATAAGGACATTGGACCAAGCATATTTTGATCACTATGCTTTGCTTTGATTACGTTAGCGGTGCTGACAAAGATGGCGAGCAGCCTTAATGGCTAAAGCCATGTAACCAAGTTCACGATCACGTGATTACATTACGTACTCAGGAGTATGGTACAAGCCTGTACGAAATAAACTAAGGGTACAACTGAGTAAAAGCGCAAAAGTTCAACTTCAAAATTTCAATCACAGAAGTTAAATTCGAAGCAAAAAAAGTATGGTGCCCACATTCGAGGCGCATAGTCCAAAAGAACAAATAATTCACAGATAAAAGATCTGCAAACTCTGATGATATCTTGTGATTTGTGACTCGTTGAGTGATGTAAATAAAGAGTGCGCCTTATTACGAGGCGTGAGGTTGAGGGAGCCAGCCCGTCTGCTTGCACTTGGGCCAACCACCGATGGGGAGGCGGGGGGGGGGGGGGGGGGGGGGGGGGGGGGCTGTTACCCCCCTGGATAGTGTGATACCATCATGGATTGCCCGAGCTTGGGCAAGTCCCTTTAGCTTTATTCATTGGCTACCCCTGGACTGTAACATCCATTAGCACAGGCTGAGCAAAACATGGTGAGCAGTGAAACGTGAGCCAAACAAATATGATGAGTGGTTCATGTACTGACTGTAACATACATTTAGTTATCAGGTTGAAAGCTAGATAACGCACTAAGGAAGTGCAACAAGCAGAATGAAAATACTGGTATTCGCCTAGGGAGCTCGTATCAGTAAGGCCTGTTTGTTCTGTCTGAATGCGCAGGGTACAGGCTCACCAGCAGACAACGGCCTTATAGATAGTGCCCCACGCGTCCTAAAGCATCCAAAGCATCAAAACATCACAGCACCATGAACATACCAATGCATATGCAGGCAGAACCAACCAGGGTAATTCAAGGCGCGCGATTTTGCGCTGTTGAGCGCTGATGACTTTTTGACCCCCTCTGCGCTTTAAGCGCAGTTTTTTGCAACTCCCTGTGGGCGCAGCAAGCAATATTTGCGCTTTTTGCACTACAAAGCGCAGTTTTTTTGTTTTCAAGTGCGCTTAAGTGCTGGCCAATTTAGCAATTTGAAGTACCCTGGAACCAACCAAGGACTCCAGGCAACCGCTGTAGACCGCTATTTTTGACTGCAGAAAAAAGGTAATGATAACGCCTGGTGGGGCGTGGTGTTAAGGGAGCCCGTCGTACGCAGGTGGGGAGCGGTCTCCTACCTCAACTGGACAAGCTACCATCGCGGTTGATGACGACCTGCAACGCCAAGAGCGACCAAAGGGGAAGTCGAACCCCCGACTGACTGTAGCATACATTTGAATGGGCGGAGCAATACACTGTAACTGTAACACTGTTGTATACTGTTGTACATGATTGAAGTAGCCTGCCCCCTTCTACATCTTGCAATAAAGTGGAATTGTTATGTTCTCAGCTGGGATGTTCGATTCAGCTATGCTATTTTATGAATGTTTTATTCAGCTATTTACCGTGTAACAATTCTTCTTCTTCTTCTTCAGGTGGGATGTCACAAGGACCTCACCCATATTCAAGAGCTATTCCAAATTCAAGCACAGCCATGATGGTTATGCTCACCTGCCACTTCTCTCAAACTAGGTAGCATGTGCCTGACACACCCAACTGCTGTCAATCACCCCCATCACCATCCTCATCATCATCACCAACATCCGCATCCTCATCCTCCTCATCTCCACCACCATTATCACCACCATTATCTTCCTCTTCCTCATTATCACCACCATTCTCATCTTTATCTTCATCATCACCATCATAATCACCACCATTCTCATCCTCATCATGACCACCATCACCACCACCACCATCACCGTAAAGCCTTTTGACCTTGACACATCTTCACACTGTCAACAGTCAGTTATACTGCTCAACTGCCAACAGTTAGTCACTGGTCAACAGTCAGTTAATCTGTTCAACAGAACCCCCTTGTCATTCCATCATGTACTCAGGAGAGTGGCAAAGTAGTCGTAATTGTACGCATCAGGATTATTTTGCTGCTTTTGATAGCAGATTCTAGGCAGCTTCTTGGGCCAGCAACTGTGCTACACCCAAATATCTTAGCAGTTCTGGACAGCTGATTGGTTCAGCTTCAAGGTGCATTAGTTTGCATTCAGTTTGACTGAATAGCCAGACAGGCAAGCTGCCTAGAAGCTGTTGCTCGTAGCCCCAAAGAAAAGGACTGGTCGTGAAATAAGTGTATACTCTACCAATATTTGCCCCACCTGCAGACCCCACCCCACCCCACCAGCGGCATGCGCTATGACACTGAGTGCCATCGAACCAGCCTGACGAGTAAAGGCCTCCCTAAAGTGGAAGGGCCCTCCTAAAGAATAAGGCCCCCCTAAAGCGCAAGTGCCCCCCTAAAGAATAAGTGTTCCCCTTAATCGTAAGTGCCCCCCTAAAGAGTAAGTGCCAGCCTAAAAAGTTAGGGCCCCCCTGACCCCCTGACCCGCCGAACCAGCCTAAAGAGCAAGGGCCACCCTAACAACCCTAGCCAGCCTAAAGAGTAATCTCCTGCTCCTAACGAACCCTCCACTCCACTCACCCAGCGCTACCAACCTCACGCCACCGTTACTGATTCAGACTACGAGGCGGATCCCACTGGGGACCTGGAAGGAAACCAATGGTGGGCGTGGCCCACGCAGATCGCAGGCAGCCACGCGCACCAAGCATGGGGCTGCCCCAGCAGTGATGCCACCTGGCAGCTAACTCACCAGATGTAAACGTACGCCACGCTTAGGTACAAATCCAATGCGTGGCGTACGTTTGCCCGACGGCATCCATAGCCCCAACGTACGCGTAGCATACGTTCGCCCACCTCGAAGCCAACCCAAACGTATGCTATGCATACGTTCGCCCCATGGCACAACCAGCCCAAACGTATGCAAAGCATACGTTTGCCCCAGCTCGAAGCCAACCCGAACGTACGCCTGGCATACGTTCGCCCCACCTCGAAGCCAACCCAAACGTATGAATAGCATAGCATACGTTCGCCCCACGGCATATCCAGCCCAAACGTAAGCATAGCATACGTTCGCCCACCCTGAAACCAACCCAAACGTATGCATAGAATACGTTCGCGCCACGGCACAACCAGCCCAAACGTATGCCTAGCAGAAGTTTGCCCCACCTCGCAACCAGCCCAAACGTATGCCTAGCATACGTTTGCCCCACCTCGAAGCCAACCCAAACGTATGCATAGCATACGTTCGCCCCACCGCATAACCAGCCCGTACGTATGCTATGCGTACGTTCGCCCCACCTCGAAACCAGCCCAAACGTACGCCTAGCATACGTTCTTCCCACCGTGAAACCAGCCCAAACGTACGCCTAGCATACGTTAGTCCTACCTCGAAGCCAACCCAGACGTATGCACAGCATACGTTCGCCCCACCTCATAACCAGCCCAAACGTATGCATAGCATACGTTCGCCCCACCTTGAAACCAGCCCGAACGTACGCATAGCATACGTTCGTCCAACGGATTAACCAACCCAAACGTATGCATTTTGTACGTTCGCCCCACCTCGCAACCAGCCCAAACGTGTGCATTGCCGAACCTGGGTGGGCACTGCCATGGCTGTGAAAGGGTTGGGGGGGCCCTGCCATGGCTGCGTAGGGGTTGGGGGGGGCCTGCAAGGCTGCAATGGCTGTGAAGGGGTTGGGGGGGCCCTACCATGGCTGTGAAGGGTTGGGGGGGCACTGCCATAGCTGTGTAGGGAGGGAGGGGCACTGCCATAGATGTGTAGGGGTGAGGGGGCTCTGCCATGGATTTGGAAGGGTTGGTGGGGCCCTGCCCTGGCTGTGTAGGGGTGGGGTGGGGGGCCTGCCATGGCTGTGCAGGGGTGGGGGGGCCCTGCCATGGATGTGTAGGGGAGGAAGGGCACTGCCATGGATGTGTAGGGGTGAGGGGGCTCTGCCGTGGATTTGGAGGGGTTGGAGGGGCCCTGCCATGGCTGCGTAGGGGTTGGGGGGGCCCTGCCATGGCTGTGAAGGGGTTGAGAGGGGCCTGCCAGTCTGCCATGGATGTGTAGGGTTGGGGTGGCCCTGCCATAGCTGTGTAGGGGAGGAGAGGCACTGCCATGACTGTGGAGGGGTTGGGGGTGCACTGGCATTGCTGTGTAGGGGTGGATGGGGGGGCACTGCCATGGCTCTGCAGGGGTGGGGGGAAATACTGCTATGGCTGTGTAGGGGTAGGGGGGCACTGCCATGGCTGTGTAGGGTTGGGGGGGCACTGTCATGGCTGTGTAGGGGAGTAGGGGCTCTGCCATGGATGTGTAGGGGTGAGGGTGAGGGATGCTATGCGTACGTTTGGGCTGGTTTCAAGGTGGGGCGAACGTATGCTATGCATACGTTTGGGCTGGTTATGAGGTGGGGCGAACGTATGCTGTGCATACGTCTGGGTTGGCTTCGAGGTGGGACTAACGTATGCTAGGCGTACGTTTGGGCTGGTTTCACGGTGGGAAGAACGTATGCTAGGCGTACGTTTGGGCTGGTTTCGAGGTGGGGCGAACGTACGCATAGCATACGTATGGGCTGGTTATGCGATGGGGCGAACGTATGCTATGCATACGTTTGGATTGGCTTCGAGGTGGGGCAAACGTATGCTAGGCATACGTTTGGCCTGGTTGCGAGGTGGGGCAAACTTCTGCTAGGCATACGTTTGGGCTGGTTGTGCCGTGGCGCGAACGTATTCTATGCATACGTTTGGGTTGGTTTCAGGGTGGGCGAACGTATGCTATGCTTACGTTTGGGCTGGATATGCCGTGGGGCGAACGTATGCTATGCTATTCATACGTTTGGGTTGGCTTCGAGGTGGGGCGAACGTATGCCAGGCGTACGTTCGGGTTGGCTTCGAGCTGGGGCAAACGTATGCTTTGCATACGTTTGGGCTGGATATGCCATGGGGCGAACGTATGCATAGCATACGTTTGGGTTGGCTTCGAGGTGGGCGAACGTATGCTACGCGTACGTTGGGGCTATGGGTGCCGTCGGGCAAACGTACGCCACGCATAGGATTTGTACCTAAGCGTGGCGTACGTTTACATCTGGTGAGTTAGCTGCACCTGGTCAGCACGCCACTACTTGTGCAAATCTTGGATTCGACACTCCTCCACTTCTAAATTTTACCGCGCATATAAAATAACTCCCACTTCACATCCTGACAGGATCCGCGAGGCCATGACATTCCCCGACAGCAGCGCACCTGCACCACCGGCGCGCCTGCTCCACCTTACCTACGGATCCCAGTACAAAGCCCTGCACATTACGAGCTGGCGGGGCAAGCGCTCTTACAACGACGACAAACTTGCCACCACTACCGTTGTCCACGTCCAATGGGCCCCAACAATTATGCACAACGACCATATCAACTCCTATACACACATGGGATACAGCATCCACCACAGCACACCTCTTACCTCCACTACCTCCACCATATATTGGAAACCCCAATCTCACCATGCGGCTCATCTTGCTGAACTGGTGGGACAACCAGCATATGCCCAATAAACCCACACTTTTAAAACCACTCCCCCAACAACCACACACCTCAACCCCAGGAAGGACATCCACCTCACTAACCTCCAGCAACAAGGCCAATGGGCCACCTCTCCAGGATTTAATGCTGACAACCATAACCTTGTTCACAAACTTTTGAAAATTGACACACACGACAGGCACCCAGACTGGGACATTCAACCACCCTCAGCCTACATTAAACAAACAGGCATCTTCACTACTCTGGATGGCCAATCCACACACACACACACACCAACGCCTCATATATTTATAACCCCACTGGTCACTGTCTTGGGCACATTCCCAACGACAGACTCACCTCTCTTAAACAAAACTATGACCATTTTAAAAACCACCACCCTACCAAATGGAATCAACTGACTCAAGGAGGAACATACCACACTGACTTAGCTGCCCTCTTCACCAGATACAGAGCTGCCCCTGCCGCCACCAAAATTCTTTCTCCTTTTCTCTACCAAGCAGCATCTGCTCTGGGCATTACTCACCATCGTACTTCTAACCCCCTTAGCTACGACCAAAGCCTCACCAGCTTCTCTTCTACCAGCCCTGCTGACCAGCTCTTTGGCTCCAACCAAGACCCCTTTCTTACCATCTGGACTGGGGGCTCACTGGTGGACGTTCCCAACTCCACCACACAAGCACACCAAGCTCTAAGGTGGGCCCTAGCCAGTGCTGACCATGCTGAAAATACTCTCAGCCCTACCTGCACCCTGATGCTCCTCCCTGATGATCTTGCTGCCCCTTACAAAACTCTTCTCCATCACTCCTGGATTTACTATATTGACTCTAGACCACAGTCTGAATTTTATACTACCTCTGAAATTTGGCTTGGCAGCAAATCTCACCCTCCACCCTCCACTCAAAAACTACATCTCATTCTTATATGCAACCCCCACAGCCAAGCTACTTACTTTCCTAAACTCCCAGATTTTATTGACCAATGGACATACTACATGCAAAGCCTTTCCTCATCCTGGGAGCCCTCTACTATCACACCACCTCCCACTCTTACCTTCTCTGACATTGTCATCACCTACCCTCGGAAACTTAAATCTCTTGCCAAAAATCCTTGGCAAACTCCACTCCACCAACACCCTCCTCCCTCCCCTCTTACCATTACCCACCCTTGTCTTTACCTAGATACCCCCTCCTCAGGCCTCCAGGTCTACACAGATGGCAGTCTAATAAAAGGTAAACCAGGGCACCCTAGCAAAGTAGGTGCTGCAGTATATGTCCCGGCTGCAGGGCAAAGTTACACCATCAACCCTGGGGGAATAGGGGCCACCAAAACTAACAACCGGGCAGAACTGGTAGCCATCCACCAAGCCCTTCTCAACATTGATTATGACAAATCTCTTACCCTCCATACAGACAGCCTCTGCTCTCTTCAACTTATAAAAAAATGATTCACGACCCTACCACTACAACCCGTTCTATTCATACTGAATTACTGCAATCAATTCAAAAACACCTCATTCAATGCATCCTGCATGGCTCACACACCACTCTTTGTAAAGTCTGTTCCCACACAGGTATCCTTGGAAATGACAGAGCAGACACTCTGGCACGCAAAGCAGCTGAGCACCCCACCTTAACCAATTTTACTGACACCACTGGGGAAATCCCCCGCCACAATGTTTACTGGCCCACAGTTCAACCTCCTCGCACACCCATGGGAGATATTCCCCCACGAATTTTAGCACCTAACCTTACACAAGGTATCACCTCTAACCTGCCCACTAGCTGCCACCTTGGCCAACACCCTCTTAAAGGGATCTATGCAACCACCTGGGCTGTGAACACTCCCCACCAACTTCCTCAAGCAAGTAACAAATTTTGGACCTCAACCCTTATCCAACATAAAACTAAATTCCACATCCTTAAAGCCCGCTGGGGTAGACTGTGGAACCGTAAACTTGCATTCCGCTGGAAACTCCCTTATATTACCAGCACTCACCCCCCCACGAACTCCTTATGCCCCATTTGCCACACCTGTGAGGACGGAGCGGGCCACATCCTGGCGGGCTGCACACACCGGACTTTCAAGGGGCTCTATATCAAAAGACATGACGCCGCAGTGCGACTCATCCACAAGGCCATTTGCACCGGCGCCCTGGGATCCCGCAGAATGATCATGGACGCTGGCAAGGAAGAGGACCTCCCCAGGGGGGTCCTGGGCAAACGTCTCCCTGACTGGTTACGCCCCTCCACTATTACTGTAGCGGACTGGA
Source organism: Chlamydomonas sp. ICE-L (assembly GCA_013435795.1). Taxonomy (NCBI): domain Eukaryota; kingdom Viridiplantae; phylum Chlorophyta; class Chlorophyceae; order Chlamydomonadales; family Chlamydomonadaceae; genus Chlamydomonas; species Chlamydomonas sp. ICE-L. The sequence goes on along the minus strand of JACBWV010000610.1, from coordinate 125,950,273 downwards.
AGAGAATGAGACCTGATCTTGCCGTCCTGCCTGACATAGACTCTCCTAACTGTATGTCTGATAAAGAACTCTGGGTTCTTGAGCTTGGATACTGCTCTGATACCAACCATGCTACTAAGTTTATCACTAAACACGCCCAGCATGTTGAATTAGTAAATGGCCTCAGATCGGCTGGATACCTTGTTCATTATGAAGTTATCACCGTTGGAACAACTGGTACTATTCCTACTTCTTTTTTGACTTCTATGAACACTCTTGGACTCCAGAGAACCTGTGCCCTCAAACTGGCAGACACAGTCCACTCTCACACCATTACTAGCTTTCAGAGTATTTTACAGTGAAGACGCTTTATTTATGGAAGCACACCCCGGGTCGATACCCAGGGACTAGCACACAGACCGTCCCCCCTCTCAGTTTTTGTCTTACCAGCTGTATTGTGCCGGTGCTTCCCAACCGGGGTGAAAACCCCCCGTATTAAGCTGCACTGGTATGATGTAGTTGGTAATTCTTTTTACTGAGATGGTCCTACGGTGACTATAGCTAGCTCCGGCTTACGCTATGGTGTCCTTAACTTCACGTCCTGTGAGTAACGGTTCTACACGGATGTAACAATTTCAATTTCAATTTCAATTAATAGTGCGCCTTATTACGAGGCGTGAGGTTGATGGAGCCAGCCCGTCTGCTTGCACTTGGGCCAACCACCGATGGGGGGTGGGTGGGGTGGGGGGGGGCTGTTACCCCCCTGGATAGTGTGATACCATCATGGATTGCCCGAGCTTGGGCAAGTCCCTATAGCTTAATTCATTGGCTACCCCTGGACTGTAACATCCATTCGCACAGGCTGAGCAAAACATGGTGAGCAGTGAAACGCGAGCCAAACAAATATGATGAGTGGTTCATGTACTGACTGTAACATACATTTAGTTATCAGGTTGAAAGCTAGATAACGCACTAAGGAAGTGCAACAAGCAGAATGAAAATACTGGTATTCGCCTAGGGAGCTCGTATCAGTAAAGCCTGTTCGTTCTGTCTGCATGCGCAGGGTACAGGCTCACCAGCAGACAACGGCCTTATAGATAGTGCCCTACGCGTCCTAAAGCATCCAAAGCATAAAAACATCAGAGCACCATGAAAATACCAATGCATATGCAGGCAGAACCAACCAAGGACTCCAGCCAACCGCTGTAGACCGCTATTTTTGACTGTAGCATACATTTGAATGGGCGGAGCAATACACTGTAACTGTAACACTGTTGTACACTGTTGTACATGATTGAAGTAGCCTGCCCCCTTCTACATCTTTCAATAAAGTGGCATTGTTATGTTCTCAGCTGGGATGTTTGATTCAGCTATGTTATTTTATGGATGTTTTATTCAGCTATTTACCGTGTAACAATTCTTCTTCTTCTTCTTCTTCAGGTGGGATGTCACAAGGACCTCACCCATATTCAAGAGCTATTCCAAATTCAAGCACAGCCATGATGGTTATGCTCACCTGCCACTTCTCTCTAACTAGGTAGCATGTGCCTGACACACCCAACTGCTGTCAATCACCCCCATCACCATCCTCATCATCATCATCAACATCCGCATCCTCATCCTCCTCATCACCACCACCATTATCACCACCATTATCTTCCTCTTCCTCATTATCACCACCATTCTCATCTTTATCTTCATCATCACCATCATAATCACCACATTCTCATCCTCATCATGACCACCATCACCACCACCACCATCACCGTAAAGCCTTTTGACCTTGACACATCTTCACACTGTCAACAGTCAGTTATACTGCTCAACTGCCAACAGTTAGTCACTGGTCAACAGTCAGTTAATCTGTTCAACAGAACCCCCTTGTCATTCCATCATGTACTCAGGAGAGTGGCAAAGTAGTCGTAATTGTACGCATCAGGATTATTTTGCTGCTTTTGATAGCAGATTCTAGGCACCTTCTTGGGCCAGCAACTGTGCTACACCCAAATATCTTAGCAGTTCTGGACAGCTGATTGGTTCAGCTTCAAGGTGCATTAGTTTGCATTCAGTTTGACTGAGTAGCCAGACAGGCAAGCTGCCTAGAAGCTGTTGCTCGTAGCCCCAAAGAATGCGCTATGACACAGAGTGCCATCAAACCAGCCTGACGAGTAAAGCCCCCCTAAAGTGTGAGGGCCCTCCTAAATAATAAGGGCCCCCCTAAAGCGCAAGTGCCCCCCTAAAGTGTAAGGGCACTCCTAAATAATAAGGCCCCCCCTAAAGCGCAAGTGCCCCCCTAAAGAATAAGTGTCCCCCTTAAGCGTAAGTGCCCCCCTAAAGAGTAAGTCCCAGCCTAAAACGTTAGGGCCCCCCTGACCACCAGAACCCCCTAACCAGCCTAAAGAGCAAGGGCCACCCTAACCACCCTAACCAGCCTAAAGAGCAAGGGCCACCCTAACCAGCTTAAAGAGTACGGGCTACCCTTACCACCCTAACCAGCCTAAAGAGTAAGGGCCCTTAGGGCTCATTTAGGCCTCTAGGGACCTACCTCAACAATAGTGTGACAATGAACAGACAGCAATTACTCATACCCAAAACCCTAAAATCTGAGGGTTTAGCATGATCCCTTTGGATGTGCTCCACCCCCAAGACCCATGGTCTAGTCACATAAAGCTTTAAGTGTGAATTATATACCATATCGGTAAAATATGAATTACACAAACTACAGATATGTAAAATATGTAATGCTATCTGACTGTAATTAGAACTAGCATTTAATTACGTCTGTTTGTGTAAGCCCCTCCTGGAAACCACGCGGTGATCATGATTTCCCGAGTTTGGGTGGGATCCTTTCGGCCCAAAGGCTATCCATGGTCTGTAATATACACATACAATATGTTTCTTCTCCAGTGATTTTTCAGTGCATCTTGTTTCAGCGCCTTTTTCATTTTTTTCTTCCTGTCACGATTGGGCATGTTCCTTCAGCCTATTTGGCCTACCCCTGGACTGTAACATACACTCATAGCGTTTTTGTCCTGGCTATGCATGGCAGCCTCTAGACATCTCCTCCAGCCAGTTGCTCTGTCAAGGACTAAGATAGATACTGAGCTGGAATGCCTATCATGTGATACGTCATGTCACGTGTCATGTGTCGTCATGCCTATCATGTCACGTGTCATGTGCCGTGTGTCATGTCATGTCATGTGTCATGTGTTTTGTGTCAGGTCATGTCATCTCCTCCAGCTAGTTGCTCTGTAAAGGACCAAGTTGGGTACTGAGCTGGAAAGCGTATCATGTGATATGTCATGTCACGTGCATTGTGTCATGTCATGTGTCATGTACTCATGTCACATGTCGTGTGTCATGTCACGTGTCATGTGTCATGCCATGTGTCAAGTCACGTGTCCTGTGTGTCATGTCATGTGTCATGTCACGTGTCGTGTGTCATGTCATGTGTCATGTCATGCGTCCCGTGTGTCACGTCAAGTGTCATGTCACGTGTCATGTGCCATGTGTTTTGTGTCATGGCACGTGTCATGTGTCATGCGTTTTGTGCCAGGTCATGTCATGTCAGCTTTCAGGCGCATTGACAACCTTCGATTTTTGCCCAAAGACAGGGCATGGGAGCTGCCTATAAGCTGTTTCATGTTGCCACAAACAGAAAAAGTGGCAACATGGAGCTGCCAAGAAGCTTCCAGACACACTAGGTTGCATTAGCTTTGGCTGAATAGCCAGTCAGGGGAGCTGCCTAGAAGCTGCTACGATTACCTGAAAAGAAAAACGCGGAGTCATGAGACACGCTACCCTGACTTCCTGGCTGAATAGCCAGTCAGGGGAGCTGCCTACCAAGGGTGTCAAAGGAGTCAAAGGATTCAAAGGAGTCAAAGGGGAGCTGCCTACCAAAGGAGTCAAGAGTGTCAAAGGGGCCAAAGGTGTCAAAGGAGTCAAAGGATTCAAAGGAGTCAAAGGGGAGCTGCCTACCAAAGGAGTCAAGAGTGTCAAAGGGGCCAAAGGTGTCAAAAGAGTCAAGATAGTCAAAGGAGTCAAAGGAGTCAACGGCGCATGTGGTCACCAGCCGGCAGCCACTGATGATCTCCCGTTTCCACACTGCACAGCTGGCAGCCACTGGTGATCTCTGTTGTTTCCACACTGCACAGCTGGCAGCCACTGGTGACCTCTGTTGTTTCCACACTGCACAGCTGGCAGCCACTGGTGATCTCTGTCGTTTCCACACTGCACAGCTGGCAGCCACTGGTGATCTCTCTTGTTTACACACCGCACAGCTGCACTATTTCAGTACTAGGGTGTCATGGCTGTCAACTTGATGACAGAGTTAAGGACCAGAGACCCCGAGCTCAGGTCAGGTGCAGATGAAGCATCAGCAGACAGAAACTTGGTATCCACCATCATGCCTGGGTAGCAAATGTTTGATCACTTCTGTTAGCACTTCTGTTATCATCAGTCAGGATATTCAGAATGTGATGAATGATGAAACACCTTTAATTCAATGTCTATAGTATCCACCATCATACCTGGGTAGCGAATGTTTGAGCACTTCTATTAGCATTTCTGTTATCATCTGTCAGGATATTCAGGATGTGATGAAACACCTTTCATACAATGTCAATGGTATCCACCATCATACCTGGGTTGCGAATGTTTCAGCACTTCTATTAGCATTTCCGTTATCATCTGTCAGGATATTCAGAATGTGATGAAACACCTAGAATACGTTGTCTTAAAACCACTCGAACGTAGATCCTTAAACACAGCGAGCAGTGCAAGTGAGCTTAACAAAGATGGCTATACCATAAATACAGAAAAAGTACGCAATATTACAAGGCGTGAGGTTGAGGGGGCCAGCCCGTTTGCTTTCACTGGTGACAACTACTAACTATAACATACATGCAATTAAGAGGGAGGTTGCAAGCAAGATAAGGCAGTGCAATGAGCAGAATGAACCAAGACATGCATACATTTGAATGATCAGAACAACACACGGTGAGCAGTGCAACGTGAGACTTACAAAGATGAGTAGTTCCTGAGGTGCTCCTGTTGATAAGACCTTTCTTGGTCGTCTGCTGCCCATGGAGTACCTCCCTTGCCTAACAAACATACACACATACATTAATACATGAATACTTACATACATAAATATACCTGGGGCCTTTCGAAGGTTGTTGGGGCAGTGTCAGGAGCTCCCGTGACATGCTTCTTGCTTCCATGATTAGGGGTCGGCTATGTTATATCATATTAGTCAATAAATAATATTATATAATATTAGTCGGAAGAGCCGTCTCACCAGAATTTCGAATTTATTTGAAAAACTAATATTATTGTGACACTATAATAATATTAGATAATAGTAGTTTTTCAAACACTAATATTAGTTGCCGTTCCCTAACCATGATAACATACATACATTAATAGTTGCATGCACATGTAGGGGCAGTATCAGGAGCTCTCTTACCCTTGTTGATACCACGAGAATTCAGAGGAGAGACAGGTGCTGACATTCGCTCCTCAAAGCATTCCACCCTGCTCCGGTCCTTTTTAGGGGTGCGGGGTCCGGTCACAACCGACGGCCTATCCTCAGCATTTTGCTCCTCTCCGCTCTCAAGTGTGAAGGAGTCCGACATAGGGATTGGGGGCAGCTCAGCATACTTTTCCCCTCCCTGTCTGATCTTTGGGGTGTCAGCTTTGACATCGACAGGGTTTTCAGGCTTGGCCCCGTGCTCCCCTCCCTGCCCGTTCTTAACTGCACCAGCTACAGGATCACCCTTGGCCCCCTGCTTCTGTCCGTGCATGTTCTCTAGGGTGCTGGGTGCAGGCACAGGTACAGGCTTCTCCATCCTGGACTTAGGAGATCCATGCTCCTTTGTGGGGTTCTTCTTCTCTCCCTCATCCTGCCCCTGCTGCAGGTCCTCATACTTTCCAGTGCCAGTGCCAGGCTCAGACGAAAAAGGAAGACGGCGCGTTTCTGGGTCAAGCACGCTGTCTAGCTCTTTGTCTGCTGTTTTGCCGGACATGGTTTGGTAGCGGCGGCGTGGGGGGGAGGGAGGTGGCTTCCAGTTGACGAGAGCACGGGGGTCCTTGAATTTCTGGATCCAAGGGTGACTAAGCATCTGTGGGGAAGGGGACGGGGCAGGGAGGGTGAGGGTGAGGGGCCAGGAGGGTGTATTTTTTTTTTAAAGTTCTGAAAGGACTTTCACCCCAGGAGGTGGGTCTCCCGACACAAACCAGCGACACGGAGGATTCAGTTTGAATGGTAATGCCACTCCTACAATATGCAAAGTAGGCGCACTTAGGGTTGGTGGGGGTGAGGGTGAGAGCTAGGGTGAGTGAGTGAGTGAAGGGTGGAAGGGAAGGGTGGAGGGGGAGAGGTGGGGAGGGAGGACGGAGGGAGGGAGGGAGGGAAAAGAGGAAAGGAGGCTTAGATTACCCGAGGGGCTGGGTTAAGCCATGCATACGCCATATGAGTGATTCATAAAAAATAAAAAATAAACTGAATTCGAAATTCTACACGCAATTCTACACATAAACAAGAAATGACGACACGCAATTCGAAATTCTACTCGCAATTTCAAATTCTGACACGCAAACAAGACAAGTAAATTTTTTGAACATAAAATATGATTCACAAACAAGTAAAACCTGGATTATAGTTGGCCACTTCTCTGGGTCAGTCACAACCAGTCACAACCACCTTGGAGATAAAAGCTATAGCCCCATCTGACAGCTCACTCAGGAATTCAAACTTCTGAATTCGAAATTCTGACACGCAACCAAGAAGAAACCAAATCTGAGTATAAATTATGATACCCGTACACAAACAAGACAAACCTCAGGGATAGTTGGCCGCAACTCTGGGTTAGTCTCCAGCACCTTGGAGATAAAAGCTTTAGCCCCGTCTGACAGCTCACTCGGGAATTCAAACTTCTGAATTCGAAATTCTGACACGCAACCAAGAAGAAGAAAACAAAATTTGAATAAGAACAATATAAAATTTGAAAATAAAACAATAATATAACAAGACATACCTCAGGGATGGTTGGCCGCTTCTCTGGGTCAGTCACCAGCACCTTGGACAGAAAATCGATGGCCCCCTCAGACAGCTCACTCGGGAATTCAAACTTCTTGATATCTGGAAATTGACCCGGAGGGTAATCCTGTGCAGTTGGGACATACATATGGTTTGTTTGTGGGCCTTGTAATGATACGTTGACACATGGTATATGCACATATGATGTATACACATATGGTATATACACATATGATGTTTAAACTTGTGATATATACATATATGATATATAAACATATGATATATGTACATATGATCTATGCACATAGGATGTATGCACATATGATGTTTAAACTTGTGATATATACATACATGATATATAAACATATGATCTATGCACATAGGATGTATGCACATATGATGTTTAAACTTGTGATATATACATACATGATCTATGCACATATGATCTATGCACATAGGAAGTATGCACGTATGATATATATACATATGATATATATACATATGATACATAAACATATGATATATAAACATATGATGTATCATGACATGATCCATGTACAAATGATGTATAAACATAATCAATTGACTGCCCTACCAAACCTTGACCCCTCCTCCCCCTCCGACATAGTCAAATTTAGTGGGCAATCATCAACAAGCATGCTTGCATATGTGCTTACATATACATCATCAATCAACAATCAACAATCAATCATCAACAAGCATGCTCCGACAAAGTCAAATTTAGTGGGCAATCATCAACAAGCATGCTTTCATATACACATGTGATAGTGATACACAATCACACAGATTGTATGTTTCCCCTTTGAGCCATACTGGGTGCACCGCTTCCGATCTCGATACCAATCCAATTCCCCGTTTAAATCCAACTCGAATTCCAACCTCAAATCCAATTTCCAACTCAGCAAACCTATAAATTCCCAACTTCTTAAAAGCTCCCCCCCCCCCCCCCCCCCCTCCCCCCCATTCTGAGCCCCACCCTATAGAGCTGTACATCAAGCACGTACCGAAAAGGGGGCCCTGCCTGTAAGCACCTCGAATGCTAGCACGCCAGCACTCCAACAGTCAACTTTGAAGGTGTACCCACTGCTGGGGTTCTCCTTGTTCTCCCCGGGGTTCATTTTGATAGGAGCAGCGATGATCTCTGGTGCCATGTAATCCATGGTGCCCAGCCTACAGTGGTGTGTGTCGTGTGGGTGTGTGTGAGTGTGTGAGTGTGTGAGTGAGTGTGTGTGTAAGCACACCAGCACTCCAACAGTCAACTTTGAAGGTGTACCCACTGCTGGGGTTCTCCTTGTTCTCCCCGGGGTTCATTTTGATAGGAGCAGCGATGATCTCTGGTGCCATGTAGTCCATGGTGCCCAGCCTATAGTGTGGTGTGTGTCGTGTGGGTGTGTGTGAGTGTGTGAGTGTGTGAGTGAGTGTGTGTGTAAGCACACCAGCACTCCAACAGTCAACTTTGAAGGTGTATCCACTACTGGGGTTCTCCTTGTTCTCCCCGGGGTTCATTTTGATAGGAGCAGCGATGATCTCTGGTGCCATGTAGTCCATGGTGCCCAGCCTATAGTGTGGTGTGGTGTGTGGGTGTGTATGAGAGTGTGTGTTTTTTACTCGTGACAGGAAGGGCTCAAAAGAAAAGGCATTGATAAACTGAGCCCCAAACAATCGTTTTACCGACAGGGGAGGTCGTGCTACAGCATAGCAGCATGGTAATGATAACGCCTGGTCGGGCGTGGTGTTAAGGGAGCCCGTCGTTCGCGGGTGGGGAGCGGTCTCCAACCTCAACTGGACAAGCTACCATCGCGGTTGACAACGACCTGCAACGCCAAGAGCAACCAAAGGGGGAGTCGAACCCCCGACTCTTCATCCTTAAGCGATCTGGTCTACCACTAGACCATTGTATATCACTAAAAGGGGCTATAGCAGCATGTACTTCCCATGTATTTGCGATTTTCAACCAAGACAGGAAGGGCTAAATAGAAAAAGCATTGATGAACTGAACCCCAAACAAGTACTAACCTGGTATTTGCGATTTCAGCGCGACTGTTGATGGCAAGCCCAAAGTCACACATCTTCACCTGTATGGGTGCCATGGGTGCCATGGGTGCCATGGGTGACATAGGTGACAGGGGTGACATGGGTGACATGGGTGACAGGGGTTAGGATGTCTTTTCAGTTGGATTTGGATTGATATGGTTTAGTTCATGGGTAAGGATCTCCTTTCAGTTGCATTTTGATTGATATGGTATGGCAAATGGGAATGGATCTCCTTTCAGTTGGTGGTACATCTTCACCTGGTAAGGCACATGGGTGACATGGGTGAGGATGTCCTTCCAGTTGGATTTGGATTGATTTGGTATGGCACATGGGTGACATGAGTTAGGATCTCCTTTCATTTTGTGGTGCATCTTCACTTGGTATGGCACATGGGTGACACGAGTTAGGATCTCCTTTCAGTTGGTGGTGCATCTTCACCTGGTAAGGCACATGGGTGACATGAGTTAGGATCTCCTTTCAGGTGGATTTGGTTTGATTTGGTTTAGTTCATGGGTGAGGATCTCCTTTTAGTTGGATTTGGATTGATATGGTATGGAACATGGATAAGGATCTCCTTTCAGTTGGTGGTGCATTCTTATAACAACAGACATAGGGATTGGAGTTGAAGGCTTAGTTCATGGGTGAGGACCTCCTTTCAGTTGGATTTGGGTATATTTTGATATATTTGGGATGATTTTTATATATTTGGATATGTTTGCCTAGAAGCTGCTACAGTGAGATTCCAGGTGTACTAGGTTGCTGCACATTTGGCGGAATAGCCAGACAGGGGAGCTGCCTAGAAGCTGCTACAGTGAGATCCCAGGTGCACTAGGTTGTTGCACATTTGGCGGAATGGCCAGACGGGGGAGCTACCTAGAAGCTGCTGCAGTGAGATCCCAGGTGCACTAGGTTGATCCACATTTGGTGTAATAGCCAGCCAGGGGAGCTGCCTAGAAGCTGCCTAGAAGCTGCCACACATAGCCAGAAATGGAAACAGTAAGGGCCCCAGGCACCTGCCCATCTGCAGACACCAGGATGTTCTCAGGCTTGATATCACTGTGCACCAATCCTTTGGCATCAAGGGTGCCCAGCGCTCTCATATAGGGGACAAATATGAGGGTCACCATCACAGCCAAACCAGTCACCACCCACCCACAGCCTCCACCTCCCCTCTTCACCCCTCTATCACCCCTTCACCCAACCCCCAGGCCACACCCACCTGCCCATCTGCAGACACCAGGATGTTCTCAGGCTTGATATCCCTGTGCACCAATCCTTTGGCATGAAGGGTGCCCAGCGCTCCCATGTAGGGGACCAATATGAGGGGCACTACAACAGCCTCATCTCGCATCTGAGGGTTCTGGTTCAGGAAGCCGTACAGGTCGCCCTGCAGACAATGACAGATTGGATCTAAGAGGTACAATTGTATATATGAAGTACAGTAGTGTCTATGAAGTACAGCAGAATACATGAAGTGCAGCCGTATCTTCAAAAGTACAGCAGTATCTGCAAAGTATGGCAGAATCTATGAAGTACAGCAGTATCAATGAAGTACATCAGCATCTACAAAGTATGGCAGTATCTACAAAGTACATCAGTATCTACGAGGTACATCAGCATCTACGAAGTATAGCAGTATCTACAAAGTATGGCAGAACATACGAAGTACATCAGTATCTATGAAGTACACCAGCATCTACGAAGTATAGCAGTATCTACAAAGTACAGCAGTATCTACGACGTATACCTCATATGTGTACTTGCAATGACAAGTCCTATGCAGCATTGCAAGTGACGCGAAAAATTGGCAGAGAGAGTCGACAACGGAACGACAGGTGGCAACGATGGAGCTGACCGAAGCCAGTTAGTTATGAGATAGTTGGCTGACATGTCAGGCTTCCGCTCGGTCGTCGGTCAGACACACAAACGGACAACGGGTAACCCTGGGGGCTCCCGCCCTCCAGAAGGGGGGGCTTCGCCAAAAAGATCCCAATCAGACAACTTAGCTTTGCTTTGGCATGGCTTCTTTTGTTTTGTCAAGTCTTAACTTGTCTTCTTTTGTTACACTTTGTATTTTCGTTCGTGTATAAACCCACCTCTGGAGCCCACTCAAGTGCGAGGTACACGTAGTGCTCATCTTTCCAGGCAGCAAAGAGACCGATGATGTGAGGGTGGGTCAAGTCACTGTGCAGCGTGATCTCACGAATCACCTGTATGGGGTCGTAGTTGGGTGCTTAGGTGTGGAAGGGGGGGGGGGGGGGGGGGGGGAGATGCGTAGTGTTGGTGTTGGTTGGGGTAGGTTGATGATGTGGGGGTGGTTCAAGTCACTGTGCAGTGTGATCTCGCGAATCACCTGTATGGGGTCAAGAGTTGGGTGCTTAGGTAGTGGTGGTGGTGGTGATGGTGGTGGTGGTGGTGGCGTGGGGGGGGGGGGGGGGGGGGGGGGGGGGAGAAGCGAAGTGTTGGTTAGTGTTGGTAAGTGTTGGTTGGGTTAGGTTGATGATGCGAGGGTGGGTCAAGTCACTGTGCAGTGTGATCTCACGAATCACCTGGATGGGGTCAAGAGTTGGGTGCTTAGGTAGTGGTGGTGGGGGTGGGGGGAGTGGGGGGGGGGGGAGATGCGTAGTGTTGGTGTTGGTTGGGGTAGGTTTATGATGTGGGGTAGGGTCAAGTCACTGTGCAGCGTGATCTCACGAATCACCTGTATGGGGTCAAGAGTTGGGTACTTAGGTGTGTGCATGTGTGCGTGTGGGAAGGGGGCGGGGGGGGGGGGGGGGGGAGATGTGTTGTGTTGGTTGGGTTAGGTTGATGATGTGAGGGTGAGTCAAGTCACTGTCCAGGTCAATCTCACAAATCACATTTATGTGGTCAGAGTTGGATTCTCATATGAGGGGGGGGTGGGGGGGGGTGAGGGGGGAGGCATGGAATGTAGTGGAGTGGAGTGGAGTGGAGTGCTGGGTATGGGGTTTGGTGTCTGGGATTTGGGCTTAGGTTTTGGGCTCTGGGGATTGGGGGTTGGCTGTGGGACTGAGGTTGAGGTTAGGAACATGCGCGTGTGTGTGAGATGAGATGAGAGAGAGAGAAAGAGAGAGAGAGTAGGGGGAAGGGGTCATGCCATAGTGCCAGCAAGGTGTCAGAGCATGCCCCGGGATTGCTACACACCTGAATACGAGCAAACTCTGACAGCTTGCTCCTTCTGTAAACCTTGAGAGCTATAGTAAGCTTGGAGACTTTGTGGACGGCTTCGAACACCTGGCGAGGGAAACAAGCAACTCGTGTGTAGCTGACGTGTGCTTGCTCAAGGCAGGAAACAATGGTAAGTCTGTCGGTTTGCCAAAGAAAACAAGTCCTATGCAGCGTCAAAAAATTGGCGGAGTGTGTTGGTAACGGAATGACACGTGGCAACGATGGAGCTGACCGAATCCATATGAAATCGAATGTTATGAGACAGTTGGCTGGCGTGTCAGGCTTCAATTTTTTTGTTGGTCGGTCGGTCAAACGGACAAATGGGTAACCGTGGGGGCTCCCGCCCCCCAGAAGGGTGGGCTTCGCAAAAAAACAGAGGCGACATTGGTAACAGAGGTCTGTCAGTTAGCTCAAGATAGAAAACAATTGTCAGTTTGTATGTCTGTCCGTAATGATGACGCCTGGTGGGGCATGGTATTAAGGGAGCCCATCGTACGCGGGCAGAGAGCGGTCTACCACCTCAACTGGACAAGCTACCATCGCGGTTGACAACGACCTGCAACGCTCAGGGCGACCGTAGAGGGAATCGAACCCCCGACCCCGCTTTGTTTCAGCGATTTGGTGTACCACTAGACCAATTGTATCACTGAAACGGTTTGTCTGTCACTTTGATCGATTATTTGACACAGGGAAGTCTGTCCCTATGATCTAGACAGAACATAGAGGGAAGTCTGTCGGTGTGCCTCAGGACAAAAACAGAGGTCAGTCTGTTAGGAGGTTGAAGAACGAAAAACAATGGAAAGCCTATCCATTGGTCAAAGAAGAAAACAAGTTCGTCTGCCCCTCTGTCTGTCTGTCTGCCCCTCTGTCTGTCTGTCTGTCTGTTTCAAGTTCTTCGCCGGACCGGGACTGGAGACACGGGTCGGGACCCTTCCAACACATAACCACAGAACCGACCGGCGGACTAAATGTTCGGCAGGAATTACCTGCGGCTAAATCGCGCAAAATAAACAGTGGACCAATTTTACTCTACCCAAAACAATGGTTTTCTGTTTACTCAAGGTAAGTCTGTCAGTATGTTTGTACCATCGTTAAGTGTTTAGGGTTTAGGGCTTAGTAGAGGTAAGTCTGTCAGTATGTTCGTACCATCGTTAAGTGTTTAGGGTTTAGGGCTTAGTAGAGGTAAGTCTGTCAGTATGTTCGTACCATCGCTGAGTGTTTAGGGTTTAGGGCTTAGTAGAGGTAAGTCTGTCAGTATGTTTGTACCATCGTTAAGTGTTTAGGGTTTAGGGCTTAGTAGAGGTAAGTCTGTCAGTATGTTTGTACCATCGTTGAGTGTTTAGGGTTTAGGGCTTAGTAGAGGTAAGTCTGTCAGTATGTTCGTACCATCGTTGAGTGTTTAGGGTTTAGGGCTTAGTAAAGGTAAGTCTGTCAGTATGTTCGTACCATCGTTGAGTGTTCGTCGTACAGCTTCCTGATAATGTTGAAGTTGTCAAGCTCAAAGGTTTTTTGCCTCATGGCAGCTGGGCACGCAGGAGGGCAAGCCAGCATAGTTGTACTGCAACAGATAAGAAAGGGGAAGGATGAGAATGGGGTTAAAGATGGAGATGGGAGGTGGGAGATGGGGATGGAAGGTGGGAGATGGGAGGTGGGAGATGGGAGGTGAGAGATAGGAGGTGGGAGGTGGATGGGTATGCAGGAGGGTAAGCCAGCATAGAAGTATTGCAGCAGAGAGGGGGAGGGGATGATGATGGGGGTGGAGATTGGAGATGGGAGGTGGGAGGTGGGTGAGCATGCAGGAGGGCAAGCCAGCATAGTTGTCCTGCAACAGAGAAGAAAGGGGAAGGGATGAGGATGAGGTTGGGGTTGGAGATGAAAGATGGGAGACTGGAGAGGTGGAGGTGGAGAGGTGGAGAAGAGGAGGAGGGGGCACCTATCTAGGAACATATCTAGAAGTTGAGGGGCAACGCCAAGGCTTTGAGCCCTTTTGCACTGGCCTAAACCCTAAACCCATGAGTCACCTACCTGGGCACTGGAGGTTGAGGGGCAATGCCAACACTTTGAGCCCTTTTGCACTGGCTCTTTGGGCCTTGGCCTAAACCCTGAACCCTTAACCCATGTTGCACAAACCTGGACACTGGAGGTTGAGGGGCAACGCCAACACTTTGAGTCCTTTTGCACTGGCTCTTTGGGCATGGGATCTTCTTAGTATCGGCACTCTTTGTGTTGAGAGAAGGAGGGAGATGAGCCGAGAAGGCGCGGACGACAGGAGAGTTCCGGAAGCCAGGGGTAGTGAAGCTGCTGAGGGGGCTTGTGTTGCGTGGAGTGACATTAAACTCGGCATCAAGGGGAACGAAGTGAGGACTGATCAACACCCCGGATTCTGATTCAGATCGGGTGGGGAGCTTGATCATCAGGGACAGGTTTTTGAGCATAGCCTTCATGGTGCCTGGCATTAGTTGCAGAGGTTGGGGTTGATGCCTGAGGCCAGGGGGGGGGGGAGGAGAGGAGGGTGAGGAGAGGGTGAGGAGCGGAGTGGATGGGAATGATGGGTTCATTATTTCGGTATAGGTGTGTGATGTAGTGGGGTGCGGTGGGGTGGGGTGGAAGAGGGTGGGCCAGGGTGGGCCAGGGGGTGGATCAGGGGGTCAGGGGGTAAGACTCCTAGAGCAGCCACCACTTTATTGTCACTGAGTGTGTGTGGGTGTTCTTGTGGGTGTGGGTGGTTGGGTGGGTGTGGGGTGTGGGTGTGGGGGGGTAGGGGGACGGGTCATTAAGGCCAGATCTATCTAGGTGCCCATGCCCCCCTTACCCTCCAGCCACCGCCTCCCCCAGGGCAACTGCCAAAAACAGGGCCCCCTGGACACAACGGACCACGATATTTGAGGGTGGCTGTCGCTTCGAGCAAACTATTGCCACTGTTATCGAAGCGCTTACACATTTTGCGTTCATCTACGAACTTGGTCTGTCGAATCCAGGACATATAGTTAATCGCCATCGTTGGTTGATCCAATGCATGGCCTGTCAGCTATTGCCAGGACTGCTGATTATGATGCGCACCATCTTCAAACGGGTGAAGACGTCGCGTTGAGTCGTAGTCTTTTGGACTTCTGCTCATCGGGTCTGTAGATCCGAGAATCATTCCCTTGACCCGTTAAGCTGTGGTTACCTTTGGTGCCGAGTGGGGCAACACGATAATCTAACCATCCTCATAATTAGGCCATGCCTGGGGCGCTGTGCGTCGTTTCCCTGACTTCGTCTCGGACCCTCACCCTCGCCCCACTCCCAACCCCTTCGTGCTACGCGCTATGCCGGCCACCATACGCCTAGGTCCTGAAATCCCCCCTGCATCATCTCTTTTCCTACAATAAAGGACCTAGAAAAAGCTGGAGGAAAAACTGCTACCCTCACACAGGCACGTGCGGTATAGCGGTAGTTGACGGGGCACTCGGCTCCCAGAATTGTAACATGCTTGTCTACGCCTTAATCGTCTAACCGTCTGCAGAATATAATTCGTCTCCCGCACGATAACACACGATACCCTCAGAAAACAGGGAATACAACTAGTCGGATTCGAAGGTGAAGGGACCCCTCACCTGAGTCAGAGCTCGACTTGTATTCCTGGTGCTACTGCTGCTGCTGCTGCTGCTGCTGCTTGCGGAAGTGAGGTTGGTGTGTTCACAATGCCAAACGTGGTTGAATGCCTGGGGACTCGAATGTGGGTCCGTGCTTGCCTTGCAGACTGCCAGACAGACTGCACACTCCACACTACGCACTTGAAAGGGAGACAGGCAGGTGGGCAGGTAAGGAGAGGAAGAGCTGAGGCTGGCGTATTGTTAACAGCACAAATATGCGACGCGTCCTCGTTTGCGTTCGCCTCTACCTTCACAAGCAGGTCATCCGCGTCTAGTGCGTACGAAAGAACGATGGCACCAGCACTAGGCAATAACTGGAGCGATATCAACGACGAGGTCGAATCCTTGATATAGTAAGGGCCAAGGTAAGGGCGCCTTTTTCGCAACTCGGAAAACAATTGATAGGCAGAAGAAACCTCCAAACTTAGGTATCATTGGTCAGTGGCGCTGGAAGCCGAATAATTCACTCGGGTTTAATGTGTAGTTCGGAAGTCGCTTCGGGTTGAGGTCGATTCCCAGGCCCTGTGAACTGGTCGATTCCCAGGCCCTGTGAATCAACCGATATACATCCCCCGTTCCACCACCGGTCGGGTGAACCATCGTGCACCATCGTGAACCATCTAAGTCCGCAGGGTTCCAGAGCCTCGAAGACGACGTTCAATAGATCCTTGCGGACGCTTTTGAGCTTTCCGTATTCTGGTGGGCCAACCAGTCGCCTGCCTCTAAGGTGGCATTTCTGGGCACACACGCACAAACCTCGCAGGATTTTGCAGAGGCCAGGAGATGCAGTATGGTGCTTCATAATTGAGGATTTAATTGGCGAGCAAACGTCTTTCATGCCGTTGTATTTTGTGGTAGGCTACAGTCTAGGGGAAGCCAAATATGCATACGGGACCTGCCCAGCTTCGAATAGTCAAGATCACCGCTAGATTACCAGGAGGGGCTACAAAACAAGCACTCGATGACCTGATCCCCAAACAATTGAGAGAACACAAAGGTGGACCTGATATACATGAAGCATTGACGTGCTTCGAATATCAGTCACCATGTACCGGTATTGAGTTATTGACATGACAATGAGCAATATCCAATTTCCAAGCAACAGAGCATATGGTGAATCATTACATTACATTACATTACATTACATTACATTACATTACATTACATTACATTACATTACATTACATTACATTACATTACATTACATTACATTACATTACATTACATTACATTACATTACATTACATTACATTACATTACATTACATTACATTACCTTACCTTACCTTACCTTACCTTACCTTACCTTACCTTACCTTACCTTACCTTACCTTACCTTACCTTACATTACATTACATTACATTACATTACATTACATTACATTACATTACATTACATTACATTACATTACATTACATTACATTACATTACATTACATTACATTACATTACATTACATGTTAAAGTCTACCTGACACCGCGAGGGTGTATGAGACTCTGTGCTTTAAACAAAAAGAAAAAAGCACCCACAAAGCAAAACAAAACCATTACATCAGGGGTGTGTCGAGGACAAACAAACCAAACTCCCAACCACCGTTTTGGTGGCGTAGGTATTAAACCCCCTAGAGCAGGACCCAGATCTCAACCACTTACAGTGGCGGAGGTAAGAAGCTAACAAATGAGAAGTCACAAGAAGAAGACAAAGGGATGATAAATTACGGTGCCACTAAGCAGTCCAGGGCTTCCTGTCTTGCTCTTCTACAAGTAGAAAGATAGTCGGCTAGGTTGCTCCAAAAAGTGAAATGTAACGCGCAGCATGTAAAACAAACCTGTTCCCTAGATGGCATCTGTATTTTTATACGATTACACCCCAGGAGGTGGGAGTATGGGACCACATATTAAACCGAGATATACCGGTATTCTGTTTGTTTGTTGAGGTGTTACATACTACTGTGCTCTTTCTGGCCTTTACATGTTGGATTGGATTATTTGTTACATGCGCACTCAGCCAACTCAGCCATTGTAACAGTCAGTTTTAGTCTCCTCCTCCACTCCCAAGGGATGCCTTGGTAGTGCGCCATCTCGTTGATGGAAGTTGACAGTTGTCGAACAAGTTGATCAGAGTTACTGATCCAAGACAGTTGTCTTGTCGTCACAACCAAGACTTGTCGCGTCCTACAATCTTCATCAGTTCTAGTTCCTGCAAAATGCGTAACTTGACGGCTGGAGTTGGGTACAACAATTTGAGAGGGTTGTGGGCCTCGACCACGGGTTAGTGTGGTCAACCAGAAGCCAGAAGCATTAAGGTTTAAAGGGTGGGTGGGTCGTTAAGCGGTGTGTTAGCATCGAATACCCATGAATGAAACAACGATAGTAACTGGACAGTACAAAAAAACAATGGAGGTCTTATGACGAAGATCAGCCAACGAATTTCGAACTGTCTGTTTGGGCCTGGTGTCTCAACTCTGCGCCCAGCGCAAAGTCTATGAGGGCTGGGAGGTTACGCCAGTCCTTGCCCGCGTGGTCGACAATGCAGAGGTGCTTGATGGTTGGCGATAGCCCATGCAAGAACCATGCAATTTGATCAGTCGCAGGCATGTCTACAGCCTGACGAATTATAATTTTGAATTGTTGCTCTTACACCTTCACTGTCGGGTGCTGAATCATGGTGCATTCCTTTCGCAGCAGTTTTTCTCGGGCTTCTTTCGCCTCGTCACGATGAGACGGGTCATAGAAATCGAGGAACTCCTGGGAAATGACTGCCAGAGTCAGAACTTGACGCGAATGTGCAAGCGACTGCTTGAAATTAACGAACCATTCTGCTGCAGTACCAGCCAGAAAGAAACTGAAGACGTCGGTAAACGACCAACCGACTAACGCGCAATACGAAACAACAAGATCTAACCAGATTCGCCCTCTAGGCAACTTGTTGTCACCATTGGAACCTGTCCACTGCGCGGGCATGGGCAATTTGCGACTTACTTGGGAGGCGACGATGGAGTAGGATGGACCTGCCCCTGACGATGGGCCTGCTCCAGGGCAGGGTACTTCAAATGGCCAAATTGGGCAGCGCTTTAGCGCACTTGAAAAAATAAAAACTGCGCTTTGTAGTGCAAAAAGCGCAAAAATTGCTTGCTGCGCCCACAGGGAGTTGCAAAAAACTGCGCTTAAAGCGCAGAGGGGGTCAAAAAGTCAGCGCTCAAAAGCGCAAAAGCGCGCGCTTTGAATTACCCTGATCCAGGGGCCGTGACGGGGACCCTGCCGGCAGCCTTGTCAGCGTCCAGCTGTGCCTGGGACTGGGCAAGAGCCAGCTTCATGTGGGTCGCCCAGAGGCGGGCGAAGGGGTCGGCTTCATTTGCAGCGGCTTTAAGCTCTGCCTCTCGATGAGCTTCAACGAGCTGCTCGTGAGTGGGTGGCGACAGAGGGGGCCGAAGGTTGGGCTGCATGGCCTCGAGGTCGGCCAGTTGCTTGCGTAGTCTGACAAGCTCAGCCTGACGGGCGGCTTCGGGGACCTGGGAGGAAGCTGCGTCAGCAGTTGCTTTGTCAGCAGCCTCTTGGTCGGCGTGAGCCTGTTCTTTAAGGGCCAGGTCCGCGGCCTGCTGATCTGTCATGACTTTGGACGCAGCGGCCTGGGCGGTGGCGATGATGTTGGCAACTGCAGCAAGCCTGACTGCCTCGGCTTTGTCAGCGGCAGCCTTCGCTGCCTCGGAGGTGTCAGCTGCGGTGGTCGAGGCAGGGGCAGTGCCACCCATGACGGTGTCACCATCCATGGAGAGGTTGTTAAACGCTCGTTAGGAAATCGCTGGCACTCTCAAGGGGGGCGGGGGTGGAGGGAGGAGGAAAACGGAGGAAACTAAAAGCAGCAAACTCGCGAATCGGGAAAAGCGAACTAGACGAAGGAGAACGAGGATGTGGACCAAAGAGCGTCCGAAACCATTTTGTTCTAGTTGAACAGAAAGTAGGTAGCTCCTACTTTCTGTTCACATGCTGTAATGAAACACGGTATTGAACAGATTCGCTTGTTCGGTTGACACAAGCTAGTGGGGGGAGAATTGTAACAGTCAGTTTTAGTCTCCTCCTCCACTCCCAAGGGATGCCTTGGTAGTGCGCCATCTCGTTGATGGAAGTTGACAGTTGTCGAACAAGTTGATCAGAGTTACTGATCCAAGACAGTTGTCTTGTCGTCACAACCAAGAGTTGTCGCGTCCAACAATCTTGGCCTCGTCTCGTCAGTTCCAAGAGTTGTCTCGTCCGACAATTTTGAACCGCTTGGCCGAACCGTTGTGCCTCGTTCGTATAAGCTATCTCGGTCGCTCCGAGAGTGTGAGTCCACGGCTATAAATATCGTTTGCGTTCTGTAGAAGTCACTTCAATTATCTACCAAGATAATTGTATTGACGTTCTAGCTCAATCGTTTGAGTCCGGTTTCATCTCCGGCAGAAAGCCTTAACAGTGAGTTCACAATCTATTCGTTTCCACGGCTTACAGCCATCCAGCCGTGTCGTTGACTGGCAAGCCCATACCGGTACTTAAAAAGTGCGACGAGAATCACAACATTTGTACCGCATCACCGTAGCACGAACTCAGGGCCTCCATCGGTGCAACGATTGTTGTGGGGCTCAGTTTTCCAGTGCCTTATCTGCTTAGCTCCTCCTGATATCATGCTTGGGCAAGTCCCTTCAGCCTATTTGGCTACCCCTGGGCTGCAACGGCATACCGGTACATGCTTCATTAAAATAACTACTTATCAGCTTTAATACACTCCGTGGAGTGGACAGAGATGAAAGCAGCGGAACAGACGCGCCAATCTATACACGGAGACGAGAATAGCATTACAAGGACAGGCGGACGCCAAAGGACACCAGCGGTGGGAGAGGCGGATGCCTGTAACCTGACTAGAACCTAAGCCAGGAATCTTAAGCCGGGCACAGGCAATACAGAGCGTGTCAGTGAGAGACCGGTGACGCAGCCAACAGGAAGCTGTCACTGAGTCATGAAGGATGACACAGTACTGGCAGAGCCGATAGTTGTAAGGAAGTACAGAAGTAGTCACCAAGTCATAAAAACGCGTGAGAGCACCGCAATTCATGCTGATACTCCACCTATGACGCAGGTGACATACAATACTAGTACTCCACCTATGGCACTGGGGACATAGAACTATAAACTGGTAGCAAACAAAAATTATTAAGGAACGGCGGAAAAACAGGAAACCAGAAGAAAGCCTTGTCTAAAATAAAAGGATGAGAAAGGATGAACCAAAAAACCACTGTAGTACTCCGAAAATGTAGCAGCAAAAAACTTGGGTCATACCGAGCTGAGCTGAGACCAAAATGGAAATGTAACCATCCATGGTAAGCGCAAAAATACTATTCATCCAGAATAGTAGGCACCAAACCAGAAAATCACAGGGAGGCCAAACAGAAATCAATCCTAATACCAAAGGAAGGGGAACAACGGTGACTGAAAGAACCGAGAACTTAACCTAAAGAGAAGACTGAAAAATCGTGTGAGAGCAGCACACGAGAGAATCAAAGCCTAAAGGACGCAGACAAGAGGACGCAGACAAGGGGAAACTAAAGTCTACTATGGAAAAAGAAAGTCGATGGAAAAATCCACTACCTTAAAAACTATTCGTAGCATAGAATTCATGATTAGGTTGGGATGAAAAAAACATGATGAACCGGTTTCTTACTCCAAGATGGAAGTAAGATGATTTATGAAAGTTAATTATCATAAATCCCCAGCTACGGCACTAACTGAAAACATTCTAGGAGGTGGGTATCGCACCGCAAAGAACTTGTGCACTCAAGACAAACCAAGCGCCTAACCCCAACAAACCAAACCTGCAGCTACTGAAAATCCAAAGGATGCGAAGGTAAATTGCAAGAAACTTGTAACCAACACAGGAAACACAGTTCAATGAACAATAGAAGTTTAGATGTACAGACACAGTACAGAAAACCAATTGTCCACTTGAAAAAAAAGTAAACGCAGGAAAAAGGACTTAAAAGAAGTTACTGCAAAGGATGGACTGAAAGGGCGCTTGAAATACACCCGGAAGAACAAGAAAGAGGTGAGCGGCGGTACATCTGCAAGTAAAACTGCAAGTACATCTGCAAGTACAACTGCAAGATGACCCAGCCCACCAATTGACAGGAAAATCCAAAGGGAAATAACTACTACACTCCACAAAAAGTTCTAATCACGTGAGTGGCTGGTGATTTAAAAACAGTGTGGAGTAAAAAGAAATAGCTAATCTATGATGAGCTCCACCGAATGAACCATCTGCCTATGGAACTAAGAGCCAGAAACCATCAAGACGCTATAACGGTGGTCTGAATTAATTACCACCTTCCACCAAAACCAAGAAAGACAGCTGAAAGGAAGCTGCCTAAACAAAGCGTCGTAACTCTCCACCAATCTAGACTACCCTATAAGACAGTCTAGGAGGTGCTGAGGAATAGGCACCCACACATAGGGCCATGTTAACCTACGTCTGAGAACCATCAGCACCATCAATTTGACAGCCCCAAGGGGGCTATCAGGTAGTACAACCCCCAGGACAGGCTGAGCACTGCCTGCAGGGTCGGCATTCTTTGCCTCTAAATCAATGAATCCTGGGTTGACTGTAACACCCCAGCCATACGCAGTATCAGAGCCAGACTAGTGTTCAAGATCATCACTCACTCCACGTGACGGCTAAATCATCGCAATGCCTTGTCCGGTATAAACCACCAGGGACGACAAGAGGCGAAGGGATCAGCAACGCCTGAAGCCATCCGAACAGGTGGACGGGGGGTGGCGACTATTAGACAGTGGACCTATATCAGGCACCACTATGACCTGAGGCTGTCCTAATCCTAGAGCTTCGCCGACGGAATGTGGCGCAGAGGAGGGCCTGGCGACCCCCTGAGATTCGGCTAAATTAAAATTCGGAAATACAACTCCCACCCGCCCTAAAACTTCACACACAATACAGCATGATCAGTCCCTGGTCTGGAATGCAATCTGGATACATCCCAGCCAGGACAGCCATCAAAAATTGGGGGTTGCTAAAGGGCGTAGGGAATTACCGGCGACACGTAACATATCACCGTTTGATGACAGGAGGGATGCAAGCGGGCACGGGGACCCACACTAATGGGAGAGCCCAGGAAGACAGTCTAGACTTAACTGGATATAGAGAGTACATCACTACTCTCTACTACCTAGCGCAACATCGGAAACCCAAATTTAAGAAACCTTACTCACCAGGGAATACCCAACCAGTCTACCAAATAACGCCCTTTCGACTAGCTTGTTGCGTTTCTTCCCATTTACTAAGGTGACATAGCAAGGGCAACCAAACACACGCAACAACGACACATCAGGTAGAACCCCAAAGAACAACTCGTATGGAGTCTTGTCACCCTGATTGGGCAGCAGGTTACGTAGGTAACAAGCACTGAGGAAGGCATAGGGCCAGAAAGACTTAGCTAGCATAGACTCCAAGTGGATACTCCTAGCTATGTTATGCAAGACCCCATTGTACCTCTCCACAGTTGCGTTCTGCTGAGCAGTGTATACCATCGATAATAATGCACAGCACCAAACGATTTCAACCATTACTCGATACCACTCAACTAAAAATTCCTAAGCCCTATCAGAACTCAAACACTTGAACACAAACCCATGTAGCTAAGGCATACACTTAAG
This sequence comes from Chlamydomonas sp. ICE-L, assembly GCA_013435795.1. Classification (NCBI taxonomy): domain Eukaryota; kingdom Viridiplantae; phylum Chlorophyta; class Chlorophyceae; order Chlamydomonadales; family Chlamydomonadaceae; genus Chlamydomonas; species Chlamydomonas sp. ICE-L. The sequence goes on along the minus strand of JACBWV010000610.1, from coordinate 125,926,683 downwards.
GAGGGCACCCAGGGGACGGACCAGGGGCACGGTAAGACAAAGAACGTGACCTCTGTCGAACCACGGAACGCACCCAGGGGTCCCAAGGATCCTAAGAGAGAAAAAAAAATCCACCAAGATATCATGCCAAAGAACCTCCACGGCCGCTGGACTAGGGCCAGGACGGCGTCCACTTCGGCCTTGAGCATGGGCGAAGTCCGGCGCTACGACACCTGGGATCACAGAAGGTGGGGAAGCGTTAGGGCGAAGTCGAGATTTGAGGTATGGGAAAAAGGAGACGAGGATGAAAGTGCAGCAAGTCGCACCTGGTGCAGAAAATCGCACCAATGGCAGAAAATCGCAAATCGCAAGGGCAGAATTCGAAAATTTATCGCTAGGATGCGAAGAGCAGAGCCGAGGCATGTAAAGGTCCTAATATCCCGCCGTCGATGATCAGTCAATCCCAAGTCCCCCCCTCTATCGCTCGACTCACCCGGTTGGGGGGTAGAGGGAGCAGCACCCGTAGTGGTGCTGACCATACCCCCCTGCTTCCTACCACCTCCAGAATCTCCAGGTCCAGACGCGTAGGTCGTTCTCCTCTGGCGAACCCTACGGCAGTGCCGGCGGTCCGCCAGCTTGATCGAAAAAATTCTCCAATAGGTAGCACAGAGCCACTAGAGCGCAAGCTCGTGCTAGTAGCCGACCGTCGGCTGGGCAGAGCAAAGGGGGGCACAGACGACGTAGACATCAGCAGGGAGCTTGGTCGGCTTGGCAACCTCCGGTATGCAGGCAGAGCCTCAAACACCGGAGATATGATAGCGACGTCAAGGAGGCGAGCAGACGAAGACAGGGTATCTCCACCGATGTCCAGGCTAGTCGCCGACTTGAGTCTGCACGTCACAGTCATCTACGACAGACGGGAGGAGGCGACAGACGGCAGGGGAGGAAAAAGAAGGGAAGATGGAGGAATGATTGGGGGGGGTTACTTCCACGATGGCGGAAGGATCCTCCTCTCCGACAGCAAAGGCCGCTGGCGCGCAATCGTCTAGCCAATTTGTCGTCATGTCAGGACTTCGGAACTTCCAGAATGAAGCTCGTTGAAGCCAAGTAGAGGACGACGCATAAGATGCATTGCAAAGCAGTGGTACCATGAGGAGCCCGATAACCTATCAGCTTTAATACACTCCGTGGAGTGGACAGAGATGAAAGCAGCGGAACATACGCGCCAATCTATACACGGAGACGAGAATAGCATTACAAGGACAGGCGGACGCCAAAGGACACCAGCGGTGGGAGTGGCGGATGCCTGTAACCTGACTAGAACCTAAGCCAGGAATCTTAAGCCGGGCACAGGCAATACAGAGCGTGTCAATGAGAGACCGGTGACGCAGCCAACAGGATGCTGTCACTGAGTCATGAAGGATGACACAGTACTGGCAGAGCCGATAGTTCTAAGGAAGTACAGAAGTAGTCACCAAGTCATAAAAACGCGTGAGAGCACCGCAATTCATGCTGATACTCCACCTATGACGCAGGTGACATACAATACTAGTACTCCACCTATGGCACTGGGGACATAGAACTATAAACTGGTAGCAAACAAAAATTATTAAGGAACGGCGGAAAAACAGGAAACCAGAAGAAAGTTTTGTCTAAAATAAAAGGATGAGAAAGGATGAACCAAAAAACCACTGTAGTACTCCGAAAATGTAGCAGCAAAAAACTTGGGTCATACCGAGCTGAGCTGAGACCAAAATGGAAATGTAACCATCCATGGTAAGCGCAAAAATACTATTCATCCAGAATAGTAGGCACCAAACCAGAAAATCACAGGGAGGCCAAACAGAAATCAATCCTAATACCAAAGGAAGGGGAACAACGGTGACTGAAAGAACCGAGAACTTAACCTAAAGAGAAGACTGAAAAAATCGTGTGCGAGCAGCACACGAGAGAATCAAAGCCTAAAGGACGCAGACAAGAGGACGCAGACAAGGGGAAACTAAAGTCTACTATGGAAAAAGAAAGTCGATGGAAAAATCCACTACCTTAAAAACTATTCGTAGCATAGAATTCATGATTAGGTTGGGATGAAAAAAACATGATGAACCGGTTTCTTACTCCAAGATGGAAGTAAGATGATTTATGAAAGTTAATTATCATAAATCCCCAGCTACGGCACTAACTGAAGACATTCTAGGAGGTGGGTATCGCACCGCAAAGAACTTGTGCACTCAAGACAAACCAAGCGCCTAACCCCAACAAACCAAACCTGCAGCTACTGAAAATCCAAAGGATGCGAAGGTAAATTGCAAGAAACTTGTAACCAACACAGGAAACACAGTTCAATGAACAATAGAAGTTTAGATGTACAGACACAGTACAGAAAACCAATTGTCCACTTGAAAAAAAAGTAAACGCAGAAAAAAGGACTTAACAGAAGTTACTGCAAAGGATGGACTGAAAGGGCGCTTGAAATACACCCGGAAGAACAAGAAAGAGGTGAGCGGCGGTACATCTGCAAGTACAACTGCAAGTACATCTGCAAGTACAACTGCAAGATGACCCAGCCCACCAAGTGACAGGAAAATCCAAAGGGAAATAACTACTACACTCCACAAAAAGTTCTAATCACGTGAGTGGCTGGTGATTTAAAAACAGTGTGGAGTAAAAAGAAATAGCTAATCTATGATGAGCTCCACCGAATGAACCATCTGCCTATGGAACTAAGAGCCAGAAACCATCAAGACGCTATAACGGTGGTCTGAATTAATTACCACCTTCCACCAAAACCAAGAAAGACAGCTGAAAGGAAGCTGCCTAAACAAAGCGTCGTAACGCTCCACCAATCTAGACTACCCTATAGGACAGTCTAGGAGGTGCTGAGGAATAGGCACCCACACATAGGGCCATGTTAACCTACGTCTGAGAACCATCAGCACCATCAATTTGACAGCCCCAAGGGGGCTATCAGGTAGTACAACCCCCAGGACAGGCTGAGCACTGCCTGCAGGGTCGGCATTCTTTGCCTCTAAATCAATGAATCCTGGGTTGACTGTAACACCCCAGCCATACGCAGTATCAGAGCCAGACTAGTGTTCAAGATCATCACTCACTCCACGTGACGGCTAAATCATCGCAATGCCTTGTCCGGTATAAACCACCAGGGACGACAAGAGGCGAAGGGATCAGCAACGCCTGAAGCCATCCGAACAGGTGGACGGGGGGTGGCGACTATTAGACAGTGGACCTATATCAGGCACCACTATGACCTGAGGCTGTCCTAATCCTAGAGCTTCGCCGACGGAATGTGGCGCAGAGGAGGGCCTGGCGACCCCCTGAGATTCGGCTAAATTAAAATTCGGAAATACAACTCCCACCCGCCCTAAAACTTCACACACAATACAGCATGATCAGTCCCTGGTCTGGAATGCAATCTGGATACATCCCAGCCAGGACAGCCATCAAAAATTGGGGTTGCTAAAGGGCGTAGGGAATTACCGGCGACACGTAACATATCACCGTTTGATGACAGGAGGGATGCAAGCGGGCACGGGGACCCACACTAATGGGAGAGCCCAGGAAGACAGTCTAGACTTAACTGGATATAGAGAGTACATCACTACTCTCTACTACCTAGCGCAACATCGGAAACCCAAATTTAAGAAACCTTACTCACCAGGGAATACCCAACCAGTCTACCAAATAACGCCCTTTCGACTAGCTTGTTGCGTTTCTTCCCATTTACTAAGGTGACATAGCAAGGGCAACCAAACACACGCAACAACGACACATCAGGTAGAAACCCCAAAGAACAACTCGTATGGAGTCTTGTCACCCTGATTGGGCAGCAGGTTACGTAGGTAACAAGCACTGAGGAAGGCATAGGGCCAGAAAGACTTAGCTAGCATAGACTCCAAGTGGATACTCCTAGCTATGTTATGCAAGACCCCATTGTACCTCTCCACAGTTGCGTTCTGCTGAGCAGTGTATACCATCGATAATAATGCACAGCACCAAACGATTTCAACCATTACTCGATACCACTCAACTAAAAATTCCTAAGCCCTATCAGAACTCAAACACTTGAACACAAACCCATGTAGCTAAGGCATACACTTAAGGAGGGCACCCAGGGGACGGACCAGGGGCACGGTAAGACAAAGAACGTGACCTCTGTCGAACCACGGAACGCACCCAGGGGTCCCAAGGATCCTAAGAGAGAAAAAAAAATCCACCAAGATATCATGCCAAAGAACCTCCACGGCCGCTGGACTAGGGCCAGGACGGCGTCCACTTCGGCCTTGAGCATGGGCGAAGTCCGGCGCTACGACACCTGGGATCACAGAAGGTGGGGAAGCGTTAGGGCGAAGTCGAGATTTGAGGTATGGGAAAAAGGAGACGAGGATAAAAGTGCAGCAAGTCGCACCTGGTGCAGAAAATCGCACCAATGGCAGAAAATCGCAAATCGCAAGGGCAGAATTCGAAAATTTATCGCTAGGATGCGAAGAGCAGAGCCGAGGCATGTAAAGGTCCTAATATCCCGCCGTCGATGATCAGTCAATCCCAAGTCCCCCCCTCTATCGCTCGACTCACCCGGTTGGGGGGTAGAGGGAGCAGCACCCGTAGTGGTGCTGACCATACCCCCCTGCTTCCTACCACCTCCAGAATCTCCAGGTCCAGACGCGTAGGTCGTTCTCCTCTGGCGAACCCTACGGCAGTGCCGGCGGTCCGCCAGCTTGATCGAAAACATTCTCCAAAAGGTAGCACAGAGCCACTAGAGCGCAAGCTCGTGCCAGTAGCCGACCGTCGGCTGGGCAGAGCAAAGGGGGGCACAGACGACGTAGACATCAGCAGGGAGCTTGGTCGGCTTGGCAACCTCCGGTATGCAGGCAGAGCCTCAAACACCGGAGATATGATAGCGACGTCAAGGAGGCGAGCAGACGAAGACAGGGTATCTCCACCGATGTCCAGGCTAGTCGCCGACTTGAGTCTGCACGTCACAGTCATCTACGACAGACGGGAGGAGGCGACAGACGGCAGGGGAGGAAAAAGAAGGGAAGATGGAGGAATGATTGGGGGGGGTTACTTCCACGGTGGCGGAAGGATCCTCCTCTCCGGCAGCAAACTTTGCCTTTAAGGCCGCTGGCGCGCAATCGTCTAGCCAATTTGTCGTCATGTCAGGACTTCGGAACTTCCAGAATGAAGCTCGTTGAAGCCAAGTAGAGAACGACGCATAAGATGCATTGCAAAGCAGTGGTACCATGAGGAGCCCGATAACCTATCAGCTTTAATACACTCCGTGGAGTGGACAGAGATGAAAGCAGCGGAACATACGCGCCAATCTATACACGGAGACGAGAATAGCATTACAAGGACAGGCGGACGCCAAAGGACACCAGCGGTGGGAGAGGCGGATGCCTGTAACCTGCCTGTAACCTAAGCCAGGAATCTTAAGCCGGGCACAGGCAATACAGAGCGTGTCAATGAGAGACCGGTGACGCAGCCAACAGGATGCTGTCACTGAGTCATGAAGGATGACACAGTACTGGCAGAGCCGATAGTTCTAAGGAAGTACAGAAGTAGTCACCAAGTCATAAAAACGCGTGAGAGCACCGCAATTCATGCTGATACTACTATAAGCTCTCATCTTATATCGGCCACCAAAATCCAAAGCAACTGCAAGAGGCAAGTGCCATTATGTGCCAGTGCATGATCGGTTTCACCAAATATCTTCCAGCCCGCACGTCTCAGCCTCTCAGGCACTTTCTTGTAACGATTGACGCACCAATCCATGATTGTATGTGTAAGTGAATTACAGTCCAGGGTTAGACCAAATAGGCTAAAGGGACTTGCCCACCCGTGACATCTGGATAATGCATGCATGATCCACAGTCTGTTTAACGGTATGTTAAGTTATGTAACAATCCAATCAAATCAAATATGCATGCCGGCATGCGTCAGTGCTCAGCAATAAGCTTCTAACATTACAATTCGTATCTGTTTTTATATTTATATCACTATCTCTATCTATCTATCTATATACATAAACCTGAACTAGAGGCTTGTTGCTTTCATGAATTCATGCAAAAATTGCTAGTTTATGTCACCGCGCATGCATAGGTAATTAGGGAGGGTGCTCCAACGCAACGGGGGACGGCTACATGTGAGTTGGGGAGCTGTTGATTGCAAGTGAGACAGAGTACCGGTAATCAATTGGGTCGAATATAATTTGATTACATAACTGCTATCCATAAATGCTCGTGATACTGCCGACGATGGCGAGTAGCCTTATGGCTGGAGCCGAGCCATCGGCTGGCGGGCTGGATCCATGTAAACCAGTTCAAGTTCAAGTCCAAGCTGCGAAACCGAAGTTCCGAAACCACCACGAATCCACGACCTGGGCTCTCGGGGAAACAGCTTCCGAAGCAGGGGCCGAAGCGCTTCATGAGTACATGTCGAAGTGGCATCTGCCTAGTAGGATAGTATGAAACCCCTGCGATTTGGGCTGTTTTTAAGGAACTACGCTTATGGACTTCGGGAGGCAGGTTTTTACGGAGGTAACGGAATGCAGAAGCGAGTTTTAATCGCCACGACCACGAACTCGGGTAAGCGCTACCCTCTCATCTGAGCGCTACGTGCCACGTCCACGGTGGACACCTCCTGGGACACCTTTTGAATCGTTTCGAAATCGCACCATCACACTTTCGCAACTGAGATCTGGCCGGTTGCAAGGTCGCACGCACGTCCTATCAACTTAATAAGACGAACTCGAAAAAAAGGAAAGCAGTGCACCAAGTCGGTGTGATTAAGGAAGCTGTCCTATGGGGGTCCTCGGACATCACCAACACTCGAGTCAGCCCAGGGCCGGTACCAAATACCACTCCGCGCCCGTCCGCGCCCCCACGGATTACGGTACACCCCTCTGCGGTACACTGGTACCGTGGACGGACACCTGGCGAACGGTTTGGTACAGGCTGTGTGGGCTGGGCGGGCTGGGCAGGAGTTGGGTATCCCAACCTTACACAGGCAGAGGCAATTATATATTTATTCACTACCTGCCCTAAGACATGTGTGGGAATCCTGGTCGGAATCGTTGCACGGGGATGTTACGATGCAGTGCTTCCCCGCATCCCTCGCACTGGCCAAGGCGACCCATGCAGGTGAGGGAAGCTTGTGGGTAGCTATCCAGCCACGCGCATCTGCCCGTCCTGCCTGGCATTTTCTGTCCTACCTGGTACAAAATCCGAAACAAACGGTACATGGTACCAGGGTCCAGTCCAGCCCTCTGGTCCAGCCTGTATCGGCCTGTATGGGTTTCCTCGGTTTCCTTGGTCTGTGCGCGGTAGGAATTACCGGAGTCTACGCCCCCGCCCGCGCCCGACCGACCGACACACCTACGCGCTTCGCGAGTGACAGCTGTCGCCGGCATCACACGTACGTACCAATTCCCTCCCACCGCACGGCATTGGGCGCATATAAATAAAGTATTGTCTTGCAATTATTACTCGAAACAGTCACCTACAGACCTCAACCTCTGCCAGTCTACCCCACCTCCCTGTTCCAGCAATCTGCCTGTTACAACTTGCAACTCAAAATCGGTGAGCAACTGCGAGCAGTCGAAACTCAAAACGTTTCCCGCCATCCCCAACCCCATCCCTCTTGGTACCATTCTTGTTTGCGGAGGTCCTTGCGAAGATACCGATATAAACATCGGGTTGTTAGTTCGCATACGCATTCACGCATCGATTGACACGACCCTATGTGATAGCCCGAGTCCACACAGCCCTAGTCACCGTCACTGAAGGGACCCCACATACTCAAGTGGTGAATACATGCACCAGTGCATTCACAGACACACACACACATACATGATTTCACCACACGAGGTCCAGTTTCCATGCAGCATACCAATATGAGAGAGCTCATGATTCAGGATTCATTACTGCAATAGCAATTGTGATTTCAACTGCTTTACAGCCCAGCTCCTTGCCTCCACACAGCACATTTGCGACCGTCGGACCTTCCAACAAAGGTTGCTGATTTGATCATTCTGATTCTGGACTCCCCCCCCCCCCCCCCCCCCCCCCCCCCCCCCCCCTGATAAACCGACTCCCATCCCCTAACCGACTCCCACACCCTTCCATTGACTATCCTCGTTCAGGTGTTCCCCCACTTCTCTACCTCCAAACCCAAGTTCCAAGCAATATGGTCTGCCCATTGTGCGTTGCTGCTGCTATCACTGCCAATGCTCCAGCCATTGCCGCTGCCTTTGGTGGCGTAGCTGCCCTGAAGCTGGGGCTGGGAAGTCGTGATGGAGCCCACAGAGTTTCCCCCTCTGCTTACACCACAGAAGAGGTTACCTGTCAGAAGACAGGCCGGGTGGCACGTCTGCCCGAGCCAGTTATTGCCAAGGCTCCCAAGCTTGGTCCCATGGTGAGGATAGGTTGCTGACGATCTGGGTCTCTTTTCTGTACCGACCATTCTGTGCCCATCATTTCTATACCCAAGTTTGGTCCCATGCAGATGGTGAGGATGGATTGCTGACGATCTGGGTCTCTTTTCTGTACCGACCTTTCTGTACCCATCATTTCTATACCCAAGTTTGATCCCATGGTATGGATGGGTTGCTGAGAAACGGGGCCTCATGACTGTACCCATCATTTATGTGCTCATCATTTCTATACCCATCATTTATGTACCCAAGTTTGGTCCCACGGTGAGGGTGGGTTAGTTGCTGAAGAACGGGAACTAATTTCCACTCCATACTATCCCGTTGCTGTAGGAGCGGTGTATCATTTCTTTACAGCAAAGCCACGGTTGGATTTATTACACTTGGTCCAGGGGTAGCCAATTAGGCTAAAGGCAGTAAGGGACCAGTCAAACCTTGAATAATTAGGGAATGGCAACTTATATTAGTGGTTGGAAAAATAATAGTAACTAATATTATTGTTGTGTCACAATAATAATAATAGTGTTTCAAATAAATTCACAATTCTGGTCCGTCTAATATTATCTAACATTCACTAATATTATTCATTCACTAATATTAACTAACTTAGCCTTTCCCTACGAATAATCGAAGTAATAATATGAGGAGGGGCAACCAGGAGGGTCTGTGGTCTCAAGCACTCAATGATCTGGGGCCCAAACAGTTGTCAGAACGCGAATGAGGACCTGAGGTAAAGTAGTATTTGGTTGGAAATTGAGTGGCTCATCCTGAATGAAATCCTATAAAACATGCATTTTGCACATGGATGACCATTTCGTCCGAAACCTGAGATTAAGTACGCTTTGGTTGGATATTAAGTGGGTCATCCTGAATGAGGAATATTGCCTGAGATTAAGAACAATTTGGTTGGCAATTAAGTGGCGCATCCTGAATGAGGATGAAGACCTGAGATTAAGTATAATTTGGTTGGATACTAAGTGGCGCATCAGTACACGCTTGTCCTGTGCCTCCTTACACACTGCATCCTTACAAAGTAATGATAACGCCTGGTGGGGCGTGGTATTAAGAGAGCCCCGTCTAATGGCGGTAGGGAACGGGCTGCTACTTTACCTGGACAAAGCTACCATGGCGGTTGACAGCGACCGCGAACACTTAAGCACACCCGCGGGGATTCAAACCCGGCACCTATGTCGTTCAAGGAGCTCTGCCATTGAGCCATTTGTTGAACAGGGATTGCATCCTTACACACTTGTCCTTTCAACATGTCCTAACATGCACTCCCCCTTGTCTGTGCTCACAGTACTACCAACCTTACGGTGATGACTTGGAGTATTGAGCTCATCCTTAGCAGCTTGCCACGAATTTGTATAACGAGGGCGGCACGTAGTACAAGCGGTACTGGTGGATAGGTCATCCTTTTGCATTGTTGGCATTCTGAAAAAGCGACTGCAGGTTTTGCAGCTGTCCGGTAGCGGAAATCAAGTGTACCTCTATAGCTCAGCTGCGCCAATACCTGATAGTTTGACTCTTATGTTTGGCTCTGTTAATATGCCAGATTCCCTAGCTCAGATGTGCCAACATCTAATGACAGTTTGATATCGATGTTTGGCTCTGTGAATATGTTAGCTTCTGAGTACCTGTAGATATGCCAGGTTTCCTAGCTCGGCTGCGCCACTATAGCTAATGAATGTTTGGTATTGATGTGTGGCTCCATGAATATGCCATCTTCTAATAATCCGTGTATATGCCAGCTTCTGAGTATCCGTGTATAAGCCAGATTCCCTAGCTCAGCTGCGCCAATAGCCAACAGTTAGAAACAGTTTGATACCGATAGCCAACAGTTAGAAACAGTTTGATACCGATGTGGGGCTCTGTGAATACCGATAGCCAACAGTTAGAAACAGTTTGATACCCATGTGGGGCTCTGTGAATTAGCCAGATCCAGAAAGGGTGCAATTCCTTTTTCTAGCGTTCTTAGACTGCTTACTGCTTCTAGATGAAACTTGTCGAGATCCTTGAAAGGGTGTTGCTGCTATCTAGCATGTCGTCCTCTTGCACTTAATCCTTCATCCCAAATTATGAATTCAAATGTATCATTAGGCAACTTCTTGACGATGTGCGTGTTTGTCAGATCTGATTTTCGTGTTCATTGTGGGGTACCCCCGGTTTACTGCATGGCAAGTGTCACAACAGTTAGGTTCATGGGATAGTGATTCATGTATCCATGTTTTAGTTTTTCGAATTTAATCCCCTTTTGATTATCGGGTGTCCAGAGGGTCTCCATAATGAGGCCAGGACTGGCTATGATGCGTATGTAAATTTAATGAACCCATACATCTCTTTGAGGCTAACATGGATTTTAAAACTTGGTTAGTTGGTTACATGACTCCAGTATGCTCAGGGTTCACCGTTTGCTGCACTTACATTAACTTGAACTTTAACTCGGTTATATGGCTCCAGCCAGCAATTCGGCTACCCACCGTCTTCGGTAGTAACATTGACAATTAAGTCCAAAGCATTTCCACTTTCTCTTGGCCTGTAAGAAACTATGTGGGTGCGCATTTGATTTCATCTGAAACAGTCTGAAAGGATTTTCGACCAAAACGCTCTCACAGGCCTACGCAGCACGTATCTCATATGTTGACATGCGCGCATGCATGCGTCGAGTAACGAACGACCCGTACCGAAACCATGGAACCTGCGCCGAAACCACCGTCCACGCGTCTGATGGATCTCTGGTGGGACGCGTCTGCAGCAGAGACTCCCACCAGGGCAGGGAGTGCTCACGCGCTACGCGCTTGACCCGGCTTGAGCCGTAGCATTCAGGCCCATGGTGCGTACCAAATGACCAACTAGGTTGTTCGATAAGCTACCCCCAAATTTAGTAGTTATGAAATTCTACCCACAAAATTTAGTAGTTATGAAATCGCAGGACAATTCGGTGGGCAGGGCACCTCGACCAGCAACCACCCACAAATTTAGTGGGTAGAGACCCATCACCAGCAACCAACAACTAATTTAGAGGGTAGTTACCCCCCAACAGCAACCAACAACTAATTTAGTGGGTAGTTACCCTTCATCAGCAACCGACAACTAATTTAGGGGGTAGTTACCACCCACCAGCAACCACCCACTAATTTGAGGGGTAGTGACCCCTCACCAGCAAGCACCCACTAATTCAGGGGGTAGTTACCCACCAACAACAAGCACCCACTAATTTAGGGGGTAGTGACCCCCCACCAGCAAGCACCCACTAATTTAGGGGGTAGTGACCCTCACCAGCAACCACCCACTAATTTAGGGGGTAGCTACCCCCCACCAACAAGCACCCACTAATTTAGGGGGTAGTGACCCCTCACCAGCAAGCACCCACTAATTTAGGGGGTAGCTACCCCCCACCAACAAGCACCCACTAATTTAGGGGGTTATTAACCCCCAACAACAACCAAAAACTAATTTAGGGGGAAGTTACCCTCCACCAGCAACCACCCCCTAATTTAGGGGGTAGTTACCCCCCACTTACAACCACCCAATCATTTAGGGGGTAGTCACCCCCCACCAACAACCAACAACTAATTTAGTGGGTAGTTACCCCCCACCAGCAAGCACCTACTAATTTAGGGGGTAGTGACCCCCCACCAGCAAGGACCCCCTAATTTAGGGAAGTTAAGTCTACTTCTCTTCTATGCGTATTGCCCACGAGGGCCCTCGGCAGACAGACAGAGGGCAGTACGCATCAAATGTAACGCTATCGTAGTGCGCCCCCTCACCTGTACAGGTTCGACCGTTTTCATTTCTGCTTTTCGAATTCGCCTTCATATTTCTTTTCCTCCGAACTACCTTTTCTGTTTCTTCGCGAAACGATTTTCTTCCTGCTGTATGCTGTGTTCCTTGTTCCCTTTCTGGGAGTTTGGGTATCCATGGCTTGGGAGAACCTTCCAGACCCGCCATCGCTCGTTCGCCAGGGGGCAGCGTCCGCTACGTCTGATGCACGTACGCGTCGCAGGAACAGAGGATCGTTCTCCGAGTCATCTTTTCAATTCCAAGATGAACAGGGTGGCGCGGAATCTTTCTTCGCATGTGATACTGAATATGAGCCCTGGTGATCACACTGCCCCCAAAGCATCAAATGTTGCTCCCCATCGACACGCATGCTCATGGACATCTCCTCCCCATGCTGCTCCCCATCGACACGTATGCACATGGACATCTCCTCCCCATGCTGCTCCCCATCGACACGCATGCACATTGACATCTCCTCCCCATGCTGCTCCCCATCGACACACATGCACATTGACATCTCCTCCCCATGCTGCTCCCCATGCTGCTCCCCATCGACACACATGCACATTGACATCTCCTCCCCATGCTGCTCCCCATAGACACACATGCACATCAACACCTCCCCCCCTTGCTGCTCCCCATGCTGCTCACCATCGACTCACTTGCACATGAACACACATACACACACGCATACGCACACACGCACACACACACACGCACACAAACACACATACACACACACGCACACGCACATGCACAAAGTCACACACACACGCACACACACACGCACACATGCGCACCGACACATACACACTCACACATAAAAATGCTTTCATACACACACATACGCACACACACGCCCAGACACACACACACGTACACACACGCACACATGCACTCAGACACACACACGTACACACACACACACACGCACACACACACAAACACACATACACACGCAAACATGCATACATGCATGCGCACACGCCCACGCACACACACATACATACACAAGCACACACACAGACACACGCACAGACACACACACAGACACACACACAGACACACACACAATGACACACACAAACAAACGCGCGCACACACATGCATACACACACGTGCACACACGCACTCTGACACACTCAGACAGAAACACACGCACAGACACATACACACACATACACTCGCACTCTCACACACACATGCACACACACACACGCACACATGCACACCGACACATATTCACGCACACATAAACATGCTTTCGTACACACACATACACACACGAGCACACACACGCACAGACACACACACAGAATCACACACACACACACACACGTACACACACCTGCACCACAAACACACGCACACACCCACATACACACGCACACCCGCAAACACACACACAAGCAAACACACATGCACACACACACGCACACAAACATGCACACACACACATACACACACGCACACGCACAAACAAACACACACGCACGCACACACGTGCGTGTTGGCAGGGCTGCTTGTTCGACACCTGCCTCTGCCACCACACCTGTATATGCCACCAACAACCTACCCACCAACACCCACAAAAAACACACACAGTGGGAGAAAACACAACAAAATGGTTTGGTTACTAATCTGTGTTGTACTGTAGGTGGACGGTGCATGTAGTAACACCGACATGAAATCCATGGAGAAGGTTCTCAACACTGAGTACACTACTGCGACTACAAGCATTCAGCGGACGTCCCTCAAAGGCTTCCCTACCTATCCATTAGTAGTGCAGGTGTTATTTTTTAGTTGGTATGGATGAACTTTGTGGGAGATCGCTGCCTTGCTGGCCTGCCTTTCTGTGAACTTAATGTATTTCCACCAACGGAGATGTGCCAGCCTTGACATATATATTTAGGCTGGATGGTATGCTTAACTACATGTTACGTGAGGATTGTCGCTTTGATTCCTTACATTGAGGTAGGAATTCCACCCTATGAGGTGGGTCACCTTTTATCAACACTAAAATGTCTTTGCTGAGGACTAATTACAACCCGATCTAAGGCAGTTTCAATCTTCCTTAAATGTCTTTGAATATAGGCAGTTGGCTCGTAGAAAGTACTGTATAATCTGATAGCCTTTGCAGGTTAATAATTATTGGACCCCCCCCCCCCCACACACACACCCCACCCCACCCCCCGCAATCTCGATTGTGTAAATCTACGAGTGACCCGTGTTATTTAATTAAATCTTGAGACTTTTGCAACCTATTTCTAAATTACGGGGATAGGTGTAATGGAAGCGATGCCGGTAACTCCTGCAACCCATGTCTAAAACACGGGAACTCATGTTATGCATTCAATGACGGAGATTCATGTAACCTATATTTTAAACACGGGAACTCGTGTTATCTAATCAATGACGGAGACTCTTGGAACATATGATTACATTATGGGGACTGGTGTTATGGAAGCGATGCCGGTGACTCCTGCAACATATGTTTAAATTACGGGGACTAGTGTAATGGAAGCGATGCCGGTGACTCCTGCAACCCTTGTTTAAATTACGGGAACTCATGTTATAGAATAAATGCTGCTGACTCCTGCAACCCATGTTTAAATTACGGGGGCTCATAGAATGCATTTAATGCTGGTGACTCCTGTAACCTACGTCTTAAAAACGGGAACTGATATAATTGAATCAATGCTGCTGACTCCTGTTAACAATGTATAAATTAAGGGGACTCATATTATGCATTCAATGCTGATGACTTCTGCAACTACGGTATGTCTAAAATACGGGAACTGATGTAATGGAATCGGTGCTGCGGACTTATGCAAACCATGTTTAAATTACGGGATGGTCAAATATATGAAGTACACTTCCTTATTGTTACATGTTTTTCAACTAGCTCTGGTTTTCCAGTCCGCTGGTTCTGATTTGAACTGAATTGTAGCATGGCTTTAAAGGAAGCCCTGGGCAGACTATAGGACCCAATTACCACACGCTCTGAACATGTAACCAATGCTAATCAATACATGGAAGCTCAGGGCCAATCCAAGCAAGCACTTCTCAGTGCTAATTAAGTAAGGAAGTGCTAATCCAAGCTAGCACACCCCGTGCTAATCAAGACATGCGCACTCAGTTCAAGCAAGCACTCTCATTGCTAATCCAAGCAAAACAAAGCAGTCTCTTGGTGCTAATCCAAGAAAACACGCTTAATGATAATCAAGGAAAGCGCACCCAATGCTAATCATGAGCTGCAGTAACAGAGGTAATCAAAGCTAACCCAAACCGGGCTCATTTAAGCAAGCACTCTCAGTGCTAAACAAGTCTAGCAACCCCATTGAAAATCAAAGCAAACACACTCAGCGATAATAAAAGAGATCACACGCAATGCCGAATTAGGCTTACACTGAGTCATGCTGAACCAGTCCAGCACACTCCGTGCAAATCAATTCCAGCACACTTTGTAGCACATAAAACAAAAAGTTCTGGACTTGGACGTACCATGTGCCCCACACCAGGCTGCACCAGGAGGCTATACACAGGGCTGCACTAGCCCCCACCAAGTTGCACTAGTCTGTATATTCATACATATACGCCCATCGCCAACCCAACAAAGGACATGCCTAACTAGTCACAAGTTGGTCTTGGAGTGCGTTGCAGCCGAGCTCCTGCCTAGAGGAGCGCTCTCTTTGCCAAGCTAAGGTGATGCGCTAGTGCAGCTTGTACTCCGCCAGTGAGGCCTTCCGTGTTGTCAAGAAATGCCTGAATACCCTCATCACCTTGCAACACCAACATCCTAAGGTCTCCTATTGCCTGAAGGGCTAAATTGTCCCCCCCAGGCAGTGCCTGCAGGGCAGCCTCTATCTGGGTTACACGAATGGACAGCCTGCGGGTGAACCGTGCCTTCTCAATTCTGAGCAAAAGCTCCTCCTCAAAAAACCTCTGCCGATCGGCCAGAGCCATAAGGTATAGCCTACCATGAAACAATGTGTTCCCTTCTAACTCTGAGTCTACTTCATGCGTGGACCAGGGAGGGGGGACACCAAACAACATCCTCTTACTTTTATCTTCAATTATAGGGGTTGCTAGATCAGGGGTGGTTCATAAACGTTGCCACATAAAAACTTCACCACAAAGAGATAAGATTCGGTGAGGTTTGGAAGCTTGCTCTGTGTGTGTGTATGTGTGTGTCTGAGTGCATGTTTGCATGTGTGTATGCGTGGGTGTGTGCGTGATTGTGTGTGTGTATGTGTGCATGTGCGTGTATGTGTGTGTGTGTGAGAGAGAGTGTGCGTGTGGGTGTGTCTATGTGGGGGCCGGGGTTGGGTGTGTGTGTGCTTGTGTGTGTGTGCGTGTGGGTGTGCCCGTGTGTATATGAGTGTGTATGTGTGTGTGCTTATTTGCGTGTGTGTGTATGTGTGTGTGTGCGTGTGTTTGTGGTGCATGTGTGTGTACATGTGTGTGTGCGTGTGTGTATGTATGTGTCTAAGTGCATGTGTATGTGTGTGCATGTGTGTGCGCATGTGTTCGTGTGTGTGCGCGTCTGAGTGCGTGTGTGCGTTTGTGTGCGTGTGCGTGTGTGTGTGTGTCTTTGTGCATGTGTGCGTGCGTGTGTGTGTAGATGTATGTGTGTGCGTGTTTGTTTGTTTGTTTGTTGTGTGTGTTCATCGACGGAGCATTCGTGTACAGCATAGTCTGTAAGATGCATGTGGGTTGTGTAAGGTCGTGGGTGTGCCTGGTGCATGTGTGCGTGTTTGTTATGTGATGTGTGCGTTCCGTGTTGTGGTGTGCGGCGTGTGTGTGTGCTTGCGTTTTTGCGTGTGTGTGTGGATGTGGTCCTGTGTATCTGGTTTTGTGTGCGAGTATGTTGTATGTGTATGTGTTGTTTGTTTGTTTTGTTTTTTGCGTTTTTGTATGTCTATGCTTGTTTTCTTGTGTTATTGTGGTTGTCTGTGTGTGTATGTAAATGTACTTGCTATGGGTGGTGGTATGCATGGTGTGTCGTGTGTCGGTGTATCCGTGTGTGTGGCGTTTGTGTGTGTATGTGTTATTTGTCTATTGTTGTGTGTGTGTGTTTGCCATGTGTGTATTTTTGTTATTTGTCCGTGTGTTATTGTTTTTTTGTTTCTTGTTGTGTTGTGGTTTGCGTTAATTCAATATTAATTGCGTCTGTGTGATGTGTGCATGTGTATATGTGTGTGTGTGTGTTTGTTCATGTGCATGTGTGTCGATGGGGAGCAGCACGGGGAGCAGCATGGGGAAGGGATGTCTATGTGCATGCGTGATGGGGAGCAGCATGGGGAGCAGCATTCGATGCTGTGGGGCCAGTGTGATCACCAGGGCTCATATTCAGTATCACACGAGAAGAACGATTCCGCGCCACCCTGTTCATCTTGGAATTGAAAAGATGGCTCGGAGAACGATCCTCTGTTCCTTGCGACGTGTACGTGCATCAGACGTAGCGGACGCTGCCCCCCTGGCGAACGGGCGATGGCGGGTCTGGAAGGTTCTCCCAAGCCATGGATACCCAAACTCCCAGAAAGGGAACAAGGAACACAGCATACAGCAGGAAGAAAATCGTTTCGCGAAGAAACAGAAAAGGTAGTTCGGAGGAAAAGAAATATGAAGGCGAATTCGAAAAGCAGAAACAAAAACGGTCGAACCTGTACAGGTGAGGGGGCGCACTACGATAGCGTTACACTTGATGCGTACTGCCCTCTATCTGTCTGCCGAGGGCCCTCGTGGGCAGTACGCATAGAAGAGAAGTAGACTAAACTTCCCTAAATTAGGGGGTCCTTGCTGGTGGGGGGTCACTACCCCCTAAATTAGTAGGTGCTTGCTGGTGGGGGGTAACTACCCACTAAATTAGTTGTTGGTTGTTGGTGGGGGGTGACTACCCCGTAAATGATTGGGTGGTTGTAAGTGGGGGGTTTCTACCCCCTAAATTAGGGGGTGGTTGCTGGTGGAGGGTAACTTCCCCCTAAATTAGTTGTTGGTTGCTGGTGGGGGGTAACTACCCTCTAAATTAGTGGGTGGTTGCTGGTGGGGGATAGCTACCCCCTAAATTAGTGGGTGCTTGCTGGTGAGGGGTCACGCACTACCCTCTAGATTAGTGAGTGCTTGCTGGTGGTGGGTAACTACCCCCTAAATTAGTGGGTGGTTGCTGGTGAGGGTCACTACCCCCTAAATTAGTGGGTGCTTGCTGGTGGTGGGTAACTACCCCCTAAATTTGTGGGTGGTTCCTGGTGGGTGGTAATTACACCCTAAATTAGTGGGTGGTTGCTGGTGGAGGGTCACTTCCTACTAATTTTGTGGGTGGTTGCTGGTGGGGTGTAACTACCCCCTAAATTAGTTGTTGCTTGCTGGTGGGGGGTAACTACCCCCTAAATTAGTGGGTGCTTGCTGGTGAGGGGTCACTACCCCCTAAATTAGTGGGTGCTTGCTGGTGGGGGATCACTACCCCCTAAATTAGTGGGTGGTGTAGGTGGAGGGTAACTACCCCCTAAATTAGTTGTTGGTTCCTGGTGGAGGGTTACTACCCCCTAAATTAGTTGTTGCTTGCTGGTGGGGTAACTACCCCCTAAATTAGTGGGTGCTTGCTGGTGGGGGGGCACTACCCCCTAAATTAGTGGGTGGTTGCTGGTGAGGGGTAACTACCCCCTAAATTAGTGGGTGGTGTAGGTGAAGGGTAACTACCCCCTAAATTAGTTGTTGGTTCCTGGTGGAGGGTTACTACCCCCTAAATTAGTTGTTGCTTGCTGGTGGGGGTCAACTACCCCCTAAATTAGTGGGTGCTTGTGGTGAAGGGTCACTGCCCCCTAAATTAGTTGTTAGTAGGTCGCTGGTCGAGGTGCTCTTCCCACCAAATTGTCCTGCGATTTCATAACTACTAAATTTGTAGGTAGAATGTCATAACTACTAAATTTGGGGGTAGCTTATCGAACAACCTAGTTGAAATGACACCAAACGCGTACCGATGTAAATGCGCGCGCTCCTAATATACCTAGTGGTGGAACGGCTGTTAGCGTCGACTGATACCAGGGGGGGCTGACTGGTACCAACCCAGAGGGTCCCAACCACGTCCCGACGAAAAAGCGTACGTACCAACTGGCACCGAACTGGTACCAACTACGTCCCGATTGAAGGCTCGTCCCCTGAGGCGCATCGCACAGCACAGCGGCACCAGTTACGGGAGCCCTGCGGGCGCCTGAGGGAGCTAACGACACACAGTTGCATGTAAGCGCTTGCGCTTGGTAGTGTTGCGTTTCAAGCAGGTTCTTTTCAAGACGTCCAGGTCAGCCATTATTATGTCCACGTCAACGAAACCCTAGCCCGTGTATCCGCCACGGCGGCAGTACGCCACTGCTCCCCCGTCTGCACATCCGACCCCCCCACTTCATGCCTCCTCCACCACTGTCCACTTATCGGCTCTGAATTCGGAATCCCTATGCTTATACAACTCCCATAACCCTCCCACATTCGCAATCCACCTAGTCTGACGCCCCCTGACCGAGACGAGAGAAAACAAACTAGGGCTTAAACAGTTCAACCCGCCCAGTCGTCCGGCAAGACAACCTTGTGAGCTTTAATTCCATCGAAGACTGAACGCACATGGATAATTATACGTCTGTGGTGTTAAGTAGGTGGTTGAAATTCACCACTGTGCACTTTTTCATGCTATGCAGGTCCGAATACCCCTCAGCGTTGAAATAAAACCCCACCACCCCAGTCGCAATGGTCTGCCCACTCTGCATCGCGGCAGCGATCACTGCGAACGCCCCCTCCCTGGTTGCGGCCTTCGGAGGAGTGGCCGCAATTAAAGTGGCCATGGGCGGTCGAGATCGTCCTTCGCCTAGAACCTCGACCGCTAGCGAGATATCGTGCGAGAAGACAGGACGCGTGAGCGCCGTCCGGAAGCCGGAGGTCAAGCGCGCCCCTCCCCTCTCGCCCATGGTACGATTTTGTGCTACTTGAACTTGAACCTGGTTACATGGCCCAAGCCATTCAAAGGCGGCAGGCTGCAAGCCCTCTTCAGCCGCTGTAGCTGTCTTGAATATTTCAAATTCGACGCTAGTTTTTTTGCCGGCCTACGTGGTGGTGACAGAGCTTTTGCAACCCAGCTTCAAATCGTAATCAACGCTAATTACTAGCTTACGTGGTGGTGACCAAGCGTTGCCAGACAAGCATGTGTTATTGACGTGCTTAGGTGTGATGGGATCTCCAGTGTCTTTTCCACTAAAAATGCACTAGACTTGGACTAAAGTAAACCAGATTTGGTGTTCCGTCAGGATTTAGGAGGAATCAGTGAAGAATAAGGGTCTCAGAAAATCAGCACTATCTTCTTTCAAGTACCAAGCTCGATTTGTTCGCACTACTAGTATCCCAATTCTGCTAGATTTTCTGTATGAGACTGTTGTGTAACTGACACCAAGATGTCTTCTGCATTTTTATCACTTGAACTTCATCTTGTTTACATGGCTCCAGCCAGCAGTAGGGCTGCTCGCTGTCCTTGGTAGTAACATAAACAATTCAAATATGGGCATCATTATCAAAATATACTTCATCCAATCTCTTCATGCACATATGGATAAACAGAGGTATGATGATGATGATTAATGCATGGATGATTTACTCAAGGACGATTGAGTCATGGAATATATATACATAATATATATAATATAATGCATAAAATATACACATACAATTGATACAAACATATACATACAAACAAAAAATACAGTTACATACAAAAATACAAACAAAATATAGATTCAAAATAATATATATAAAATATGCATACAAAATAATATATATATAGAGAGAGACACAACTCAAAAACTCAGACACTCATATCAAGAGATAGAGGATAATATATCTTCTATGGTTTATTTCCAAAGGCGTTTGATTTTGTTTTGGGTGAATCAAATGATTTTCACCCCGAATAATAGGTCTCTCTGAAGTATATTGTTCAAGTTCATAGTCATTTGAAGGTCCCGATGCGCTCTTCGTGGGCTCTTGCTAAATTCCCCGTCTGCCTGTGGCAAGTTTGTTTTTTAGTTGTTGAAGGATTTTCACCCCAGGCCTCACGGCACAAACCAGCTACACCGAGGATTCGGTTTGAATGGCGTTGCCACTCCTACAAAAGAGTAGGCACACTTTGAGCAAAGTGAAGCAAAGCATGTATCTATGTATGCTCCCGCGAAATGCCATGGTGGCAGTCCCTAGCTTCGGCGTACGGGACGGTGCCACGAGGCGTTCTTTTTTCTTTTTCTTTGTTTACTCCAGTCCAAGGGTAGCCTACGAGATTAAAGGGACTTGCCCTACAGGCTAATTGAAACCACCACCTGTGATGAAATGGTCCCCCACGAATCGCTGACCAGAAATGAACAGCGGAGGACCAGAGTTCCAGTGGTGTTTTGATATTTTAACTTTTTCATTGGTAGTTGGCCCCAGTGCAAACAAACAGGCTGGCTCCTCAACCTTGTAAGAAGACGTACTTTTATTTATTTACTTTTTAATCACACTTCCCAGGCACTGCCGAATAAAAGTTAACAGGAAGTTCCAACCTGCAATGGTTTCACGGTTCATGATCAAATGGACACAGTATTGCCGTATTATGCCATGCCAGGAATTCCTTACATAAGCCAGCAAAACAATGCCGAGACAAAACAGTTAAACAGCGGCCCACTCTGCCAACTATCCATTTTGATATCAGGATGAGGGGCAGACAGGCAGGAGTACGTTACATTATAACTGATAAAAAAACTGATAACGCCTGGAGGGACGAGGTGTTTAGTGGACCCTCCCGTACGCCGCAGGTGGGGAACGTCACCATAGCAGACAGCCAGGATTGCGTTACATAACTCAGCAAAACGTATGCTCTTATCAAAATGTACTCCATCCAGTATCTCCATACATGTGCTGCACCCTTGTCTCCGCAGTTACATTCAAAACGTTACTCTTATCAAAATTTACTTCATCCAATATCTTCATACACGTGTTGCACGCGGAAAGGGGAAGTTGGTCAGCGCTTATTTTCCTTAACCACCTAAACCACCTAAACCTAAAATACCTCAACTCAAGTGCTGACCAGCTTCCCCCTACCACCGTTGCCCCCTTGCGTCCACAGTTCTTCAAGCGGTGGGAGGACGACTTCGACTACTAATGGCATCAGGCATAGCTTTTATTTTCAGCTACGAGTAGCAAAGTCTTTGAGTAGGAAAGGCTCCGCCACATCACATATAATTAGGGATCGGCAATATGATATCATGTCATCATATGATATCAAATGATGCCGGCGGTCTGACTAGGTAACTTTGGCCTGGGGCATCATATCATATGATATTAAATCATATGATTTTTGTATGATATCATATGATATCATACTCGTCTTTGGTCAACATCATATGATTTGCCGTTCCCTACATATAATCCTTCAAGTCTAGGGCTAGTGAAGGATGACCCACCCTTTGAGGCAAAAATCCTTTTTGCCAAATAAACAAAAGCAGCTTCAAAGCAGCTCCCTGAGCCAGCCACTGCTCCTAGCTCAAAGCTGTCAACAGTAATTGAAACCTGTTTGTGTCAGATTCAAGGTGCAATAGGTTGCATTAGCTTTGGCTGAATAGCCAGTCAGTAGGGCAGTTGCCTAGAAGCTGCTGCTCGTAGCTGAAAATATAAGGTATGGTGTCAAGTGGAGTCTGCTCACTGGTTAAAAGAACCACGACAATCAGACCCTTGTTTTGGCCGAATAATAACAACAACAACAACAACAACAACAACAACCGGTCAATCAACTGGCGGTCAATCAACTTCCAAAGCGACCACAACTGGTAGGTTATCATTGTTATTTTACCAGTGGCTGGTATAGGGATGAGATGATGATGGAGTCCCTGGGGACCCTAGGCCTCCATCAGGCACTTATGTTTCTTCCGACGACGCGTCGCCATCCTGTCGCTGCATGGCGTCGCTTGGGTCTGGCTAAACTAGTCAGAAATGGCCTTCCAAACCGCTCCGCGTGGAGCCCCTGGGGTGTGGGGGGCAGTTTGTCCCATTAAGTCGCTCAACTTGTGACGCGTTGCACAAACAGAACAGTGCTGTGCCTAAGGCCTTCTCCAAGCTTATCCAAGGTTGATTCAACATGTGCGTTTTGAGATCTACGATTTGACATCTACGTTTTCAGATCTAAGATTCAACATCTATGTTTTGAGATCTACGATACAACATGTACGTTTCAGCATATACGTTTTGAGACCTACATTGTGGGATGCTACTTTGCTGGTTTCAAAAGCTGCATTCCATGAGCCCTCCGCTACGTTTCATGAGACCAAATCTATGTCTCGGGAGCCCAAATGTACATTTGATACAACGAAGGAGGCCCTCCAAAATCTGTGTTTGAGATGAGAAATGTATCCTTTGAACAGCCCGAGTCTCCGTCATCACCTCATCCCCGGGTGGGAGCTTTGCCACTAGCTTGTTGCCACTTACAGGGCTTTTCTTTTCGGCTTTTCTCTGCAGCTTCGAAGTTGCTCCCTGAGCCAGCTACTGGGCTGCACCCAGAGATGTTGGCGGTGCTGGTACGCTGATTATATCAGCCTCCAGTAGAACTGCGGTGCCAGGAATTTGGCTGCATAGCCAGTCAGGGGAGTTGCCTAGGTGCCGCTGGTTTGTGTAGGGAGACCCATCTACTGGGGTGAAATAATTTACACAACTAAAAAAAAAAGCTGTTGCTCACAGCCAAAAATTAAGTAGTTCTTCATGCCAGTCAGTTAGTACCTCAATTTTGGTGCTTCAGCAACCAGCAGCAGCTTCTAGGCAGCTCCCTGAGCTGGCCACTGGACTAAGCCCGCAGACTTCATTCGTTCCAGCAAGCTGGTCATGTCAGCTTCTAGGTACACTAGGTTGATTTTGGCTAGGCTGAATAGCCAGCCAGAGGAGATGCCTAGAAGCTGGTGCCCATAGCTGAAAATAAAAGCATTGGTCCATTTGTAGGGGACGGCAACATGAGACACTTGTTAAGGTGTTATCGTAGAATGATCACTACTGTGCCACAATGCAGGTGCGACAACAGTTGTAGGGAACGGCAATATAATAGCATGTCATCATATGATATGATATGATGCCGGCAGTCTGACCAGGCTAAAGTTATAATTGATATAAAATATTATATGATACAGTTTGTATGGTCTCAAACTTGCTTTTGGTCAACATCATATGATATGCCGGTCCCTATCCATTTGTACTGCAGCTTGGTGTGTGTATTACTTTGCTGTACCATAGTCCACACTGTTTCTTTATTGGGCTACACGTAGCAGCTTCTAGGTAGCTCCTTTCCCCCACCCTTGGGTCAAACCTGAAGCTAGCTAGTGCGTCTTAAAGCTGACATGATGGGCATTCCAATGCAGCTGACAGCTGTGGGCTTGACCCAGTGGCTGGCTAATAGAGCTGGCTAGAAGCTGACATGTGTAGCCCAAGAAAGAAACAGTCACAGACCACACATGTATTACGGTACACTGTTTATATGCTGGTGACTTCATGCGCGCCAGTTACATGTGTATGTGTTATGTGTTGGCGACTCCATGCGCGCCAGTTACATGTTTATATGTCAGGTGTTGGCAACTCCATGCGCATCAGTTGCATGTTTATATGTTCTGTGTTGGTGACTCCATGCGAGTGAGTTATATGTTATGTGTTGGCAACTCCACGCGCATCAGTTGCATGTTTATATGCCTTGTGTTGGCGATTCCATGCGCGCCAGTTACATGTTTATACGTTTATATGTTGACGACTCCAAGCGCGCCAGTTACATGTTTATATGCTTATATGTTGGCGACTCCAAGCGCGCCAGTTTTATGTTATGTGCTGGTGTCTCCTTGCGCATCAGTTTCATGTTGATATGTTTTGTGTTGGTGATTCCATGCGCGCCAGTTACATGTTTATATGTTGGCGACTCCACGCGAGTCACTTACATGTTTATTTGTTTTGTGCTGGCGACTCCATGCGCACCAGTTACATGTTTATATGTTATGTGTCAGCAACTCCATGCGCACCAATTATATGTTATGTGTTGGCGACTATATGTGCACCAATTATATGTTATGTGTTGGCGACTCCATCACATGCGCGTCAGTTACATGTTTATATGTTATGTGTTGGTGAATATATACGGGTCAGTTATACGTTAATATGTTCACATGTTCATGCGTTGGTGACTCAATCCGGGTCAGTTGTACGTTTATACATTTCTATGGGTTATGTGTTTATATATCGGCTGGTGTCACTGGCTACAGTTAGTGGACACCAGTACAGTACAGCAGTACGTCAGAACAGTGCAGCAGTACATAACTCACTGAAGTCATCACAAATTCACAACATGATTGTAAGCAGTTTTTGAACATGCCCAGAAAGTGTGCAGTTTCTGCTTTTGGAACTTACTTGGACTTGGTTACAAACGGGTTGGTGCCCAAATAAATCATTTTTGCCAAGGCATGTAAATTGGGTCGATTTATGTTTGCAAGAGAAAAAAATGAAGAAACATAAGTCCTTTGTTCGAGTTTACATTTTCCTGGTAATAATTGTTTTACTGCCGAAGATGGCGAGCGGCCAAATTGCTGGCTGAAGCTATGTGACCAAGTTCAAGTTCAAGTTATGTTTGCAAATGCACAAACAAACTAAGGCCGCAATTTGGATATCTTGCCAACTCCTTAGTTTGTCATTACTTCGTGCCCGTATGGTAGTTAACCCGAATCACAAGGCTTGGGCGTACCTTCTTACCTACCATACCTACCTCCTCAACGGGAAGGTCTTGAATATTGAAATACCATATCATTGACTATCAATCCACTTGAATATTGATATACCACATAATTGACTATCAATCCACTATTCAACAACTCAGACTTGGAACCGAGTATTTATAGACACCCCACCCGCCATACCCCCACCCCCACCACCACCCCCTTGCTTTATCAACCCTAGTTGCAAGAGTGGTGAGGGGGTGGTGAGGTACTGAGGTTCAATTCCTCAGTATTTTGGCGTCCTGGCCCCAATCAAACCTCGCAGGGAAGTACTGTCGGATCTCTGCCCTCGTGGTGCTTGTCTACCGGTAGTTATGTCTCCTTGGCTCCGCCTCTAACGACCATGGTAGGGAGCTTGTCTGTCGTGGTCAACAGGGGTAGTGGTGAACAGGGTACTTCAAATGGCCAAATTGGCCAGTGCTTTAGCGCACTTGAAAACAAAAAAACTGCGCTTTGGAGTGCAAAAAGCGCAAACATTGCTTGCTGCGCCCACAGGGGGTTGCAAAAAACTGCGCTTAAAGCGCAGAGGGGGTCAAACAGTCAGCGCCAAAAAGCGCAAAAGCGCGCGCTTTGATTTACCCTGGTGGTGAATGTTCGTTTGGTCGAGGGCCGTTATATCTGAACTTGGTATGGGGAGCTTTGTCCCATGCACAAGAAGCAACCCTCAATAGGTCATTCGATCCGAATCCTCGGAGTCGCTGGTTTGTGTCGGAAGGCCCACCTGGCCACCTTCTGGGGTGAAAGTATTTTCACAACTAAAATAAATCATCACCTCAAAGCTGGGGAACCGTAAGGTTGGTAGTTGCAGATCCTTCATAGTATCACCAGTACATATTTGTTCATCTTGTGAGCAGCCTAATTGAAATGTTTCTGGTTGGTGTTCACTTCATCAGTTTTTTCGTTTTAGCCCCTCCTGACATCATGGTTGTGCAGGTCCCTTAAGCCTATTTGGCTACCCCTCACCTGGACTGTAACAACACACACACATGATTATGTTACTGCCGAAGGCGGCGAGCAGCCATCAAGGCTGGAGCATTGTAAGCAAGTTCAAGAGCAAGAAACTCAAGACTTCTGCGTTCGAAAGCTACTTTACATTAATATAATATGTATCATCGAGCCCATACGACTATGTACAGGCCCTTGCGTGACAATATACTAGGGAGATTGCTGGCAGTATGGTACTCCATATCTATTTTGGCGTGGCTTGAACCTTCACTCCTCAGTCCTTGAGCTCCGGTACTATGAGCGGGTGCAACTGCAGGGGAGGTGAACCATACCAGTCAGTAAAAAAACGTCAGTGAGTCAGACAAGCATGAGACCCATCCTTTGGGATGAAAACCTGGTACGCCCCCCCCCCCCCCCCCCCCCCCCCCTTCATCCCCCACATCCATATCGTATGGAATATCCTATACGTTGCATGGGATTATATACAGTATATTGTATGGTATGGTATGATATGGCATTTCCTATGATATCATACGATATTGTGCGAAATATCATACAAGATTGCTATTCACAACCCTGCGAGTGAGCATATCGATACTTTGGGGTTCAGTTCATCAAAGTTTTTTCTTTTTAGCCCTTCCTGTCACGTTTGGGCCGGTCCCTTTAGCCTATTTGGCCTACCCCTGGACTGTAACATACACACACACAATCCTGCAAGTGACCATTACCAACTCTACACTGCAAACCAATACAATAGTGAAACGGCCAGCTTATCCCCGTTCGGAACGGGATGGTTCTATCGTTGAGCGATCCCGGGTCGGACGGAAGCAGGTGCGGGGTCCTATCAGGTTGCTGGTTCGAACACCATCGAGGTCACCTGGGCCCACCGGGAGGGTCGTCGACCGGCATGGTAACTTGACTCTAGGTGTGATGTAAGCCCGTCCATCGCATACTTACGAGCCGGTTCCCTCAACACCACGTCCTTAGAAGTGCCATTGACATATCTTGGAAGTTGAGATTTATTTTTTATTTAAACAGCCAGCTAACCTGTACCATCCAGACCACTACCCAACGCTATCTTACGACATATCATACGATAGCATACTATATATCATACAATAGTTAATGAAATATTGTAAAATATTATTATTTATATCATACAATACTTAACGACATCTCGTGCGATATTGCACCTGATAACCCCATTAGTGAACATAATCAATTTTACACTGGAAGACCAAAGCAAATAGGCATACAGCCAGCTTACCTGTGCCATCCAGACAATCGCCCATCTGCGAGGACGAGAAGGGAGGGCAAAGGATGGAGTGTTAGATATTCATTTTTGGAAAAGGGGAAGTTGATTAAACTATGGGTGGCGGGTGGCGGTTAGTGGGACAAGGGTAGTGTGTGGGTGGTTGGTGGTGGCTAGTGGGTGGCGGGTGGTGGGAGGTGGGTGGGTGGTGATTGGTGGGCGGTGGGAGGCGGTGGGTGGCAGGCAGTGGGAGGTGGTTGGTAGGTGGGTGGTGAGTGGTGGTTGGCTAGTTGTGGTTGGTAGGTGGTGGAGGGTGGTTGGTGGGCGGGTGGTGGCGGTTTATTAGTGGTTGGTGGAGTGTGGTTGGTGGGCGTTGGGTGGCGGGTTGTTAGTGGTTGGTGGAGGGTGGTTGGTAGGCGTTGGGTGGTGGGTGGAGGTTTGTTAGTGGTTGATGGAGGGTGGTTGGTGAGTGTTAGGTGGAGGGTGGGCGTTGGATGGGTGTTGGGTAGTTAGTGTTGGGTGGTTGGTGGCGGGAGTTGGGTGGGTGTTGTGAGCTGGGTGTCGAGTGTTGGGTGCCGGGTGGGTGGCGGTGGGTGGTGGGTAGTGAGTGTTGGGTGGCGGGTGGATGGTGGTGGAAGGTGTGTGTTGGCTGGCGGGTAGTGAGCGTTGGGTGGGTGGTGTTGGGTGGCGAGTGTTGGGAATTGGGTGGCGAGTGTTGGGAATTGGGTGGCGAGTGTTGGGTGGCGGGTAGTGAGCGTTGGGTAGGTGGTGTTGGGCGGCGAGTGTTGGGAATTGGGTGGCGAGTGTTGGGAATTGGGTGGCGAGTGTTGGGAATTGGGTGGCGAGTGTTGGGTGGCGGGTGGTGAGCGTTGGGTGGGTGGTGTTGGGCGGCGAGTGTTGGGAATTGGGTGGCGAGTGTTGGGAATTGGGTGGCGAGTGTTGGGAATTGGGTAGAGAGCGTTGGGTGGGTGGTGTTGGGTGGCGAGTGTTGGGAATTGGGTGGCGAGTGTTGGGAATTGGGTGGCGAGTGTTGGGTGGCGGGTGGGTGGTGGGTGAATGTAGGTTTGGTTGTGGTGTTGGGTGGGTGTGTTGGGTGGGCGGTGTTGGGTGGGGAGTGTTGGGAATTGGGTGGCGAGTGTTGGGTGGCGGGTGGGTGGTGGGTGAATGTAGGTGTTGGTTGTGAGTGTTGGGGGGTGGGTGGTGTTGGGTGGCTGAGTGTTAGGGCGGTGGGGGCGGGTGGGGGTGGGGAATGCAGGTTTTGGTGTTGGGTGTGGGGAATAATTGAATTTGAGTCTCTTTTTTGCTACATCTTTCCCTTTTTTACCTCCCCCCCTTTTCCTTTTTGGGTGGTTGTTGGGTGGGCGTTGTTTGTTGGCTAGTTTTGGTAAGTGGGTGCGTCCTGTTGGGTTGGCGGTGGGTGGGGGTGAAATGTAGGTGTTGGTTGTGGGTGTTGGGTGGGTGGTGTTGGCTGGGCGGTGTTGCGAATTGGGTGGCGAGTGCTGGGTGGCGGGTGGTTGGTGGGTGAATGTAAGTGTTGGGTGGCTAGTGGTGGGAGGCGGGTGGGTGGTGGTTGAAGGTGGATGGCTGAAGGTGGGAATTGGGTGGCGAGTGCTGTGTGGCAAGTGGGTGGTGTTGGGTGTTGGGTGGCGAGTGTTGGGTGTTGGGTGGTGGTTGAAGGTGGGTGTTGGGTGGCGAGTGTTGGTGTTGGGTGGTGGTTGAAGGTGGGTGTTGGGTGGCGAGTGTTGGGTGTTGGGTGGTGGTTGAACTGTGGTTTTGGGTGGCGCTGTTGGGTGTTGGGTGGTTAAGTGGGTGTTGGGGTGGATTGTTGGGTGTTTCTGGGTGGTGGTTGAAGGTGGGTGGTTGGTGACGAGTGATGGGTGTTGGGTGGTGGTTTGAAGGGGAGCTGTTGGGGTGGCGAGTGTTGCTATGTTGGTGGTGGTTGAAGTGGGTGTTCGGTGCGAGTGTTGGGTGGTGGTTAAGGTGGGTGTTGGTGGCGAGTGAACCCTTTTTGTGTGGTGGGTGGTGCGGTTTGCAGGTGGGGTTGGTGGCGAGTGTTGGGTGGTGGTTGTGCAGCGTGGCTGTTGGGTGTTGGGCGGCGAGTGAAGGGTGTTGGGTGGTGGTTGAAGTGTGGTGTTGGGTGGCGAGTTCGTATTATCCGGGTTGGTGGTTGAAGGTGGCGCTTTGGTGTTGGTGGCTGTAGTGGTGTCGTGCTGTGGACATTGGTTTGGGTTGAACGCGTGGGTGTTTGGGGTGGCCAGTGTTGCGGGTGGTTCGGTATGACGTTGAAGACGAGTAGGGTGGGCGGGTGGCGGGTTGGGTGGGGTGGCTTGAAAGTGTGGTCGTCATCAGTGGTGGGAATCGAGTGTGAGCGTTTGGGCGGTGTATTGTGGTGTGTGGGGTTGAAGGTGAGTGTGTGTGGGTGGCGAGTTGTGCGGGTGTTGTGGGTGGTGTTGAAGGTGGGTTGTTTTGGGTGGCGATAGAGTGTTTTAGGTGGTTGGGGTGGTGTGCTTGACAGGTGGGGTGTTTATGTGGTGGAGACGAGTGTTGGGTGTTTAATGTCCTAGGTTGGACTGACGGTGGGTGCTCGTGTGGCGATTGTTTGGGTGTGCGGGCGGGTGGATGGGGGTTCGAGGGGATATTGGGTGTATTGGGTGACGAGTCTGTGGGTGCATTTAGTAATGTGCCTCGGTTGGCCGTGAGTCCGCACTGTTGGCGGTGGTTTTGTGTTGGTTGGTTGGTTGAAGGTGGGAATGGTTGAAGGTGGATGGTTGAAATTGTGGTGTACTGGATGTGGGCTTGGTGCGAGGTGTGGTGGTGTTCTGGGAGGTGGGGTGACTTGGCTGTTGAACCTGGGTGTTGGGTGGCGGTTGGGTGGTGGTTGAAGGTACATGGTTGAAGGTGGGATTTGGGTGGTGAGTGGTGGGTGTTGGGTGGCAAGTGGGTGGTGTTGGGTGTTGGGTGGCGGTTGGGTGGTGGTTGAAGGTGGGCGTGCGGTTGGCTAGTGTTGGTGGCGGGCGGGTGGTGTGTGTGACGTTGCAGTGGTTGTCCTGGGTTGGGTGGTTAAGACGTTGTAGCTGTTGGTGTGTGTCGACTAGTGTTAGGACACTGGCTGGGTGGTGTGGCTGGTTGGAAGTGTGGATGGTTGTGAAGTGTGGATACACGCTTTAAGGTGTGGGGAATTGGGTCAGGCGTGTGGTGTGGTTTGGGAGGCAGGCGTGTTTAGTCGGTGCGGGTGGGCTGTGTGATTGCGTTGACAACAGCGGGGTTTTGGTGGCGAGTGATGGGTGGACGGTTGGTGGTGGTTGAAGGTGGCATTGGGGTGCCAGAGTGATGATTGGGTGGTTTGTGGTTAGTCGGGTGTGGCGATTGGGTGCTGGTTGGGAGCTGGAGGTTTGAAGGTGGGTATTGTTGTTGGGTGATGAGTGATTGTGGTGTTTGGTTGTGGGTGGTTCGGTTTGGAAGTTACCGGTGTGTTTGGTGTCCAGTGTTGGGGATGTGCGAGGTGTTGGGGTGGCGAGTGTTGGTGGCAGACCTGTAAGGTGTGGGTTGTGTGTAGTGTTTGGTGGTGGCAAGTGTTTTTGTGGCGGTACCAGTGGCAGGGGATGTTGGGGGCCATAGGGTTGCTCGGTTCAAGGTGAGTTTCAGGGTGGCAAAAGTCTATGGGTGAGTTAGGAAGGATGGAAAGTTGGGTGTAGGTGGGTGTTGGTTGAAGGTGGGTGTTGGGTGGCGAGTGGTGGGTGGGTGGTGGTTGGAGGTGGATATTTGAAGGTGGGTGTTGGGAGTTGTTGGCGAGTTTAGAGTGTTTGGGTAACGTTGTTTGGGTGGCGAGTGATTGGTCGTGTGTGGTGGTGTTGACGGTGGGTTTTGGGTGCGTATACGTGATGGCGACACTGATTGGTTGGTGAGGGGCGTTGAATGGGTAGCGGTTGGTTGTAGACAAGTGTACAGGGCCAGCATACGGGTTTGAATGTGTGCAGTCTATATTTTGTTTGGATTGGCAAAGGCACAATTCAAGTCATATGAGGCATATATACTAGTATGTACGAGTATGTGACTGAAACACCGCGGTGAAGCCCATGATATACACCTTGACTTTGCATGATTCCCTTCACCCAGTTTTTAGGTTCTCACATTATCCATAACTGAAACAATGCTGTGAAGCCCATGATGTCTTACTTGACTTTGCATGATCCCCCTCTCACAGATTTTTCTTCAGCTGCTCACATTATCCATAACTGAAACAATGCTGTGAAGCCCATGATGTCTTACTTGACTTTGCATGATCCCCCTCTCACAGATTTTTCTTCAGCTGCTCGCATTATCCATAACTGAAACAATGCTGTGAAGCCCATGATGTCTTACTTGACTTTGCATGATCCCCCTCTCACAGATTTTTCTTCAGCTGCTCACATTATCCATAATTGAAACAATGCTGTGAAGCCCATGATGTCTTACTTGACTTTGCATGATCCCCCTCTCACAGATTTTTCTTCAGCTGCTCACATTATCCATAACTGAAACACCGCTGTGCAGCCCATGGCATAACGTCTAACTTGACTTTGCATGATCACATTCTCCCAGTTCAGCTTCTTAGATTTTTTGGTTCTCTCAGAAAATGGCGATCAAAACTGAATATCTCACCCATCCAATATACTGGCGTTGCCGGTGACGCTTCGTGTTGTCTGTGAGTGAGCTCGGCCACCCCTCCGATGGCGTTGATCATTTATTTTTGGTACTCTATCCATAACTGAAAACTGCTGTGAAGCCCATGATGTAAGTCAACATACTCTATCTATATATCTATTTACCACCACCACCACCACTCAACCCCAGACTAACCTTTTTCCGGCCTCTTCCTGCCCCCAACCCCTAACCCCTCCACACTCGCTATATTTCTTCTCCCTTCACTCCCCTACCCACCCAGCCATGCCCACCCTTGCTCGACCATGGACCCTGAAACTGGTGTACTTACATGATCCATAACTGAAAAACCGCTGTGAAGCCCATAATGTGAGTCAACCTGGGAGATGGGGATGAAGCAAAGTTGGGTTGGAGATTCATCAAGACAACTTCACTAATACACAGACCAAGACCCTCACAATAAAAGGCACAATCCTAACCTCATCTTGCCCCCCCCCCCCCGCCCCCCCCCCCCCCCCCCCCACACACACACACCACCAAAAAAGTCACAATCCTAACCTCAGCTTGCCCCCCCACCCCCACCCCCCGCCAAAAAGTCTCAATCCTGACCTCATTTTGCCCCCCCCCCCCCACCCCCTCCCCCATCCCCCCCACCACGACACATATTAACCTCAGAATATGCGGTGTGGGCTTGTGTTGGGTCGAAACTGGCCTATATTTACCGTTCTGAGGAGAGAAAAAGGATGAGTTAACTGCACTACCGACAGCAGGCAAGGGTGCTACAGGTCAACCTTCCCTTCCCCCCTCCCATGCCCCGCCAGAAGCCACAATCCTGACCTCATCCTGCCCCCCCCCCCCCCCCCCCCCCCCCCCCCCCTGCCTCCCGTGCTAAGCAGGGGGCAAGAACTGTGGGGGGGGGGGGGGGGGGGGGGCAGAGGGGAAAACTCACCCCCCTGCCCTCCCACCTCACCCCCCTAATAGAGCTAGAGCAGTCCACAGAAAGGGATGGCAAAGTGAAGTTGCAAGATAATGAGCAGTCAACATCAAGGACAAGCAAAAGCAGTCCAAGATTCCTTATTGCTAGTTTTGAAGACGTTCACGATTTGCACGATGGGTCCCTTGGACTGATGTTGTGGGAATCCCAGCTTTTCCCGGTTGCAACTTAGTTCACGCAATTCCCCATGCTTCACTCACCCTTTATTCCCAGGGGTACCGAACCAGTTGATGCATCCGGTTACGACGCACTGAATCAAGAAGAAGACCAGAGTCCCTGGTAGCCGAGCCAGATTTACAGTTCGTTAGAAAATCAGATTAACAGATAATGGCGCGATGAGCATGAAGAGCAGCCCAGATAAGAGCGCACCCAGCCAGAAGCCCATGCTAAAACTCGGAAGCAGGTATTGCTGATGAGCGAAGAGAAGGAAGAGAGACGATCTGGCAAATAAGGAATATCACGATCACCTACGCATACAGCAAAGCAAACGGAGAAATCCAACCTGCATTTGCTCATGAGGCCAACCTGTTCATGAATATTTCGCGTGTGGCGTGGCTTGGCGAGCTGGAGGGGCTCAAAGCTCAAACCCTGACGGTCTGGCGCCCTCCCGGGAAGCTGCAGCCGGTTGAAAGCGCCACGGAACGGAACTTCACCAACCGCTGCCTGTCTGGTCGAGAGTTTCTAAGAGATAACCTTAGTTAAATTGCTCCTTTGCATCATTGATTAGTTTCTTGCCTATGCCATAAGCTTGTCAGCAACATATTATTATTGGAGACCCCCCCCGGATGCGTTGAGCGGGCTTGTCTTGGATCTGCTTGTGGGCGCACGCAAAACTTGCGGTAAATCTGGTTGCTTGCCAAGCGTCCTAATCAGGGAATCTTAGGGGCGCATGCCACAACAAGCATATCTCAGTGCATGAAGAAAGCATACGGCTCTGCTCGTGGGCGCACGCAAAGCATGCGGTAACGTCTGGGTGCTTGCCAAGCGTACTGATCAGGGTGTCAGGGGTGCATGCCAGATCAAACAAATACAGGCTGGAAGTGTTCGGAGAGACGTCGTGTGCTCAACCAATAGCAGGGATCAAAGTTCCATAGAAAGTAGGGGTATGATAGAGAAATCAGAGAAACCAAAGCATACTGTGAAATTCTTTAGGCTACATTACCAAGAATACAGATCTAAGTCCATGCAAAAAGCATACAGCTCTGCCCATGGGTGCACGCAGCCAGGCGTACAGATCAGGGGGTGCATGCCACGTAAAACACATGCAGGTTGGAAGTGTTCAGGGGTACACCCGGTGTGCTAAGCAGGGATCCAAGGTCCATATAAGCTGGGAGTATGACAGGAATCAGAGAAACCAAGGCAGGGGATTAGGATTATATCTCTCTCTGTTTCTGTTTCTGGCAACGTTTAGCACCTCAGTAGCTTCTAGGCAGCTCCCTTTCTGGGGGCAAACCTGAAGCTAGGTTAGCTTGTTCGTCTGGAACAGTTTTTGCATGAAGGTGATACATGCAGCACAAGTGCTAAATAAATCAATTACGCACCTTCGTGTAATCGGGGTGCTACATTACAATCTTTGGGATGGGGGTCACTTTAGAGGGCAAAAAAACTGTTTTTAGCACGCTAGCACCCCTTAGGCTACCAGAAGCACCACGGTGCTCTTCTTATTTACAAGACACTAGTTCCTTTCCTTTAAAATGTCCTGGTCAGAAAGCTAACATCACAGGCATTCCAATGCGGCCGCAAGCTCTGCGATTGACCCATTAGGTAGCTATTAATTGGAGCTGCCTGGAAGCTACCATGCTGACCAACTGCATGCCTACGGCACTTTAAGAGAACCGGCTAAGACTAAGGTTCATTGAACTCATAAATTCTCTGGTGACAACTCGGTGACAATATCATCAGAATTCTTAATCATAATTCATAACTCTTGCCTCCATGCGAGTTTCACTTATTTGGATGCAGCACAGTCGTCTGCGGTAGTCTGGCTGACAGTCGTCTTGCGTTGCTTTATACAGAAGGCATCTTCTCGACGGCTTAATGGATGGCCATACCAGATCTGGTTGTCTGTGTATGAGGATAAATCTCTGATACTCTGCCCCATGCCCAAGATAACATATTGTTGGCAATCGTGCCCATGGCAGCTGTCATTACTCAGGATAATGACTCTGAAGAGGAGCTCGCCCCTGGATCTGGATTCTTGCCTCCATGCAAGTTTCACTTGTTTGAATAAATAGTATAATTATAATATATATATCACTGTAGCACGAACTCAGGGCCCCCGTTGGTAAAAATAGTTTGGGGTTCAGTTCATCAGTCCTTGTTCGTTTTAGCCCCTCCTGCCATGGTTGACCAAGTCCCTTAAGCCTATTTGGTCTACCCCTGGACTGTAACAACAAACACTGCACAAACGAGTCTGGGGTTAGATTACCTCACCACCCAGGAAATGAGGCTATCCCCATATCTGATCAAGAGAATAAGAAATGAGAAATCTGTATACATCATCATCAACATGCGTTATGGTAACCAGATTTACCAAAGGATGCCTCAAAACAAGGTCAAGTAAACTGGCGGTATTAGAGGCGTACTGCTAATGTGAACAATTGTACGTTTCTCTTTATAATTATGCGATATCCTAAACGGAGAACAAAATGATTCCTCTAAATAACTTGGTGTGCAATGTATGTCTGTTGTTACAGTCCAGGGGTGTGCCAAATAGGCCAAACAGACTTTCACAACCGTGACATGAGGGGCTTCAAACAAAAAAAAACTGATGAACTGAACCCCGTGCAATACAGAGTTGGGAAGTGAGAATTTGCCTATGTGTATCAATGATTGTACGAAGAGATTGTATGTAGTATATTTGTATAGTTATATTTTTCATGTTGATGTTACTGCCGAAGACAGCGAGCAGCCATAAAGTTTGGAGCCATCACTATGAGAACGTAGACTAGTCCATTTAGGTGCATTAATTGCTTGGGCTGGTGGAAGGTTCAACACGGCATGCTGTGTTGTATTTGTCTCTCCTAGTACTGAGCAAATCACAGAAATCAATGCACAATGGGTGTGTTGGCCCCTGGCTGTTGTGGAGTGGACTTGTCATGGGTCAATTCTTGCCTGTCAATGACAATGGAATTAATTAATGAATGGATGGATGAATGAACGGATGAATGGATGAATGCACGGATGCACGGATGAAAGAATGAATGAACAAACGGATGAATTCATGAATTGATGGATGTATGAATGAATGGACGGATGAATGAATGGTTGGACCCCCCCCCCCCCCCCCCCCCCCCCCCCCCCGGCATTGTGTTGTTCATAAGGTTCGATATATAGAAAATTGCAATTAATACAACTTTTAACTTTCTGACTGGTGCGATTTCATGTCGTTTTGGGCCCTATCAAATCTCAGGGTGTTGCTAAAGTTTAACGACCCTGTCCATGGAGCCATAGTTTATCATGCAGCCATAGTTTAGGCCCTGCCACCCCCCTGGTATCGCACCATGCAGTGGGCCAAGGATCAATTAGGGCAAGCAAGCACTGGGACACCAAGAAAGAAACAACATAGACTATCTTAGTAGTATTAAATATTCAAATCATGCAGTTGGTAACGGTAGGGGGAAGTTAGCCCGCACTCAAGTGAAGGGGGTTTAGGGTTTAGTGGTTTAGGTTTTGATTCAAAGGTTTAGGCTTTATATGGTTTTAGGGTTTATGGTCTGGGAGGGTTTAGGGTTGAGGCGAGTGGGGTCTAACTTAAGTGGGGTCTAACTTTTCCCTACCGTTGGTAGCAGGCCCAAACTTGGCCTAGGCATCTGTTCCAAAGGTACATAATATATATATACCGGTATATTCCATAGGTAGCACATATTGAGATTATGCAGCAGCAAGTACTCAAATTATGTTATGATATGACTCCCTATAACTCAAGAGTCCTAGTATTTTCTGCCTGGCAGGGTTTCCATGTGCTGGAACCCGCCAGTACGATGTGGTGCGCGACTACTTAGTGCCACCCCCTATCGTCCTTGCAACTTATTCCAAGCTATCAAAAATTATGTGTGAGCAAACCCTTCAAATTTGAAGTACTTGCATGCCTCTTTGTAGCACTGTTGAAGTAATGTTGAAGTACTGTTGAAGTACTTGCACGCCTCTTTGTAGCACTGTTGAAGCACTGTTGAAGTACTTGCATGCCTCTTTGTAGCACTGTTAAAGTACTGTTGAAGTACTGTTGAAGTACTTGCATGCCTCTTTGTAGCACTGTTAAAGTACTGTTGAAGCACTGTTGAAGTACTTGCATGCCTCTTTGTAGCACTGTTAAAGTACTGTGAAGCACTGTTGAAGTACTTGCATGCCTCTTTGTAGCACTGTTAAAGTACTGTTGAAGTACTGTTGAAGTACTTGCATGCCTCTTTGTAGCACTGTTAAAGTACTGTTGAAGCACTGTTGAAGTACTTGCATGCCTCTTTGTAGCACTGTTAAAGTACTGTTGAAGAACTGTTGAAGTACTTGCATGCCTCTTTGTAGCACTGTTAAAGTACTGTTGAAGCACTGTTGAAGTACTTGCATGCCTCTTTGTAGCACTGTTAAAGTACTGTTGAAGCACTGTTGAAGTACTTGCATGCCTCTTTGTAGCACTGTTAAAGTACTGTTGAAGCACTGTTGAAGTACTTGCATGCCTCTTTGTAGCACTGTTAAAGTACTGTTGAAGTACTGTTGAAGTACTTGCATGCCTCTTTGTAGCACTTTTTCTTTTTGGGGGTACACGAAGCAGCTTCTAGGTAGCTCCTTTTCCCCGTCCTTGGGGCCAACCAGAAGCTAGGTAGTGCGCCTAAAAGCTGATTTGACAGTCCCGCCAATGCAGCTAAAAAATGGGCTTCACCCATTGGCAGGCTGACGGAGCTGACTGGAAGCTGCCACGAGTAGCACAGACAAGCCCTAGGCGTCGCAAACGACGCGGTAATTGGCGGAGAGTGTTGGCTATAGGAGCCACTGGTGGCAACGGAATCAAGTGCAGCGGACCGAAACCAGGGTTTACGAGACAGTCAGGGCCATTTAGGTGCATTGTTTAGGTGCATTTAAGTGCATTTGGTTGCATTATTTAGGTGCATTTGGGTGCATTATTTAGGTGCACTATCTAGGTGCATTCAAAAGCATCAATTGCCTGGGCTGGTGGGAGGTACAACAAGGCATGCTGTGTTGTATTTGTCTCTCATAGCACTGAGCAAATCACAGAAATCGATGCACAATGGGTGTGTTGGCGTGTATAGCCTTCATATCTTACACTTTCTGTGGCTGGTCACCCTTTTATGGATGATGCTGTAGTTGCAGGCAGAACAAGTCCTACGTAGCGTCGCAAGAGACGCGGAAAATTGGCGGAGTGTGTTGGCAATGGAACGACAGTTGGCAACGGAAATGTACCTGACCGAAGCCAGCTAGTTATGAGACAGTTGGCTGACGTGGCAGGCTTCATCTTTTCGGTCGGACGGGCAAATGGGTTACCGTGGGAGCTCCTGTCCCCCAGAAGGGGGGGCTCCGCCAAAAATAATAATTACATCACTCCAAATTCTAGACGCAAAAACCTGGAATTTCTTAGGGAAACCCCACAACAGTGTTGTGGCCCCTGGCTGTTGTGGAGTGGGCTTGTCATGGGTCAATTATGACCTGTCTATGACGTTGGAATTAATGAATGAATGAATTAATGGATGGATGAATGAATGAACGGATGCACGGATGAATACATGAATGAACAAACGGATGAATTCATAAATTGATGGATGAATTGATGGATGAATGAATGGATGGACGAATGAACGTATGAATGAATGGATGAATGAATGCATGATGCAATACATGCATACCTCACCCACAGCTTTCCCATCTCATCACGGTGTCCTTACACCCAATGCGGAAACAGCCCTAGCTAACACTGTATGTGTGTGTGCAAGAACCTCCTGCCAACATACCTTAGGATGCTGTGGAGAGGGGTTGTCTGCGTTCCGCATTGACCTGTCCATGAAAATGTAATGAATAATGAGTGAATTGGTCAAGGTTGGTGATGTCGGCCTCCCACCGTATATCATGTCATGTCTGCTCGAGAAAGACATAAAGAACGGTGGCCGGTGTATCCGCGGGGTCTCTGCTCTATTGAGGGCGGTAAATAAATTAAAAAAACATGAAATAATGGAATGCACATCGGCGTGGCTGAAGAGATACTCGCAACTCGCTTGTTGTATGACCCCCAGCAGGATGACGAGAACGGGAGGAGGGAAAAACAGGCAATACTGTACATCATGACGTCACCCCCCCCCCCCCTCCCATCGCTAACGCTCGCGCTCGAGAGCGCGCTAGGCGCTCGCGCTCATGTTGCGACCAATCTTGCCGTCTGTCTATTATCAATCATCACCTCGTCTTGGGAAGCCGCCTGTAACATAACTGGTAGTAGTTACCTTGCTGCTAATTACACTATACTTTCCTGGGCAGGCCGTTGTTGACCCAACACAAAGCCACATACCAACTTCCGCGGGGGGGTTCAACATGCATGCATCCGGTCAGCTTAGCAGACACCATGCCGCGCGAGTTTCTTCGAGGATGTTCTGGAGCCTCGCGCTGCATCCACTAGCGCACTGCCGTTCCCAGAACTCGAGAAGCCTGGATGCAGGCAGTGCTCGGAGAGCTAAGAGGGACGAGTCTAGAGAGGGTGCCGAGTCCATAAGCACTGTAAGTCCATGTGCACTATTGCTTTTGTGTATGAATGTTACAGTCCAGGGGTAGCCTGCTAATGTGTGTGTCCTCATACTCGTTGTGCTACATTTACATTGTGTACCAGCCATTCAATGTTTAGCCTGCCTAATCAACCAGCACAGTGCGTTCATGGGCTGTATTGCCTGTATGCATGTATTTTGCAGTCCAGGGGTAGTCTACTATTGTGTGTCCTCCTACTAGTTGTGTTACATTTACATTGTGTACCAGCCATTAAATGTTAAGGCTGCCTAATCAACCAGCACAGTGCGTTCATGGGCTGTATTGCCTGTATGCATGTATTTTGCAGTCCAGGGGTAGTCTACTATCGTGTGTCCTCCTACTAGTTGTGTTTCATTTACGTTGTCTACCAGCCATGAAATATTTGGGCTACACGTGGCTGCCTAATCCACAAGCACACTAAGCCCGTGGGGAGTATTGTCTGTCTGTCTGTCTGTCTGTCTGTCTGTCTGTCTGTCTGTCTGTCTGTCTGTCTGCCTGTCTGTCTGTATTTATGTATTTTGCAGTCCAAGGGTAGTCTACTATTGTGTGTCCTCCTACCCATTGTGTTACATTTACGGTGTTTACCAGCCATGCATGGTCTACGAGCCATGAAATGTTTAGGCTACACATGTGGCTGCCTAATCAACACACACAGTACGTCCATGGGCTGTATTGCTTGTATGAATGCATGCATGCATGCATGTATGTCAGTTACGGTCCAGGGGTAGCCTGTTCTTGTGAGTACCCTTCTACTGGCTTTGTAACATGGAAATTGTTTACCAGGCATGAAGTGTTTGGGCTACACGTGGCTGCCTAATCCACAAGCACTCTAGGCCTGTGTCGTATGTGTGTCCTGTTTCATCCCCCGCCCCCACATGTTCAGATACACACACATACATATACACACATGTTCAGATACACAGGCACACATACAAGGACATGTCCAGGCACATATGCACACACACACAAACACACACACATGCACACATATACATGCACACACGCACACACACACACACACACACACACACACACACACACACACACACACCTCCTTACTTCTTACCACTTCACCCCCCTGCAACACCTTTTTGTACATCAGGATGATGTGTACATCCGACCCTTGTCAAACACACACACACACACACACACACACACACCTCCTTACTTCTTACCCCCCCCCACCCCCCCCCACCCCCCTGCAACACCTTTTTGTACATCAGGATGATGTGTACATCGCACCCTCGTCAAACACAAACACACAAGCACACACACCTCCTTACCCTTCACCACACTCACGCCTCCTTACTCCTTACCACTCCACAACCCCGGCAACACCTTTTTGTAAATCAGGATGATGTTTACATCGCACCCTCGTCAGCACGGAGCATTCAAAGCGTGGCTGATTTAGCAAGTGCTTGGAGCCAGGTGAATTTTCTATCAAATCTGTTTGGGTTGGGGTTGAGAGAACCTGTTTTGATTGGGTTGGATTGGGGTGGAGAGTATTAGTTATGTTGGGTTAGGGAGGAGAGCATCAGAGCATCATTTTGAGGTTGGGTTGGGGTGGACATTATTAGTTATGTTGGGTTAGGGAGGAGAACATCAGTTATTTTGTGGTTGGATTGGGGTGGAGAGTATTAGTTATGTTGGGTTGAAGATAGAGTATCAATTCGCTATCACATCTGTTTGGATTGGGGTCGAGAGAACCAGTTTTGAGGTTGGGTTGGGTTGGGTTGGGGTGGAGAGTATCAGTTATGTTGGGATGGGGAGGAGAGTATCAGTTCTGATTGGGTTAGGTTTTGTTGGGTTCGAGAGAACCTGTTTTGAGGTTGGGTTGGGTTGGGTTGGGGTGGAGAGTATCAGTTATGTTGGGATGGGGAGGAGAGTATCAGTTCTGATTGGGTTAGGTTGTTTTGGGTTCGAGAGAACCTGTTTTGAGGTTGGGTTGGGTTGGGTTGGGGTGGAGAGTATCAGTTATGTTGGGATGGGGAGGAGAGTATCAGTTCTGATTGGGTTAGGTTGTGTTGGGGTTGAGAGAACCAGTTTTGATTGGGTTGGTTTGGGGTGGAGAGTATCAGTTCTGAATGGGATGTGTTGTGTTGTGTTAGGGTAGAGCGTATCAGTTCTGATCGGGTTGTGTTGGGGTGAAGAGTATCAGTTCTGATTGGTTTGGGTTGTGTTGGGGTGGAGATTATCAGTTCTGATTGGTTTGGGTTGGGGTGGAGAGTATCAGTTCTTATTGGGTTGTGTTGGGGTGGAGAGTATTAGTCATGTTGGGTTGGGGAGGGGAGTATCAGTTTCTTTTGGGTTGTGTTGGTGTGAGAGTATTAGTCATGTTGGGTTAGGGGAGGGGAGTATCAGTTTCTTATTGGGTTGTGTTGGGGGTGGAGAGTATTAGTCATGTTGGGTTGGGTAGGGGAGTTACAGTTCTTATTGTGTTGTTGTGGGGTGTGAGAGTATTATGCAATGGTTGGGTTTGGGTAGGGGAGTATCAGTTTCTTATTGGGTTGTGTTGGGGTGGAGAGTATTAGTCATGTTGGGTTGGGGAGGGGAGTATCAGTTCTTATTGGGTTGTGTTGGGTGGAGAGTCTTAGTCATGTTGGGTTGGGGAGGGGAGTATCAAGTTCTTCTTGGGTTGTGTGGGGTGGAGAGTATTAGTCATGTTGGGTTTGGGGAGGGGAGTATCAGTTCTTATTGGGTTGTGTTGGGGTGGAGAGTATTAGTCATGTTGGGTTGGGAGGGGGGAGTACAGTTTCTTATTGGTTGTGTTGGGGTGGTAGAGTATTAGTCATGTTGGGTTGGGGAGGGGAGTATCAGTTCTTATTGGTTGTGTTGGGGTGGAGAGTATTAGTCATGTTGGGTTGGGGAGGGGAGTATCAGTTCTTATTGGGTTGTGTTGGGGTGGAGAGTATTAGTCATGTTGGGTTGGGGAGGGGAGTATCAGTTCTTATTGGGTTGTGTTGGGGTGGAGAGTATTAGTCATGTTGGGTTGGGGAGGGGAGTATCAGTTCTTATTGGTGGGTTGGGGTGGATAGTATTAGTCAATGTTTTGTT
Organism: Chlamydomonas sp. ICE-L; assembly: GCA_013435795.1. NCBI lineage: Eukaryota > Viridiplantae > Chlorophyta > Chlorophyceae > Chlamydomonadales > Chlamydomonadaceae > Chlamydomonas > Chlamydomonas sp. ICE-L. The sequence goes on along the minus strand of JACBWV010000610.1, from coordinate 125,883,052 downwards.
GGTGGAGGAGATCGGTCTTATTGGTTGTGTTGGGTGGAGATATAGTCATGTTGGGTTGGGGAGGGGAGTATCAGTTCTTATTGGGTTGTGTTGGGGTGGAGAGTATTAGTCATGTTGGGCTGGGGAGGGGAGTATCAGTTCTTATTGGGTTGTGTTGGGGTGGAGAGTATTAGTCATGGTTGGGTTGGGGAGGGGAGTATCATTCTTATTGGGTTGTGTTGGGGTGGAGAGTATTAGTCATGTTGGGCTGGGGAGGGGAGTATCAGTTCTTATTGGGTTTGTGTTGGGGTGGAGAGTATTAGTCATGTTGGGTTGGGGGAGGGGAGTATCAGTTCTTATTGGGTTGTGTTGGGGTGGAGAGTATTAGTCATGGTTGGGTTGGGGAGGGGAGTATCAGTTTCTTATTGGGTTGTGTTGGGGTGGAGAGTATTAGTCATGTTGGGTTGGGGAGGGGAGTATCAGTTCTTATTGGGTTGTGTTGGGGTGGAGAGTATTAGTCATGTTGGGTTGGGGAGGGGAGTATCAGTTCTTATTGGGCTGTGTTGGGGGTGGAGAGTATTGAGTCATGTTGGGTTGGGGAGGGGAGTATCAGTTCTTATTGGGTTGTTTGGGGTGGAGAGTATTAGTCATGTTGGGTTGGGGAGGGGAGTATCAGTTCTTATTATTGGTTTGTGGTTGGGGTGGAGAGTATTAGTTCATGTTTGGGCTGGGGAGGGGAGTATCAGTTCTTATTGGGGTTGTGGTTGGGGTGGAGAGTAATTAGTCCATGTTGGGTTTGGGGAGGGGAGTATCAGTTCTTATTGGGTGGTTTTTTGGGTGGAGAGTAGTAGTCATGTTGGGTTGGGGAGGGGAGTAATCAGTTCTTATGGTGTTTGGGGTGGATTAGTATTAGTCGTGTTGGGTTGGGAGGGGAGTATCAAGTTCTTATTGGGCTGTGTTTGGGTGAAGATATTAGTCATGTTGGGTTGGGGAGGGGGAGTATCAGTTCTTATTGGTTTGTGTTGGGGGGAGAGTATTATTCCTGTTTGGTTGGGGAGGGAGTATCAGTTCTATTGGGGTGTGTTGGGGTGGAGAGTAATTATGTCATGTGGTTTGGGAGGGGAGTACAGTTATTTTGGGTTGGGTTGGGCTGGGATGGAGAATATCAGTTCTGATTGGGTTGGGTTGGGTTGGGTTGGGTTGGGTTGGGTTGGGTGGTGAGTATCAGTTTTGTTTGGGGCTGCGGTGGGGTGGAGAGTATTAGTTCTGTTGCGAAGGGTTGGAGAATTTCAATTACGTTTTGATGGGAATGGGGAGTATCAATTCTGTTGAAGTTGGGTTTGGGGTGGAGGGTATAAGTTTTGTGTGGGGTTGGTGCGGTGGAGAGTAATAGTTCTGCTGCGTAGAGGTGGAGAGTATCAGTTATGTTGGGGTTGGTTTGGGGTGGAGAGTATTAGTTATGTTGGGGTTGGATTGGGGTGGAGAGTATTAGTTATGTTGGGGTTGGATTGGGGTGGAGAGTATTAGTTATGTTGGGGTTGGATTGGGGTGGAGAGTATTAGTTATGTTGGGGTTGGATTGGGGTGGAGAGTATTAGTTATGTTGGGGTTGGATTGGGGTGGAGAGTATTAGTTATGTTGGGGTTGGATTGGGGTGGAGAGTATTAGTTATGTTGGGGTTGATTGGGGTGAGTAGTAGTTGTTATGTTGGGGTTGGAATGGGGGTGAAGTATGTTATGTGGGTTGGATTGGGGTGGAGAGTATTTATTTTTTTGGGGTGGATTGGGTGGAGAGTATTAGTTATTTTGGGGAGTTGGCTTGGGGTGGCGCTCTTCTTCTGTTTGGGTTTGGCTTGGGGTGGCAGCGTCTTCGTTTTCTGTTGGGGGTTGGCTTGGGGTGGCGCGTTTCGTTCTGTTGGGGTTGGCTTGGGGTGGCGCGTCTTCGTTCGAGTTGGGGTTGGCTTGGGATGGCGCTACTTCGTTCTGCTCTGGGTTGGCTTGGGAGTGGCGCGCTTCTGTTCCTTTTGAGTGTTGGCCCTTGGGGTGGCGCGTCTTCGTTCTGTGGGGGTTTGCTTGGGGTGGGACGCGTCTTCGTCCTGTTGGGGTTTGGCTTGGGGTCGGCGCCGTCGTTCTTGTTGGGGTTGGCTTGGGGTGCGCGTCTTCGTTCTGTTTGGTGTTTGAGGAGGATGGTATCAGTTTGTTATCACATCTGTTTGGGTTGGGGTAGAGAGATATATTTTAGAGATTGGGTTGTATTGGGGTGGAGAGTATCAGTTCTGATTGGGTTGGGTTGGGTTGGGGTGGAGAGTATTAGTCCACAATCACATCTGTTTGGGTTGGGGTAGAGAGATCCATTTTTGAGGTTGGGTTGTATTGGGGTGGAGAGTATCAGTTCTGATTGGGTTGGGTTGTGTTGGGGTGGAGAGAACCAGTTTTGATTGGGTTGGGTCGGGGAGGAGAGTACTGGTCCACAATCACATCTGTTTTGATTGGGGGGGAAGAACAGTTTTGATTGGGTTGTGTTGGGGTGGAGAGAACCAGTTTTGATTGGGTTGTGTTGGGATGGAGAGAACCAGTTTTGATTGGGTTGTGTTGGGGTGGAGAGAACCAGTTTTGATTGGGTTGTGTTGGGGTGGAGAGAACCAGTTTTGATTGGGTTGGGTCGGGGAGGAGAGTATTAGTTATGTTGGGTCGGGGAGGAGAGTATTGGTCCACAATCACATCTGTTTTGATTGGGGGGGAAGAACAGTTTTGATTGGGTTGGATTGGGGTGGACAGTATCAGTTATGATTGGGTAGGGTGTAGAGTATTAGTTCTGTTGAGTAGGGGTGGAGAACGTCAATTATGTTTTGGTGGGAATGGGGGGATTCAGTTCTGTTTGGGTTGGGGTGGGGCAGAGAGTATCAGTTATGTTTGGGTTGGAGTAGGGTGGATAGGATTAGTTATGTTGGATTTGGGTTGGGGTGGAGAGTATCAGTTATTTGTGGTTTTTGATTGGGAGGAGAATATTAGTTATGTTGCGTAGGGGTGGAGAGAATCAGTTCTGATTGGCTTGGGTTGGGTTGGGGTGATGAGTTTCAATTATGTTTGCGTTGGGTTGGGTAGGGGTGGAGATAATCAGTTATGTTTGGGTTGTGTTGTGTTGGGTTGAAGAGTATTAATTCTGTTTGGGTTGTGTTGTGTTGGGTTGAAGAGTATTGATTCTGTTTGGGTTGTGTTGTGTTGGGTTGAAGAGTATTAATTCTGTTTGGGTTGTGTTGGGTTGGGTTGAAGAGTATTAATTCTGTTTGGGTTGGGTTGGGTTGGGTTGAAGAGTATTTATTCTGTTTGGGTTGGGTTGGGTTGAAGAGTATTAATTTTGTTTGGGTTGGGTTGGGTTGAAAAGTATTAATTCTGTTTGGGTTGGGTTGGGTTGGGTTGAAGAATATTAATTCTGTTTGGGTTGGGTTGGGTTGGGTTGGGTTGAAGAATATTAATTCTGTTTGGGTTGGGTTTTTGGTTGGGTTTGGGTTGAGAATATTATTCTGTTGGGTTGGTGTTGGGTTGGGTTGGGTTGGGTTTGAAGAAGTATTAATCTGTCTGTTTAGGGTTGGTTTGTTAGGTTGCAGCGTCTTCATTCTGTTTGGGTTGGGTTGGGTTGGTTTGCAATGATATTAATTTCTGTTGTGTTGGTTGGGTTGGGTTGGGTTGAAGAAAACTTCATTCTGTTTGGGGTTGGGTTGGGTTGGGTTGCCGCCTCTTCGTCCTGTTGGTTGGGTTGGGGTTGGGTTGGGTGCCGCGTTTAATTCTGTTTGAGTTGGATTGGGGTCGAGAGAATCTGTCCTGTTTTGATTTGAATGTGGAGATTATAACAGCCTTGGGGGCTGGACATAGCAAGTGGGCAGGTGTATTTCCTAACTAATTTGTGTGTATTGCCTATCTAATTTTGAGGATTAGTTGGAGGACCCCTCTCTGATGTTGTGGAGCGGGCTTGTCTTGGGTCAACAATGGCATGTCAATGGCAATGTAATGCAATGTAATATAATGTTATGTTTTGGAGAGGTGGAATGGTGCTAGTGAGACATTACTTACGCATTCCCCCCCCCCCCCCCCACCACCCCACCCCATCCCCTCTCACACACACACACACACAACACCCAGCGCCATTCCATATCGCAGGTATGCCGCCTTCCGGTGTTGAGTACGGCGAGATGCTCATCATCACCCCAACCCAACCCAACCCCCACCCCAACCCCAACCCCAACCCCTACCCCTCCCCACTCCCCCATCCCCACTCCCCACACCCCCAACCGCAACCCCATTCCTCTCCAGTAGCAGCGCCATGCTGTTGAGTACGGCGAGATGCTCATCAATCAACCCATACCCCGAACCCCTACCCCTACCCACTCCTCCATCCCACTCCCACACACCCCCAACCCCATTCTATCCAGGTAGCACCAGGCGTTGATATGACGAGGGGCTCATCATCACCCCCCGCCCACCCTACCCCAAACCCAAACCATCCCAAACCCAACGTACCCCCCCCCCCGCCCCCCCCCCCCCCCTCTGTAAAAAAAAACCCAACCCCAACCCCCACCGCCGTATCCCACTACCCCCTACTCCCCCCCCTCCCCATCTCCCACCCCACCCCTACCTCTATCCCCCTACTCCCCACTCTCCCCACTCCCACCCCATACCCATTCCTACCCAGGTCGCCCGCAGTCTCTCCCTGCTGCTGTTGAATACAACGAGATGCTCATCATCAACCCCCACCCCACCCTAACCCCAACCCCAACCTCACCCCCCCATCCCCCATTCCCATCACTTCCCCACCCCACCCCACCCCAATCTCAACCCTGACCATGACCCCAATCCCCTTCTTACACCCCCAACCCCATCCCCATTCCTACCCAGGTCGCCGGTAGGCTCCCTGCTGCTGTTGAGTATGACGAGATGTTCATCATCATCCCCCCCCCCCCCCCCCCCCCCCCCCCCCCCCCCCCCCCCTCCCCCTCCCCTCCCCCTCCCCCCCACTAACCCCAATCCCCCCTCTAACCTCTACCCCCATACCCCAACCCCCAACCCCTCCCCACACCCCCCAACACCCACCACCCATCCTCATTCCTACCCAGGTAGCCCTCAGGCTCCTGCTGCTGTTGAATATGACGAGATGCTCATCATCGCCCCCCCCCCCCCCCCCCCCCCCCCCCCCCCACACACACACACCTCCCTCAACTCCCTCCCCCTCCCCAACTCATCCTCCCTCACCTCCAACCCCATCCTCATTCCTACCCAGGTAGCCCGCAGGCTCCCTGCTGCTGTTGAATATGACGAGATGCTCATCACCGCGGCCCTCCCCACACTACCCCCTCCCCCTCCCCACTCATCCCCACTCATCCCCACACCTCCAACTCCATCCCCATTCCTATCCAGGTAGCCCGCAGGCTTCCTACTGCTGTTGAATATGACGAGATGCTCATCATCGCCCCCCCCCCCCCCACACACACACACCTCCCTCAACCCCCTCCCCCTCCCCACTCATCCTCCCTACACCTCCAACCCCATCCTCATTCCTACCCAGGTAGCCCGCAGGCTCCCTGCTGCTGTTGAATATGACAAGATGCTCATCATCGCGCCCCCCCCCCCCCCCCCCCCCCCACACACACACCTCCCTCAACCCCCTCCCCCTCCCCACTTCATCCTCCTACACCTCCAACCCCATCCCCATTCCCTACCCAGGTAGCCCGCAGGCTCCCTGCTGCTGTTGAATATGACGAGATGCTCATGACCGCGGCCCTCCCCACACTAACCCCCTCCCCCCTCCCCACTCATCCCACTCATCCCCACACCTCCAACTCCATCCCCATTCCTATCCAGGTAGCCCGCAGGCTTCCTACTGCTGTTGAATATGACGAGATGCTCATCATCGCCCCCCCCCCCACCCCCCACCCCACCCCCCCCACCCCACACACACACACCTCCTCAACCCCCTCCCCCTCCCCACACCTCTCCCCACACCCCACCCCCAATCCCCATTCCTATCCAGGTAGCCCGCAGTCAACCCCCTCCCCCTCCCCACACCTCTCCCCACACCCCCAACCCCCATCCCCATTCCTATCCAGGTAGCCCACATGCTCCCTGCTGCTGCTGAATATGACGAGATGCTCATCATCGCCCCCCCCCCCCCCCCCCACCCACACACACACACACCTCTCTCAACCCCCTCCCCCTCCCCACACCTCTCCCCACACCCCAACCCCATCCCCATTCCTATCCAGGTAGCACGCAGGCTCCCTGCTGCTGTTGAATATGACGAGATGCTCATCATCGCGGCCCTCAAGCTCTCCCTCTCGTACCTCCAGCTAGCACAACCACGCCTGGATGGCCGCTTGCCCTCAGCCCGGGCGGTACAGCTGGCTTCCAACCTTGCTGACCTGTCAGCAGCGGGCCTGCCTCTAGATGCTGAGGCCGTAGCAGCGGGGATTGTGCTGGAAGCGTGCGAGAGCGGTCAGCTTGATCATCTGACGATAGAAGAAACGCTTGGCCCGGGGGTGGCGGTGCTGGTGCACGATGTGCTGAGAGTGAGGACCGCGCCTCATAGGGTGGAGGTGTATGATGATGTTGCCGCAAGGTGTGTGTGATGGGTTGCATGTGCTGGTCAGCAGTTTTGTGGTGCCTCACTTTTCATGACGTACATGCACATTCATTGTTCACCTATCCACACACACACAAACACACACAAACACACATTCACCCATCCATACACACACACACGCATTCACACATACACTCTCTCACACACACACACACACACACGCATCCACACACACACACGCATCCACACAAACACACACTCACACGCATTCACACATACACACACATACACAAACACTTATCCCCCCTGTCACAGATGGGTTGCATGTGCTGGTCAGCAGTCCTGAGTATCCGGATCTCATCCTCATCCTCATGCTCATCTTCACTCTCCTCGTCCTCACTCTCCTCATCCTCATCCTCATGCTCACCCTACTCCTCATCCCCTCCTACAAATCCTTATCCTTATCTCAATCCCCATTCTCATCCTCATCCTTACCGTCATTCTCATCCTCATCCTCAACTTCAACCTCATCTTCACCCACATCCTCATCCACATCCTCACTCTTATCCTCCTCATCCTCATCCTTATCCTCGCACTCACATTCCTCCTCATCATCATCATCCTTATCCTCATCTCCATCCTCATCCTCTCTCTTATCCTCCTCATCCTCACAATCACACTCACACTCATCCTCCCCAACTGCATCCTCATCCTCACTTGTAGCCTCATCATGCTCATCCACCCACACTCATACCATCCTCCCTCTCTCCATCCGCATCCTCATCCTCACCGTCACCTCCATCCTTATCCTCACCCTCACCCTCACCCTCATACTCCTCGTACTCCACATACTCCTCTTACTTCCTCATACTCCTAACCCTCCTCCTCCTCCTCACCCTCACCCTCACCCTCCTCCTCCTCACCCCCCTCCTCATCATCCCCACCCTCCTCCTCCTCCTCCTGCTCCTCCTCCTCATGCTCCTCGACCTCCTCATCCTCATCATCCTCATCCTCATCCTCCACCTCATCCTTCTCATCCCCATTCTCACTATAAACGAAGAAGAGCAGTGCACCTAGCTCACAGACACCCGCTGCCCCCCTCACTCTTGCAGTGCCTGGCTTAGGGAGCTGCTTAGAAGCTGCTGCTCTAGCCACAAAGAAAAGCAGTGCGCCTACCTGGCATAAATCTGCTACCCCTCTCACACTTGTAGCGCCATTCGAGAGTGGTGCCTCACTTTTCAAGTCGTACGTGCTCGTTCACCTATCCACACACACACACACACACAAACACAAACACATACACATAAACCTGCTACCCCCTCACACTTGTAATGCCATTCGAGAGTGGTGCCTCGCTTTTCATGACGTACGTGCACATTCACCAATCCACACACACACACAAACACACATTCACCCATCCACACACACACACACACACACACCCAAACCCAACTTTAACTAAACCTGCTACCGAACCGCTGCTACCCCCACCCACTGCTACCCCCCTCACCTTGTAGTGCCGTTCGAGAGTGGTGCCTCGCTTTTTCATGAACGTACGTGCCATTCATACACCAATCCACACACACCCACAAACCACATCAACACCATCCCACACACACACGCAAACAACCTTAACTACCTGCCACCCCCCTCACACTTGTAGTGCCATTCGAGAGTGGTGCCTCGCTTTTCATGACGTACGTGCACATTCACCAATCCACGCACACACACAAACACACATTCACCCATCCACACACACACACGCACACACACACAACACCACGTACATACACCTGGCTACCCCCTCACCTTGTAGTGCCATGAGATGGTGGCCTCGCTTTTCATGACGTACGGGCACATTCACCAATCCGACATAACACACACACACAAACCCCGCAACATTCACCCGATCCACACACCCAACACACAAAAAAAGGCGCAAACACACACAACGCTTAACATAACAGCGACCACTGCCCCCAGGAACCCCCCTCACACTTGTAATGCCATTCGAGAGTGGTGCCTCGCTTTTCATGACGTACGTGCACATTCAAAAACCACTCCACACAAAGGAGGGCACACCAAACACAAATCATCTCCCATACCACACACACAACACACACGAGCCCACACACACAAACAAACAAAAGCACCCCCAAGGCCGTCGAGGGAAAGAGAAGAAAAGACAATCACAAGCGTCCCAACACCGCGTAGGAGAAGAAGAGAACATTCGACATACACCTGCCACCGACCGCCGGAAGGGGAGCCCCCACTCAAGGAGGGGCACCTGTAGTGGCCCTTCGAGAGTGGTGCCAAAAAGATGCGCTTTTCCATGACGTCCGTCCCAGTCACCAATAGGGACACACAGGAAACAACCAAGGAGCCAAGTAACAAACACCACATTCCCACCATAAGGCCACAACACACCGTGGAAAAGAAAAATGTCCTTGCCATTCGAGAGTGGTGCCTTGCTTTTCATGACGTACGTGCAAACGTTTTGGAAGTCACATGTCGGTGGGACGAGCTCCAGCACATGGGGAACAAGCTCCCACTATATGAACGACAACTATTGGCCTTGGAAGCTTTGCAGTTCTATGCACCCCTGGGGCATGCTCTAGGCCTTGGGCCAGTCTGCGCTGGCATGGAAGACCTGTGCTTTAAGGTGAGCCCCACATTTTCTATTAATGAATTTTAATTAATTTTTATGTTTTACATGTGTTGGCCTATACAGCTGTGTTGTATATCTGTGTATGATCACCCAACCTGTAAAGGTGAGCCCCACAATTTGCGTGGTTTTATTTTACTGTATATATATTTTATTTTTTTCGTTTGTATGAAGTCCCATAGAGCTGTAGTATATTTCTGTGTATGCCCACCTTATCTGTTGATGGAGGACTTTTGCTTGAAGGTGAGCCCCACAATCCAAAGAAACTCTTGTATGAAGTCCCATAGAGCTGTAGTATATATCTGTATGCTCACCCCATCTGTTGACGGAAGACCCGTGCTTGAAGTTGAGCCCCACAATCAAAACCAACTCTTGTATGAAGTCCCATAAAGCTGTAGTATATATCTGTATGCTCACCTCATCTGTTGATGGAAGACCTATGCTTATTTGTATGATCACCCTATCTGTTGATGGAAGACCTATACTTATTTGTATGATCACCCTATCTGTTGATGGAAGACCTATGCTTATTTGAATGATCACCCTATCTGTTGATGGAAGACCCGTGCTTTAAGTTGAGCCCCATGATCAAAACCAACTCTTGTATGAAGGCCCATAGAGCTGTAGTATATATCTGTGTATGCTTGTCCCACCTGTTGATGGGGGCCCTGTGCTTAAGGGCAAGCCTCACAATTTGTATTCAATTATTTCAATTTATTTCATTCATGTTTTGCTTTTGTATTAAGGCACATACAACTGTATAATATATCTGTGTACGCTCACCCCATTCAATTATGTTTTGCTCTTGTATTAAGTCCCATATATATTTATTACATATCGGTGTACGCTCACCCCATCTGTTGATGGAAGACCCGTGATGAAGGCGTGCCTCACAATTTGTATTAATTTATTTCAATTATGTTTTGCTCTTGTATTAAGTCCCATATATATTTATTACATATCGGTGTACGCTCACCCCATCTGTTGATGGAAGACCCGTGATGAAGGCGTGCCTCACAATTTGTATTAATTTATTTCAATTCTGTTTTGCTCTTGTATTAAGTCCCATATATATTTATTACATATCGGTGTACGCTCACCCCATCTGTTGATGGAAGACCCGTGATGAAGGCGTGCCTCACAATTTGTATTAATTTATTTCAATTCTGTTTTGCTCTTGTATTAAGTCCCATATATATTTATTACATATCGGTGTACGCTCACCCCATCTGTTGATGGAAGACCCGTGATGAAGGCGTGCCTCACAATTTGTATTAATTTATTTCAATTCTGTTTGCTCTTGTATTAAGTCCCATATATATTTATTACATATCGGTGTATGCTCGTCCCATCTGTTGATGGAAGACCCGTGATGAAGGCGTGCCTCACAATTTGTATTAATTTATTTCAATTCTGTTTTGCTCTTGTATTAAGTCCCATATATATTTATTACATATCGGTGTATGCTCGTCCCATCTGTTGATGGAAGACCCGTGATGAAGGCGTGCCTCACAATTTGTATTAATTTATTTCAATTATGTTCTGCTCTTGTATTAAGTCCCATATATATTTATTACATATCGGTGTATGCTCGTCCCATCTGTTGAGGGAAGACCCGTGATTAAGCGTGCCTCACATTTGTATTATTTATTTCCAATTCTGTTTTCTCTTGTATTAAGCCCAATATATTTAATTAACATATCTGTGATCTCGTCCCATCTGTTGATGGAAGACCCCGTGAATGAAGCGTGCCTCACAATTTGTTTAATAATTTAGTTCAATGCCTGTTTTGTCTCTGTAGTAAGTCCATATATTTTATTACATAACGTTGTAATGCTCCGTCCCATCTGTTGATGGAAGAAACCCGTGATGAGCGTGCCTCAAAGTTGTTTAATTTAATTTCATTATGTTTTGCTCTTGTATCGAAGTCCGCCAATTATTTTATTACATATCGGTGTAGGCTCGTCCCCATCTGTTGATGGAAGAAAGACCCCGTGGATAAGGCGTGCCCACAATTTGTATTATTTAATTTCATTCCTCGTTTTGCTTCTTTATAAGTCCCCATAGATATTTTACATATCGGTGTATGCTCGTCCCATCTGTTGATGAGACCCTGATAAGCGTGGCCTCACATTGGTATTAATTTAGTTCAATTCTGTTTTTGCTCTTGTATCCGTCCCATATATGTGTTACATATCGGTGTATGCTCGGCCCTCTGTTGATGAAGACCCGTGAGGAAGGCGTTGCCCCATTTGTATTAATTATTTCAATTAGGTCTGCTCTGTATTAAAGTCCCTATATATTAATTACATAGCGGTGTTGCTCGTCCCAACTCTTTTGATTGACGACCCTGATAAGGCGTGCCCTCAACATTTGTATAATTTATTTCAATTCTGTTTTGCTCTTGTATTAAGTCCCATATATATTTATTACATATCGGTGTATGCTCGTCCCATCTTTGATGGAAGAACCCTGGGATGAGGCGTGCCTCCATTTGTTTATTTTTTCAATTCTGGTTGCTCTGTATTAAGTCCCATATATAATATTACTGTTCGTGTATGGGCCCCCTCGTCCATCTGTTGAGGAAGACCCGGATGAAGGCGTGCGCTCCAATTTTTATTAATTTATTTCAATTAATGTTTTGCTCTGTATTAAGTCCCATATTTTTATACAATATTCGGTGTATGCTCTCCCTCTGTTTGATGGGAAGACCCGTGATGAAGGCGTGCCTCACAATTTGTATTAATTTATTTCAATTATGTTTTGCTCTTGTATTATTCCCCAATATATTTATACATATCGGTGTAATGCTCTCCCATCTGTTGATGAGACCGTTGATGAAGGCGGGCCTCCACAGTTGTATTATTCATTCAATCTGTTTTGCTCTTGTATTAAGTCCCATATATATTTATTACATATCGGTGTATGCTCGTCCCATCTGTTGATGGAAGACCCGTGATGAAGGCGTGCCTCACAATTTGTATTAATTTATTTATTTTATTTCATTAACGTTTTGCTCTTGGTATTAAGTCACATGATTTATTTATGTTCCATGTAGGGTCGGCTATGTTAATAGTAATTAGGAATAAATAATCTTATATGATATTAGTCCTGAAACGAGCCGTCTCACCAGAATTTAATTTGAAAAACCAATATTATTTAGACACTATAATAATATTAGTTAATATTAGTTTTTCAAACACTAATATTAGTTGCTGTTCCCTATATATATGTGTATGCCCAGCCCATCTCTTGACGGAATGAGCTCCAGCGCATGGGGAACAAGCTTCCACCTTATGGACGACAACTCTTGGCTTTGGAAGCTTCGCATTTTTATATTTTGTATAAGAATCGCACAAATAAATGTTCATCCCAGACGAGATTATGATTTTTTTATTAAATGATCACTGCAGCACAAACTCAGATCCCTGGTCAGTAAAACGATTGTTTGGGGTTCAGGTCATCAATGTTTTTTCTTTTTAAGCCCTTCCTACCACAGTTGGGCAAGTCCCTTTAGCCTATTTGGCCTACCCCTATACTGTAACATACATACATGCATACATACATGCATACATACATGCATACATACATGCACCCTGGGGCATGCTCTGGGCCTTATGCCAGTCTGCGCTGGCATGGAGGACCTGTGCTTCAAAGGGAGGGCCACAATCCAGATTGACATTCGTATACTATCCCCCCACCACCCCAACCACCCCAACCAACACACACACAAACACACAGTCACCTATCCACACACACACACACACACACGCACACACACACACACACAAAACACACATTCACCCCCCCCCACACACACACACCACCACCACTGCCACACACACACATAAACACCCATCCACACAAACACCTACGCACACGCCTACACCTACACACACACACACACACACAACTACACCCCACCCCCCCCATCCCCACTCCCACCCCATGGTTGCGCTTGCAGGTTCTGTTGCCAGAAGTACAAGGATACCAACAAAAGGTTGCAACTTGAAGCTCGCAACCATACAAACACTCGGTTGCGAGCTACACCCATACACACGAATGGTTGCGAGCTACAACCATACTAATGAATGGTTGCGAGCTACACCCACACAAACACTTGGTTGCGAGCTACAACCATACAAACGAATGGTTGCCAGCTTCAACCATACAATACTCGGTTGCGAGCTACTCCCACACAAACACTCGGCTGCGAGCTACAACCATACAAACGAATGGTTGCGAGCTACACCCATACAAACGAATGGTTGCGAGTGTCAACCATACAAATGAATGGTTGCGAGCTACAACCATACAAACGAATGGTTGCGAGCTACAACCATACAAACGAATGGTTGCGAGCTTCAATCATACAAACGAATGGTTGCGAGTGTCAACCATACAAATGAATGGTTGCGAGCTACAACCATACAAACGAATGGTTGCGAGCTACACCCACACAAACACTCGGTTGCGAGCTACAACCATACACACGAATGGTTGCGAGCTACAACCATACAAACGAATGGTTGCGAGCTACACCCATACAAACGAATGGTTGCGAGTGTCAACCATACAAATGAATGGTTGCGAGTGTCAACCATACAAACGAATGGTTGCAAGCTACACCCACACAAACACTCGGTTGCGAGCTACAACCATACAAACGAATGGTTGCGAGCGTCAACCATACAAACGAATGGTTGCGAGCGTCAACCACACAAATGAATGGTTGCGAGCTTCAATCATACAAACGAATGGTTGCGAGCTTCAATCATACAAATGAATGGTTGCGAGCTACACCCATACAAATGAATGGTTGCGAGCTACAACCATACAAACGAATGGTTGCGAGCTACACCCATGCAAACGAATGGTTGCGAGCTACACCCATGCAAACGAATGGTTGCGAGCAACAACCATACAAACGAATGGTTGCGAGCTACACCCATACAAACGAATGGTTGCGAGCTACAACCATACAAACGAATGGTTGCGAGCTACAACCATACAAACGAATGGTTGCGAGCTACAACCATTCAAACGAATGGTTGCGAGCTACAACCATTCAAACGAATGGTTGCGAGCTACAAACATTCAAACAAATGGTTGCGAGCTACACCCATACAAACGAATGGTTGTGCTTACAGGTGATATTCGGATCTTCCCCCAGAGCTACAAGCATACCAACGAATGGTTGTGCAACCAGCTTGATGAAGCAGAATGTGCTCTGTTAAAATGACAGATTTGTCGTGCTGCTGCCTTGCAGATCTTATTGATCTTCCCCCAGAGCTACAAACAAACAAATGGCTGTGCAGCATGCTTGATGAAGCAAAATATTATTTCTTAATTACAGATTTATCGTGCTGCTGCCTTGCAGATCTTATTGATCATCCCCCAGGGCTACAACCAAACAAACAAATGGCTGTGCAACATTCTTGAAGGAGCAGAAGATGCTCTGTTCCAGTATCATATTTATTGTTCTTGATCTTCTTGATAATATCCCTGAGCTACAACCATACCAGCAAATGGTTATGCAACATGCTTGATGAAGCTGAAGGTGCTCTGTTCAAATGACATATTTATCGTTCTTGATCTTCTTGATATTATCCCTGAGCTACAGCCATAAAAACACACGGTTGTGCTTCCAGGTTTTGTTTCCACAGAGTTACAACCGTACCAGCAAATGGTTATGCAACATGATTGATGAAGCAGAAGATGCTCATTTACAATATCATACATTCATGTGCGTTGTGATGCTGCCCTGCAGGTGATCTTCTCACAGAGCTACAAGCATACAAACAAGTAGTTGTGCAATATTCTTGAAGGAGCAGAAGATACTCTGTTACAATGTCGTATTTGTCGTGCTGCTGCCAGGCAGCTCTTCTTGATATTCCCCCAGTGCTACAACCATACAAATGAAGCTTGAACATCTTGACCTTCCCCTAGTGCTACAACCATGCAAATGAAGCTTGAACATCTTGACCTTCCCCCAGTGCTACAACCATGCAAATGAATCTTGAACATCTTGACCTTCTCCTAGTGCTACAACCATGCAAATGAATCTTGAACATCTTGACCTTCTCCTAGAGCTACAACCATGCAAATGAATCTTGAACATCTTGACCTTCCCCTAGTGCTACAACCATACAAACGAATGGTTGTGCTTGCAGGTTTTGTTTCCACAGAGTTACTACCATACCAGCAAATGGCTGTGCAACATGCTTGATGAAGCCGAAGATGCTCTGTTACAATATCCTATATTCATGTTTGTCTTGCTGCTGCCTTGCAGATCTTCTTGCTCTTCTCAATATTCCCCCAGTGCTACAACCATACAAACACACGGTTGCGCTTGCAGGTTTTGTTTCCACAGAGTTACAACCATACCAGCAAATGGTTGTGCAATATGCTTGATAAAGCAAAATATGCTCTGTACCAATGTCATTTTTGTCCTGCTGCTGCCTTGCAGCTCTTCTTGATATTCCCCCAGAGCTACAATCATACAAACGAATGGTTGAGCTTGCAGGTTTTGTTTCCACAGAGCTACAAGCATACCAGCAAATGGTTATGCAACATGCTCAATGAAGCCGAAGATGCTCTGTTCCAATATCATATATTCATGTTTGTCTTGCGCTGCCTTGCAGATCTTGAACATCTTGACCTTCCCCCAGTGCTATAACCATACAAACACATGGTTGCGCTTGCAGGTTTTGTTTCCACAGAGCTACAACCATACCAGCAAATGGTTATGCAACATGCTTGATGAAGCCGAAGATGCTCTGTTCCAATGTCGCCTTGACCTGCTCGCCAAACTAGACAATCATGAAGAGTTCAAGCAGTTGGCTAACAGCTGTGTGGTAGGTGGGGGTGGGGGTGTGAGGATGGGTGTTTGTGTGTGTGTTGGGGTGTGGGGGGGGTGGAGTGGGGGAAGGTGTGTGCGTGTGAGAAAAGTTCAAGAAATTGGCTATCAGTTTGGTAGGTTGGGGGAAACAGGGTGTGTGTGGGGGGGGGGGGGGTGGGGGGGGGGGGGGGGGGGGGGTCTGTCTGTGTGCGTGTGGTTGTGGGTGGGTGGGGGGTGGGGGGGGGGGGGGGAGGGGGAGAGTTCAAGCAGTTGGCTAACAGCTGTGTGGTTGGTTGGAGGGAAGCAGGGGGGGTTCTGTCTGTGGGGGGGTGGATGGGTGGGGGATGGGGGGGAAGAGGTCAAGAAGTTGGCTAACAGCTGTGTGTTAGGTTGGGGGGAGCGGGTTGGGTGTGGGTGGAGGAGGGGGAGGGGTGGTCCTGGGTCTACGTCTGCAGGTGGTTCTGGGAGATGGGCGTGGGGTACGGGTGGGTGGGTGGGTGGGTGGGGGTTCTTAGTCTGCATTTGGGTCTAGGTCTGGGCCTGGTGGGAATGGGGGTAAGGGGGGGGGGGGGGTCTTTGTTTTCTATTACTAAGAAGCAACCCAAGTCATTGTTTTCTATTACTAAGAAGCAAACCAACTCAATGCTTTCTATTACTAAGATGCAAACTGATTCATTGTTTCTATGACTAAGAAGCAAACCAACTCGTTGCATTCTATCACTAAGATTACATTACACTACATTACATTACATGTTAAAGTCTACTTGACACCGCGAGGGTGTATGAGACTCTGTGCTTTAAACAAAAAGAAAAAGCACCCACAAAGCAAAAAACCCCATTACATCAGGGGTGTGTCGAGGACAAACAAACCAAGCTCCCAACCACCGTTTTGGTGGCGTAGGTATTAAACCCCCTAGAGCCGGACCCAGATCTCAACCACTTACAGTGGCGGAGGTAAGAAGCTAACAAATGAGAAGTCACAAGAAGAAAAGAAAAAAAAGGGATAATAAATTACGGTGCCACTAAGCAGTCCAGGGCTTCCTGTCTTGCTTTTCTACAAGTAGAAAGATAGTCGGCTAGGTTGCTCCAGAAAGACTTAGTGCCATTTCCATTCATAAAGGTTCTGAATGTGGAATCGCAGAATTCCACATTCCATCCGGTTAAGTCGGTATCCTCATGGGCATGCCTATAAATATCTGTAAACAGCTTCTGGTATCGGAGGCGAATAACATTATAAAAAGGGCACTCAAACATATGCATTTCATCCTCAGGTTTTTGGAACCCACACATTTGACAGTGTCTCATTGAACGAGGGATGTGTGCTCTATCCACCACCCTCATTCTTTCTGTGTTCAGCCAATGGGAACCCATTCTAAACTGTGCTATAGAACGAATCTGATCCTGCTTATGTAAGGCAGATGTAAAGGGAATCAAGCCATTCTCATCATTGCTGTTGGCTGCGAACCATTTCTGGTATCGGAGGCGTTTAAAGCCAACCCTTCTCTCATCAGGGATGTCTCTGACTGCATTGTTGTCACTTGGGTACTTAAACCTCCATGACTCAAAAACTTCAGACATAATACCTTCGACATCGACAGCCTCCAAAATGTTGAGGTTTTTACTGGATCCTAGCTTGTGGAGAGCACAACGTAAGTCATGAACCCAGCCAGTGTTGGAATCAAAAGATTCCTCAAGAGCCATTCTAATGAGATCCTCAGCTTCTTTATCTATGGTCTTGTTCCAGAAGCGCAAAGCTTGTTTAAGCCAAGCAAAACACAACGGGGTTCTACCCAGCTCTTCCATGATAATATTAGATGTAGTAGATTGGCAAACACCCAACATTTGTTTAAGTATACCTCTATGCCATTTCTCACAAGCATGGTCATTTGAGATAAGTGTGTTGTTCAGAATAGAAGGAGCCCACACCTCACAGCCAAAATTCAGGATAGGTTGTACAAGAGAATCAAACAGGTGGGTGAGAATATCAATATTGTATATCTCCATAGTATGGCATCGCCTACGGAGCATGTGGTGAGCCTTTTGGGCCTTAGGGAGCATCCTAGAAAAAGCAGCTTTTGCACGATTGCTTGAGTCACCATCCACAAAGAGGGATCCCAGGTAGATAAAAGATAACTTTGTAGAAAGCTGTGCTCTATCATAGACAAATTTGTAATCAGGATCCATACGGGCCTCATCACAGAATTGCTTGTTGAAAACGACAATCTCAGTTTTCTTTATATTCACAGCCATCTTAGTAGCCTCGCAGAAATCTCTCAGGCAGTCAAGCATCGCTTGCATATCTGCCGGGGATTCTGCCATTATAGCTAGGTCATCAGCATAAAGTAACAATTGCAGAATCTTTCCCCTAAGCTCAGCCCCTACATTTGGGAGCTTGGATTGGAGGAACGATTCAATTCTATCAATGAACAGACCGAATAGGAGTGGGGATAGGGGGTCTCCTTGTTTAACTCCTACAAGGGATGGAAAGGAGGATCCAATGTCCCCATGTAGGCGAACTTGGAAAACGACATGATTATACATGGACTTCAGAATACTAAGATAGGGGTCTTTGACTCCTAGCCTTGCTAAGCAATCCCATAGCAAGTCTCTGTTGACCCAATCATAAGCCTTCTTGAAATCGACAAAAGCCACAAAGAGTGTTTTTTTCTTCTCTCTATATTTATCTACAAAATGGTTAAGAATGAATGATGCATCCGCAGTACCCCTACCACTTCTAAATCCATATTGGCCAGCGGCTCTGAGGTTGAATTCTTCTGACCATTCATCTAGTCTACGTAGCATGCAAAGGGAGAAGATCTTTCCTATGGAGTTGCTCACCGCAAGACCTCGATAGTTGTCCTTGTCATAAACACTGCCTTTGGATTTGGGAACGGGTACCAAGGCAGCTGCAGCCCATTGGCTAGGGTAAGAGGTCTTCCAGATGAGATTAAACAGGTTAGTCATAGCTTGTACAAATCGGGAGTTGGCCTCGTGGGAAGCAAATCTGTACCATTCTGCAGGGATACCATCTACCCCGGGGGAGGAGTTTTTCCGTAGGGATTGGAGAACAGAAAACACCTCTTGGGTGGTAAAGTCTTGACATAACCACGTTGGTGCGGCCTCTATCTGAGGTCCATCAGCTTGAGGGACAAAGTCCCTAGCATCCAGACTTGGATCAATACCTACTTGCACATCAAAGAGGTCTGCAAAATAATCAGTCCAATCATGAGCATGCAGACTGAGACATTGTTTCTATTATTAAGAAAGCAACCCAAGTCATTGTTTTCTATTACTAAGAAGCAAACCAAGTCATTGCTTTCTATTACTAAGAAGCAAACCATGTCATTGTTTTCTATTACTAAGATGCAAAACAAGTAATAGTTTTCTATTACTAAGAATCAAACCATGTCATTGTTTTCTATTACTAAGAAGCAAAGCAAGTCATTATTTTCTATTACTAAGAAGCAAAAACTTCTCCCTTTCACCCCCACCCATGCCGTTCACATATATTCCTGCCCCCACCAAGACCTTGTTTTCTATTACTAAGAAGAAAACACCTCAAACTTCCACCCTCCTCATGCAATGCCCCTAGAATCACGCCCGCACCAAATCTTTGTTTTATATCACGAAGAAGGATTTGTATTTTACCTTTCACCCCACTTGCGCCTTTCACGTCGATTTTTGCCCCCACCAAGTCCTCATTATCTATAACTAAGAAGACAGGTCCTATGCAGCGTCGCAAGCGACGCGGAAAATTGGCGGAGTGTGTTGGCAACGGAACGAAAGGCGGCAACGATGGAGCTGACCGAAGCCAGTTAGTTACGCGACCGTTGGCTGACGTGTCAGGCTTCAATGTTTCGGTCGGTCGGTCGGTTGCACGGACGGACTACGGGGTAACACTGGGGGCTCCCGCCCTCCAGAAGGGGGGGCTCCGCCAAAAAACACCTCTAACTTCCACCCTCCTCATGCACTGCCCCTAGATTCACGCCCGTACCAACTTATTGTTTTATATCACGAGGAAGGATTTGTTTTTTACCTTTCACCCCACTTGCGCCTGTCACGTAGATCCGTGCCTCCACCTAGTTCTCTTTTTCTATTACTAAGGAGCAAACACCTCTAACTACCACCCTCCTCATGCACTGCCCTTAGATTCACACCCGCACCAACTTCTTGTTGTGTATCGCGAAGGATTTGTTTTTTACCTTACACCCCACTTGCGCCTTTCACATAGATCCGTGCTCCCACCAAGTCCTTGGTTATTTGTTTTCTATCATGAAGACGCAAACATCTCTAACCCTCACCACCACCCATACCTTTCACAAAGAGTCGTGCTCCCACCAAGTCCTTGGTTATTTGTTTTCTATCATGAAGACGCAAACATCTGTAGCTTTCACCCCCACCCATACCTCACACAGAGTCGTAACCCCACCAAGTCCTTGGTTATTTGTTTTCTATCATGTAGACGCAAACATATCTAACCCTCACCACCACCCATACCTTTCACGAAGAGTCGTAACCCCACCCAGTCCTTGGTGATTTGGTTTGATGTCATGAAGCAAATATCTCTAGCACTCACCACCACCCATACATTTCACATAGAGTCCGAAGGCAACATCTCTAACCCTCACCACCACCCATACCTTTCACATAGAGTCCGAAGGCAACATCTCTAACCCTCACCACCACCCATACCTTTCACATAGAGTCCGAAGCCAACATCTCTAACCCTCACCACCACCCATGCCATTCACGCAGAGTTGTGCTCCCACCAAGTCCTTGGTTATTTGTTTTCTATCACAAAGAAGCAAACATCTCTAACCCTCACCACCACCCATACCATTCACGCAGATCCGTGCTCGCACCAAGTCCTTGTTTTCTATCATGAAGAAGTTACTGCGCGTGGGAAACATGTCAGACGGGGGGCGGCAGCGGGAGGAGATATACGATATCCTAGGGATGAGAGCCGTTGTGCAACCGCGGGAAGACTTGCCAATAGACGAGGTAAGTCATATAAGCGGATAGCATATCATGCGAATTGCATCATATGATATTGTATATAAATGGTATCTTTAGCCTGGACAGACTACCTGCATCATGTGATATCATATCGCCGTTCACTAGATACACGACATCCTAGGGATCAGAGCCGTTGCGCAACCGCGGGAAGACTTGCCAATATACGAGGTAAGATGAGATGAGATGAGTCTCTGTCTCAAGAATATCAAATTATATCTCTAGGACTCAATGCCCGGAAAGAAGCTTTTATTTGTCCCCCCCCCACACACCCCACCCCCTCCGACCCTGTCCCCCGTTCCTCCCATTCCCACCCCCACCCGTGAGCCTCGCTTGCATGCATAGCATGGCATGGGTGGCATCGATGGCTTGGGCATTGTGCAGTTTTTTCACTGGCTATGCAGAGTACCTTCTAGGCAGCTTTCAGGTCCAGGCTCTATTCACACTCCATTCCCCTTCACCCCATCGCCACATAGAGAGGAGGTAGCGCGGCATGCTTGCTTCATAGTGCAGCAAGTGGCTGATAGCATGTGCCACCCTGTATCCGTTCACACCAGTCACTATGTATTGCACCAAGCGCTACATCTCAATCCTTCAAGTGTAGTGAGACCTCTCCAGTCACACTCCACTCCCTTTACCCCATCGCCACAGAGACAGGACGCCGCGCGCTTGCTTCATAGTGCAGCAAGTGGCAGAGACCATGTGGCCCCCTGTGTGTGACCGCACTAAGGACTACATCTTGCACCAAGCGCTACACCTCAATCCTTCATGTGTAGTGAGACCTTTCCGTTCACACTCCACTCCCTTTACCCCATTGCCACAGAGAGAGGAGGCAGCACGGCGTGCTTGCTTCATAGTGCAGCAAGTGGCAGAGAACATGTGGCCCCCTGTGTGCGACCGCACTAAGGACTACATTTCAGAACCCAAGGCCAACGGCTACCAGAGCATGCATCTCACCCTTTGTCTACTGCCTCAGTTCAACGCCGATGCCTTTGATCAGGTATGGGAAAGCTTGTCAGCACTTATATCCCTAAATCATCTAATCCACGTAAACCTGAACTACTAGAGCATGTATGTCTGCACTCTCTCTCTCTACTGCCCCAATTCAACGCCGATGCCCTTGAGTAGGTAAGGGGAAGCTGCCAGCACTTATTTCCCTAAATCACCTAATCCACGTAAACCTAAACTACTAGAGCATGTATGTCTGCACTCTCTCTCTCTACTGCTCCAATTCAACGCCGATGCCCTTGACTAGGTAAGGGGAAGCTGCCAGCACTTATTTCCCTAAATCACCTAATCCACGTAAACCTAAACTACTAGAGCATGTATGTCTGCACTCTCTCTCTCTACTGCCCCAATTGAACGCCGATGCCCTTGACTAGGTAAGGGGAAGCTGCAAGCACTTATTTCCCTAAACCACCTAATCCACGTAAACCTGAACTACTAGAGCATGTATGTTTGCACTCTCTCTCTCTACTGCCCCAATTCAACGTCAATGCCCTTGACCAGGTAAGGGGAAGCTGCCAGCACTTATTTTCATTAACCACCTAAACCACCTAAACCTAAACTACTAGAGCATGCACCTCGCCCTTTGTCTACCGCCTCAACTCAACGCCGATGCCTTTGACCAGGTAGGGGGAAGCAACCAGCACGTGTTTTCCTTAACCACCCGGACCACCTAAACAATGTGAACCTAAACTTCTAGAGCATCCATCTAACCCTCTCTCTACTGCCCCAATTCAACGCCGATGCCCTGGACCAGGTATGTAGAACCTGGTGAGTACTTCTTTTCGTTGACCTCCTGAACCTAAACTACCAGAGCATGCACCTGACTCTCAGTCTCCTGCCTGACTTCAATGCCGATGCCTTCGACGGCTATGTGGAGGCTACCAGCACTTATTTTCCTTAACCACCTAAACCACCTAGACCACGTACGCCTAAACTACCAGAGCATGCACCTGACTCTCAGTCTCCTGCCTGACTTCAATGCCGATGCCTTCGACGGCTATGTGGAGGCTACCAGCACTTATTTTCCTTAACCTGCTAAATCACCTAGACCACGTACGCCTAAACTACCAGAGCATGCACCTGACTCTCAGTCTCCTGCCTGACTTCAATGCCGATGCCTTCGACGGGTATGTGGAGGCTACCAGCACTTATTTTCCTTAACCACCTATACCACCTAGACCACGTACGCCTAAACTACTAGAGCATGCATGTCTGCACCCTCTGTCTGCTGCCTGACTTCAATGCCGATGCCTTTGACATGGTTTGTCCGCATGGGGAACCTGGAACGCAATTATTTCCCTTAACCTAAACTACCAGAGCATGCATGGCTGCACTCACTGTCTGCTGCCTGACTTCAACGCCGATGCCTTTAACTAGGTAGGGGGAAGCTACCAGCACTTATTTTCCTTAACAACCTAAACCGCCTTAACCACGTTAACCTAAACTACTAGAGCATGTGCCTCACTCCCTGTCTACTGCCTGACTTCAATGCGGATGCCTTTGACCAGGTAGGGGGCAGCTGCCAGCACTTACTTCCCTAAACCACCTAATCCACGTAAACCAAAACTACTAGAGCATGTATGTCTGCGCTCTCTCTCTACTGCCTCAATTCAACGCCGATGCCCTTGACCAGGTTATGGGAAGCTGCCAGCACTTATTTTCATGAAGCACGTAACCCACCTAAACCTCAACTACTAGAGCATGCATGCCTGCACTCTCTGTCTACTGCCTCAGTTCAACGCCGATGCCTTTGACGAGGTAGGGGGAAGCTGGTCAGCACTTATCTTCTTAAACCACCTAAAACACGTAAACCAAGCAAACGTGAACTACTACAGCCTGCACCTCACGCTGTGTCTGCTGCCTGACTTCAACGCCCATGCCTTTGACCAAGTAGAAATGAACCTGGTCAGCACTTATTTCCCTTAACTACCTAAACCACGGAAACCAAGTAAACCTGAACTACCAGAGCATGCACCCCACCCTGTGTTAACTGCCTCAATCAAAGCCCATGCATTTGACCAAGTAGAGTGAACCTGGTCAGCACTTATTTCCCTTCACCACCTAAACCACCTAAATCACGGAAACCTTAACTACCAGAGCATGCATGTCTGCACTTCCTGTCTGCTGCCTGACTTCAATGCCGATGCCTTTGACCAGGTATGTAGAACCTGGTCAGCACCTCTTTTCCTTAACCACCTAAACCACGTAAATCTAAACTGCCGGAGCATGTACCTCACTCCCTGTCTCCTGCCTGCCTGACTGCGGATGCCTTTGACACGGTATGGAGAACCTGGAACGCACTTATTACCCTTAACCTAAACTACTAGAGCACGCATTTCTGCTCCCTCTGTCTACAGCCTATAAGTTCACTGCTGATGCCTTTGACCAGGTATGGGGAACCTGGTCAGCACTTCTTTTCCTGAACCACCTGAACCACGTACACCTAAACTACCAGAGCATGCACGTCACCCTTTGTCTACTGCCTCAGTTCAATGCCCATGCCTTTGACCAGGTAGGGGGAACCTGGTCACCATTTATTTTTCCTTTACCACCTAAACCACCTTAACCAAAACCACATCAATCCTTACCCACCTAAACCCTAAACCACTTCAACCTAAACCACATAAACCACCTGAACCCTGCACCACACTACTGAAACCAAGTCCTGACCAGCTAAGTGCTGACCAGCTTCACCCTACCCTTTGACCAGGCCTGACTCCCCTAGGATTTGATTTAAAACCTAAACCAGCTAAACCCAAGTGCTGACCAGCTAAGTGCTGACCAGCTTCCCCCTACCCTTTGACCAGGCCTCGGGAATGCTGGGCTTGCACACCTTCTTGTCAATCTATAGTGTAATCTCACTTTCCCCACCAAACCCTCGGTAATGCTGAGCTGGCACCCCTTCTTGTCAATCTGTAGTGTAATCTCACTTTCCCCACCAAATCCTCGGGGATGCTGAGCTGGCACACCTTGTCAATCTGTAGTGTAATCTCACTTTCCCCACCAAATCCTCGGTAATGTTGGGCTGGCACACCTTCTTGTCAATCTGTAGTGTAATCTCACTTTCCCCACCAAATCCTCGGTAATGCTGAGCTGGCACACCTTGTCAATCTGTAGTGTAATCTCACTTTTCCCACCAAATCCTCGGGGATGCAGGGCTGGTGATAACCTAATCAGTATCTTTTCACTCCCCCCATCATCGCGGATTTTTAGGGGGGTTACACTTCCTGGGTTGTCTCAAATACGGGGAAAGACAGGGCCCAACCGACACCAACTGACACCAGCCTCGAAAGCGACACATCTCCTCGAAAACTGCACTGCTCGAGAAATTGAATAGTTGCATGTGTCCGCAGTCGCACGCGCTTTCATCAGCATCAAATTTGATTTCTTTTGTGGATGTCGACTTGCCTCTGAACCGCATAACCATTGACCTCCACTCATTTCCTAATTTACTCCCTTTAGCTAGTTTATCCCTTCATGTGTACTTTGACCAGTCCTGCATTCCCAATTATTTGATTAAAACCTTAACCAGCTAAACCCAAGTGCTGACCAGCTAAGTGCTGACCAGCTTCCCCCTACCTTTTGACCAGGCCTGAATTCCCGAGGATTTGATTAAAAACCTGAACCACCTAAACCAGATTGTTGACCAGCTTCCCCCTACCCATTGACCTGGCCTGCATTCCCGAGGATTTGATGTAAAACCTTAGCCACCTAAACCCAAGTGCTGACCAGCTTCCCCCCACCCTTTGACCAGGCCTGCATTCCCGAGGATTTGATTTAAAACCTTAACCACCTAAACCCAAGTTCTGACCAGCTAAGTGCTGACCAGCTTCCCCTGACCTTTGATCAGGCCTGAATTCCCGAGGATTTGATTTAAAACTTTAACCACCTAAACCCAAGTGCTGACCAGCTTCCCCCTACCCTTTGATCAGGCCTGTATTCCCGAGGATTTGATTTAAAACCTTAACCACCTAAACCCAAGTTCTGACCAGCTAAGTGCTGACCAGCTTCCCCTGACCTTTGATCAGGCCTGAATTCCCGAGGATTTGATTTAAAACTTTAACCACCTAAACCCAAGTGCTGACCAGCTTCCCCCTACCCTTTGATCAGGCCTGTATTCCCGAGGATTTGATTCGTGCCGCTGTGGTGACCGCTTCCATGGCCTCAGTGGATGAGGACATGTTGAAGGAGGGGGCCTTGTCAGCTCCTTACTTGGAGCTGCAGATACGAACCAAGGTGGGGGAACACGCTCCAGTGCTCGTCAATGTTTTGGGGTGTATGTATGCTTAGGTGGGTAGGTGGGTTTGCTCTGCTGTGGTGACCGCTTCAATGGCCTCGATGGATGAGGACATGTTGAAGGAGGGGGCCTTGTCAGCTCCTTACTTGGAGCTGCAGATACGAACCAAGGTGGGGGAACTCGCTCCAGTGCTTATCAATGTTTTTATGTCGGTGGATGGGTGCATTCCAGTGTGGGTGGGTGGGTAGGTGGGTTTGCTCTGCTGTGGTGACCGCTTCCATGGCCTCGATGGATGACGAAATGCTGAAGGAGAGGGCGTTGTCAGCTATTCACTTGGAGCTGCAGATTCAAACCAAGGTGGGGGAACATGCTCCAGTGCTTGTCAATGTTAGTATTAATGCAGCTCACACAGCATGCTAGTGTGGCTTTGGACAATATACACGCAAAGCAGTAAAGCACTTAATTACCCACGCACCTTGCAGGCAATGGGGGTCAAGCAGAAAGTGGCTATGCAGCTCACATACCCAGCATACAAAGGTGGCTTGCAACACTAGTCATGCTATGCCCTAAATCACTTCATTCACCACGCACCCTGCAGGGAATGGATGATCAAGCAGAAAGTGGCTATGCAGCTCGCACAGCGTACACTAATGGCTTGTAACAATATTCACGCGGAACTGTGAAGCACTTAATGTACCCCCCTCCTTGCAGGCAATGGCTTATCGAGCAGAAAGTGGTAATGCTGCTCACATACACAGCATGCCAAGATGGCTTGCAACACTAGTCATGCTATGCCCTAAAGCACTTCATTTACCATGCACCTTGCAGGCAATGAAGGATCAAGCAGAAAGTGGTGATGCTGCTCACACAGCATACACCTGTGGCTTGTAAAACTAGTCATGCTATGCCCTAAATCACTTCATTCACCACGCACCTTGCAGGCAATCGATGATCGAGCAGAACATGGTGATGCAGCTCACACAGCTTACACCTGTGGCTTGCAACACTGGTCATGCTGTGCACTAAAGCACTTCATTCACCTCCCACCTTGCAGGGAATTAATGATGCAGCTCACCATGCATCACCTTAACCACCATACCTCACCATTCACCACGTACCTTGCAGGGAATGGATGATAAGGGAGAAAGTGGTGATGCAGCTCACACAGCATACACAAATGGCTTGCAGCACTGGCCATGCTGTGCACCAAAGCACTCCATTCACCACGTACCTTGCAGGCGATGAAGGATCAAGCGGAACATGGTGATGCAGCTCACACAGCTTATACCTGTGGCTTGCAACACTAGTCATGCTATGCCCTAAATCACTTCATTCACCGCGCACCTTGCAGGCAATGGATGATCGAGCGGAACATGGTGATGCAGCTCACACAGCTTACACCTGTGGCTTGCAACACTGGTCATGCTATGGGCTACAGTACTTCATCCACCACACACCTTGCAGGGAATGGATGATCGGGCAGAAAGTGGTGATGCAGCTCACGCAGCTTACACCTGTGGCTTGCAACAACATTCACGCAAAGCAGTACAGCACTAAATGTACCTCGCACCTTGCAGGGAATGGATGGTTGAGCGGAAAGTGGCGACGCAGCTCACACAGCATACAACGATGGCTTGCAACACTGGTCATATGCATCACAGCACTTCATTCACCACGCACCTTGCAGGGAATGGATGATTGAGCGGAAAGTGGTGATACTGCTCACACGGTATATACAGATGGCTTGTAGTAGTGGTCATGCAATGCACTACATCACTTCGTTCACCACACACCTTGCAGGCGATGGAAGATGCAGCTCACCATTGACCACCATCACCACCATACCTCACCATTCACCACGCACCTTGCAGGCAATGGGGGGTCAAGCGGAAAGTGGTGATGCTGCCCACATTGCACACAAAGGTTACTTGGACTCCAGACAAGCCCGCCAGCTCCAGGCCTGGTCCAAGGAGATTCAAAATAAGCTGGCCGTTGAAAACTGATCCTGCTATGCACTCAATATTTGTTTTCACCTCGTACCTTGCAGGGAATGGATGATCGTGCGGAAAGCGGTGATGCGGCTCACACAGCTTATACCGATGGCTTGCAAGACTGGTCATGCTATGCACTAAAGCACTTCATTCACCTCACACCTTCCAGGTAATGGACGATGCAGCTCACCATTGACCACCATCACCACCTTACCTCACCATTCACCACGCACCTTGCAGGGAATGGATGATCATGCAGAAAGTGGTGATGCAGCTCACACGGCGTACAAAGGTGGCTTGGACTCCAGACAAGCCCGCCAGCTCCAGGCCTGGTCCAAGGAGATTCAAAATAGGCTGGCCGTTGAAAACTGATCCTGCTATGCACTCAATATTCGTTTTCACCTCGTACCTTGCAGGGAATGGATGATCGTGCGGAAAGCGGCGATGCAGCTCACACGGCGTACAAAGGTGGCTTGGACTCCAGACAAGCCCGCCAGCTCCAAGCTTGGTCCAAGGAGCTTCAAAACAGGCTGGCTAGCAAACAACAGGCGAAGTTGACCCTGCCAGAGCAATCAACCCCTGGTAATTGTTTTGTTGATTAACGCATGTTTCGTGTGGGTGTGCGCATTATAGTTTATGAATTATAGTGTGTGCATTCTAGGGTGTGCGTGTATTTGTCTGTGTAGGTATGGGAACTTCAAAACAGGCTGGCTGGCAAACAACAGGCGAAGTTGACTCTGCCAGAGCAGTCACCCCCCCCTGGTGAATGTTTTGTTGATTAGCACATGTTTCGTGTGGGTGTGGGTGCATTCTAGGGTGTGCGTGTATTTGCCTGTGTAGGTATGGGGACTTCAAAACGCTGGCTGGCAAACAACAGGCAAAGTTGACTCTGCCAGATAAATCAACCCTCCCTGGTGAATGTTTTGTTGATTAGCACATGTTTCGTGTGGGTGTGGGTGCATTCTAGGGTGTGCGTGTATTTGCCTGTGTAGGTATGGGGACTTCAAAACGCTGGCTGGCAAACAACAGGCAAAGTTGACTCTGCCAGATAAATCAACCCTCCCTGGTGAGTGTTTTGTTGATTAGCACATGTTTCGTGTGGGTGTGGGTGCATTCTAGGGTGTGCGTGTATTTGCCTGTGTAGGTATGGGGACTTCAAAACGCTGGCTGGCAAACAACAGGCAAAGTTGACTCTGCCAGATAAATCAACCCTCCCTGGTACGTGATTCGTTGATTAACACATGTTTTGTGTGGGTGTGTGCATTCTAGGGTGTGCGTGTATTTGTCATCCAATAGTGGTTGGATCCCCATCTCCACCATCTTTATCTCCATCTTCCCCATTTCCACCATCACCATCTCAACCATCACCACCACCATCACCACCACCACCATCACCACCATCACCACCATCACCATCACCATCACCATCTCAACCATCACCACCACCATCACCACCATAACCATCACCACCATCACCACTACCATAACCACCATCACCACCACCATCACCATCCATGGTAAACATTTCCTGGTCAATATTTTTTTTATCAGTGGTTGGCCCCAGTGAAAGCAAGCCCCTCAACCTCACGCCTTGTAACAAGGTGTACTATTTATTTATTTGTTTATTTATTTATTTATTTATTTATTTATTTATTTATTTATTTATTCTTTACCACCAAAGGTGGCGAGCAGCCAAATTGCTGGTTGGAGCCATGCAACCAATTTAAAGCTCAAGATGGCCATCCATGCAGCTGGACCTTTACCCTATTTGGCCTACCCCTGGACGGTAATTTACATACAGCTGGGCGCAGCAGCAATAGTGTGGGGGCATTGATCCGCTAAAAACAATCGCCTGGAGGATTGTTGTGTTAAGGGGACTCTCCCGTATGCCGCAGTTGGGAAAGTCACCATCTTGTTCTGCTACCTAGACGAGGACAAGTTCGGTCGTATCAGCGTGAATGTTCGTTTTGTTTTGTTTTGTTTACTTTACTTTACTTTCAATGTTGCTT
The DNA here is from genome assembly GCA_013435795.1 of Chlamydomonas sp. ICE-L. NCBI lineage: Eukaryota > Viridiplantae > Chlorophyta > Chlorophyceae > Chlamydomonadales > Chlamydomonadaceae > Chlamydomonas > Chlamydomonas sp. ICE-L. The sequence continues at coordinate 125,852,737 of JACBWV010000610.1, read as the reverse complement.
TCATTTGTGGGGATGATAGGGTGATCCCAAAGGGAAGTATGCCAATTTTTAAAAAATTATCACGCCCTTCTTTCCTCTCCATCCCCATCCCCATCCCCACCACCCCAATCGTCATCCCCATCGTCATCCACATCCACATCCACACCCCCATCCCCATCCCCATCTCTGCAGCTGGGCACCCTAAACCCATCTCCATCCCCATCCCCATCTCTGCAGCTGAGTACCCTAAACCCTAAACCCATCCCCATCCCCATCTCTGCAGCTGAGCACCCTAAACCCTAAACCCATCCCCATCCCCATCTCTGCCGCTGAGCACCCTAAACCCTAAACCCATCCCCATCCCCATCTCTGCAGCTGGGCAACCTAAACCCTAAACCCATCCCCATCCCCATCTCTGCAGCTGAGCACCCTAAACCCATCCCCATCCCCATCTCTGCAGCTGGGCACCCTAAACCCTAAACTCTACACTCTAAACCCATCCCCATCCCCATCCCCATCCCCACCTCTTCAGCTGGGCACAACAGCAACAGTGTGGAGGCTTTGTTCCGCTACCTAGACAAGGACAACTCTGGCCGCATAAGCGTGGACGAGCTGCGCCTTCTGCTTCGAGAAATGTTGCCCAAATGGAAGCATCAATCGCCCGCGCGTCAAATGAACGGGAGCCAACAGCACTTGCAAGATACTTCAGAGGACCAGCCGGATGATGCTGAGGCGCTGCTGATGTTGCTTGAAGGTGTTGGGGATGATGCTGAGGCAGGAAAGGGTGAAAGCAGCCCCCTATTTAGTGAGGGAGGTGGAGAGATGGGTATGACCCTGCCAGAGTTTGCTCGCTTCCTTAAGAAGGTGGGTCTTCTTTTTTACGTTTTTTTTATATGACTCTTTTGTTATTAAATAATTCTTGTTATTTTCTGGTGTATTAATTAATTTTCCTGGTATTTTTTCCTGGTAATTTATTTTACTTTGGAAGACGGTGAGCAGCCAAATTGCTGGCTGGAGCCATGTAAAAAAGTTCAATCTAAAGTTAGTAAGGTGGCTTTCTGGTTGTGGAGGCAATAGAGCAAATGTTCTATTGATGTTGCTTGAAGGTGTTGGAAATGAGGCCGAGGCAGGGACGTGTGAAAGTAGCCCCCTATTTAGTGAGGGAGATAGAGAGTTGGGTATGATCCTGCATTAGTTTGCTTCTTTCCTAAAGAAGGTGTGAGTCCTTGACGTGTTGACAGACAGGCAGAGCTTGTTCTCTGTAAAGGTTACTGGCCCGTTGTGTGCATTCCACACATTTTGACATTTGTAGGGAACGGCAATATAATATAATATGATATCATATGACGCCGGGAGTCTGACTAGGCTACAGTTACCATTTATATTCAAGATCCTATTATGCAGTCTGTATGACATCATTTGATATCATGCTTGCCTTTGGTCAACATCATATGATATGCCAGTCCCTACACATTTGTGTGCGTGCATTTCATTCCACACAGTCGCATGCATTTCACATAGTCTTGCACATTTGTATGCATTTGTGTATGCATTGCATTCAAACTCATAATACTGAGCGTTGCACATTTTCGTTGCACATTTGTATACATTTTACACCTTTGAATGCATTAGACCTATTCTTGCACATTTGAATGCACATGTTTGTATGCATTGCATTCTGCACATTCGAACGAGTAACACAGGGCGCTGCACATGTGTATACATTTCACACCTTTGAATGCATTACACATAGTCTCGCACATTTGTATGCATTTTTGTATGCATTGCACTCTTCACATTCGAATGCACAATACAGGGCGTTGCACATGTGTATACATTTCACACCTTTGAATGCATTACACATAGTCTTGCACATTTGTATGCATTTTTGTATGCATTGCACTTGCACATTCGAATGCACAATACAGGGCGTTGCACATGTATTACATTTCACACCTTTGAATGCATTACACCCATTCTTGCAAATTTGTATACATGTGTGTATGCACTCCATTCTGCACATTCAAACGGGTAACACAGGGCGTTGCACATGTTCATACATTTAAATTTGTTGTACCTACAGTATTCCACACATTCAAACGCCAAGCCACAATGCATACAGGACCAACCAAATCCGCACAATTAAATCATTACCAACACTAGCACTAGCATCAGCATCATGATTCTTTATGCATGCCCCCTACCCTGAACCCAGGCCCTGAACCCAGGCCCTGAACCTAACATACCTGCACCTCGTGGCAAAATCACATCCAAACGCATAATACAGAGTGTTGCGCATGTTTATGCATTTATCATTTTTGGCGGAGCCCCCCCTTCTGGGGGGCGGGAGACCCCAGTGTTACCCATTTGTCCGTTCGTCCATCCATCCATCCATCCATCCGTCTGACCGCGATGAAGCCCGACACGTCAGCCAACGGTCTCGTAACTAACTCGCTTCCGTTGCCACCTATCGCTTCCTCGCTATCACTCTCCGCCATTTTTTAGCGTCGCAGGCGACGCTGCATAGAACTTGTTATGTATTGTACTCCACACATGTTGATGCATTCCCTCCGTTTCACCGCTCAAAGTTTATTTATATTGTGAATCTTGAACTTGAACTAGGTTACATAGCTTCAGCCAGCAATTTGGCTGCTCGTCATCTTCGTCAGTAAAAGAATACCAGGAAAATGTCATCGCTTTTTCAAGCAAGGAAATGTTTTTAAAACACAAAATATATTGTTAAACTACCTCGTTGGTCGTATTGCATGCAGGTCGTCCTTGTCAACGCTCTTTCACGTCTGGACAAGGAGAGCATCAGCCAATTGACACCTGTGCCATTTCTGGGACAGACTGCCCCTGTTCCCCAATGATATAGTGACAAATTATGCATGTAGCTCTTGAAAATGCTTGATTGCTGCAACATTGCCTTTCTATTTTTGAGGATAAGTCGAAAGACCCCTCCCGGAGCGGGCTTGTCTTGGGTCAGCAATGGCCTGTTGATGACTACGTTATGTATGTTATGTAATGAAATACCCGGGTGATCTCGTATGAGGGTATGAAGCCCTTCAGATTGTTGTAGAAATTACTGAAACTGAATGGCCATGTTTAAACCTGATACGGTATATATACAATATATTTTGATTCTTTTGCTGGAAAGGTCGTGGCGAGCTGATGCTAACGGACCCCCCTTTCACGATGTAATACTGTCTGGGTGTCCAGATATGAGGCTTCGAAGTTGGTAATGCAGGGTAATGGAGAGTTGTTTGGGGTCAAAAAAAAGTCCTAGGCAGCGACGCGGAAAATTGGCTGAGAGTGTTGGCTATCGGAACGACAGCTGGCAACGGAATGGAGCGGACCGAAGTCGGTTAGTATGGACTATGGAGACAGTTGTCTGGCGTTTCAGTATTAGTCTCGGTTGGCAGTCGGACGGACATAGGGGCAATGGGGTGAATCTGGGGGCTCCCGCCCCCCAGAAGGTGGGGCTCCGCCAAAAGCATGAAATGATCTGGTGACCAAGCCTCCATGGCGGCTCAACCCCCATGTTTATAGGCTATAAATATGGAATTCTGGGCTATTTCAGCGTTTCCTGCTTCACCTGCCCTCAACATACCGTTAAATGCATTCCAACAAAAATACCAAAACGCTCCGATCAGACAGCAAAGGCTGGATGTGTTTTTTTGCTGCGAGGTCCGCTACAGCCCCTGTTTTTTTTCTATATCCGGCTATAGCCTTCGATATCAAGCCGTGCCACTCCTGGCGATTTGCCTCCCCATGACACTTGTAAAGCATTCAAGACCGCCAACCAACGCAAGGGACGGAAGGCCGTGTACTCTAATTGTATTTGTTTATATGTCTACACGCTTGTCGCTGCGGGGAAAGAAAGCGACGTAGCAGTGGGAAAGAAAGCGACGTAGTTTTTTTTTTAAGTTGTGAAAAGACTTTCATCCCAGGAGGTGGGTCTCCCGACACAAACCAGCGGCACGGAGGATTCAGTTCCAATGGAAGTGCCCCTCCTACAATATGCGAAGTAGGCGCACGGAATACCAGTAATGAGACGCAGTGAGACGGAATGGGACGCAGTGAAGCACTAGCAGAGCAAAAATAAAGGTTTGAGACCCCATTGGTTTGAGTTGTAATGAGACGAAAAGATGGTCCCATGAATCCATATCCTACTAATATATATCGGGTTTGATAAGTTATTGCTATTCAGCTAAGGTTTGGACTATTAATAGTTACTAACTGTAAAACTAATTAAGACTTACTAAATACCGTAGTATTACCGACGATGTACAAGATGCAGCAAAAAAAAGGAAATAAAGCAATCTAGCAACAATGTGACGGAACGAGACGCAGTGAAACGGAGGGGATAGTGGGGGGTTAATGAGACGCAGGCTAAAATTTGATTGCGTCCCAGGACGCAGGCTATGAAATTGGGTGCGTCTCAGAACGCAGCCCATACAATTGGGTGCTTCTCGAACAGCAACGCCTGGGGTCCTCCTGAAATACCCTGGTCACCACCAGGGTTATTCAAACCGTTACATTTTACGGCTCAGACTCAGATTTTGAGGGTCCAATACGTAGCCATTGTATAATTGGGCTCACAAGACATCTAATTTGATTCACGTAGATTTGGCTTATGAAACGAAGATTTTGAAAACAGTTACTTATGAAAGCAGAGTTTGAAAGCAATATAAAGTCTTGAGGGGCGTGGTAAGCAGATTTTGAAGTACCCTTGAACAAACTTTATGTCCTCCTGATGACCCCCCAACTCCTGATATCTCTTCGCTAGTCCACTGCATACCCAATTTTGAAATGGGGAGCCTAGGATTAGATTTGATTTTATTTGATTGGATTTGATTGGATTGGATTGGATTGGATTGGATTTGATTTGATTTGATTTGATTTGATTTGATTTGATTTGATTTGATTTGATTTGATTTGATTTGATTTGATTTGATTTGATTTGATTTGATTTGATTTGATTGGATTGGATTGGATTGGATTGGATTGGATTGGATTGGATTGGATTGGATTGGATTGGATTGGATTGGATTGGATTGGATTGGATTGGATTGGATTAGATTGGATTGGATTGGATTGGATTGGATTGGATTGGATTGGATTGGATTGGATTGGATTGGATTGGATTGGATTGGATCGAATCGAATCGAATCAAATTTAAGGGAATCGAATTTAATTTAATTTAATTTAATTTAATTTAATTTAATTTAATCGAATTGAATCGAATCGAATCGTAAAATGGTACATATGAGCCCAGTAGCCTACAGTTGGGCTCCCCCTTCCAGACGACTGCCTGGCACGGCAGTGTGGGCAGATTTTATGTGTACAGCATCAGTTTGGGCAATTTTTGTGTGTACAGCATTTAAATCGTTACCATCATTACCATAACAGCCATCGCCAGCCTACAACTCAGCCCGAAGTTCCCAACCGAAGGTCCAGGTCACGAGGGCCAAGGTCCGGTCCAAGTTAGGGTGTGTCAGCCCTAACGTTACACGGGGTGGCATGATCTGGGACAGTTGACTCTACCGAAACAGCTGCCCCTTGGTTTCTGCACACGCGAATTGCGCATGCATTGTCTTGGTCCTCTCACTACTGCTCCTAAATATTCCGATTTTTGTTAAGCCACGCTTACTGCTTGTTTGAATCAACGCACGGGATCGCCGGGGAATATTTTCCTACCCCCGTAACTTACCTATACCGAATTATTTTCTCGCCCCCTTCTCTCTTGCTCGACTTTCTTGCCCCGAATTATTCAAAATAGACGCAATGAATCAAGCGGCCAACGGGGCAATGTCCCTGTTGCAAAGGCCCTTCTCAGGAAGGCGTAAGAAAAGCTTTGACGAAGGGGCGCCTGGTGAAAGCATTCCCGAGGAGGCGACTTCAGAAGCTTCCGACGAAACGCGCAAGAAGGCAGAGAGGGCTCGCAGCTACCTAGAGAACTTGCATAGAGAGAGGCAGATGACGCTGGGGGAGCGAACTGCCAGGTGTGCTAATATCTCCAGCCCTACCCATAATTTGATTGATTCCATTGTCTACCAGTCTTCTGGCTGCTCACCGTCTGCAGAGTAGATATAGATTTTATGAACACTACTACACCACACTCCTGAGGACAGAATATAACCACAGGTCTGTAGACAGTTTAGAGACATCTCCATGAGACTTGAATCAGCTATTATACTGATCAGAACAGAAACTACACTCAATCACAGTTTAAAGATATCTCCAGCCATAGGCTCCAAAACAGAGCACGTACCCTTCAACCATCACCCTCTAGTTTTTCTCAAGGTGCTGCGTGAATCCCGAGTGCTTAATCACGTACCTTGTTTTTTTTTGGGGTGCTACACAGGAGTTTTTTGGGGTTGCTTTTGGGGGTCCCAAAAGCTGAAAAGAAGCACCAAGGTACTACTAACAGACACTGGTTCCTTTCCTGTAAGCGGACCATGGTGCACATACCCCCTCCACCCACCAGCCTCCTTAGGCTATCTCATAGGCTGCACTTACAAGTGCTTTTCTTTTCAGCTACCAGCAGCAGCTTCTAGGCACTTCCCCAGACGGGCTATTCAGGCGAACCAAACGCAAGCTTGTGCATCTCGAAGCTGGTAATATCAGCTTTCCAACACTGCTGAAACATTTCAGAGTGCAGCACAGTGGCTGGCTCAGCGGGCTACTCCCAAGCTGCTAATAAAAGCCGAAAATAAAAGCCCTGGCATTTACCAGCTAGTACAACTAACCCAAAGAGCGAGCATGCCACTACCAGACTATGCTCAATGTTCAGCCCAACACCCACCCACCCACCCACCCATGCGTACACGCACGCACAAACACACACACACGCACACACACACACACACACACACACACACACACACACACACACACACACACACACACACACACACACACACACACACACACACACACACACACACACATACACACACACATGCACACACACATACACACACACACATACACACACACACACACACACACACACAAAACCGCCCCAAACACATGCCCCAGACGGAAAGCCCTAGAAGTAGAGCTACAGAAGGAAGGTCTGCAAGAGGATAACAAGCGAAAGATTGTAGCACCCACCCACCCTTTCGCCACCCACCCATCCACCCAGCCACCCACCCATCCACCCACCCACTCACCCACCCATGCGCACATACACATATTCACACACACAAACCGCCCCACGCACATGCCCCAGGCGCAAGGCCCTAGAAGTGGAGCTACAGGAAGAAGGTCTTCAAGATGATGAACATTTAAGGATTGTTGCACCCACACACCCACCCACCCGTACGTACATACACACATTCACATACACACACCGCCCCACGCACATGCCCCTGGCGGAAAGCCCTAGACGTGGAGCTACAGAAGGAGGTCTTCAAGAGGATGGGCAGTTAAGGATTGTTGCACCCACCCACCCACCCACCCATACGTACATACACACATTCACATACAAACCGCCCCACGCACATGCCCCTGGCGGAAAGCCCTAGAAGTGGAGCTACAGAAGGAAGGCCTTCAAGAGGAAGAAAAGCGAAGGATTGTGGCACCCACCCACCCACCCACCCATACGTACATATACACACTCACATACACACACCGCCTCACGCACATGCCCCAGGCGGAAAGCCCTAGAAGTGGAGCTGCAGAAGGAAGGCCTTCAAGAGGAAGAAAAACGAAGGATTGTGGCTGAGCTGGAGCAGCTAGAGAGCAAATACATGCGCATGAGGAGGACAAAGATTAGCATGGATTCATTTGAGCCTCTCACCATCATTGGCAGAGGAGCCTTTGGGGAGGTACCGCCTCAGGATTTGATTTGGGGGCACTGCAGGGCACTGTTATACACACACACACACACACACACACACAGACGCAGTATGCTGTTAATCGCCTCAGGGTTTGATTTAAAGGCACTGTTTTGTTCTGGGAGTAACATGGATTCATTTGAGCCTCTCACCATCATTGGCCGGGGAGCCTTTGGGGAGGTACCTACACACCTACACATGCCTGCTCGTGCCTACACACACAGCTCCATCCCTCCCTCCACCCACCACTACAATCACACCCATCCACCCACCCACTATACTATTAACCGCCTCAGGATTTGATTTTAAGGGACTGTTTTGTTCTGCAATTATCATGGATTAATTTGAGCCTCTAACCATCATTGGCGGGGGAGCCTTTGGGGAGGTACCGCCTCAGGATTTGATTTAGAGGCACTGTTTCGTTTTTTGGCTTTGGCTTTGGCTTGGCTTGGCTTGGCTTGGTTTGGAGAGGTACTGCCTCAGGATTCGGGTTAGGGGCACTGTTTTGTTTTTAGATTACCATCGAGTCATTCGATCCTCTCACCATCATTGCCCGGGGAGCCTTAGGGAAAGTACCATCCCAGGATTTGATTTAGAGGAACTGTTTCGTTTTTTTGCTTTGCTTTGGCTTGGCTTGGCTTGGCTTGGCTTCAGAGAGGTACTGTTTCTGGATTCGGGTTAGGGTAACTGCTTTGTTTATAGCTTAACATCGGCTGATTTGTGCCACGCAATATCACATTACATTACATTACATTACATTACATTACATTACATTACATTACATTACATTACATTACATTACATTACATTACATTACATTACATTACATTACATTACATTACATTACATTACATTACATTACATTACATTACCTTACATTACATTACATTACATTACATTACATTACATTACATTACATTACATTACATTACATTACATTACATTACATTACATTACATTACATTACATTACATTACATTACATTACATTACATTACATTACATTACATGTTAAAGTCTACTTGACACCGCGAGGGTGTATGAGACTCTGTGCTTTAAACAAAAAGAAAAAGCACCCACAAAGCAAAAAACCCCATTACATCAGGGGTGTGTCGAGGACAAACAAACCAAGCTCCGAACCACCGTTTTGGTGGCGTAGGTAGGGTTTAGGGTTTACATAAACCCTAAATCCTAAACCCATATAATAAATAAATAACGAATAAAATAAATTATGGTTTTTCTTTCTTTTTCCGTCCACTATGTTCACGTCATTTGAATGTTTGTCCATCACTCACTTCCAATAACCATTTAATAAATAATGAACACAATATATAATGGTTTTTTCTTTCTTTTCCGTCCACTTTGTTCATGTCATTTGGATATTTGTCCATTGCTCACTTCCAGTAACCATTTAATAAATAATGAATTCAATGTATAATGGTTTTTTCTTTCTTTTCTGTCCACTTTGTTCATGTCATTTGGATATTTGTCCATCACTCACTTCCAATAACCATTTAATAAATAATCAATACAATATATAATGGTTTTTTCTTTCTCTTTCCGTCCACTTGGTTCACGTCATTTGGATGTTTGTCCATTGCTCACTTCCAATAACCATTTAATAAATAATGAATACAATATAGGCTGGTTTTTTCTTTCTTTTCCGTCCACTTTGTTCATGTCATTTGGATATTTGTCCATTGCTCACTTCCAATAACCATTTAATAAGTAATGAATGCAATATATACTGGTTGGTCGGCCCGGAGGGAGCTGACCTATGCGATAGGAACTGAGAAATAGGTCAAAATGTTGGTTAATTAAGCGACATTGGAGAAAAATTCAGAAAAGCGGTTGGCGAATGCGATTGTTGGTTATATTGCCTTTTATAATGGTTGAACACTGAGCCGGATATGGGTGAACAGTCGGTTGGAATGGTCGGAATGTCAGTTAAGGCTGCTTCGATAAAAATTGAATAACTTTTCAGAAAAAGCGGTTAATTAGCGAAACGCGCGAGAAGTCGGTTGGGATGGTCGAAATCACAGAGAATCGGTTGGCGAATGCGACTGTTTGTTATAATGCCTGTTGTAACGGTTGGAATTCCTCTTGGAGATGGGCGAACAGTCGGTTTGAATGGTCAGGAAGTCAGTTGGATTGGGTCCGTCAGGGTGCGAAGATGGTAAAACAATATAACCAACACGTGACTGTTGCCGTCGCCATGCGAGGAGAGCCAACAGCATTTCGGCCAAGCAAGACGGAAGCCATTGGCAGAATTGGCATCGTCAAGCAAAATGGGCTCTATCGTCGCGTCTAACTTACATTCTGCCTGCCTGCCTGCCTGCCTGCCTGCCTGCCTGCCTGCCTGCCTCAAGCGCCTATTAGAGTCTACAACCTACCTTCCTGCCGCGTCAATCAATACTGTACACAACGTACATACACTTCAACGGACACACCCTTGGGCCGACCATCGCAGGGGCCCTTAGGTCACCCTACTATTTTTTCTTTCTTTTCCGTCCACTTTGTTCACGTCATTTGAATGTTTGTCCGTCACTCACTTCAAATGACCATTTAATACAGATTTAATCAGATAAATAATATATTTTCATTTCTTTTCCGTCCAATTCGTTCATGTCATTTGGATATTTGTCCATAGCTCACTTCCTATGACCATTTAATAAATAACGAAAAATGAATAAAATAAATTGTGCTTTTTCTTCCTTTCCGTCCACTCTGTCCACGCCATTTAGATATTTGTCCATCGCCACTTCCAATGGCCATTTAACACATGAATAACAAACACACAATGTTTTTTTCTTTCTTTCCCGTCCATTTTGTTCTCGCCATTTGAATGTTTGTCCATCATTCACTTCCAATGACCAGTTAATAACGAATGAATAAGATAAATAATGAGTAATGAATATACCTAGTGCTGCCAATGCTGCTTGTTTGCTGCAATCTTTCCTGCCTGCTTGCTGTAATATTGCCTATGTTTATTTTGAGGATTAGTTGGCAGACCCCTCCCCAATGTTGTGGAGCGGGCTGGTCTTGGGTCAACAATGGCCTGCCGATGAGAAATTAGTGCAATGTACTGCAGTGTAGTGCAATGCAATGTAATTTAGTGTAGTGCGATATAATTTAATGTAATGCAATGTAATGTAGTGTAGTACAATGCAATTTAATGTAATGTAGTGCAATATAATTTAATGCAATGTAATCTAGTATAGTGCAATGCAATAGAATTTAATGTAATACAGTGCAATGTAATGCAATGTCATGTAGTGCAATGCGATGTAATGTAGTGCAATGCAATATAATTTAATTTAACGCATTGTAATGCAGTGCGATATGATTTAATGTCATGTAAGTGAATGCAATGTTGGTGGCTGCAGGTGCGCATTGTCAAGGAGAGAACCACCGGGAAGATATTGGCGATGAAGAAACTTAAGAAATCAGAAATGTTGAGGAGGGGCCAGGTGAGTGCTTTGATGATGATGATGATGATGATGATGATGATGGTGATGATGGGGAGTATGACGATGATGATGATGATGATGATGGGGAGGGTAGTTATGAGGAGGAGAAGTAGGATGATGATGATGATGATGCTGATGGGGAGGATGGCCATGAGGATGAGGATGATGATGATGATGGGGAGGATGGTCATGAGGAGGAGAAGGAGGATGCTGATGCTGCTGGGGAGGATGGTCATGAGGATGAGAAGGAGAATGATGATGATGATGGGGAGGATGGTCATGAGGAGGAGAAGGAGGATGATGCTGATGGGGAGGATGGTCATGAGGAGGAGAAGGAGGATGATGATGATGATGGGGAGGATGGTCATGAGGAGGAGAAGGAGGATGCTGATGATGATGCTGATGGGGAGGATGGTCATGAGGAGGAGAAGGAGGATGATGATGATGATGGGGAGGATGGTCATGAAAAGGAGAAGTAGGATGATGATGATGATGATGTTGGGGAGGATGGTCATGAGGAGAAGAAGGAGGAGGATGATGATGATGATGATGATGATGATGGGAAGGATGGTAATGAGAAGGAGAAGTAGGATGATGATGATGATGATGATGATGATGATGGTGATTATGATGATGATGATGATGATGATGATGATGCGGAGGATGGTCATGAGGAGGAGAAGGATGATGATGATGATTTCGATGATGATGCGGAAGATGGTCATGAGGAGGAGAAGGATGATGATGAAGATGATTTCGATGATGATGCGGAGGATGGTCATGAGGAGGAGAAGGATGATGATGATGATGGGGACGATGGTCATGAGGAGGAGATGTAGGATGATGATGATGATGGGGACGATGGTCATGAGGAGGAGATGTAGGATGATGATGATGATTTCGATGATGATGATGCTGAGGAGGCTGAGGAGGAGGATGATGATAACGACGATGATGATGATGATGAGGAGGAGGCTGAGGAGGAGGATGATGATGATGATGCCGATGATGATGATGATGATGATGATGGGGAGGATGGTCATCAGTAGGAGGAGTAGGATGATGATGATGATGATGATGATGATGATGATGATGATGTCGATGATGATGATGAGGAGGAGGCTGAGGATGACGATGATGATGATGATGGTAACATTTTTCCTGGTTCCCTACTGGACTCCAAATGTGCCCTTGGCCTGACAGAGTCAAGGGAGACTTTGCCTTCTGTCTACCAACCTTTGCCGTTAAGCTTTTCCATTCCTTTTCATAGAACAATCCTCATGTGTAGCCTCCTCTGTTTGGTGTAGGTGGAGCACGTCAAGGCTGAGCGCAACGTGTTGGCAGAGGTCCACAGTCCCTTTGTTGTCAAGCTCTTCTATTCCTTTCAAGACGAACAGTACCTGTACCTAGCCATGGAGTACCTAGCTGGTGGTGACATGATGACATTGCTAATGCGAAAGGATATCTTGAGTGAGGAAGACACACGATTCTACATGGCTGAGAGTGTAATGGGCATTGAGGCCATTCACAAGGGCTCCTACATCCACAGGTGGGTGTGGGCAGTGAGGATGCAGAGTCTATTACGTACTCCTGTGAGGAGTGGTTGTGCATTCAGAGAAGTTATTACATGGTAGAGAGTGTAATGGGCATTGAGGCCATTCATCAGGGCTCCTACATCCAAAGGTGGGTGGGGGCAGTGAGGATGTAGAGTCTATTACGTCCACCAGTGAGGAGTGGTAGTGCATTCAGGATAGCTTCTACATGACAGAGAGTGTAATGGGCATTGAGGCCATTCACAAGGGCTCCTACATCCACAGGTGGGTGCGGGCAGTGAGGATGCAAAGTCTTTTATGTCCTCCTGTGATGAGTGGTAGTGCATTCAGAGAAGTTATTACATGACAGAGAGTGTAATGGGCATTGAGGCCATTCACCAGGGCTCCTACATCCACAGGTGGGTGGGAGCAGTGAGGATGTAGAGTCTTTTACGTCCTCTAGTGAGGAGTGGTAGTCCATTCAGAGAAGCTTCTACATGGCAGAGAGTGTTATGGGCATTGAGGCCATTCATCAGGGCCCCTACATCCGAAGGTAGGTGGGGGCAGTGAGGATGCAAAGTCTGTTATGTCCTCCTGTGATGAGTGGTAGTGCATTCAGAGAAGTTATTACATGACAGAGAGTGTAATGGGCATTGAGGCCATTCACCAGGGCTCCTACATCCACAGGTGGGTGGGGCAGTGAGGATGCAGAGTCTATTATGTCCTCCTGTGAGGAGTGGTAGTGCATTCAGAAAAGCTTCTACATGGCTGATAGTGTGATGGGCATTGAGGCCATTCACAAGGGCTCCTACATCCACAGGTGGGTGGGGCAGTGAGGATGTAGAGTCTATAACGCCCTCCTGTGAGGAGTGGTAGTGCATTCAGAGAAGTTATTACATGGCTGATAGCGTAATAAACATTGAGGGCATTCACCAGGGCTCCTACATCCGCAGGTGGGTGGGGGCAGTGAGGATGCAGAGTCTATTACGTCCACTTGTGATGAGTGGTAGTGCATTCAGAAAAGCTTCTGGATGGCTGGGAGTGTAATAGGCATTGAGGCCGTTCATCAGGGCTCCTGCATCCACAGGTGAGTGGGGGCAGTGAGGATGTAGAGTCTATTACGTCCTCCTGTGAGGAGTGGAAGTGCATTCAGAGAAGCTTTTAGATCCGCAGGTGAGTGGGGTTAGTGAGGAACCAATGCATCCAGGCCATGTCAAGCTTTCCGGCTTTGGGCTGTGCAAAGCCAAAAGTCAGTGTGCCCTCTACATCCCCTTGCTCCACACCTACACGCCTTTCGCCATGCCACCCATGCCACCACCACAGGGCCATCAAGACCAAGAATCTGCCCTTAGAGAACCGAGGCCATGTCAAGCTTTCCGGCTTTGGGCTGTGCAAGCCTGTCAATGTGCCCTCCCACATCCCCTCGCCCCACACCTACACGCCTTACGCCATGCCACCCATGCCACCACCACAGGGCCATCAAGACCAAGAATCTGCCCTTAGAGAACCGAGGCCATGTCAAGCTTTCCGGCTTTGGGCTGTGCAAGCCTGTCAATGTGCCCTCCCACATCCCCTCGCTCCACACCTACACGCCTTTCGCCATGCCACCCATGCCACCACCACAGGGCCATCAAGCCGGACAACCTGCTTCTAGACAACCAAGGCCATATCAAGCTTTCCGACTTAGGGCTGTGTCAGCCTGCCAGTGTGCCCTCCGACATCCCCTCGCTACGCACCTGCGCCACGCCACCCATGCCACCACCACGTCACCCATGCCGCCCATGCCACCCTTGCCACCACCACAGGTACATCAAGCCCAACAACCTGCTCCTAGACAACCAAGGCCATGTCAAGCTTTCCGACTTTGGGCTGTGCAAACCTGTCAATGTGCCCTCTCACATCCCCTGTCTCCACTCCCACACACCCCAAGCCACCCTTGCCACCACCACAGGGACATCAAGCCTGACAACCTGCTCCTAGACAACCAAGGCCATGTCAAACTTTCAGACTTCGGGCTATGTAAGCCTGTCAACGTGGACGCCCTCCCTTCCCTCAGGTATGGGGAAGCTAGCCTCCACTGAAGTTAGCCTCTATCAGCTTATACACTTCAAGAGTGGAGAGATACTCGCAGCGGTCAAACGCGCCAATCTTTTTACGCAAGATGAGAATAGTTAAAGCACTGGGGAAACCCTCTTAAGGGAAAACACCAGTGGTGGGATTAGGGTAAAGACAGCAGGGTCTAGACCCTGGCTAGACAGCGCGTGTCAGAAAGGACGCTAGGGGACGCTGCCTACGGGAAGCTGTCACTGTGTCACAGAGTGTGACACAGTACAGACAGAAAAGCAGTTACTATCTACAGCTATAGTTCTAAGGAAGTACAGTAGTAGTCACCAAGACATAAAACGATCGAGTGAACCACAATTGATGCTGATACTCCACCTATGACGCAGGTGACATACAATACTACTTCTCCACCTATGACACCGGGGTCAGAGAACGATAAACTGGTAGTAAACACAAAAATAAAGTAACGGCTGAAAAACAGTAAACCAGAAGAAAGCCTTGACTAAAATAAAAGGATGAGATAGGATGAACCAAAAACCACCATGGTACTCCGAAAATGTAGAAGCAAAAAGCTTGGGTCATACCGAGCTGGGCTGAAAACAAAATGGAAATGTAACCATCCATGGTAAGCGCAAAAATACTATTCATCCAGAATAGTAGGCACCAAACCAGAAAATCACAGGGAGGCCAGACAAAAATCAATCCTAATACCAAAGGAAGGGGAACAACGTTGCCTGAAAGAACCGATAACTTAACCTAAAGAGAAGACTGAAATATCGTGTGAGAGCAGCACAAGATAAAATCAAAGTCTTAAGGACGCAGACAAGAGGACACTAAAGTCCCCTATTGAAAATAGAGTCGATGGAAAAATCCGTCACCTAAAATACTATTCGTAGCATAGTATCCTTGACTAGGCTGGGATGAAAAAACCATGATGAACTGGTTTCTTACGCAAAGATAGGAGGTAAGAAGATTTATGAAAGTTAATTATCATAAATCCCCAGCTACGGCACTAACTGAAATCATTCTAGGAGGTGGGTATCGCACCGCAAAGAATTCGTACACTCGAGACAAACCAAGCCCTGAACTACACCTAGAAGAACAAGAAAGAGGTGTGCGATGGTACATCTGCAAGTACAACTGCAAGATTACCCAGTCCACCAATTTACAGTAAAATCCGAAGTGAAACAACTACTACACTCCACCTAATGTACTAATCACCTAAGGGGCTGGTGAATTAAAAACAGTGTGGAGTATAAAGAAATAGCTAATCTATGATGAGCTCCACCGAATGAACCATCTGCCTATGGAACTAAGAGTCAGAAACCATCAAGACGCTATAACGGTGGTCTGAATTAATTACCACCTTCCACCAAAACCAAGAAAGACAGCTGAAAGGTAGCTGCCTAAACAAAGCGCGTAACGCTCCACCAATCCAGACTACCCTATAAGACAGTCCAGGAGGTGCTGAGAAATAGGCACCCACACATAGGGCCATGTTAACCTACGTATGAGAACCATCAGCACCATCAGTTTGACAGCCACAAGGGGGCTATTAGGTAGTACACCCCTCAGGACAGGCTGAGCACTGCCCGCAGGGTCGGCATTCTTTGCCTCTAAACAGTAAATCCCGGGTCAACCGAAACACCACAGCCATACCCAGTATCACCCTCAGCCCACTCATCCAAATCATCACTCAGGCGTTCCCTGGTGGCTGACTCATCATCTAGGACTAACCTGTTTGTATCACCAGGGAGGACAGGGGGCAGTGGAATCAATACTGCCTGCAAGTCATCTGAACTGGTGTAAGGGTTATACGCTGTGGTTAGCGTGATGGGCCCATAACCTATCAGATAATACACTTCAAGAGTGGAGAGATACTCGCAGCGGTCAAACGCGCCAATCTTTTTACGCAAGATGAGAATAGTTAAAGCACTGGGGAAACCCTCTTAGGGGAAAACACCAGTGGTGGGATTAGGGTAAAGACAGCAGGGTCTAGACCCTGGCTAGACAGCACGTGTCAGAAAGGACGCTAGGGGACGCTGCCTACGGGAAGCTGTCACTGTGTCGCAGAGTGTGACAGTACAGACAGAAAAGCAGTTACTATCTACAGCTATAGTTCTAAGGAAGTACAGTAGTAGTCACCAAGACATGAAACGATCGAGTGAACCACAATTGATGCTGATAGCCTCCACTGAAGTTAGCCTCCACTGAAGTTAGCCTCCACTGAAGTTAGCCTCCACTGAAGTTAGCCTCTGCTGATGTTAATCCTAAACCCACCTAGACCCTGATCCCTAAACCCCTTCAACCCTAAACCATTGAATCAATACCGAAACCACCTAAACGTAAACCCTACCACCCCTAAACTTAAGTATAGGCTACCTTCCCCCCACCCCTCCCTCAATGGGAACCTTAAATAAGACGACGTTCAAACTAAAACCCCTACCCCCCGTAAAATTAAGTAGAGGCTAACTGAAGTGGAGTCTAACTTCCCCCCCCCCCCCCCCCCCCCCCCCCCCCAGCAACAGCCTTGAATAAGATGACGTTCAAAACAAACCCCCCTAACCCCCCTGGTTTCAAGTGGAGGCTACCTTCCCCCCCCCACCCCTCCCTCAACAAGAACCTTAAATACCACGACATTCAAAACTGAACCCCTTACCTCCCCAACCCCCATAATTTGAAGTGGAGGCTAACTCCCCCCCCCCCCCCCCCCCCCCCCCCCCCCCTCCCCTCAGTGAAAAGCTTGAATACGACGACGTTCAAAACTAAGCATCCTTACCTCCATAAACCCCTGATCTTTAGTGAAGGCTAACTTCCCCCCACCCCTCCCTCAGTGAAAACCTTGAATACGACGACGTTCAAGGCCAACCCCCCTACCCCCCCTGATTTGAAGTGGAGGCTAACTTCCTCCTACCCTTTCCTCAGTGAAAACCTTGAATACGACGACCTTCAAAACTACCCCCCCCCCCCCCCCCCCCCCTCCCCAACCCCCATAATTTTAAGTGGAGGCTAACTCCCCCCCCCCTCCTCCCCTCAGTGAAAACCTAGAGTACAGCGATGTTCAAGGCCTTCCCATCCCATCTCAAAAGACTCAGCAAGAGCAGCTGATGCATTGGCAAAAGAACAGGCGACAACTGGCGTTTTCGACTGTGGGCACTCCAGACTATATTGCGCCGGAGGTATTGTTTTTCTTCCTTTTCCTTTTTTTTTGTTGCATGATGTTCATAAGTCTCCCTTGGCACCGTCAAGCTGCACATTTGGAGTCCAGTAGGGTAGAAGTGTGTGTGTATGTATGTATTCAAATGTATGTATGCATGTATGTATGTATGTATGTGTGTGTATGTATGTATTCAAATGTATGCATTTGTGTATGTATGTATTCAAATGTATGCATGTATGTATGTATGTATGTTTGTATGCATGCATGCATGTATGTATGTATGTATGTATGTATGTATGTATGTATTCAAATGTATGCATTTGTGTATGTATGTATTCAAATGTATGTATGCATGTATGTATGTATGTAAGTTACAGTGCAGGGGTAGGCCAAATAGGCTAAATGGACTTGCCCAACCGTGACAGGAAGGGCTAAAAATAAATAGCATTGATAAACTGAACCCCAAACAATCGTCCTGACTACATTGCGCCAGAAGTACTTCTGAAGAGGGGGTGTGGCATGGAGTGGGTGTGGGTGTGGGTGTGGGGGGTTAACAAATAGTCGAGAGACATTCAAACTGTGTTACCCCCCCCCCCCCCCCCCCCCTACCACTACCACTACCACCCCCACTACCCCACCCCCCACCCCCACTAATTGTCCCCCCCACCCCCCACCCCCCACCCTCCCCCCCAGGTGCTACTGAAGAAGGGCTACGGCATGGAGTGTGACTGGTGGTCTCTGGGTGCCATCATGTTTGAGATGCTTCTGGGGTACCCCCCCTTTTACAGGTGGGTGGTCCTGCACTGCTTTATGTACTGCCCATGTGGGGAACGTACTGCCTGTATAGTACACGAGAGAAGACACTCGCCTTGGCTGTATAGGATGTCACTGCTCGAGACTCATATAGAGATTAGGACACATGCCAAGAGACACAAAGTTGGGCCCATGCAGACAGGCGCCGATTAGGACACAGACACAGACTAGGACACATGCTAAGATACGCAAAGTTGGGCCCATGCAGACAGGCGCCGATTAGGACACAGACACAGACTAGGACACATGCTAAGATACGCAAAGTTGGGCCCATGCAGACAGGCGCCGATTAGGACACAGACACAGACTAGGACACATGCTAAGATACGCAAAGTTGGGCCCATGCAGACAGGCGCCGATTAGGACACAGACACAGACTAGGACACATGCTAAGATACGCAAAGTTGGGCCCATGCAGACAGGCACAGATTAGGACGCAAACACAGATTTCGACCCATACATGCAGGCCCTGATTAGGACGCATACACAGGCTTGAACACCCACAGACATACACCGATTACGAGAGAAGACACTTGCTTTGGCTGTATAGGGTGTCACTGTTGGAGACGCATACGCAGATCAGGACACATGCAAAGAGACACAAGGTTGGGCCCATGCAGACAGGCTCCAATTAGGACACATGCAAAGATACGGAGATTTTGATCCATGCAGACATACACCGATGAGGACGCAAACACAGATTTGGACACATGCAAAGATACAGAGATTTTGACGCATGCAGACAACACGGATTAGGACGCAAACACATATTAGGACACATGCAAAGATGCAGAGATTTGGATTCATGCAGACATACTCCGATTATGACGCATACAGGCATAAGGACACAAGCAAAGATACAGATATTTTGATCCATGCAGGCAGGCAACGATTAGGACGCAAACACAGATTTTGACGAACACATACGTACAAAAATTAGGATGCAAAATTGACAACACAGATTAGGATACAAGCTACAGATTAGGATACAAGCTACAGATTAGGATACAAGATACAGATATTTTGATCCATGCAGGCAGGCAACGATTAGGACGCAAACACAGATTTGGACGCATACAGGCATACACCCATTAGGACACCACACACAGATCAGGACACATGCAGAGATACAGGGATTTGAACCCATAAAGACGTACCCCAATTGGGACGGAAACACAGATGAGGTCGCATACAGGCGCACACCCATTAGGACACAACACACAGATCAGGACAAATGCAGAGATACAGAGATTTGAACCCATAAAGACGTACCCCAATTGGGACGGAAACACAGATGAGGACACATACAGATGTAAACCAATTAGGAGGCAAACACAGATCAGGACACATGCAAAGATACAGAGATTTGAACCCATAAAGACGTACCCCAATTGGGACGGAAACACAGATGAGGACACATGCAGATGTAAACCAATTAGGAGGCAAACACAGATCAGGACACATGCAAAGATACAGAGATTTGAACCCATAAAGACGTACCCCAATTGGGACGGAAACACAGATGAGGACACATGCAGATGTACACCAATTAGGACGCAAACACAGATCAGGACAAATGCAAAGATACAGAGATTTGAATTCATAAAGATATGGACCCACCCACACAATTTGGGACCCACCCACACAGATTTGGACCCATACAGAAGTGCAAGGATACGGACCCACCCACACAGATTTGGACCCATATAGAAGTGCAACGATATGGACCTACCCACACGATTTGGGACCCACCCACACATATTGGGGACCCATACAGAAGTGCAAGGTTACGGACCCACCCACACAGATTTGGACCCATATAGAAGTGCAACGATATGGACTCACCCACACGATTTGGGACCCACCCGCACAGAATTGGACCCATACAGAAGTGCAACGTTACGGACCCACCCACACATATTTGGGACCCACCCACACAGATTTGGACCCATACAGAAGTGCAACGATATGGACCCACCCACACGATTTGGGACCCTAACACTCATATTGGGGACCCATACAGGAGTGCAACAATATGGACAGATACAGACATTAGGACCAATTAGGACCAAAAAGGATGTACAAGATATACTTAGCTTCGGACACATGCACAGGCGTGCCATTATTGGGGCAGATAGACATACATACATGGATTAGGACACGTACACAGAAATGCCATGATTGTGATATATACACAGACATGCATGGATCTAGACACACACAGACATGCATGGATCTGGACACACACAGACATGCATGGATCTGGACACACACAGACATGCATGGATCTGGACACACACAGACATGCCAAGATTTTGACATAAACACAGATATGCTTAGATTTGTACACAGACTCAAACATACATGGATCTGGACTCATACACAGACTTGCCAAGTTTTTGACACATATACAGGCATGCTAAGATTTGTACGCATCCTCAGACATGTCAAGATTTTGGCACATACAGGGATCTGGACACATACACAGACTTGCCAAGATTTTGACATATATACAGGCATGCCAAGATTTGTAAACATACTCAAACATACATGGATTTGGACACATACATCATCCATCTCCTCATGAGAGAAAAATAAAAACACAAACCATCCCCTCCTGCATCCACTCGCAGCGATGACCTCCTCGCGAAGTGTCGGATGATTGTGATCTGGCGCATGTTCTTGAAATTCCCAGATGAGCTGCCCATTTCCCGCTGGCTAAAAATGCCTCACCCTCATCAGATAAAAAAGACACAAATCACCCCCTCCTCCATCCACCCCTTCATCCACTTGCAGCGATGAACCCCTCACAAATTGTCAACAGATTGTGAACTGGCGCATGTTCTTACAGTTCCCCGATGAGCTGCCCATCTCCCCGCTGGCTAAGGGCCCCCTTAATCTCCTCATGAGACATAAATAAAAACATAAACCATCCCCTGCTTCATCCACTCCTCAATCCCCTTGCAGCGATGACCCCCTCATGACTTGTCGAAAGATTATAAACGAGCGCATGTTCTTGAAGTTCCCAGATGAGGTACCCATCCCCCCACTGGCGAAGGACCCCCATAATCTTCTCATGAGACATAAATAAACAAACAAACAAACCATCCCCTGTTTAATCCACCTCTTGATCCACTCGCAGTGATGACCCCCTCACAACGTGTCTAAAGATTTTGAACTGGCGCATGTTCCTGAAGTTCCCAGATGAGCTGCCCATCTCCCCGCTGGCTAGAAGCCCCCTAAATCTCCTCATGAGACGTAAGTAAAAATACTAACCACCCTCTCCTTAATCCACTCGCAGCGATGACCCCCTCACGACTTGTCGGAAGCTTTGGAACTGGCGCATGTTCTTGAAGTTTCCTGATGAGGTGCCCATCTCCCCGCTGGCTAAGGGCCCCCTTAATCTCCTCATGAGACGTAAATAAAAATACTAACCACCCTCTCCTTATTCCACTCGCAGCGATGACCCCCTCACAACGTGTCGAAAGATTGTGAACTGGCGCATGTTCTTGAAGTTCCCCGATGAAGTGCCCATCTCCCCGCTGGCTAAGGACCTCATCCAGCGTCTCATGTGTGATGTCGACGACAGGTTGGGGACTCATGGTGGCTTGGCAGAGATCCAGGTGGGTGGGGCCAACACAACAGGAAGAAATGGATTGATGGCTTCACATGGGTTGGTTCATTTAGCAATAGTTGCACTTCAGCAATAATTTAGCTTTCCAGCGCCTCATGTGTGATGTCCTCGACAGGTTGGGGACTCATGGTGGCTTGGCAGAGATCCAGGTGGGTGGGGCCAACACAACAGGAAAGCAGGGATTGATGGCTTCAAATGGGTTGGTTCATTTAGCAATAGTTGCACTTCAGCAATATTTAGCATTCCAGCGCCTCATGTGTGATGTCCTCGACAGATTGGGGACTCATGGCGGCTTGGCAGACATCCAGGTAGGTGGGGCCAACAGAACAGGAGGAAAAGGATTTAGTGCTTGGTTCATTAAAGCGATTCAGGGGATGAACTGGACAAACCGTTTCCGCAAGAACTCGTACTTAGTACTTCGTCGAGAATTTTGGCCTGGAAATCCGAGAATTCTCAACAATTTTGCCTGGAATTCTCGACAATTCTCGACGAAGTACCAAACGCTTGTCCAGTTCATCCCCTGAATTGCTATACAGAATAGGTGCACTTCAACATTAGCTGAACATTCCAGCGCCTCATGTAAGATATGGAACACAGTTTTGAGGACTCGTGGTGGCTTGGTGTGTGTGTTGATGCTACACAAACTGCACGGTGTGTGTGTGTAGGGGGGGGGGGGGGGGGGGGGGGGCTGACTGAGCAACAGGAGATCACCAGGGAGCAGAGGGCTCAAGTGTGTGTGTGTGTGTGTGTGTGTGTGTGTGTGTGGGGGGGGGGCAGAGATCCAGGGGGATGGGGCCAGCACAACAGGAAGGAAGTGGATTTAGTGCTTGGTTCATTAAAGAATAGGTGCATGTCTTAATTAGTTAATCATCCAGCACCTCGTGTGTGATGTGTCATGTGGACGACAGGTTGGGGACTCATAGTGGCTTGGCAGAGATCCAGGTAGGAGGGACCAGCACAACAGGAAGAAATGGATTGTTGGCTCAGTGCATTCAACAATAGGTGCACTTCAGCAATTGTTGAACCTTCCAGCGCCTTGTGTGTGATGTGAAGGATAGTTTTGGGGACTCGTGGTGGCTTGGTGTGTTTTGTGTTGATGCTACACACACTGCAAGGTGTGTGGGTGTGTGGGTGGCAGAGATCCATGTGGGTGGGGCCAGCACAACAGGAAGAAATGGATTGGTGGCTTGGTGCATTCAACAATATATGCACTTCAGCAGTAGTTAAATATTCCAGCGCCTCACGTGTGATATGGAACACAGTGTTGGGGACCTTGTGGTGGCTTGGTGTGTGTGTTGATGCTACACACACTACACGGTGGGTGGGGGTGGGGGGGCAGAGACCCAGGTGGATGGGGCCAACACAACAGGAAGAAAATGATTGGTAGCTTGGTGCATTCAGCAATAGTTGAACATTCCAGCGCCTTGTGTGTGATGTGAACAACAGTTTGGGGGGGCTTGTGGTGGCTTGGTGTGTGTGTTGATGCTACACACACTGCACGGTGTGGGTGGGTGTGGGTGGGTGGGGGGCTGATATCCAGGTGGGTGGGGCCAGCACAACAGCAAAAAAGGTATTTAGTGCTTGGTTCATTATAGAATATGTGCATGTTGAAATTAGTTGAATCACCCAGCACCTCTTGTGTGATGTGTGATGTTGACGACAGGTTGGGGACTCATGGTGACTTGGCAGAGATCCAGGTGGGAGCCTGGGAGGGACCAGCACAGCAGGAAAAAATGAATGATGGCTTGGTTCATTATAGAATATGTGCATGTCGAAATTAGTTGAATCACCCAGCACCTCGTGTGTGATGTGTCATGTGTGATGTGGACGACAGCTTGGGGACTCATGGTGGCTTGGTGTGTGTGTGTTGATGCTACACACACAACCTGGTAGGTGGGTGTGGGTGGGGGGGTGGGGAGGCAGAGATCCCCCAATAGAAGTGGGGTGAACATGCCAGAAATATGCATGCGGTGGTTACTCCTGGTTTTGCCCAGGGGGTTTACAGGTATTTGAAATATGAAGGCGTCCTGCGGGATCTTACGTCGCGCGTCTGAATATTCCATTTCTCTCACTACTGTGTGGGAAATGCGGCGTTTGATCTTTGGTATTCAGCCTAACTCTTTCTTTCCCAATCAGGCGCACTTTATTTTGCCGATCAGGGGCACCCTTCCTTTGTCAATCAGGCACACCCTTTCTTTGCCATACATGCCAGCTCGCTAGATTAATAAGCTACCAAACATTTGTTTATGCATTGATTTGCTTACCTGCTGCCCATTCCCCACCCTATCCGCTATCACCCCCAACCCAGCCCATCCTAACCCATCCCCTGTCACCCAGAACCCTACCCTCCCCCCCCCCCCCCCCCTCCCCCCCCCCCCTCTTATCCAACCCCTACCCCCCCAATCCCCCCACCCCCACCCCCCACCCTGTCACCAGGCACACCGCTTCTTCGCCAACGTTCCCTGGGAACATCTATCCAACCCCTACCCCCCAGCCCCCCTTCCCCCCTCAACCCCCCAGCCCCCATCCTGTCACCAGGCACACCCCTTCTTCGCCAAATTTCCCTGGGAACATCTATCCAACCCCTACCCCCCCCCCCCCCCCCCCCCTTCCCCCCTCAACCCCTCAACCCCCCATCCCCCATCCATCCTGTCACCAGGCACACCCCTTCTTCGCCAACGTTCCCTGGGAACATCTATCCAACCCCTACCCCCCAACCCCCCCCTTCCCCCCTCAACCCCCCATCCCCCATCCTGTCACCAGGCACACCCCTTCTTCGCCAACGTTCCCTGGGAACATCTGCACTCGCTGCCTGCTCCCTTTCGCCCAACTGTGGAGCACGAGTTAGACACCCAAAACTTTGAACACTTTGATGAGGACATGACCTCGGGGCCACTGACAGGAGGCAAGAAGTGGAAGGACTCAGCTGAGCCCAACTTCATCGGGTATACATACAAGAACTTTGAGGCAGTGCAGTCCACTGATGGTGAGCAGGGTGGTGGTGGTGGTAATGATGATTTGGTAGTGGTGGGGGCACAAGTAGGATTGTGTGGTGGTGGTGGGTGGTGGTGCCAGGAGTATGATGATGATTTGGTGGTGGTGATGATGGTGGCAGGATTGGTGATGGTGGTGGCAGGATTGGTGATGGTGGTGGTGATGATGATGATGATGATTTGGTGGTGGTGGTGATGGTGGCAGGATTATGATAATGTTGTGATGGTGGTGGTGGTTGTAGTGATGGCAGGAGTATGATCATGTGGTGATGGTTGTCGGGGTGGCAGGAGTGTGATCATGTGGCGGTGGTGATGATGATTTGGTGGTGGTGGTGGAGGTTGTTGTCTTGGCAGGAGTATGATCATGTGGTGGTGGTGATGATGATTTGGTGGTGGTGGTGGTGGTGGTGGTGTGAACACTCTGATGAGGACATGACCTTGGGGCCTTTGACAGGAAACAATTAGTGGAAGGTTGCCCCACCCCCGGAGCACCTTTTTGTGTGCAACGCGTCGCAATTTTAGTATTCGGTGCGTCCCCAGTGCGACGCACTGTCCCCTGGAGCTCCGCGCTCTGCCCTATACCGTGCTACGCCACAATCCTGGAATCAGACTGGCGTCGCACCTTTTGATACACAGCTGGACCTACGGAAATCTGTAAAAATAAACATTTGCTGTAATCTGAAATCTGTACAAATAAAAAATAGTAGGGTGCCCTGGCGGGTCCGCTGGAGGCCGGCCGTGGGGCTCGTGCGTGGTACTTGGTGAGTCGGACTATTAGGTTGTAGTAACGGGAGCGTTGAGCTATTGTATGCATGCTGTTCTGGCTATGAAGGGTCGGAATATACAGGTAGCGATGATGGGAGCTGAGTTGGGATGCCACTTATGAAGGAACGTTGTGCGTGTGGAAAAAAGACTGCTGAACGGAGATGGGTCGAAGGTGTAGAGGCCGCCTCCGATCGACCGGGGCCCGGGTACGGGGGAACCTGGTACGAACCTGGTACGAGGGAACCTGAAGAGATGCGGGGTAGTTGGTTTTTTGGTCGGTAATTTCATTATACATTGCATTATCGGCGAACTTGCGACCGGTGGTTTCGATACATCCCGGTGGTTTCGCCAAACCTACTATTTCGACTTGTGATTTTGACGAATCCAGGTGGTTTTGCCTGTTGTTTTGCCTTTATTGTGATTTCGACAGGTGGTTTCGCCATGGTCTCGCTGGTATCGCTAATTTCACCAACCGTATTGTGGTCTCGATGCATAGGTCTGGCTGTCTTCGGACCGACCAACTGAAATCTGGCAACTGAAATCTGGCAACTGAAATCTGGCTGCCTTCGGGCCGACCAACTGAAATCTGGCAACTGTGTAACTGTGAAAAAGTGTAAAAAAAAAAACTGAAGTATGTAAAAAAAAACTGCTGGTGCATAAAAACTGTAAAAACTGTAAAAACAATGTTGGTGCATACATCCGTGCCTTCTTCCGTGCCCCAAACAGGTATGTTCAAGGAGTATGTCAGAATCTACAATTCATGTCCATAACATAGCAGTCATAAAACCAAGTCGTCGTTTCCAGCGTTTTGAGCCAAAATCTACGATTCCAACGTAGCAGCCCCTCTGACATCTGTGTTTGAATCGTGAAACAAATAAACAATCTATGCAGGGTCCCAAGCGACGCAGAAAATTGGCGGAGTGTGTTGGCAAGGGAACGAAAGGTGGCAACGATGGAGCTGACCGAAGCCAGTTAGTTACGCGACCGTTGGCTGACGTGTTGGGCTTCAATTTTTGTTTTTCGGTTGGACAAACAGACAAATGGGTAAACATGGGGGCTCCCGCCCCCTCGAAGAGGGGGCTCCGCAAAAAAACGATCTACGCTGGTCCCTAATTGACTTCCTTTAGTCTGGGCCCCTTGTTTTCGGCTGTGACATAAGAACCTGGAGAAATGTAACCAATCACTTGCACTGCCTCACTTCGTTTGTGCCCTTAACTCACTTCCCTCATGCCCCGTGTGCTTCCCATGGAGGTAATTGGCAACTGCGGGTTATAGGCCCCACCAATCACTTGCACTGCCTCACTTCGTTTGTGCCCCTAACTCACTTCCCTCATGCCCCGTGTGATTCAAATGGAGGTCATAGACAACTGCAGGTCATAGGCCCCACCTAGCACCTACCCTGCCTGACTTCGTGTGTGTCCCTAACTCACTTCCCTCATGCCCCGTGTGCTTCCCATGGAGGTAATTGGCAACTGCGGGTTATAGGCCCCACCAATCACTTGCACTGCCTCACTTCGTTTGTGCCCCTAACTCACTTCCCTCATGCCCCGTGTGCTTCCCATGGAGGTAATTGGCAACTGCGGGTTATAGGCCCCACCAATCACTTGCACTGCCTCACTTCGTTTGTGCCCCTAACTCACTTCCCTCATGCCCCGTGTGCTTCCCATGGAGGTAATTGTCAACTGCGGGTTATAGGCCCCACCAATCACTTGCACTGCCTCACTTCGCTTGTGCCCCTAACTCACTTCCCTCATGCCCCGTGTGCTTCCCATGGAGGTAATTGGCAACTGCGGGTTATAGGCCCCACCAATCACTTGCACTACCTCACTTCGCTTGTGCCCCTAACTCACTTCCCTCATGCCCCGTGTGCTTTCCATGGAGGTAATTGGCAACTGCGGGTTATAGGCCCCACCAATCACTTGCACTGCCTCACTTCGATTGTGCCCCTAACTCACTTCCCTCATGCCCCGTGTGCTTCCCATGGAGGTAATTGGCAACTGCGGGTTATAGGCCCCACCAATCACTTGCACTGCCTCACTTCGTTTGTGCCCCTAACTCACTTCCCTCATGCCCCGTGTGCTTCCCATGGAGGTAATTGGCAACTGCGGGTTATAGGCCCCACCAATCACTTGCACTGCCTCACTTCGCTTGTGCCCCTAACTCACTTCCTTCATGCCCCGTGTGCTTCCCATGGAGGTAATTGGCAACTGCGGGTTATAGGCCCCACCAATCACTTGCACTGCCTCACTTTGTTTGTGCTCCTAACTCACTTCCCTCATGCCCCGTGTGCTTCCCATGGAGGTAATTGGCAACTGCGGGTTATAGGCCCCACCAATCACTTGCACTGCCTCACTTCGTTTGTGCCCCTAACTCACTTCCCTCATGCCCCGTGTGCTTCCCATGGAGTTCATAGACAACTGCAGGTCATAGGCCCCACCTAGCACCTACCCTGCCAGGCTTTGTGTGCGTCCCTAACTCACTTCCCTCATGCCCCGTGTGCTTCCCATGGAGGTAATTGGCAACTGCGGGTTATAGGCCCCACCAATCACTTGCACTGCCTCACTTCGTTTGTGCTCCTAACTCACTTCCCTCATGCCCCGTGTGCTTCCCATGGAGGTAATTGGCAACTGCGGGTTATAGGCCCCACCAATCACTTGCACTGCCTCACTTCGTTTGTGCCCCTAACTCACTTCCCTCATGCCCCGTGTGCTTCCCATGGAGTTCATAGACAACTGCAGGTCATAGGCCCCACCTAGCACCTACCCTGCCTACTTTGTGTGCGTCCCTAACTCACTTCCCTCATGCCCCGTGTGCTTCCCATGGAGGTAATTGGCAACTGCGGGTTATAGGCCCCACCAATCACTTGCACTGCCTCACTTCGTTTTGTGGCCCCTAACTCACTTCCCTCATTCCCCGTTTGCTTCCCATGGAGTTCATAACAACGCAAGGTCATAGTATGCCCCCACCTAGCAACCTACCGCCTACTTGTGTGCGTCCCAACTCACTCCCTCATGCCCCGTGTGCCCCATGAGGTAATTGGCAACTGGGGTTAATGCCCCACCCCTACTTGCCTGCCTACGTTCGTTTGTGCCCCTAAGAACTCACTTCCCTCATCCCCGGTGCTTCCCTGGAGTACTTGGCAACTGCGGGTTATAGCCCCACCTAGCAAAAAGCCCCACCATACCCTCCCTGACTTCGTTTTTGTCCCTAACTCACTTCCCTCATGCCCACGGTGCTTCCCATGGAGGTAATTCGCGACTGCGGTTTAGGCCACCAATCACTTGCATGCCTCTACTTCGTTTGTGCCCTAACTCATCTTCCCTCATGCCCCGTGTGCTTCCCATGGAGGTAATTGGCAACTGCGGGTTATAGGCCCCACCAATCACTTGCACTGCCTCACTTTGTTTGTGCCCCTAACTCACTTCCCTCATGCCCCGTGTGCTTCCCATGGAGGTAATTGGGCACTGCGGGTTATAGGCCCCACCATCACTTGCACTGCCTCACTTCGTTTGTGCCCCTAACTCACTTCCCTCATGCCCCGTGTGCTTCCCATGGAGGTCATAGACAACTGCAGGTCATAGGCCCCACCTAGCACCTACCCTGCCAGCTTTGTGTGCGTCCCTACTCACTTCCCTCATGCCCCGTGTGCTTCCCATGGAGGTAATTGGCAACTGCGGGTTATAGGCCCCACCAATCACTTGCACTGCCTCACTTCGTTTGTGCCCCTAACTCACTTCCCTCATGCCCCGTGTGCTTCCCATGGAGGTAATTGGCAACTGCAGGTCATAGGCCCCACCTAGCACCTACCCTGCCAGGCTTTGTCTGCGTCCCTAACTCACTTCCCTCATACCCCGTGTGCTTCCCATGGAGTAAATTGGCAACTGCGGGTTATAGGCCCCACCAATCACTTGCACTGCCTCACCTCGTTTGTGCCCTGAACTCACTTCCCTCATGCCCGTGTGCTTCCCATGGAGGTAATTGGCAACTGCGGGTTATAGGCCCCACCAATCACTTGCACTGCCTCACTTCGTTTGTGCCCCTAACTCACTTCCCTCATGCCCCGTGTGCTTCCCATGGAGGTAATTGGCAACTGCGGGTTATAGGCCCCACCAATCACTTGCACTGCCTCACTTCGCTTGTGCCCCTAACTCACTTCCCTCATGCCCCGTGTGCTTCCCATGGAGGTTATTGGCAACTGCGGGTTATAGGCCCCACCAATCACTTGCACTGCCTCACTTCGTTTGTTCTCCTAACTCACTTCCTCATGCCCGTGTGCTTCCCATGGAGGTAATTGGCAACTGCGGGTTAGAGGCCCACCATCACTTGCACTGCCTCACTTCGTTTGTGCCCCTAACTCATTCCCTCATGCCCCGTGTGCTTCCCATGGAGGTCATGAGCAACTGCAGGGTCATAGGGCCCCACCTAATCACTACCTGCCAGGCTTTGTGTGGTCCCTAACTCACTTCCCTCATGCCCCGTGTGCTTCCCTGGAGGTAATTGGCAACTGCGGGTTATAGGCCCCACCAATCAACTTGCACTGCCGTCACTTTCGTATTTGTGCCCCTAATCACTTCCCTCATGCCCCGTGTGCTTCCCATGGAGGTAATTGGCACTGCAGGTTATAGGCCCCACCAATCACTTGCACTGCCTCCTTCGTCTTGTGCCCCTAACTCACTTCCTCATGCCCCGTGTGCTCCCATGGAGGTAATTGGCACTGCGGGTTATAGGCCCCACCAATCACTTGCACTGCCTCACTTCGTTTGTGGCCCCTAACTCACTTCCCTCATGCCCCGTGTGCTCCCATGGAGGTAATTGGCAACTGCGGGTTATAGGCCCCACCACTCACTTGCCTGCCTCACTTCGTTTGTGCCCCTAACTCACTTCCCTCATGCCCAGTGTGCTTCCCATGGAGGTCGTTGGCAACTGCAGGTTATAAGGCGCCCCACCAAGCACTTGCACTGCCTCACTTCGCTTGTGCCCCTAACTCACTTCCAACCACTTCCCTCATGCCCGCGTGTGCCTTCCCATTAGGTAATTGGCAACTTCGGGTTATAGGCCCCCACCACCCCTTGTCACTGCCTCCCTTCGTTTGTGCCCCCTAACCACCTTCCCCCCTCCCTCTGCCCCGTGTGCTTCCCATGGAGGAATTGGGCACCTGCGGGTTATAGGCACCACCATCCTTCACTGCCTCACTTCGTTTGTGCCCCTAACTCACTTCCCTCATGCCCCGTGTGCTTCCCATGGAGGTCATAGACAACTGCAGGTCATAGCACCCCTAGCCCTACCCTGCCATGCTTTGGTGTGCGTCCCTAACTCACTTCCCTCATGCCCGTGTGATTCCATGGAGGTAATTAGCAATTGTGGGTTATAGGCCCCACCAATCACTTGCACTGCCTCACTTCGTTTGTGCCCCTAACTCACTTCCCTCATGCCCCGTGTGCTTCCCATGGAGGTAATTGGCAACTGCGGGTTATAGGCCCCACCAATCACTTGCACTGCCTCACTTCGCTTGTGCCCCTAACTCACTTCCCTCATGCCCCTGTGCTTCCCATGGAGGTAATTGGTAACTGCGGGTTATAGGCCCCACCAATCACTTGCACTGCCTCACTTCGTTTGTGCCCCGTGTGCTTCCCATGGAGGTAATTGGCAACTGCAGGTTATAGGCCCCACCAATCACTTGCACTGCCTCACTTCGCTTGTGCCCCTAACTCACTTCCCTCATGCCCCGTGTGCTTCCCATGGAGGTAATTGGGCAACTGCGGGTTATAGGCCCCACCAATCACTTGCACTGCCTCACTTCGTTTGTGCCCCTAACTCACTTCCCCCATGCCCCGTGTGCTTCCATGGAGGGTAATTGGCAAACTGCGGGTTATAGGCCCCACCAATCACTTGTCACTGCCTCACTTCGTTTGTGCCCCTAACTCGAACTTCCCTCATGCCCGTGTGCTTCCCATGGAGGGTCATAGACAACTGCAGGTCATAGGCCCCACCTAGCACCTACCCTGCCAGGCTTTGTGTGCGTCCCTAACTCACTTCCATCATGCCCCGTGTGCTTCCCATGGAGGTAATTGGCAACTGCGGTTAAGGCCCACCAATCACTTGCACTGCCTCACCTTCGTTTGTGCCCCTAACTCACTTCCCTCATTGCCCCGTGTGGCTTCCCATGGAGTGTAATTGGCAACTGCGGGTTATAGGCCCCACCATCACTTGCACTGCCTCCACTTCGTTTGTGCCCCTAACTCACTTCCCTCATGCCCCGTGTGCTTCCATGGAGGTCATAGACAACTGCAGTCATAGGCCCCACCTAGCACCTACCCTGCCAGGCTTTGTGTGCGTCCCTAACTCACTTCCCTCATGCCCCGTGTGCTTCCCATGGAGGTAATTGGCAACTGCGGGTTATAGGCCCCACCAATCACTTGCACTGCCTCACTTCGTTTGTGCCCCTAACTCACTTCCCTCATGCCCCGTGTGCTTCCCATGGAGGTAATTGGCAACTGCGGGTTATAGGCCCCACCTAGCACCTACCCTCCCTGACTTCGTTTGTGTCCCTAACTCACTTCCCTCATGCCCCGTGTGCTTCCCATGGAGGTAATTAGCAACTGCGGGTTATAGGCCCCACCAATCACTTGCACTGCCTCACTTCGTTTGTGTCCCTAACTCACTTCCCTCATGCCCCGTGTGCTTCCCATGGAGGTAATTGGCAACTGCGGGTTATAGGCCCCACCAATCACTTGCACTGCCTCACTTCGCTTGTGCCCCTAACTCACTTCCCTCATGCCCCGTGTGCTTCCCATGGAGGTAATTGGCAACTGCGGGTTATAGGCACCACCTAGCACCTACCCTCCCTGACTTCGTTTGTGTCCCTAACTCACTTCCCTCATGCCCCGTGTGCTTCCCATGGAGGTAATTAGCATCTGCGGGTTATAGGCCCCACCAATCACTTGCACTGCCTCACTTCGTTTGTGCCCCTAACTCACTTCCCTCATGCCCCGTGTGCTTCCCATGGAGGTAATTGGCAACTGCGGGTTATAGGCCCCACCAATCACTTGCACTGCCTCACTTCGTTTGTGCCCCTAACTCACTTCCCTCATGCCCCGTGTGCTTCCCATGGAGGTAATTGGCAACTGCGAGTTATAGGCCCCACCAATCACTTGCACTGCCTCACTTCGTTTGTGCCCCTAACTCACTTCCCTCATGCCCCGTGTGCTTCCCATGGAGGTAATTGGCAACTGCAGGTCATAGGCCCCACCTAGCACCTACCCTGCCAGGCTTTGTCTGCGTCCCTAACTCACTTCCCTCATGCCCCGTGTGCTTCCCATGGAGGTAATTGTCAACTGCGGGTTATAGGCCCCACCAATCACTTGCACTGCATCACTTTGTTTGTGCCCCTAACTCACTTCCCTCATGCCCCGTGTGCTTCCAATGGAGGTAATTGGCAACTGCAGGTTATAGGCCCCACCAAGCACCTACCCTCTTCCCCTGACTTCGTTTTGTGCCCAACTCCTTCCCTCATGCCCCGTGTGCTTCCCTGGAGGTACTTGCAACTCGCTGGATTATAGCCCCACAATCACGTGCACGGCCCACTTCGTTCTGTGCCCCTAACTCACTTCCCTCATCCCCTTGGTGCTTCCCATGGAGGTAATTGGCAACTGCAAGGTCTGGGCCCCACCTAGCACCGACCCTGGCCAGGGCTTCTTCTGCGTCCCTAACCTCAACTCCTGCCCCTCATGCCCCGTTGTTCTTCCCCATGGAGTAATTGGGCAACTTCTGTTTATAATAGAGCCCCACCATCACTTGGCATCTGCCTCACTTCGTTTGTGCCCCTAACACTCACTTTCCCTCATGCCCCCGTGTGCTTCCCATGGAGGTAATTGCAACTGCGGGTTTATCGGCCCCACCACGACCTACCTCCCTGACTTCGGTTGTGTCCCTAACTCACTTCCCTCATGCCCCCGCGTGTGCTTCCATGGAGTAATGTAGCAACTGCGGGTATAGGGCCCCACCAATCACTTGCACTGCCTCACTTCGTTTGTGCCCCTAACTCACTTCCCTCATACCCCCGTGTGCTTCCCATTGAGTAATTGGCAACTTGCGGTTATAGGCCCCCCCTGGCACCTACCCTCCCTGACTTCGTTTTTGTGCCCCCTAACCTCATCTTCCGCTCATCCCGTGTGGCTTTTCCCTGGAAGTAATTAGCAATTGCGGGGTTATAGGCCCCACATCACTCACTTTGCACTGCCCTCACTTCGTTGTGCCCCTAACTCACTTCCTCCCTCATCCCCGTGGGCTTCCATGGAGGGAATATTGTCACTGCGGGTTATAGGCCCCACCAATCACTTGCACTGCCTCACTCGCTTGTGCCCCTTAACTCACTTCCTCCCTCATGCCCCCGTGTGCTTCCCTTGAGGTAATTGGCAACTTCTGGTTAGAGGAGGCCCCAACCTAGCACCCTAACCCTCCCTGACTTCGTTTGTGCCCCTAATTCACTTCCCTCATGGCCCCTGTGCTTCCCATGAGGTCATAGACAACTGCAGGTCATAGCCCCACCTAAGCACCACCCTGCCAGGCTTGTGTGCGTCCCTAACTCACTTCCCTCAGCCCCGTGTGCTTCCCACTGGAGGTAATTGGCAACTGCTGGTTATAGGCCCCACCAATCCCTTTGCACTGCCTCCTCGTTTGTGCCCCTAAACTCACTTCCCCCTCATGCCCCACGTGTGCTTCCCATGAGATAATTGGCAACTGCGGTTATAGGCCCCCCCCACCTAGCACCTAACCCTCCTGACTTCGTTTTTGGTCCCTAACTCACTTCCCTCATGCCCCGTGTGCTTCCCATGGGGTAATTAGCATCTGGCGGGTATAGGCCCCACCAATCACTGCACTGCCTCACTTCGTTTGTGCCCCTACTCACTTCTCATGCCCCGTGTGCTTCCCATGGAGGTATTGGCATGCGGGTATATGCCCCACCAATCACTTGCCCCTCCTCACTTCGTTGTCCCTAACTCACTTCCCTCATGGCCCGTGTGCTTCCCATGCAGGTAATTGGCAACTGCGAGTTTAGGCCCCACCAATCACTTGCCGCCTCATTCGTTGTGCCCCTAACTCACTCCCTCATTCCCGTGTGCTTTCCCCTATGGAGGTATTGGCACTGCGCAGGTTCATAGGCCCACCTAGCACCTCCCTCCAGGCTTGTCTGGCGTCCCTAACTCACTTCCCTCAATGCCAACCGTTGTGCTTCCCGGAGTATTGTCAACTGCGGGTTTATAGGCCCCACCAATCACTTGCACTACTGCATCACTTTGTTTGTTCCCCTAACTCACTTCCCGAAAAAGAGTCATCCCCGTGTTCTTCATGGAGGTAATTGGCAAACTGCGGGTTATAGCCCTCCCTGATTCGTTTGTTCCCTAACTCACGTCCTCATGCCCCGTGTGCTTCCCATGGAGGTAATTGGCAACGCGCGGGTTCATAGGCCCCACCAATCACTTCACTCACTGCCTCACTTCGTTTGTGCCCCTAACTCCTTCCTCATGCCCCGTGTGCTTCCCTGGAGTTAATTGGCACTGCAGGTCATTGGCCCACCTAGCAAGCACCTAACCACCCTGCCAGGCTTCTGGTCTCTGCGTCCCTACTCCTTCCCTCATGCCCGTGTGCTTCCATGGAGGTATTGGCAACTGGCGGGGTATAGCCCACCAATCACTTGCCCTGCCTCACTTCGTTTGTGCCCCTAACCACTTCCCTGCCCCCTCATGGCCCCGTGTGCTTCCCATGGAGTAATGGCAACCTGCGTTATAGCCCCACCTAGCACCTACCCTCCCTGACTTCCGTTTGTGTCCCTAACTCACTTCCCTCATGGCCCGTGTGCTTCCATGGAGTAAATTAGCAACTCGGTTTTATAGGCCCCACCAATCACTTGCTCTGCCTCACTCGTTTGTGGGTCCCCTAACATCCTTCCCTCATGCCCCTGTGGCTTCCCATGGAGGTAATTGGCAACTGCGGTTATAGCCCCACCCTGGCACTACCCTCCCTGACCTTCGTTTGTGCCCTAACTCACTGCGCTGCCCCTTGTGCTTTCCCATGGCGGTAATTAAGCAACTGCTGTTATAGGCCCTCACACCCACCAATCACGTGCACTGCTGCTCACTTCGTTGTGCCCCTAGACTCCCTTTCCCTCATGCCCCGTGGGTGCTTCCATGGAGGTAATTGGCAACTGCGTGTTATAGCTCTCCCCAATCACCTTGCAACTGCCTCACTTCCTTGTGCCCCATAACTCACTTCCCTCATGCCCCTGTGCTTCCCAGGAGGTAAGTGTCAACTGGGGTTTAAAAGGCCCCACCTAGCACCTACCCTCCCTGAACTTGTTTGTGCCCCTAACGCATCCCTCATGCCCGTGTGCTTCCCATGGATGTCCATAGACAACTGCAGGTCATGAGTAGGCCCCCCTAGCACCTACCCTGCCAGGCTTGTGTGCGTCCGCTAACTCAACTTCCCCCCTCATGCCCCCCTGTGCTTCCATGTAGGTATTGGCAACGGCGGGTATAGGTCCCACAATCACTTTGCACTGCTCACGCTCTTGCTTGTGCCCCTAACTCACTTCCCTCATGCGCCGTGGCTTCCCATGGAGGTAATTGGCAAACTTGCGGTTTATAGGCCCCACCTAGCAACACTACCCTCCCTGACTTCGTTTGTGTCCCTAACTCACTTCCCGCATGCCCCGTGTTTCTTCCCAGGTGGTAGGTAATAAATAGCAAGTCTATGGTAAAAA
>JACBWV010000610.1:125757617-125809148 GCA_013435795.1 Chlamydomonas sp. ICE-L | reverse complement strand
ACTTCGTTTGTGCCCCTAACTCACTTCCCTCATGCCCCGTGTGCTTCCCATGGAGGTAATTGGCAACTGCGGGTTATAGGCCCCACCAATCACTTGCACTGCCTCACTTCGTTTGTGCCCCTAACTCACTTCCCTCATGCCCCGTGTGCTTCCCATGGAGGTCATAGACAATGCAGGTATAGGCCCCACCTAGCACCTACCCGCCTGACTTCGTGTGTGTCCCTAACTCACTTCCCTCATGCCCGTGTGCTTCCCATGGAGGTAATTGGCAACTGCGGGTTATAGGCCCCACCATCACTTGCACTGCCTCACTTCGTTTGTGCCCCTAACTCACTTCCCTCATGCCCCGGTGCTTCCCATGGAGGGTAATTGGCATTGGCAACTGCGGTTATAGGCCCACCTAGCACCTACCCTTCCTGACTTCCGTGTGTGTCCCTACTCACTTCCCTCATGCCCCGTTGCTTCCTTGGAGTAATGGCAACTGCGGGTTATAAGGCCCCACCAATCACTTGGCTCTGCCTCACTTCTTTTGTGCCTCTAACCATTCCCTCATGCCCCGTGTGCTTCACATGGAGGTCATAGACACTGCGGTCCATAGGCCCCACCTAGCACCTACCCTGCCTGACTTCGTGGGTCCCTAACCACTTCCCTCATGCCCCGTGTGCTTCCCATGGAGGGTAATTGGCAACTGCGGGTTATAGCCCCACCAATCACTTGCACTGCCTCACTTCGTTTGGTGTCCCTAACTCACTTTCCACTCATGCCCGTGTGCTTCCCATGGAGGTATTGGCAACTGCGGGTTATAGGCCCCACCAATCACTTGCACTGCCTGACTTCGTGTGTGCCCCTAACTCACTTCCCTCATGCCCCGTGTGCGTTCCCATGGAGGTCATAGACAACTGCAGGTCTAGGCCCCACCTAGCACCTACCCTGCCTGACTTCGTGTGTGTCCCTAACTCACTTCCTCATGCCCCGTGTGCTTCCCATGGAGGTAATTGGCAACTGCGGGTTATAGGCCCCCACCAATCAACTTGCACTGCCTCACTTCGTTTGTGCCCCTAACTCACTTCCCTCATGCCCCGTGTGCTTCCCATGGAGGTAATTGGCAACTGCGGGTTATAGGCCCCACCAATCACTTGCACTGCCTCACTTCGTTTGTGCCCCTAACTCACTTCCCTCATGCCCCGTGTGCTTCCCATGGAGGTAATTGGCAACTGCGGGTTATAGGCCCCACCAATCACTTGCACTGCCTCACTTCCCTCATGCCCCTAACTCACTTCCCTCATGCCCCGTGTGCTTCCCATGGAGGTAATTGGCAACTGCGGGTTATAGGCCCCACCTAGAACCTACCCTCCATGACTTCGTTTGTGCCCCTAACTCACTTCCCTCATGCCCCGTGTGCTTCCCATGGAGGTAATTGGCAACTGCGGGTTATAGGCCCCACCAATCACTTGCACTGCCTCACTTCGTTTGTGCCCCTAACTCACTTCCCTCATTGCCCCGTGTGCTTTCCCATGGAGGTCATAGACAACTGCAGGTCATAGGCCCCACCTAGCACCTACCCTGCCTGACTTCGTGTGTGTCCCTAACTCACTTCCCTCATGCCCCGTGTGCTTCCCATGGAGGTCATAGACAACTGCAGGTCATAGGCCCCCACCTAGCACCTACCCTGCCTGACTTCGTGTGTGTCCCTAACTCACTTCCCTCATGCCCCGTGTGCTTCCCATGGAGGTAATTGGCAACTGCGGGTTATAGGGCCCCACCATCACTTGCACTGCCTCACTTCGTTTGTGCCCCTAACTCACTTCCCTCATGCCCCGTGTGCTTCCCATGGAGGTAATTGGCAACTGCGGGTTATAGGCCCCACCAATCACTTGCACTGCCTCACTTCGTCTGTGCCCCTAACTCACTTCCCTCATGCCCCGTGTGCTTCCCATGGAGGTAATTGGCAACTGCGGGTTATAGGCCCCACCAATCACTTGCACTGCCTCACTTCCCTCATGCCCCTAACTCACTTCCCTCATGCCCCGTGTGCTTCCCATGGAGGTAATTGGCAACTGCGGGTTATAGGCCCCACCTAGAACCTACCCTCCATGACTTCGTTTGTGCCCCTAACTCACTTCCCTCATGCCCCGTGTGCTTCCCATGGAGGTAATTGGCAACTGCGGGTTATAGGCCCCACCAATCACTTGCACTGCCTCACTTCGTTTGTGCCCCTAACTCACTTCCCTCATGCCCCGTGTGCTTCCCATGGAGGTCATAGACAACTGCAGGTCATAGGCCCCACCTAGCACCTACCCTGCCTGACTTCGTGTGTGTCCCTAACTCACTTCCCTCATGCCCCGTGTGCTTCCCATGGAGGTAATTGGCAACTGCGGGTTATAGGCCCCACCAATCACTTGCACTGCCTCACTTCGTTTGTGCCCCTATCTCACTTCCCTCATGCCCCGTGTGCTTCCCATGGAGGTAATTGGCAACTGCGGGTTATAGGCCCCACCTAGCACCTACCCTGCCTGACTTCGTGTGTGTCCCTAACTCACTTCCCTCATGCCCCGTGTGCTTCCCTTGGAGGTAATTGGCAACTGCGGGTTATAGGCCCCACCAATCACTTGCTCTGCCTCACTTCGTTTGTGCCTCTAACTCACTTCCCTCATGCCCCGTGTGCTTCACATGGAGGTCATAGACAACTGCAGGTCATAGGCCCCACCTAGCACCTACCCTGCCTGACTTCGTGTGTGTCCCTAACTCACTTCCCTCATGCCCCGTGTGCTTCCCATGGAGGTAATTGGCAACTGCGGGTTATAGGCCCCACCAATCACTTGCACTGCCTCACTTCGTTTGTGTCCCTAACT
The DNA here is from genome assembly GCA_013435795.1 of Chlamydomonas sp. ICE-L. NCBI lineage: Eukaryota > Viridiplantae > Chlorophyta > Chlorophyceae > Chlamydomonadales > Chlamydomonadaceae > Chlamydomonas > Chlamydomonas sp. ICE-L. The sequence continues at coordinate 125,806,296 of JACBWV010000610.1, read as the reverse complement.
CACTTCCCTCATGCCCCGTGTGCTTCCCATGGAGGTAATTGGCAACTGCGGGTTATAGGCCCCACCAATCACTTGCACTGCCTGACTTCGTGTGTGCCCCTAACTCACTTCCCTCATGCCCCGTGTGCTTCCCATGGAGGTCATAGACAACTGCAGGTCATAGGCCCCACCTAGCACCTACCCTGCCTGACTTCGTGTGTGTCCCTAACTCACTTCCCTCATGCCCCGTGTGCTTCCCATGGAGGTAATTGGCAACTGCGGGTTATAGGCCCCACCAATCACTTGCACTGCCTCACTTCGTATGTGCCCCTAACTCACTTCCTCATGCCCCGTGTGCTTCCCATGGAGGAATTGGCAACTGCGGGTTATGGCCCCCCAATACTTGCACTGCCTCACTTCGTTTGTGCCCAACTCACTTCCCTCATGCCCCGTGTGCTTCCCTGGAGTAATTGGCCACTGCGTGTTATAGCCACCAATCCACTTGCCACTGCCTCACTTCCCTCATGCCCCTAACTCCCTTCCCCTCATGCCCGTGTGCTTCCCTGGAGTAAATTGCACCTGCGGGTTATAGGCCCCACCAATCAACTTGCACTGCCTCACTTCGTTTGTGGCCCCAACTCACTTCCCTCATGCCCCGTGTGCTCCCTGGAGGTATTGGCAACTGCGGGTTATAGGCCCCACCCAATCACTTGGCACTGCCTCACTTCGTTTTGTGCCCCTAACTCACTTCCCTCATGCCCTCGTGTGCTTCCCATGGAGTGTAATTGTCACCTGCGGGTTATAGGCCGCCTGGCACCATCGACTTGCCTGCCTTACTTCGTTTGTGCCCTAACTACTTCCCTCATTCCCCGTGTGCTTTCCATTTAGGTATTGGCACTGCGGGTAAGGCCCCACCAATCCTTGCACTGCCCTCACTCGTTTGTGCCGCCTAACTCACTTCCCTCATGCCGCCGTGTGCTTCCAGGAGGTAATTGGCAACTGCGGTTATAGGCCCCCCAATCATTGGCCCTGCTCACTCGTGTGGTGTCCCTAACTCACTTCCTCATGCCCTGTGTGCTTCCCAGGAGGTAATTTGGCAACTGCGGGTTATAGGCCCGACCAATACTTGCACTGTCCTCACTTCGTTTGGGTGCCTCTACTCACTTCCCTCATGCCCCGTGTGCTTCCATGGAGTAATTTGGCAACTGCGGTTTATAGGCCCCACCGATCACTTGCACTGCTCACTTCGTTTTGTGCCTCTAACTCACTTCCCTATGCCCCCGTGTGCTTCGCCATGGGGGTATTGGCAACTGCGGTTATAAGGCCCCACCAATCACTTGCCTGCCTCACTTCGTTTGTGCCCCTAACTCACTTCCCTCATGCCCCGTGTGCTTCCCATGGAGGTAATTGGCAACTGCGGGTTATAGGCCCCACCTAGAACCTACCCTCCATGACTTCGTTTGTGCCCCTAACTCACTTCCCTCATGCCCCGTGTGCTTCCCATGGAGGTAATTGGCAACTGCGGGTTATAGGCCCCACCAATCACTTGCACTGCCTCACTTCGTTTGTGCCCCTAACTCACTTCCCTCATGCCCCGTGTGCTTCCCATGGAGGTAATTGGCAAGTTCGGGTTATAGGCCCCACCAATCACTTGCACTGCCTCACTTCGTTTGTGCCTCTAACTCACTTCCCTCATGCCCCGTGTGCTTCCCATGGAGGTCATAGACAACTGCATTTCATAGGCCCCACCTAGCACCTATCCTGCCTGACTTCGTGTGCGTCCTTAACTCACTTCCCTCATGCCCCGTGTGCTTCCCATGGAGGTAATTGGCAACTGCGGGTTATAGGCCCCACCAATCACTTGCACTGCCTCACTTCGTTTGTGCCCCTAACTCACTTCCCTCATGCCCCGTGTGCTTCCCATGGAGGTAATTGGCAACTGCGGGTTATAGGCCCCACCAAGCACCTACCCTGCCTGACTTCGTGTGTGTCCCTAATCACTTCCCTCATGCCCCGTGTGCTTCCCATGGAGGTAATTGGCAACTGCGGGTTATAGGCCCCACCAATCACTTGCACTGCCTCACTTCGTTTGTGCCCCGAACTCACTTCCCTCATGCCCCGTGTGCTTCCCATGGAGGTAATTGGCAACTGCGGGTTATAGGCCCCACCTAGCACCTACCCTCCCTGACTTCGTTTGTGCCCCTAACTCACTTCCCTCATGCCCCGTGTGCTTCCCATGGAGGTAATTGGCAACTGCGGGTTATAGGCCCCACCAATCACTTGCACTGCCTCACTTCGTTTGTGCCCCTAACTCACTTCCCTCATGCCCCGTGTGCTTCCCATGGAGGTAATTGGCAACTGCGGGTTATAGGCCCCACCAATCACTTGCACTGCCTCACTTCGTTTGTGCCCCTAACTCACTTCCCTCATGCCCCGTGTGCTTCCCATGGAGGTCATAGACAACTGCAGGTCATAGGCCCCACCTAGCACCTACCCTGCCAGGCTTCGTGTGCGTCCCTAACTCACTTCCCTCATGCCCCGTGTGCTTCCCATGGAGGTAATTGGCAACTGCGGGTTATAGGCCCCACCAATCACTTGCACTGCCTCACTTCGTTTGTGCCCCTAACTCACTTCCCTCATGCCCCGTGTGCTTCCCATGGAGGTCATAGACAACTGCAGGTCATAGGCCCCACCTAGCACCTACCCTGCCTGACTTCGTGTGTGTCCTTAACTCACTTCCCTCATGCCCCGTGTGCTTCCCATGGAGGTAATTGGCAACTGCGGGTTATAGGCCCCACCAATCACTTGCACTGCCTCACTTCGTTTGTGCCCCTAACTCACTTCCTCATGCCCCGTGTGCTTCCCATGGAGGTAATTGGCAACTGCGGGTTATAGGCCCCACCAAGCACCTACCCTGCCTGACTTCGTGTGTGTCCCTAATCACTTCCCTCATGCCCCGTGTGCTTCCCATGGAGGTAATTGGCAACTGCGGGTTATAGGCCCCACCAATCACTTGCACTGCCTCACTTCGTTTGTGCCCCGAACTCACTTCCCTCATGCCCCGTGTGCTTCCCATGGAGGTAATTGGCAACTGCGGGTTATAGGCCCCACCTAGCACCTACCCTGCCTGACTTCGTGTGTGTCCCTAACTCACTTCCCTCATGCCCCGTGTGCTTCCCATGGAGGTAATTGGCAACTGCGGGTTATAGGCCCCACCAATCACTTGCACTGCCTCACTTCGTTTGTGCCCCTAACTCACTTCCCTCATGCCCCGTGTGCTTCCCATGGAGGTAATTGGCAACTGCGGGTTATAGGCCCCACCAATCACTTGCACTGCCTCACTTCGTGTGTGTCCCTAACTCACTTCCCTCATGCCCCGTGTGCTTCCCATGGAGGTCATAGACAACTGCAGGTCATAGGCCCCACCTAGCACCTACCCTGCCAGGCTTCGTGTGCGTCCCTAACTCACTTCCCTCATGCCCCGTGTGCTTCCCATGGAGGTAATTGGCAACTGCGGGTTATAGGCCCCACCAATCACTTGCACTGCCTCACTTCGTTTGTGCCTCTAACTCACTTCCCTCATGCCCCGTGTGCTTCCCATGGAGGTCATAGACAACTGCAGGTCATAGGCCCCACCTAGCACCTACCCTGCCTGACTTCGTGTGTGTCCCTAACTCACTTCCCTCATGCCCCGTGTGCTTCCCATGGAGGTAATTGGCAACTGCGGGTTATAGGCCCCACCAATCACTTGCACTGCCTCACTTCGTTTGTGCCCCTAACTCACTTCCCTCATGCCCCGTGTGCTTCCCATGGAGGTAATTGGCAACTGCGGGTTATAGGCCCCACCAAGCACCTACCCTGCCTGACTTCGTGTGTGTCCCTAACTCACTTCCCTCATGCCCCGTGTGCTTCCCTTGGAGGTAATTGGCAACTGCGGGTTATAGGCCCCACCAATCACTTGCACTGCCTCACTTCGTTTGTGCCCCTAACTCACTTCCCTCATGCCCCGTGTGCTTCCCATGGAGGTAATTGGCAACTGCGGGTTATAGGCCCCACCTAGCACCTACCCTGCCTGACTTCGTGTGTGTCCCTAACTCACTTCCCTCATGCCCCGTGTGCTTCCCTTGGAGGTAATTGGCAACTGCGGGTTATAGGCCCCACCAATCACTTGCACTGCCTCACTTCGTTTGTGCCCCTAACTCACTTCCCTCATGCCCCGTGTGCTTCCCATGGAGGTAATTGGCAACTGCGGGTTATAGGCCCCACCAATCACTTGCACTGCCTCACTTCGTTTGTGCCCCTAACTCACTTCCCTCATGCCCCGTGTGCTTCCCATGGAGGTCATAGACAACTGCAGGTCATAGGCCCCACCTAGCACCTACCCTGCCAGGCTTCGTGTGCGTCCCTAACTCACTTCCCTCATGCCCCGTGTGCTTCCCATGGAGGTAATTGGCAACTGCGGGTTATAGGCCCCACCAATCACTTGCACTGCCTCACTTCGTTTGTGCCTCTAACTCACTTCCCTCATGCCCCGTGTGCTTCCCATGGAGGTCATAGACAACTGCAGGTCATAGGCCCCACCTAGCACCTACCCTGCCTGACTTCGTGTGTGTCCTTAACTCACTTCCCTCATGCCCCGTGTGCTTCCCATGGAGGTAATTGGCAACTGCGGGTTATAGGCCCCACCAATCACTTGCACTGCCTCACTTCGTTTGTGCCCCTAACTCACTTCCCTCATGCCCCGTGTGCTTCCCATGGAGGTAATTGGCAACTGCGGGTTATAGGCCCCACCAAGCACCTACCCTGCCTGACTTCGTGTGTGTCCCTAACTCACTTCCCTCATGCCCCGTGTGCTTCCCTTGGAGGTAATTAGCAATTGCGGGTTATAGGCCCCACCAATCACTTGCACTGCCTCACTTCGTTTGTGCCCCTAACTCACTTCCCTCATGCCCCGTGTGCTTCCCATGGAGGTAATTGGCAACTGCGGGTTATAGGCCCCACCAATCACTTGCACTGCCTCACTTCGTTTGTGCCCCTAACTCACTTCCCTCATGCCCCGTGTGCTTCCCATGGAGGTAATTGGCAACTGCGGGTTATAGGCCCCACCAATCACTTGCACTGCCTCACTTCGTTTGTGCCCCTAACTCACTTCCCTCATGCCCCGTGTGCTTCCCATGGAGGTAATTTGCAACTGCGGGTTATAGGCACCACCAATCACTTGCACTGCCTCACTTCGTTTGTGCCCCTAACTCACTTCCCTCATGCCCCGTGTGCTTCCCATGGAGGTAATTGGCAACTGCGGGTTATAGGCCCCACCAATCACTTGCACTGCCTCACTTCGTTTGTGCCCCTAACTCACTTCCCTCATGCCCCGTGTGCTTCCCATGGAGGTAATTGGCAACTGCGGGTTATAGGCCCCACCAATCACTTGCACTGCCTCACTTCGTTTGTGCCCCTAACTCACTTCCCTCATGCCCCGTGTGCTTCCCATGGAGGTAATTAGCAAGTTCGGGTTATAGGCCCCACCAATCACTTGCACTGCCTCACTTCGTGTGTGTCCCTAACTCACTTCCCTCATGCCCCGTGTGCTTCCCATGGAGGTAATTGGCAACTGCGGGTTATAGGCCCCACCAATCACTTGCACTGCCTCACTTCGTTTGTGCCCCTAACTCACTTCCCTCATCCCCGTGTGCTTCCCATGGAGGTAATTGGCAACTGCGGGTTATAGGCCCCACCAATCACTTGCACTGCCTCACTTCGTTTGTGCCCCTAACTCACTTCCCTCATGCCCCGTGTGCTTCCCATGGAGGTAATTGGCAACTGCGGGTTATAGGCCCCACCAATCACTTGCACTGCCTCACTCCGTTTGTGCCCCTAACTCACTTCCCTCATGCCCCGTGTGCTTCCTATGGAGGTAATTAGCAATTGCGGGTTATAGGCCCCACCAATCACTTGCACTGCCTCACTTCGTGTGTGTCCCTAACTCACTTCCCTCTTGCCCCGTGTGCTTCCCATGGAGGTAATTTGCAACTGCGGGTTATAGGCCCCACCAATCACTTGCACTGCCTCACTTCGTTTGTGCCCCTAACTCACTTCCCTCATGCCCCGTGTGCTTCCCATGGAGGTAATTGGCAACTGCGGGTTATAGGCCCCACCAATCACTTGCACTGCCTCACTTCGTTTGTGCCCCTAACTCACTTCCCTCATGCCCCGTGTGCTTCCCATGGAGGTAATTGGCAACTGCGGGTTATAGGCCCCACCAATCACTTGCACTGCCTCACTTCGTTTGTGCCCCTAACTCACTTCCCTCATGCCCCGTGTGCTTCCCATGGAGGTAATTGGCAACTGCGGGTTATAGGCCCCACCAATCACTTGCACTGCCTCACTTCGTTTGTGCCCCTAACTCACTTCCCTCATGCCCCGTGTGCTTCCCATGGAGGTAATTGGCAACTGCGGGTTATAGGCCCCACCAATCACTTGCACTGCCTCACTTCGTTTGTGCCCCTAACTCACTTCCCTCATGCCCCGTGTGCTTCCCATGGAGGTCATAGACAACTGCAGGTCATAGGCCCCACCTAGCACCTACCCTGCCTGACTTCGTGTGTGTCCCTAACTCACTTCCCTCATGCCCCGTGTGCTTCCCATGGAGGTAATTGGCAACTGCGGGTTGTAGGCCCCACCAATCACTTGCACTGCCTCACTTCGTTTGTGCCCCTAACTCACTTCCCTCATGCCCCGTGTGCTTCAGATGGAGGTAATTGGCAACTGCGGGTTATAGGCCCCACCAATCACATGACTATCACGTACCCTGCCTGACTTCTCTCATCCCTCTTGTGCTTCAGATGGATGTCATAGGCAACTGCAGGTCATAGGACCTACCTAGCACATACCCGTCTGACTTCGTTTAAGATCCTAACTAAATTCCCTCGCCCCTTGTGCTTCAGATGGAGGTCATAGACAACTGCAGGTTGTAAGCCCAACCTAACACATACCCTGCCTGACTTGGTACGTGTCCCTAACTCACTTTCCGCATGCCCCGTGTGCTTCAGATGGAGGTCATAAGCAACTGCAGAACAAAGCCATCACCCGGCCATCCCTTTCTCAAATACAAACAAACATGGAGGCCATGGGGCTTGGGCCATCGGCGATACGCCCCCCTATGTAGCTGAAGCCCGCTGTGTAGCTGAGGCCCCCTTGGTAGCTGAACCTAGAGGCTATGGGACTTGGGCCATCGGCGGTGTGCTCCCCTATGTAGCTGCAGCCCGCTATGTAGCTGAGGCCCCCTTTGTAGCTGAACCTGGAGGCTATGGGACTTGGGCCAGCGGCGGTACGTCCCCTTATGTAGCTGAAGCCCGCTGTGTAGCTGAGGCCCCCTTTGTAGTTGAACCTGGAGACCACATAAGCCCGGAATGATAGAGCATGACGTGGGTTGGCTTCGATGTTTCGATGTTGGGTCCGACGTTTTTCATGTCATTCATTTCGTTTTATCACTCCGATGGGACAGTTCAACCACCACCACCAGGTCCGTGAGATGTCAGTCAAGACATGTTCTATGATGAACCTTTCATTGACTATTGCGTTGCCAAAAATAAGTGAAATCGCCCTTAGTCTCCTTCAATTTGTATAAATGAAAAGAGAGTTAACGAACTCCTCGCTTGCTTAGTTCGTACAAGGTAGTGCAAGGTAGTACAAGATTCCGAAACCACATGGTCCTAAGCCTCCCCCACACACACACACAAAAAAAGAGACACAAATACCCACACGTACCCACAATGCACCCCCGCTCGAGCTTATATGGGGGAGGTGATGAACAGATGGAGTGAATAGCCGATGATGGTGTTCAGGAGTGGGAGTAGCCTCATGAGATAGATAGTGTAGAGATGGAGGGGAAGGGGGGGGGCATACCACACCAATGGATGCAACTAAGAGGGGGGGCATGCCACACAAATAGATGCAACTAAGAGGGGGGGGGGGGGGGGGGGGGGGGGGGGCAGCTTCTGGACAGCTCCCTGAGCAAGCTGCTGAGCCAAGCCCCAATATTGGTTTACATACGGCAACTGTAGTCCAGCCATATAGTTATGGCCTAGCCGCATCATAACATTTCTAGGTGCAGGTCTGTTTTTATGTTGCACTCCAGGGGTAGGCCAAATAGGCTAAAGGGACTTGCCCAACCGTGATAGGAAGGGCTAATGTCATAATGTGTGTATGTTCCAGTCCAGGGGTAGGTCAAATAGGCTAAAGGGACTTGCCCAACCGTGATAGAAAGGGCAGGCATATGATTCTATGATTGAGACTCTGTAGCATTGAGCAATTAGCACTGTTCATTTTTTGGCTACATGTACCAGTTTCTGAGCAGCTCCCTGAGCCAGCCGCTGAGCCAAGCCCCAATATTGCTTTGCATACAGCAAGTGTAGTCCAGCCATATAGTTATGGCCTAGCCGCATAGTAAAATGAATCGGTGCAGGTAGATGATCCTATGGATGAGACTCTGTAGCATTGAGGGACTAGCACTGTTCATTTTTCCGGCTTCATGTACCAGCTTCTCAGCAGCTTCTCAGCAGGTCCCTGAGCCAGCCGATGAGCCAAGCCCCAATATTGCTTTGCACACAGGGACTGGGGTCCATCCATATAGTTATGGCCTAGCCGCATAATGACATGAATAGGTGCAGGTATATGATCCTATGAGTGAGACTCTGCAGCATTGAGGGACTAGCACTGTTATTTTTTCGGCTTCATGTACCAGCTTCTGAGCAGCTCCCTGAGCCAGCCGCTGAGCCAAGCCCCAATATTGGTTTGCACACAGGGACTGGGGTCCAGCTAAATAGTCATTGTCTATCTGCATAATGGAATGAATTGGTGTAGACATCGTAGCTTTTCTTTTCAGTTACGAGGAACAGTGAACAGTTGCGAGGAACAGTTACGAGGAACAGCTTCACTGTTCCATTTTGGGACTACTCATGGCAGCTTCCCGCCAGCTCGATACCAGTATCCAGCCACTGGGGCAAGCCCAAAACTTTCAGCTGCATTTAAATGCCTGTCATATCAGCTTTCAGACGCACTAGCTAGATTCAGGTTTGGCTCAAGGTCGGGGGAGGGAGCTGCATAGAAGCTGCTACTCGTAGCTAAACCTAAAGTGAATAGCTTCTGTGCAGAATAGCTGGACACACACAAGCACTCCAGCATGAGGCCAGGAAATAGAACCCTTGTCGAATGCCTAATTTGAATTTGAATTATCACATGATTTTCAGCCAACTCTGGGCTGCTCACCGTCTTCCAATTCCAAGTCCTCCCGTGCGATACCCACGGAAAACATGGAGGACACTAAGCGGATTAGGCAGATTATAGAGGTAAAATGCTGACAAGTGTGCACTACTACGCTGGCTGTGGCGGCGGCATTGATCATGTGTGTGGCAGCCACAATGGTTGGACACACAGAAACACTCCAGAATGAGGCCTGCAACAAGTCCTAGGCAGCGTCGCAAGCGATACCCTCGGAAACCATGGAGCACACTAAGCGGATGAGGCAGTTTACTGAGGTAAAATGCTAAATCTTGTGCACTACTACGCTGGCTGTGACAGTGGCTCCGGCATGAGGCCTGCAACAAGTCCAATGCAGCGACGCAAGCGACGCGGAAAATTGACAGAGATTGTTGGCTATCAGCACGACAGGTGGCAACGGAATGGAGCGGACCGAAGCCAGTTAGTTACAAGACGGTTGGCTGACGTGTCAGGCTTTGTCTCAGTCGTTGGACAGACAGACTGACAGACGGACAATGGGGTGAATCTGGGGACTCCCGCCCCCGAGAAGGGGGGGGGTCCACCAAAAACTAGCCTGTCTCTAAAATCTATATTATTGTGCATTGCTAGCCTGCCGACTGTTAGGTTGGTTCAATTACATGCTCTAGTAGAGTTCAGGCTGCTCACCACATGCATGCAGAGTAAAATTGGGAAGTGAAAACGCTACTACACCACACTCTAGGGTACAGAACGCAACCACATAGGTTGAGACACTTTAAAGACATGTCCAGGTCATGGACTGTTGACATAGACACACACAGCATAATAGTAGTACAGGTGACCATGTTGGTGTGCACCTTCTCCTAGGTAAGAGATAGAGCTGTCGGGAGCTGGAGTGACAACATGGATGGTCAGCCTGCATGCTGCTACAACTTGAAATTGGATACATAGCTTCAGCCAGCAATTGGGCTGCTCGCCGTCTTCAGCAGTAAAACAAATATTACCAGTGAAATGTAAACGCAAACTGCATGCTGCTCACCGTCTGCTGGCAGGGTTAGTATGGGTTGTATAAACCCTGCTACACCACACTCTCGGGCACAGAATGCAACCACGTAGGTCGAGACACTTCAAAGACTTGCCCAGGTCATGGACTGTTGACGTAGACACACACAGCATGATAGTAGTGTAGGTGACCATGTTGGTGTGCACCCCCTCCTAGGGTAGAGATAGAGCTGTTGGGTGCTGGAGTGACATTTTGCAGGAGTGGCCATTCGAACTGAATCCTCAATGCCGCTGGTTTGTGTAGGGAGACCCACCCCCTGGTGCGAAATACCTTTCACAACTAAAAACAAATGTTTTGTCGAAATTTGCAGCCTGCATGCTGCTCACCGTTACGGGCGGAGTGAATATAGCTAGTACAAATTGAAATTGAAATTGTTACATCCGTGTAATACCATTACTAACAGGACGTGAAGTTAAGGACACCATAGCGTAGCTAGTACAAACAACTTTACTAGATTCTCGAGTACAAAGTGTAATTGAACTTGAACTTGTTTGTATACCGGTAGCTTCAGCCAGGAATAGAGTACAGAATGTAATCACGTGCAGTACATTGTTTTTTAATTCGAGTACGGCATCTTGAATTTGATTGCGGGGCTCCAGCCTCAGGCAAACAAATGGGTGGTGGGGGGGGGGGGGGGTATTCAAGAGTGCTTCAAATCTACGTTTTTGGAACGTCAGCCGTTACTATAATCATGGGCTAAAATCTACTTATCGTTTTAGCTATAGGCCACCCACACCTTCCATGCCACACCAGGTTTGTTCAAAATGTTACATTTCACGCCTGACACGCAGATTTGGGGGGGTCTCTTACATTATATACGTAGACGTGCTCATGAGTCGTAGATTTTTAAACACAGATACGTCTCGAAACTTAGATGTGGATGTATCCCAAACGATGAAAAGAACAATTCTGGCCTATGCGGGATAACAGCCATACCCCGGCATCTTCTAAACTCTGAACCGATGCTTCTTAAGTGTCATGCATCACTTAACCACCACCCTATGCTTGGTCGGCCCGGGCGAATAATGCGATAATAACAACAACCCTTGTTGTTGTAGGATTTGCTTAACTGAGAAACGGAGTGAGAATCGAAATACACACTGAGGCGGTTATAAGCAGTACTAAGCAGGGGTGGAAGACTGGCGGACTGCTAGGGTACATATAAAAGAGCGAAGAAAAGGACGTCATAAAACTAGGGGGAAATAATCAGAACATGAAGCACTAACTTGAGGAAGGATAGAGTAGTAAGCAGTACTACGGTGAGTCTACCCGAAAGAGTGGATGAGCCCAATTCTGCATAACTACCAAGAAAATGAGAAGCAGTCAACAAAGGGGACTACTGGTAGGTAATGGGGTGATTAAAACAAATGGTGAAACAGTGAGGGGAAGGTAGCAAAAGAGATAGGATGAAGTAAAAGGTAGTGAAGGCAAATCTATAAGACCAGTGTCTGCCTTTGAAAAATGATTGAAGTTTGAGCTGCATCTTGTAACAACAACTATACAATACAATACAGGGTTACAAACTGGTACGATACAAGACAGCGGAATCTGTTCGCATCGAACCCTGGAGTGGGTGTCGATCAGAGATCTCTGGTGTCGATGCAGTGTCTGGTCTGTTCGGCTCAGAAGCTGGTGGCGGTTCTTCCTGGTCAAGGTTTTTGTACGATGATGTACCACCATGTATGCACATGGGCCGACCCAAGTGAAGGGGGCTTCGGGCTATTTGTCGAATGCCATATCTCGATCCAGCCAACCGCATGTAGTCAGCTCATTCATCGTTCTATGTGTTATATGAAGGCAGAACCCTAAACGCTGCCAATCCTTCTCCTTACAGTTCAGCAAATCCTATCGGGTGAAATTATATCATTCAGTCGAACTTCATTCGGGTAGCCGAGGGTTGTCCGCTCCCAGCCACTGGCATCTTCATGGATTGTCAGGCCCATGTAATAAAGAAGTAGACATCGCTATCATTGCGACGAGAGATTACTCTCCCGTATATATACAAGGTCAAAGGGGTTGAGCCATGATAGGGTCGAGTATTCGCTCTTTGGGGCAAATGTCCAGGGATGAATTAGACTCGACGAGGTTCCAGCGTCTGCCTGGATCAGGGGACCCTGCAAGTATCGCCACTCCCGTGCCCAGCCCCGAAACTCCTGGCCACAGTCCAACTCGCTCCGTGCAGGGAGAGTCACGTGGACACCCTGATCTACATCTGGAGGTTGAACAGGCTCTCATTCCCTCTGACGAGCCCAAGGAGATGAAGCACCCCTTCCCCATGTGGAAACGGCGCTACATCATTGGCTTGTTCACTACCATAGCAGCTCTGGTGTTTGCTGACCAAAATCTTCTTGCTCCTAATCTGTCCGAGGCTGCAGAGTTCTTTGGCTTCGATGATGAGGAGAAGGACCGTTACCTGGGTGGTTACATCTCTGCAGGATTCTTTGCGGTTGGAGCTCCTGCTGCTCTGTTGATGGGCTTCCTTACCGACAGATGGAATCGCAAGAACTTGCTTCTTGCAGTTGTCATCATAGGAGAAACACCATGCTTGTGCACTTACTGGGTACAAACATATGCTCAATTCTTTGTGCTTCGGATGATGACAGGCGTTGCTGTGGGGGGATGCTTTCCGCTGCTATACTCCCTCTTGGGAGATCTCTTCCCCCCATCACATCGATCAACAGTTTCTGCGTTTGTACAGATCGGCACTGGTGCTGGCATCTTCGCTGGTCAGGCTGCTGCGTCAGTGATTGGGCCGGCCACAAACTGGCGAATGCCATTTGTAGTCATCTCAATCCCCTCTATTCTAGCAGCGGTTTTAATGTGGTTCACCACTAAGGAGCCACCCAGAGGTGTTTGCGAGGAGGCACTCCAAGCTAGGTTTTCAAAGGGGTTTGACAATAACACGTACCACGAAACAATCTCGTGGGAGAAGACCAAGAAGATATTCAAGATTGGTTCAAATTGGTTCATCTTTCTGCAGGGTCTGCCTGGCAGCTTGCCGTGGGGAATGGTGCTTGTGTACTTCAACGACTACCTCAGCGCCAACAAAGGCTTCAGTATTCCGATGGCCACGCTCGTCATCATGCTCTTCGGCATTGGTGGTGCTATTGGTGTAATCGGAGGCGGATACCTTGGTCAGTGGTTGTACAACAGGAAAAAAGAGTGGATGGCGTGGCTTGCTGGAGTTACAGTCATCATTGCCATAGGCCCTATGCTGTTCCTCGTAAATATGGACCTGCAATCGACTAGCATTGTTTTCACGGGCTTCATGGCAATCGTGGCTGGAGCATTGGCCTCTGTGGCAGGGCCTAACCTTAGAGCAATTTTATTAAACGTGAACGAGCCGGAAACTCGGGGAGTGGCTTGTGCTTTACAGACCCTGACAGATGACTTGGGGAAGGCCTTGGGACCAGCCTTTGTCGCCATCTTCATTGGCCAGCTTGGTCGTACGGGTGCATTCAACATTGCCGTGTGTGCGTGGTTTCCTTGCGGCCTCCTGCTCTTGGCACTCATGTTCACTATGCGGAAAGACGAGGCTGCCATGCAACATCGGTTACAGATGACTGCTGAAGCCTACACCGCTGCTGATGAAGCCAACCGAGAGAGGGACCAGCAGCAGTTTTTGCCTCCAAACACTATTCTGAGTGAACACACCTTTGGCAGAAACTCGCCCTTGGCTGAAGGGACGTCTCAGGAGACCGAGGTGGAACGGCTTGTCCAAGAAAACAACTCACATAAGGATGCTGCTGGAGGCCTTGAGCCTGTCAGCCCTGATCCCGCAGCACATTCTATTCCAGTAAAGACTCCCTATCCATGTAGTAAGGGCCCCTCTCCAGAATCTCCAGAATTGGGGACTACAATGATCACAAACGCCGAGGACCTTCCAGGAGTCATTGGTGGCAGTGGCAATGGAGACAGGCGCAATGATCCAGGCAGCTCTGGTGGTCAAGCAGAATCTCAAAATGCAGATATCCTGAACTCTCCTATAGATCCATCAAGTCAGAATTACGATCAATTAGTCTCTCCCATTGGTGAAGATGCAGCAACATCAAATAGAAAATCTCTTTTCGCCACACCAGTATCTCCTCCAAGCAAGCCCGGAAGCCGGTAAGGCAATTATAACGCCTGATGGGGCGTGGTGTTAAGGGAGCCCGTCGTACGGGGGTGGGGAGCGGTCTCCTACCTCAACTGGACAAGCTACCATCGCGCTTGACGACGAACTGCAACGCCAAGAGCAACCGAAGGGGTAGTCGAACCCCCAACTCTTTATCCTCAAGCGATCTGATCTACCACTAGACCATTGTATATCACTGAAAGGGGCTGGAAGCCAGTAAACATACCGATAGTTGAGCTGGTATTTAATTTACTTTAATTGTTCCATAGTTTTTCAGCCAACTATTGGCTGCTCACCGTCTTCCAATTCCAAGTCCCCCCGTGCGAGACCCATGGAGACCAGGGAGCATACTAAATGGATTAGACCACTGTTTCTTTTGGGGGCTATGCATGGCAGTTTCTAGCCAACTCCGTTGGCCATCCACTGCGTCAATCCCATAGCATTATGATGCATGTCATGTCAGCTTTCAGGCGTACTAGGTAGCTTCAGGTTTGGCCCAAGGACGCAGAAAGGGGGCTGCCTAGAAGCTGCTACGCGTAGCCCAAAACATAAAAAGTGGATTAGACAGCTGAAGGATTTGATGGGCTAAAATTCTATGGGCCATGTTGCCATGTTCGCCTCACCTAGTCGGCAGTGCCTTTTTTTCATAAATCTTGAGGCCATTTTGGTAGCCACAAGTGGCGACCAAAGCCTCATTCTGCGACAGTGAGGTAGCACCGGCTGTAGAGCGCGAAGCGCGGTGGTCGCACCTGGGTCGCAGATTTGGCGACTGGTCGCACAAAAAAAAACTGCTCGTCGCTCGTTGATTATTGGTCCTCGAGACTGTCACCCGGTGCGGAGCTCTGTGGGTTTTCTCTGGAGCTCTGCCAAGGTAGCCCATGTGTCTGTGCTGTTCGGAATCGTTAGAATCTGCTTCAGAAACCTAGTGAAGAGCAAATCAGCTTCATGTCTTAGTTTTGAGCTGTGCCCCCATATTTTACATCCATGTAATAGTATGGGAGCTATGAGGCTATAATCTTGTAGTTGAACTTGGTTATATAGCTTCAGCCAGCAATTTGGCTGCTTGCCGTCTTGGGCTGTGAAAATTACCAGGAAAATGTAATTACTACGATTATCATTATCATGATGATGCTATAAAACAATCTACACAGCATCGCCAGGTCATTGATGTCCTCCCTTTGGGCGTGTTCGAGCTACAGCATAGTCGCTTTTGCTGAAATAATTATTACTTGCCCTACTTTCACTGGCCCCGTTGACCTGTGGAACCAAATACCTAAGTTTTTATATTCTTCCATTCTTTATTTGAGAGTTCCAGGAGTGTGACATCCCCTTTTTCAAAAGAGTAGCACAGCAGTCTTTGACAGGTTGTAGCACAAAATTTAAAAGGAACTGTCACCGTAGCATGTTAAATGTTATAGGTTCAATTTTTTCGTACATTTTGTTTGGTGATAAACAGAGGCAATTTCCACGTCAGCAATTTCCACGTCTGTATTGCAAATCAAATACCATCACATACCGGTAATGAGGAGAATACCGGTAATGATGAGAAAACACAAGCATACCCAGATTGGGCAACCAGATTCGGATACTTACTTCTCATATTCTGTAACACTTTAGAGACTTCGTCCGTACATCAAGCTCATTCAACTGTTCGGGCATTTTTGGAGAATTCTTCCCACTTGAAGGATCGAGAAGGGAAAGGAGCTGCCTAGAAGCTACCACGTCGTCAGTGGTCCCCTCGTCCCCTTGTTGGCTTCGTTTCGCACGCACGCAAAGTTTTTGGGTTCCGGGGGGAGTATGGTCGCAAAGCTGAAACTTCAAGGAATTGACGGAAGGCCACCACCAGGCGTGGAGCCTGCGCGAGCCTGCGGCTTAATTTGGCTCAACACGGGGAAACTTACCAGGTCCACCGACTAGGCGCGACTAGGGTTGCTGATCTGGAGCATCGTCACTCGAGGTCCCCCGTGGCCCCGTTGCCAAGAACGGAAAACAATTATCTCAGAGCCATACATAGCCTAGCCAACACTGCTTTCAATCGAATCTGCTACTGCCGTTTTCAAGGACTGCTAGGCTGCTTTTCGCTTGCGACTGGAGCACAGTCACTTGCCAAGAAGAAGAAGAAGAAGAAGAAGTTGCTGTAGTAGTAGAAGAATTGTAACATCTTCACTCGTGGCCCTTGTGAAGATAGAGGCATCGAAACCTGCACAACGGCACAATTAGAGCAAGCACACGTCGACGACGACAGGCAGGGCGTCTTTGAACCGAATCCGTCTCTCAGAACATCTGTTTGAGTAACTGAATCCGGCCGATCTCGTTGACGGAGGTATCGACACACCCCCATCGCAAACAGATCTAGCAGTATGCCTGGCGACTCGAAGGGCTCATTGCCGTCCGTAATTGTCGCAACTCTAGCCGGGGCAGGGGCCACTCTGGCCATCCAGAGGCTGATAAAGTGGCTTGGCATGGGCGGGGTGCATCAGAAACCGGAGTACAGCCCACCTGTACTTCTTGCCCAGCCCCCCCACCCCAGCTGGAAGCCTGGGGATGAGCAACCACACCCTTTCTCGGATGAAGAGGTACACATCGACCCCACTAAGCTGGATAAGCCCAGCTTGTACACCTTCGTGATCAGTGCCGTAGTGCCTCGACCCATTGCCTTCATTTCGAGTATCAGTGCAGCTGGGGTGGGGAATCTGTCTCCCTATTCGTACTTCAACGTGGTGAGTAATCCTATTTGCACCACAAGGTGGTACTTCACTATTTCTGTACTTCAACGCAGCAGTTTTTTATTTTGCTTGCCACCCTATTTGTACTTCAATGTGGTAGTTATTTTATTTTATCAGTCAGCACTTCGTACTTCAATGTGATAGGAGTTGAATTTTATTCGTCACCCTATTCATACTACAAAATTTAATCGCACAATACAATTATCATCCCAGATGAGATGATGATTTAATTATATTGTAGAATTAAATGATCACTGTAGCACGAACTCAGGGCCCCAGTCGGTAAAACGATTGTTTGGGGTTCAGTTCATCACTGCTTTTTATTTTGAAGCCCTTCCTACTACGGTTGGGCAAGTCCCTTTAGCCTACCCCTGGGCTGTAACACATAACACTACTTTGTGGTTGGTCACCCTCTTCGTCCTTAAATATGGATGGTGTTCATCTTAATTGTTTCTCCACTCTGAACTCTGAACTCTGAACTCTGAACTCAAAACCTTGAACTCTGAACTCGAAACCTTGAACTCGAAACCTTGAACTCTGAACTCGAAACCTTGAACTCGAAACCTTGATCTCTGAACTCAAAACCTTGAACTCGAAACCTTGAACTCGAAACCTTGAACTCTGAACTCTGAACTCATTATGAAGTACCATATCGTATATATATCAAATGCATTGGACAATGTTTCGCATGTAATCGTATGAGATCACATGATGCATCGTTTGGAGTGAAATTCGGTGGTTGGCCCCAGCGCAAGCAAACAGGCTGGCCACCCCAACCTCACGCCTCGTCATAAGGCATAACGTTCATTTATTTATGTATTTATTTATTTATTTATTCATTTATTTATTTATTTATGTATCTCATATTTATATATTTATTTATGTATCTCATATTTATTTATGTATTCATTTATTTATTCATTTATTTATTTATGTATCTCATATTTATTTATGTATTTATGTATTTATTTATTCATTTATTTATTAATGTATCTCATATTTATTTATTTATTTGGACTGAACTCCTTGCCATCTCTCCGTCCCCCAGGTAGGGCACAACCCCCCCACCGTTGCCATTGGAGTGTGTCGCCACCCTGGCCGCCCTCAAGTTGCTGGTGAACCTGGCAAGAAAGACACCCTCAGCAACATCGAAGAGACTGGCGAGTTCGTGGTCAATATTATCAGCGAGTGGTTCATTGAAGCCGCCAACCACACCTGCGGAGATTTCCCACCCGGGGTGGATGAGATGGCGGTTTCGGGCCTGAGCCCGGTGCCCTCTCTAAAGGTGAAGCCAGCAAGGGTGAAGGAATCTGCGATGCAGATGGAATGCAAGGTCTGCCATATCTTGCCGTTCAATGACAGAGCCGGGACCCCCTCCCTATCCGTCATCATCGGCGAGGTGGTCATGTTCCACACTTACAAGGGAGCCACCGCCAAGTCCCCCTCAGGCAAGCTGGTCATTGACCCAATCAAGTTGCGGCCTGTAAGCAGAATGGGCGGGGTCAGCTATGGCCTGGTGGCCCAATTGTTCGACATGGCTAGGCCCAACGGTGATGGCTCCTACCCCACTTCTAGATAAATAATCCATGCCACTGTTATGTGTCCTATTATTGTTGCAAGCTGTGAGCAGAATGGGAGGAGCCAGCTATGGCCTGGTGAACCAATTGTTCAACATGGATAGGCCCAATAGTGATGGCTTCTACCCCACTTCCAGATAGGTCATACATGCCACTACTTTGTGTCCTATCCTTGTTGCGGCCTGTGAGCAGAATGGGGTGGGGTGGGGTGGGGTGGGTAGAGGGGGGTGGGGGTCAGCTATGGCCTGGTGGCCCAATTGTCCGACATGGCTAAAAGCCCAACGATGATGGTTCATACCCTAATTCCAGATAGGTCATACAAGCCACTGCTTTGTCCTTTTTATTGTTGCGGCTTGTGAGCAGAATGGGAGGGGTCAGCTATGGCTTGGAGGCCCAATTGTTCGACTTGGCTAGGCCCGATGGTGGTGGCTCCTACCCCAATTCTAGATAGATCGTCCATGCCACTGCTTTGTGTCCTTTTTATTGTTGCGGCTTGTTAGCAGAATGGGAGGGGTCAGCTATGGCTTGGAGGCCCAATTGTTTGACTTGGCTAGGCCCAATGGTGACGGCTCCTACCCTACTTCTAGATAAATAATCTATGCCACTGTTATGTGTCCTATTATCGTTGCAAGCTGTGAACAGAATGGGCGGGGTCAGCTATGGCCTGGTGGCCCACTTGGTTGGCATGGCTAGGCCCAATAGTGATGGCTCAAACCCCAATTCCTCATAGATAATCCATGCAACTGCTTTATGTCCTATCATTATTGCGGCCTGTGAGTAAAATGGGAGGAGTCAGCTATGGCCTGGTGGCCCACTTGGTTGACATGGCTAGGTCCAACAGTGATGGCTCAAACCCCAATTCCTCATAGATAATCCATGCCACTGCTTTGTGGCCTATCATTATTGTGGCCTGTGAGCAGAACGGGGGGGCGGGGTCAGCTATGGCCTGGTGGCCCAATTGTTCGACATGACTAGGCCCAACGGTGATGGCTCTCACCCCACTTCTAGATTAAAAAATCCATGCCACTACTTAGTGTCCTCACAATCCATGCCCCAACATTGATGGCTGTCACCCCAATTCCACATGGATCAGCCATGCCACTGCTTTGTGTCTTCACAACAAAAAATGATTTGTATTACGCCCAGCCAAGGGGTGTGAGATTGAAGGAACCTTCCCGCTCGCTTGCACTGGGGAATGGTAGTTGTGGGTTTTGCTTTCGCAGACCGCTACTGCGCCTGAGCTCGGACTACTTGGTGTCTTCATATGTATACTACAACTTATTTACCTTATGGTGCACCATTGATCTCAGGGCCTCCGTTGTATCACTACGATTGTCTGGGGATCAGATCTTCTAGCGCTGGTTATTTCCTCCACCGGATAGTCTAGAGCCATCATCGTTAATTCTTTGAGGATGGGGAAGTCACTTTAGCCTAATTGGCTACCCCCTGGACTGTAATGATAACGCCTGGTGGGGCTTAGTATTAAGGGAGCCACGTCTTACGGCGGTAGAGAATGGCTGCTACTTTACCTGGACAAAGCTACCGTGGCGGTTGACATCGACCGCGAGCAGTAAATTATCCTGAGGTAGCCAAGCAGGCGAGAGGGACTTGCACAACCTCAGCCTATCACGATCGACTCTAGATCATCCTTCATGAAATGCATGTACAGTACACTCTAGAGTTGCAATCTACATTATCCGCCATGCAAATGCATGTACGGTACACTCTAGGGGTAGCCAAACAGGCAACAGGGACTTGCACAACCTCGGACTTTGAAGATCCACTCTAAATTGCACGTCATGTACGTTCGGTTGACTCTAGGGGGAGCCAAACAGGCCACATGGACTATCATGGTCAACTCTAGAGTACCAAGAGGGAGTGATGGAAACAAACACTGTGTGAGCCGGTAACCCACGAGCAGCAAAGGCAAGGAGTTACCAGGATGAGCACCTTAGGTATCATTCTGTTTTTGTAGGGCTCACTTGTACTGCTCACAGAGTTTGTCCTGCCTATTCAAACGGACGGTACTCTCCAGAAGTAGCCAAACAGACAGGCTTCAGGGACTTGTACAACCTCAGACTATCTCAGGCCCAGCAAGGCCCAAATAAGGCCGAATAAGGCCCGAACAATGTCGAAAAAGGTCAAGCAAGGCCAAACAAGGCCCAAATCAGATGGACTGTAGATTACCATCAGGGAGTGACTGAAACAAACACTTGATGAACTAGCTGAGTAATGAGAAAGACACCAGATCTGAAACTGACTAGAAGTGATTGTGTCTCGGCTCACCAACATGACTCAGTGTACAAACCATGTCATCGCCACTGTTTTGATTCTCGGCTATTCGTAGCAGCTTCTAGGCAGCTCTTCTGGCTGGGTATTCAGATGTGGAACTTACTCAAAGTGGCTGTTTCTCAGCTCACAAACATGAACAGCGTACAAACCATGTCATTGCCACTGTTTTGATTATGGGATATGCGTAGCAGCTTCTAGGAAGGTCCTCTGGCTGGCTATTCAGCCAAAATGAAAGCAGGCTAGTGAACCTGGAAGCTACTGTAATCAGCTGTCCAGCACAGCTGAAATATTTGGGCTCAGCCAAACGGCTGGCTCTAGGAGCTGCCTGGAAGCTTCATTGTGTAGCCGAAAAGTAGAATGGTGCTGAAACATCGGTTGAAAAGGATGCCAGATCTGGAACCTCCTAAAAGTGATTGCATTAGAGATCACAAACATGAACAATTTAAAAAATATGTTATTGCCATCGTTTTGATCCTGGGCCACATGTGGCACCTTCTCGGCAGCTCCTCTGGCTGGCTGTTTATATCTGTAACCTACTCAAAGTGATTGCATCTCAGCTCACAAACATGAGCAATGTACCAACCATGTTATTGCCATCGTTTTGATTCTGGGCTACAGGTGGCATTTTATTGCAGCTCCTCTGGCTGGCTGTTCAGATCTGGAACTGGCTAGAGGTGATTGCATCTCAGCTCACAAATATGAACAGTGTACAAACCATGTTATTGCCACTGTTTTGTCTCAGGGAGCTGCCTAGAAGCTGCAGTGTGTACGGTAGCCGTAAAGACGAAAGGTGTTGAATAATGGTTTGAAAAGGATGTCAGATCTGGAACCTACAAAAAGTGATTGCATCAGAGATCATACAGATTAACAGTGTACAAGCCATGTTATTGCCACTGTTTTGATTCTGGGCTACGTGTGGCAGCTTCTTGGCAGCTCCTCTGGCTGGCTGTTCATATCTGTAACCTACTCAAAGTGATTGCATGAGAGATCACAAACATGAACAATGCACCAACCATGCCATCTCGACTGGTTTTATTTTGGGCTGTGTGTAGCACCCTCTAGGCACCCTTGCCGCCAGTCTTTCGCTCGTCAGTGCTGGAAATGCTGTATTCAGATAGCAAATACATGTTGCGTGCTGCATGTGGGTGCTATGAATACATCAGCACTGCATTTATCCACCAGTGTTATGTTTTGGCTTTGCATAGCTGCTTCTTGTTAGCTCCCTTTCTCCTTCTTTTGGAAGAACCTATAGGTAGCTAGTGCGTCTAAAAGCTGACACGACGGGCATTCCAACGCAGCTGACTGCTTTGTGTCTGACCTAGTGGCTGGCTAATGGATCTGTCTGGAAGCTGCTTTGTTGAAAAGTTGAAAAATAAGTTGAAAAAAGAAACGGCCAAGCCTGGAGGCCCCAAGTTACGTGCCAGGCACTGCCAGTAAGTAATTTGGAGACCCCCATTGATTTTTTTCACGCAACTCAAAATGACAAAATGTGCGGGACCATTTGCGCAGTGTTTTTCTTTTCAGCTACGAGTAGCAGCTTCTATGCAGCTCCTCTGACTGCCTATTCAGCCTTACCTGGCGCAACCAACTGCACCTTGAAGCTGACACACTCAGCTGTCCTGAACAGCTGAAAAAGTGCGGCAGAGCCCAGCGCCTGACTCAGGAAGCTGCCTAGAAGCTGCTGAGAAAAGCTGAATAGGCAGTCAGAGGAGGTGCATAGAAGCTGCTGCTCTTAGCTGAAAAGAAAAACACTGCAACTAGTTCTTGTTCTTTTTTGCTACAAGCAGCAGCGTCTAGGATATGCAGTGCCAGGTGCACCTCCCGCTGACCTAAGGGCGCCTACTCCATAGTTCCGAGTTGGAAGGCTCCTCCACATCACATATAATCCTTCCAATCTAGGACTAGTTCAGGGAGACCCACCCTTCGAGGCGTAAATCCGTTTTGTCCCCCCACCCCACACCCCACACACACCATACCACACCACCACCATCACACAAAAAACCGACAAAAGAGTGCTTCTCAGTCCTAACAAATCCTTGAGTCTAGGGCTAGCGCACGGAGACCCACACTTGGATGCGAAAATCCTTTCCTTGGATAAACAGTCTGCCTCCCTTGATGCACGTAATATAATGGTTTGCTGGCGTGGTATGTGAGGCCCAGGGTGGACTGGCCAGCTGTTGGCTTTCTTATGTAAGCCTCCTTCGTCTTTTAAAATGTAATCCTTCTCTGCAACCGCCTTCTGGCTTTTCCCCCCACCTTTGTTACGCCCCCGACATCTCTGGTCACAGAAGTGCTTTTCAGTCTACCTCCCATGAATACCTTTTTATTTTTTTACAAGAAGATTTTTCGCCTCAGAGGGTCCTTGTCAAGGAACTTAACTGAACCCTTCGAGGCGAAAATCCTCTATCTACGGTCCGTAAGTGTTTACTGAAGTCAGACCTTCCTCCCCAGGGCCCAAAACGGAAATTATGGGGCGAGTCATGCCGTGATGGAAATGTGGGATACCCACGCCCCGGGTTAAATTTCGCAAGTTCCCTATTCCGAACTGACTACCTTCGGATTACAACTAAGGGGTATCATGCATTCATGCAAGGTTGTTGAAGCCCTCGAAAAATGAGCTGGACGTCCAGCTGCGCCTTTTCATAATGTGATGGGGCATCAAGAGGTGACGTACTGACGTTAAATAACGTAACGTCAGGTTACTAACCTCCGAAACGAATGAACCTTTCACCACCGATCTTTGAAAATAAAACGAAGTAACCCGCAGTGCGCCTTTATAGTTTCCTGGAAAGTCCGCAGTGCTCCTCCTAATTTTCCAGAAAACGAAGCCACCCCTCTGAACTGTCCGGTATTTGGCCAGTATTCCGTAAACGGGTTCATATTGCATTGAATTGCCGAATTCTTGGACTATCCACCAAACGCCATCCTTCCATTGAAAAACAATCCTGTATGCAGGGATGGGCATCCTGGGATATACAGGTAGGGAAGCATGATTAATAAAGCCAGCTCAATTTCTGGCGCCATTGCTTATGATAGAAAAGGCGAATTTCAGACAGAATTCAGGGAAGCATTTGATTATCAGAAAAATATAAGATTGGGACAAAGCGCACGTACAGACATAGACCAGCAAAAAATAAATTAACCTAGCACTGATACACTAGTGTGAAAAGATACTGTATCAGATACATTGCATGGATGTACTGTGCTGTGCTAAGCATAACACAGATTTTATTTTCACTTACTAGCAGTAGCTTATAGGCAGCTCCCTGATCCAGCCGCTGGTCTATGCCACAAACTCTCAACAACACTTCAAAGGTGATTCTTTAAGCTTCCCTATGCACTACATTGCTATGGGTTTGGCCTGGTATCAAGCCAGGGGAGATGCCTAGAAGCTGCTGCTGGTATCTGAAAATAAATGCTATATTAGTGTGATGCACAAACTACTGGTACACTGCGGCTTGTCTTGACTGGGGTGAATGCATGATCAATATTCGGGCCCTTTACCGACCCCATTACAGAGGTTTTACAGTGGGTGTACAGGGGTAAACGCTGTAAACGCTCTGTAAACCTGTACTCTACTCTATTTACAGACTTTGGTTACAGACCGTTAATGGCCATATGGCAAGTGAACGCAGGGTGCCAACTCCCCCCCCCTCTCCCATTCACCCTACATTCCACGGCCCCTGGCTCCCTACATACCCACTTTATCCCACACTGTCTTGGTCACTCCACCATGTACCAGATGTAGGGAACGGCAACAAATATTAGTTATTGGCAAAGTAATATTAACTAATATTCACTAATATTAACTAACATTATATTAATATCAGACTCAAGCTAGATTTACAGGAAAATATTATCAAAATAAAATTAAAGAAGCACCAGAGAATACCAGATAGGAAATTTAATAATTAGGCCTTCAATGGAATGTGATGGGAGCCACTCTGGATTTTTACAGAAATTAAGTGAGGTAACATTTGGCCCAAACCAACTTTAAATCCAATATAAACAAAATTGGTACGTTGAAAAGTTTATTGTATTGCACGGTATTGCATATTGTGAAAGAGGAGATCATGAGCTTTAATATGATACATGTAAATCCAAATTTTGACAAAAATGCCTTAAGTACAAGCAGTACAAATATCATTAATATTAGTCGGCTCGGCCAACTAATTAATATTAACTAACATTAACTAATATGATTCATCCACTTATATTAACTAACTTAGCCGTTCCTTAACCATATAAGGTATGCCGTGAACAAAATGATATCACGCATGTATCTCATAAAATGGGACAGGCCACCTTGCACTGCTTGGAACCGTAGTATTTCCCCACGTACGAACAAACTGCCCCTTATAATTGCATGTCCCCTAACTATCCAAGCGCGCCCACGGTACGCAGTAAATATTGCGAAAGAAGCCAGCAACGAGACGGATAATCTGTAACAATCTCACAGAGGACAGACAGACCCTTTAGGGGACGCCGTCTATACCGGAACCCTTAGGTTACGGGTTGAGAGAAGATAGACAGGAGGAGCCATAGAACAGCTAACGCTGACATTCTATCAGTAATTCAGTAGTTTAGTACCTAAACATACGGTTTCTTTTTTGGGCAATCCATGACAGCTTCTAGATAGGCTCATAGGCATCTCCTGTCACCCACCCTTGGACCAAGCCTGAAGCTAGCTAGTTAGTGCGACTAGAAGCTGGCATGATAGGTATTCCAATGCAGCTGTAATCTTTAGGCTCAACTCAGTCGCTGGCTAATAGAGCTGGTTGGATGCTGCTACGAGTAGCCCCAAATTAAAAACATTGCCTAAAACATGGACTACTGAGGACAATTTATTCGTGGATCTTCAACAAGAATCAACAAATAGTGGACCCTACTCTGGAGGAACCTACTCAGGGGGAACCTACTCTCGAGGAACCTACTCTGGTGGAATCTACTCTGGTGGAACCTACTCAAGGGGAACCTACGCACGAGGAACCTACTCTGGTGGAACCTACTCTCGAGGAACCTACTCTGGTGGAACCTACTATCGAGGAACCTACTCTGGTGGAATCTACTCTGGTGGAACCTACTCAAGGGGAACCTACGCACGAGGAACCTACTACTCAAGGGGAACCTACGCACGAGGAACCTACTGAAGGGGAACCTACTCTCGAGGAACCTACTGAAGGGGAACCTACTCTCGAGGAACCTACTCAGGTGGAATCTACTCTGGTCGGTGGAACCTACTCAAGGGGAACCTACTCACAAGGAGCCTACTCACGAGGAACCTGGTTTGACAGAACGTACTCATCAAGGGGAACCTACTCTGGAGGAACCTACGCTGGAGGAACCTACTTTGGAAGAACCTCCTCTGGAGGAACCTACTCTGGAGGAATACAAAGCTACTCCTAATTTGCCTGAAGTTATCGTGTCCGACATCATTTCGCAAGTGCTCCATTTGAAAGCTTCCATTGGTGACCTATGCACAGTGTGCTGCTCATGGCATGCTGCAATTTCAATGGATCTAGTCAGCATCTTAATCACTAGATACAACGGAAACCTCCTGGAAATCCTGGCCGCGGCCATGATTTGTTCCAACACAGGAGTGGTCACTCAGGGAGATGATTACCAGCCTCAAAGCAACTCAGCAACATCGGCCATGTCTTGTTTGGCTGTCCGTGCAAGCTCATGAACGTTTGGTGGATTATCTCTCAATTTATGAACCCGGTGCACTCTTAGGCAGAATGTATCGGCATTCTCTTGAGAACCTTGTTCTCATGTCGCTTGCTTCTGATTGGAACTTCGAAGATGGTGATGTTCTTGTGTTGGCAGCTGAGAAGGGTCACACTTTATGTGTGCGCATGCGCATGCTGTTAGAAGCCCCACATCATGCTGCACGTGCAGACTGTGAAGATGGGCAAGCACTTCTGCAGGCAGCAAGGGGTGGCCACACTGAGATTGTACGCATGCTGTTAGACGCCCAACAACATGCTGCACGAGCAGACAGCAAACATGGGTATGCCCTTGTGGAGGCAGCTAAGCACGGCCATGCTGAGATTGTGCGCATGCTGTTAGACACCCCACAACATGCTGCACGAGCAGACAGTAGAAATGGGGGTGCACTCGTTTACTCATCTGGTCATGGCCATCAATGCTGAGATTGTGCGCATGTTGTTAGACGCCCCACAACATGCTGCACATGCAGACTGCCAAGATGGGTATGCCCTTTTGAGGGCAACATGTGGTGGCCACACTGCGATTGTGCGCATGTTAATCAACGCCCGACGACATGCTGCACATGCAGACTGCCAAGATGGACAAGCGCTTGTGGATGCCTCAATGTTTGGTCATAGTGGGATTGTGCGCATGTTGTTAGATGCCCCACAATATGCTCCACATGCAGACTGCCAAGATGGGCAAGCACTTGTGTTGGCAGCAAGTGGTGGCCACACTGTGATCGTGCGCATGTTACTCGATGCCCGACGACATGCTCCACATGCAGACTGCCAAGATGGGGAAGCACTTGTGTTGGCAGGAAGGGGCCACACTGCAATTGTGGCAATGTTGTTAGATGCCCCACAACATGCTCCATATGCAGACTGCCAAGGTGGGCAAGCACTTGTGTTGGCAGCATTGGGTGGCCACACTGCGATTATGCGCATGTTACTGGACGCTCAACATCATGCTGCACATGCAGACTGCAAAGATGGACAAGCGCTTGTGGAGGCCTCAATTTCTGGTCATAGTGGGATTGTGCGCATGTTGTTAGACGCCCCACAACATGCTGCACATGCAGACTGCCAAGATGGGGAAGCACTTGTGTGGGCAGCAAACCGTGGTCACAGTGAGATTGTGCGCATGTTGTTAGACGACTCACAGCATGCTCCACATGCAGACTGCCAAGATGGGGAAGCGCTTGTGGGGGCATGTAAGCATGGTAACATGACGATTGCGTGCATGTTGTTACGTGCTCCACACCGTGCTCCACATGCAGACTGCCAAGGTGGTCAAGCACTTGTGGGGGCATGTATGAATGGCCACGTTCAGATTTTGCGCATGCTCTTAGATGACCCGCAACATGCTCCACGCGCAGACTGCAAAGGTGGGCAAGCAAAAAGCTATGCATCAGATCTATCATTTATGCGTGGTCGACGTGAGATTTTGAGTATGTTGTCGAATGCCCGGTAACCAGGATTGTCCAGGACGCTGCATCCCGAAGGGTCTGTTCGTTGCGTTGCAAGATGTAACATGGGGAGGGTCCTTTGCGTCGCAGCTGCAGCTTCAGTAGGTTGGTTGCATCTGCGATGCAACGTCAGTAGGGAGGTAGGGTGCGTCTCACTTGAATACAGTTCTGCTCACTGCGCCTCACTGCGCCACATGCCCTGCCATGAATTCACTGAGCCACTCAGTTTAAAGTCCTAACTTAAATATTGGCCTAAAACTTCAAATGCTCCAAGCCTCCAACCCGGCTCAAAGCCCAGATAGTATAGCCTGGACATTTATTTGGACTTATGGGCTATCTCGACGTTGCCCGATTTCAGCACCCCTCAACTGACTGTCAAATGGCTCACACAAATCAGAACGCTCTGCTTAGCCAGCGAAAGCTGGATGGCCTTTTTTCTGCGAGACCCGCTGCTGCCCCAGACCATGGATGCTTTGATGCGACTGAGGCTTTTGGGTCTCAGGGCAGTGCAGATGTTGATCTCACTGAGGCAGCTAACATGCATGCTCCTACATAGGAGAGCGAGTCAATCGTTTGGGCTCATGGCCCAGGTCTGCGATAAAGCTGCTGCTATTGAACTACCTGCTGATCTTGCTGATGATGAGATGGTAGATCTAGTAGAGCTAGAAGTCTGTGATGCAGATCTACAGGGGAACCTGAACCTAGATTAAGAATAAGCTGAGGTTTCTGGTGATGTTGCTGGTCAGTCCGATGCTGAGTGCGAGTATGGCGAGTGCTTTGCTTATGATGGAGTGGATGAGGTTGAGACATGGTGCCAGGTTTCGTGGCTTCTACCCAGCTTCAACCGAAAATTACCCTTGTGGGGAACCCTGATCCTTGTATTTTAGTAGGCATGGTGCCAGATTCCCTAGCTTCTGACCAGCTTCCTCAGAGACTCAAGAGTTCCACAGCTTCTACCTAGATTCCTCATACCCCCCCCCCCCCCCCCCCCCCAAACACACACACACCGTGGGGAACTCTGATCCTTGCATTATTAGTAAACAAGTTTACTCAGCTTCTACCCAGCTTCCATCCCCCCCCCCCACCACCACCACCACCACCACCCACCCACCCACCCACCCACCCACCCACCCACCCACCCACCCACCCTCCCTCCACCCCCACCCACCCCCACCCACCCCCAAAATAGTGGGAAAAACGGATCCTTGCATTCTTAGTTGACATGGTGCCAGGTTCACCAGCTTCTATGCACCTTCCCCGGGGAAACCTCCGTGAGGAACCCGGATTCTTGCGTTTTTAGTACACATGGTGCCAGGTTCCCCAACTTCTTTGTAGCTTCCCCCTGGAACCCCCCGAGGGGATCCTCGAGCCTTGCATTTTTAGTATACAGGGTGCCAGGTTTCCCAACTTCTTTGTAGCTTCCCCCTAAACCCCCCCGAGGGGATCCTCGAGCCTTGCATTTTTAGTATACAGGGTGCCATGAAGCTTTCCGGAGTTACGTGCAGAGCACAGAGACGAAGGGAAGTGGCGAGCGAATCTGATCGTTACACTTAGATAAAGCATTCAGAGAATGCGCTAGGGGGAAGTAGTGAGATAGCACGGTACTTCAGGGTACCGGCATGTAGAGTCCGTGCCATAGCTGGCAGCGGCACTACAGTACAGTGCTACAGGGCGGGAGTCCTGTGCACTCTAAGTCACTCTAGGTGAACCGGGAGAACCGGTGAATAACATGCCAGGTTCCCCAGCTTTTTTACCCACCTTCTACCCAGCTCCCCCCGAACAAAACCAGTGGGGAACCCGGATCCTTGCGTTCTTAGTACACATGGTGCAAGGTTCCTCAGCTTGTACCCCCCCCCCCCCCCCCCCCCCCCCCCCCCCCCCCCCCACACACACACACACACACACACACACACGCAAACGCGCACACAAAATAAAAACCATGTGAGGAACCCGGATAATGGTATTCTGAGTATGCATGGTGCCAGGTTCCCCAGCTTCTACCCCCCCCCCCCCCCCCCCCACCCGCCCACCCACACACACACACACACACACACACACGCACACAAAATAAAAAACAGTGGGGAACCCGGATTATGGTATTATTAGTATACATGGTGCCAGGAACCCCAGCTTCTACCCAGCTTCCTCATAGACCAGGATTCCAATGACTTTAATTGGCCAATTTTAATAGGCGAGACAGCACTAGAGAACTAGGCAGGCAATGAGGCATCCCAAGCCTTGAAAGTCTCTAGGAAGATGTGCCGTCACTGCTTCCTTGGTGTATGTGTATGTATGTAGGGGTAGTCCAAATAGGCTGAAGGGAATTTCCCAACCGTGACAGGAAGGGCTAAAAAGAAAAAGTATGTAAGAGAATGGCTTGTTGGCGTGGTTGTGAGGTCCACCATGGCGTGGCCTGCCGCTGGCTGTTTTATAGGGCTGTCAAGGGTGGCATCCTACGATATCCTTATCCTACAATATCGTGGGATATATCGTAGGATAATAAGTCGGCATCGCACGATATTTTAGTTTTGCATCCTACGATAAATCGTTATCCTACGATCTTTCGTGTTACCTTATGACGATATATCGTGTTACCTGAAAGGGAACTGAAAAAACAAGAAATAACTAGGGCTGTCAATATCGCGAGCTAAAAAACCCAGGATAAACTCAATGCAAGGTCACCTTTCGAATTTGTATTTATCTGTGGTCCACGAAAACATCTTACAATAATTCGGGAGGTCGGCGTTTGATTCTCGCCAGGAGCACTGGGCAGACCTGGGAATTCAGAATATAGCCCTTTATCGCTCTTTATTGTACGATATCATACGATATATCGTATGATAAAAGAGCACGATAATATCGTGTTTTCCAATCTTCTTCAAGAATGCTTCATTTGATCTGATTTTTTGTGTATGGACATGTAAGGGGTGTTTCCTGTAATACCCCCTTGGTCTCATGCTGATTTCCCCCCAAAGGTGTGTACAATATCGTTATCCTACGATAATATCGTAGGATAACGATATTAAAAAACAATATCGTAGGATATTGACATCCCCACTGTTTTATGTACGCCTTTTCCGGATATCCATCTAATGTAATTCCTTATAAATTGTCATCCTTTTCCGTCTTATAAAATTATTAAATGTATTATTAAAATATTATATAAGTTTATTATTATTAAAATATTATATTATTATTGCAATTATTCCTATTACACAATTATTCCTCTTCCGGTGTCACAACAGCTAGGCTACGAGGACTGTCAAATCCTTCACCACATCTGCACCAGTCTTCTGGCTTGCCCCTCGCCTTCCCCGCGGGTTTGGTTTAGTTTGGTTGCACGGTATATCAAATTTAGAAAACAGTTACGCCTCATAACGTAGATTTTGAGGTTCCTTGAGCAGGGTTGTTCACAACGGTGCGTTTTGCATCTGAAACGCAGATTGTGGAGGATCCACTACGTCGCAAACGCAATTTTGGGGTACACTGGTAGTTCATTACCCCCTACCTGCCCCTACCTTGGAGCGGGACGGATATACTCGTGCGATAGCTATACGAGTATCGTATACGAGTCCGATCGATATTATATTCTAGGGGGGGGGGGGGGGGGGGGGGGTAACCGGGAGCAACGGGAATGAAGGCGGTATAAGGCAGCTCTGAGTTTACCATTTGTAAAGATGGCTACAACTGAAATCTAACTAAGTGCTAAATGACTAATAAACCAGCCAAAGACGGCTAGCAGCCAAATTTCTGGCTAAAGCCAAGTAACCAAGTTCAAGTTTAGAAAGCAGACATAAATTTGATCCAATAAAGATAGACAACTAGCTGAGGAACTAGGAAGGAATCAAGGAATGTAAAAAACAGTAGGTGCAAGCGCTCCTCTCGTTGTTTCTATCTTTTTACTCAGACCTCCAAATGACATTCTGAGACCAGCGTTGAGTGTGTGTTGACCAGGGCAGTTCATTGACACCATTTAAGATCCAGAGGGGGGGGGTGTTTGGGTGGGTGTATGGGTGGATAATGTGGGTGGGTATGGGTGGGTGAATTGGTGGGTGAATGGGACGGTATATATGGGTGGGCGAATGGGTAATAATGATGGGTATGGGTGGGTGAATGGGTGGTATGGATGGGTATGAGAGGGTGAATGGGTGGTATGGATGGGTATGAGAGGGTGAATGGGTAATGTGGGGGTATGGGTGAATGTGTGTGTGTGAGATTGTGTGTGTGTGTGTGTGTGTGTGTGTGTGTGTGTGTGTGTGGGGGGGGGGGGGGGGGGGGGGGGTGTTTGTGCGACCTATAAGGGGTTGCAGAACTCAATTTTGACTATCACACAATCCCCATGTGGGAATTCCAAGGATGACATTGTGTGTGCCATACTGTAACCCCCCAGGATCCACATCTACTTTTTTCAAAAAAACATGTATTTCTATTTAATGGGGTAGGGGGGGCGGGGGGAGGTATTTTTTATCCTCATGGTGTAATCAATACAAAGAAGAGCTAACAATTAATACCAACTTATCTCAATGAAAAAATGACTAGAGAGAGTGAAAGGGAGATAGAAGGTATCTGGAAAGGACTGAAAAAGGATGCAGGTTTGATATTAAATGCATAACTACGTCTTCGAGCCCACAACTTAAATATCGAATCAGAAAGGAGTACCTCTCGTTCTGGTAGAATTTGCAGGTGCTGCGATATGGTGGTTGACGGTAGAAGAGTACGGTAGTCGAAGATGATGCATTTCATTTTAGAATGTCCATTATACGCTGAGAATAGATTTTTTTGGGGGGGGGGGGGGGGGGGGGGGGGATGAACATTGAACCTGAATTGGTGGATAAAAACTCCAGTATAAAGCTGGTCATGAATCCTGATTCCTTTGAAGGATGAAAATACTTAATTCAATTTATAAAAAAATTCGATAATAATCGCACAATTAAATTATCATCCCAGCTGAGATGATGATTTAATAATGTTGTATAATTGAATTATCACAGTAGCACGAACTTAGGGCCCCCGTAGGTTAAACGATTGTTTGGGGCTCAGTTCATCAGTGCTTTTTCTTGTTAAGCCCTTCCTATCCGGTTGGGCAAGTCCCTTTAGCCTATTTAGCCTACCCCTGGTCTGTATACAGACAGAAAAGATACAGGCAGAAAAGATCAGAAATCAAACTGGAAAATGGAAGAGCATCTCAGATGTAGTTGTTCGCGATTTTCAAAGGATTGGGGCCTATATCAACAAGCAAACAAGTTCGATGCAGCTTCGCTTGCGACACTGATTTTTTAGCGTCGCTAAAAAATGGCTGAGTGTGATCTCGAGGGAGCGACAGGTGGCAACGGAAGCGAGTTAGTTACGCGGCCGTTGGCTGACGTGTCGGGCTTCATCACGGTCAGATGGATGGTCGGTCGGTCGGTAGGACGGACAAATGGGTAACACTGGGGGCTCCCGCCCCCCAGAAAGGGGGGGCTCCGCCAAAAAATGGTTGAAAAGGTATACATGAGAGAATTCAAGTAGTTGATCAGGCCTCTTCATCTGTGTTGAGGCGTGGCCTCTTGGAGTGATCGATATTAGATTGCTTGCTTGCTAGCGTCCGCGTCCGACACGAGGATAGCGTCCTGAGCCGCACACGCAACAGGCATTGTAGCTGGCATCGTGCAACACCAGAGAATCTCTGTGCAACACTTGTGTGATAACAAGAGGGTGATCACGAACGGACCGCGGACCCGGACCTAGGCGATCCGCGATCCTGCACGTGATCGCACAGCTGGCACAAAGTTTCGCATCAGCTTGGCGGGACCACCCCTGAAGTCCGAAACTTAACAGGAGGACCACCACCTACCGCTTACCTTCCGGTTACGTTGAGGTGCCCCTGCGTCGGCAGGCAGCATCAGCATTGGCCCAGCCAAGCATCGAGCAGTGAAACCTAGCTCTTCGTTCCTGAAATCTTTGCATTATTTGCTTTGTCAGGAAATCTACCCGATATCCTTCTGCCCGAGATCTATCCGATTTGTGCAAGACGGAGTGGTTTGCGTACACCGTAACATTATCCTGTTATAGACATAGCTAAACACGACACAGTTGCTTCATTCCAACGAGCCACTTCGCACACAGTCGCGCATCCGCTTCCATCTTCTCTCGCCCCACCCCTCCCCCTTAGACACGCTTCGGACTATACAACAACAGCTTGCTCGCCAGTCGTTTTTTCTTACCTAGCTGCGAAGGGCGCAAGCACATACGCCTCAACGACCCTTTGCTACCGAGTCTGAGATGCCTCTCTCGCCTCTCGGCCTGCTATGCATGCTGATAGGGGCGTTGGTAGTTAAACGCGGTGTGGCCGAATGCGTGGTGAGTGGGGACTGGGGCATGAGCTGGCATATGGGTGAGAGGTGGTGGGGATTGTGGTAGCTGGTGGTGGTGAGTGTGTGTGCAGTATTGGTAGGGATTGTGAGTGGGTGTGTGGTGGTAGTGGTGGTGGTGGTGTGTGAGTGTGTGCGGCAGTTGTGTGTTTGTGCGGGTGGTGAGGGTGTGTGCTGTAGTGGTGGAGATTGTGAGTGTGCGGCAGTGGTGGTGGTGAGGGTG
Organism: Chlamydomonas sp. ICE-L; assembly: GCA_013435795.1. NCBI lineage: Eukaryota > Viridiplantae > Chlorophyta > Chlorophyceae > Chlamydomonadales > Chlamydomonadaceae > Chlamydomonas > Chlamydomonas sp. ICE-L. Next base: position 125,771,558 of record JACBWV010000610.1, on the reverse strand, counting down.
TGTGCTGTAGTGGTGGGGATTGTGGGTGGGTGGCAGAGGTGATTGTGTGGGAGGGCGGGTGGGTGGTGGTGAGTGGAGGTGGTGAGTGTGTGCTGTAGTGGTGGTATTGGTGAGTGTGTGCTGGATGCGGGGATGTGGGGTGCGGGCAGTGTGGTGTTTGTTGTGGGGGGTAGTGGTGGGGGGGGTGTGTGCGAGTGGTGGGGATTGTGGGTGGGTGGCGAGGTGTTTTTGGGGGTTTGGTGGGGAGTGGGGGGGTGAGTGTGTATGCTGGGTGGGTGGGTGGTGTGGTATTAGTGGTATGGTAGTGGTAGTGTAGGGTAGTGGCTAGTGGTATGTGGGGTGTGGTTAGTGGTAGTGGTAGTGTGGTGAATGTGTGGTGTGTGATAGTGGCTGGTGGTGGTGGTGGTGGTGGCTGGGAGAGTGGGGGCTGTGGATGAGATGGTGTAGCTCTGTGTGAGTTGGTGATGTGTGGTGCTGTAGTGGTGGTGGTGTGGGTGGGTGGTCAGTGGTGGGGGTTGAGTGTGTGTGGCAGCGAGGTGGTATGTGGGTGGTGTTAGTAGAGGTGGTCGTGTGTGCAGTACAGTGTTCGGTGGTGTTTGTAGTGGGTGTGTGGGTCAGTGTAGTGTGAGTGTGGGAGGAGCGGGAGGGGTGCTGTAATGGTGGTGAGTGGAGTTTGGTTTAGTGAGTGCAGTAGTATGGTGTGGGTGTGTGTGTGGTGTGTGTGATATCCCCATGCCCACACCATACATGGCCGAGCCTGTAACCGGCAGCTCACCACCACTAGCTGTGTAACAGAGGCCACTCATGTCTTGCCTGGAAGACTAAGCTATCCCGATCAATGTCGCGTGGTTTTGCTGAGTGCGTGTTATTATCGTGGGAGAAGGAGAAATACCAGGGACAATTTAGCGATAAAGGTATGGGCACAACCTTACCTGGCTTAATGCCAACAACACTATGCCATTTTGCGAGCTTAAGACAGATATACTGAATCCGCCTGACTGACTTCTGCTCCTGATGCCTATGTAGTTCCAATGTTTCTAGTGTTGAAGGGACACAGTCAGACTGATCATTGGGAAATCAAGACAGAAACTCACAGACAGGAGGTTGTACTCCCGTCCTACCGAAACGCGACTCCAAATCATTTTTCAGGCACTAGTGTTTATACCAAAGAGCGTCCAGGAATACAAGACAAAACCAACCATCCTACACAACAAATGATCATCCACGAATCCACTAGCTTCTCGTCCTTCACGGAAAATGTCGTGAATTACACGGTCCAAACTTCCGAGGTGCAACACAGACTTTAAATAGAGGCAGGAGCTGAACAGGAGTGCGTGTTTTTGAGTGCAACGGGCTGTTTTCCCCACAATACGTTGGCTTTAATTAGCTAAGTAAAGTAAATATAACTGCGAGATAGCACCGGTGTGTGGGTGGTTTCCTCCTTCTCCCGGCTGCGCCTCCTGTTTGAGCCTTTTGTTCCGCCTCCCTTTCCCCTCTTTGACGTTCCTCTCCTCGTAATCGCCTTCCCGTTGAAGAGGTTGAGGGCTTGAGGGCCAGAAAGCTGCTAGAGTCATCTGAGCACCCGAAGATCGGCCTCAAGCAGGCCCGAAGAGGAGTCCCTGGGGCAAAGCCTCCAAACCCATTACCAATACCACCCTACCCCTTGCTCCCACCACTACATCACACCACTCACCACTTACCACACCACACCACACACTCACCAACCACCACCAACCACACACCACACAGACTCACACCAATACCACCATCACCCCACACTGCGACCCCATGTTTCCGTCGGCCTGCGGTCCCCTCCTGCCCATTTTTCCTTTTCCCTATCCTCCCTTTACAACCGTATTACCACCCCACCCCTCCCTCCCGCCACAACCCATTCCCACCTTTAAACCCCCTCCCACCTCCACACCCTTACCCCTTCTCTCCCTCCACACCCCACTACCCCGTTGCTGTGCTCCCTCCACACCAAACCCAGGTTGTCCCCTTTCCGTCCCTCCTGCCCATTTGCCCGCCCCGCTCCTCCCACCCCATTAACCACCCACCTACCCCCTTGCCCCCTGCCCCGCCCCCACACCAGGACCCCCCTCCCCCCCTCAACACCCAGAAATACCTTACCCGGGCTCCCGCACACCCACTACCCCTGCTCATGCTCCCGTCAAAACAAAACACAACCCATTCCCTCCCCTTCCGTCCCCGCCTGGCCCATTTCCCCCGCCCCGCCCTCCATACCCAGTACACCCCAGTTACCTTACCCCTTGCTTCCACCTCAACAAACAAACCAACACCATACCCCCCTCCCTCCTGCACACTCATTACCCCCTCCCTTCCCTGCACACCCAGTTAAACCCTTGCTCCCTCAACACCAGTACCCCTCCCTCCCTGCACACCCATTACCCACCCTTGCCCCTCCATACCCATTACCATGTACGCTCCTTGCTTCCCTCCACCCAGTCCCCCCCCACCTCCCTCCCTGCACACCCATTACCCCTTGCTCCCTCCACACCCATTACCCCTTGCTCCCTCCACACCCAGTACCCCTCCCTCCCTGCACACCCATTACCCCTTGCTCCCTCCACACCCATTACCCCTTGCTCCCTCAACACAGTACCCCTCCCCCCGCAACACACCCATTACCCCTTCTCCCCCAACACCCATTCCCCCTTGCTCCCATCCACAACCCAGTACCGCCCCTCCCTCCCTTGCACAACCCCATTGCCCCCTTGCTCCCTCCCCCCATTAAACCCCTTGCTCCCTCCCTACCAGTACCCCTCCCCCCCCTCCCTTCACACCCATTACCCCTTGCTCCCTCCACACCCATTACCCCTACCTTACTCCACACCCAATACCCTCCCTCCCTCCACAACCATTTCCCCTTCCGTCCCTCCTGCCCCAGTTTCGCCTTGACATCGCCCCCCAATCAAGTTACACTGTCAGTGGCAGCATTACTCTTATACAGGTGGGTGTACACAGTCAGTCGCAGCAATACGCTTACACAGTTGTATGTGCTTATTTTTAATGTCCAGGGGTTGCAAAATAGGGACTTGCCTAAATAGGGACTTACCCAAATAGGGGTAAATAGGCTAAGGGACTTGCCTAAATAGGGGTAAATAGGGGTAAAATAGGCTAAAGGGACTTGCCCAAATAGGGGTAAATAGGGGTAAAATAGGCTAAAGGGACTTGCCTAAGTAGGGGTAAATAGGGGCAAAATAGGCTAAAGGGACTTGCCTAAATAGGGGTATAGGGGTACCATAGGCAGAGGGACTTGTCCTAAAGTGTAAATAGGGTTAAATAGGCTAAGGACTTGCCTCATAAGGTAAATGGGGTATAATAGCTATTGGCTTGGCCCAACCTTGAAAAGAAGGAAGGCAGTTTAAGAAACAAGCTCTTGTGAACTGAACCCCAATAAATGTAAATGATGGGTTGTACAGGTGGGCTTGTCTAACTTTTGCATTGCCTAACCTTGAAAAGTATTTTTACAGTCCAGGCCGGTCTAGGGGTTGTAAAATAGGCTAAAGGAACTTGCCTAAAAGAGGCATGGCAGTTCAAGAAACAAAGTCTAGTAAACTAACCCCCCAAAGATTGTAAATGATGATGGGTTATACAGGTGGGAACGGGGAATTTTTTTAGTCGTCGGGTTATTACATGAACACACGATTTTGTACCCAAATGTGGGGTCCACTGTTTGTGGGTCACTATTATGGTCAAGTCACTACCGGGGCAACACTCCCTTCAAAACAGAAAAGTAACCATTTTTCGGTTTTTTTGGAGAAAATTTGCTTCTCTGCCTAGGAAATGTCAACCAGAGCGAGTATGATATCATATGATATCATACAAACTGCATCATATGATATTGTATATAAATGGTAACTTTGACATAGTCAGACTAACGGCATCATATGGTATCATATTGCCGTTCCCTAATTATACAGGTGGGTTTGTACGGCTGACAGCAATCTCAACATTTGCAAACAATCATCACTATTAATTTTGGGCTGCGCATGGCAACTTCCAGACAGCTCCATTAGCCAAACACTGAGCCAAGCCCAAAGCTTTCAGCCGCATTGGAATCTCCGCCATGCCAGCTTTCATTCTCACTAGCTAGCCTCAGGTTTGGCCTGAGGACAGGGGAAAGGAGCTACCCAGAAGCTGCTGCGCTTAGCCCCCAAAAGAAACACCCGACTGTCTTGTGGAAGACACGTTGTGTGGTTTGCCCCCAATCGTCTATAGTAAGGTTGGGCCTGGGCTACGCCACCGAGCTGTCAGGGTGGAAGACACATGGTTGTTTGCCCCGACCCAGCGCATATATATAAAGGTTATGGCCTGGGCTCGACCGAGTCAAGGGTGGGAAGAACACATTGGTGGTTGCCCCGCGAGCGCATATAGTAGGTTTTGCGCTGGCTAATCACCGACTGTCAGGTGGAAACTACATTTGGTGGTTGCCCCCAGCCGCATATAGTAGTTTGGGCCTGGGCTAAGCAACCGACTGTCAGGGTGGAAGACACATTGTTGGTTTTGCCCCAGCGCGATAGTATGTTGGGCCTGGCTAGAACACCGACTGTCCAAGGGTGGAAGACCATTGGTGGTTGCCCCCCCCAGAGCATATAGTATGTTTTGGGCCGGGCTAAGCCCGACTGTCAGGGTGGAAGACACATTGGTGGTTGCCCCCAGCGCATATAGTAGGTTGGGCCTGGGCTAAGCACCGACTGTCAAGGGTGGAAGACACATTGGTGGTTGCCCCCAGCGCATATAGTAGGTTGGGCCTGGGCTAAGCACCGACTGTCAAGGGTGGAAGACACATTGGTGGTTGCCCCCAGCGCATATAGTAGGTTGGGCCTGGGCTAAGCGCCGACTGTCAGGGTGGAAGAAGACACACTTGGTGGTTTGCCCCCAAGCGCATATATAGGGGGCCGGGCTAAAGCACCGACTGTCAAGCGTGGAAACACATTGGTGGTGCCCCAGCGCATAATATTAGGTTGGTGTGCCTGGGCTAAGCACCTCTGTCACTGGGTGTAGAGCACATTTGGTGGTTGCCCTCACGCAAAGAGGTTTAACTCTGCCAGCAACTCTCTTCAAACAATATCGCTTGCGTACAAATCATTATGTGTCGGGTACTCTGATGTGCTTGATTAGTGCAAGTAGATCTACATGTGTACATGCCAGGGCGCGCTGCCTTTTTGAGCCTCACTACCGTTTTGAGCCTCACTGCGCTGCCTTTTTGAGCCTCACTGCCTTTTTGAGCCTCACTGCGCGTGAGGGCGCAGCAAGCAATGTTTTGCGCTTTTTGCACTATAGAGCGCAGTTTTTTTGTTTTCAAGTGCGCTAAAGCGCTGGCCAATTTGGTAAATGCAAGTAGATGCTGTGTACACACATGTGTCCAGTGGTGTTTGGGTGTGTGTCGTTCTGGTGTTGTGTGTCCTTCTCCGTCACCCACCCTCCCCTCTTTCCCCCCCCTGCCCTCGCCAGTACCTGACAAAGGTACTTCCCAAGCGCGCAGCGGGTCAGTGCGTGGCTCACTCTGCCTTTTTGAGCCCCTCGCGTTTCGTGCAGTTTTTTCTTTCCCCTGTGGGCGGAGCAGTTTTTGCGCTTTTTGCACTGAAAAGCGCCGACCAATTCGACGTTTGTGCGCTTTAAGCGCTGACCAATTTGGCAAGAAGTAGCACCCTCGTACCGACTATCATGTGTCGGATACTCTGATGTGCGTGATGAGAGCAAGTAGCTGTAGTGTACATGCATGAGTCCAGTGGTGTGCCTGTGGTGTAAGGTGTGTAGTTAAGTGCATCTGCAGTGTCAAGATAGCAAGATCGGACGAGGTGCTTGTGTACAGATTATTATGTGTCAGGTACTCTGAGGTTCGTGGTGAGTGCTAGTAGGTGGAAACCCACTGACATTCCCTTTTGACATGCGTGTGATGGTAGCGTAGTGTAATGTAGGTGTACTATAATGTAATTGTAGTGTAATGTAGGTGTTCCATGGTGGTGTCCAACCCCTAACACATCCTTTACAACCTAGGATTTGCTACTATTTGAATGCCTCATCTACACCCCACGTTGCACCCTTCACCTACTCCACACACGTTGAATGTATTACCCCCACCCCACCTTTCCTGTCCAGCCTCCTGGCACTCGTGGAAGCCCGCTGGTATTCCCTTTTGACCTGGAAGAGGGTAAGCTTTTGGCAGTCTGTGTGTATGTTCCAGTTAAGGGGTAGGCCAAATAAGCTAGAGGGACTTGTCCAACCGTGACAGGAAGGGGTACAAATAAAAATCAGTCCATCAATATCTATTACAAAACATACTGAAGGCTGTCTACTTCAACGCTTTCTTTACAACTGATACATCTACTAGTACATCAATATGTATGTCGATATACATTGGAGGCTGCACCCCTTCCCCCCTTCCCCCCTTACCCCTTTCCCGCCTTACCCGCCCCTTACATACCCCCTTAACTCCTCTTCCCCCTTACCCAACCCACCCCTCCCGCTTACCCCCCTTACCCCCTCCCCCTTTCCCCCTTCCCCCCTTCCCCCCTTCCCCTTCCCCCCTCCCCCCCTCCACCTCCTTCCCCCCTTCCCCCCTCCTCCCCCTTCCCCCCGTCCTCCCCCTCCCCTTCCCCCCTTCCCCCCTCTCCCCCTTCCCCCTTTCCCCCTTCCCCCTTCCTCCCGTCCTCCCTCCCCCCGTCCTCCCTTTACCCCCTTCCCTCCCCCCTTCCCCCCTCCCTCGCCTTCCGCCCCTTCTCCCTTCCCCCCCCCTGCCGCCGCCCCCCCTTCCCCGCCTTCCTCCCCCCCTTCCATCCTTGTCCCCGCCTTCCCCCTTTCCCCCACCCCCCTCCCCTCCCTGTCCCCCATTCCCCCCCTTCCCCCTTCCCCCCTTCCCCCGCCTTCCCCCCTCCTCCCCTTCCTTACGCCTTCCCCCTTTCCGCCCCTTCCCCCCTATATCGCTCCCTCTCCCGACCCCCCCATTCCTCCTTTCCTTCCCCCCTTCCCCCCTTACCCCCTCCCCCCTTACCCCCCGCCTCCTCCCTCCTCCCCTTCCCCCCTTCCTCCCTTCCCCCCGTTCCTCCTTCCCCCCTTCCCTCCTTTTCCCACCCTTCCTCCCTTCCCCCCTTCCCCCCTCCCCCCCCCTTCCCCCCTTCCTCCCTTCCCGCTCCCCCTTCCTCCCTCCCCCCCTCCCCTCCCCCCCCCTTCCCCCCTTCCTCCCCCCCCTTTCCCCCCTTCCTCCTCCCGCCTTCCCCCCTCCCCCCTTCCCCCTTCCCCTTCCCCATCCCCCCCTTCCTCCTTCCCCCCTTCCCCCTTCCCCCCCCTCTCCCCCCTTCCCCCCTTCCCCTTCCTACCTCCCTCCCCCCCTTCCCACCCTTCCCCCCTTCCCCCCTTCCGCCCCTTCCCCCCTCCCCCCCGTTCCTCCCTCCCCCACCCCCCCCCTTCCAACTTCCCCCCTTCCCCCTTCCCCCTTCCCTCCCTCCCCCCTATCCTCCTTTTCCCCCCTTCCCCCCTTTCCCCCCTTCCCCCTCTTCCTCCCCTCCGCCGCCTCCCCCCTTCCATCCCAACCCTTCCACCCTTCCTCCCTTCCCACCCATCCCCCCATCCCCCCTTTCCTCCCTTCCCCCTTCCCCCTTCCCCCCATTCACCCCGCAGCCAAGCCCCCTTCCCCCCTTCCCCTCCCCCTCCCTTCTCCCCCCCGTCTCCACCGCCACCCCCTCATCTCCCTTCAGAGGACTCCCTTCTCGATCCGAATCTCGCCCCCCACCCACTCTCTTACCTCCCTTCCCTCCTTCTCCTTCTTTCTCTGTAAACATCTTTTTATATATTCCTCCCTCAGGCGACTTGGTTATCGAGGACAAGGGCTTTGTAGGCACCCTGCTTGCTCACAGCGCATGTATGTATGTTACAGTAGCGCACAACGCAACAATGGAGGCATGCCCCACCACAGCAGCAGGTTGTAAGCAATTTGTGTTTATCCCTCCCTCAGGTGACTTGGCTATCCAGGACAAGGGCTATGTGGGTGCTCTTTTTGCTCACAGCGCAACCTTGGAGGCATGCCCCACCACAGTAGCTGGCTTCAAGGACGAGCTGTCTTCATTCTTCCTATGGTCCCAGCCATCTAAATACCAATTTGAGGTAACTGAATACATGGCTGGTGTACATAACATAGCAAGTGATTCAGTATGCTAATTATATAGTATGATTGGGGGTTGGCCCAAGTGCAAGCATACATATTACAAGGTGTGAGGTTGAGGGGGGCAGCCTGTTTGCTTGCACTAGGGCCAGCTACCAATAGTAGGAGGGGGGGGAGGGGGGGGCTGTCATTCCCCTGAAGGAGGTTTTTGGGCCTGTTCCATATGTCGTCTGCACGCGGCAATTGATTGGAAGGAGGCAGTGGCATGGCTGGGGGCTCATGCGTCGTACTGGATGAGTCGGAATATTAGGTTGTAGTGACGGGAGCGATTAGCTATTGTATGCATTCAGTTATGACTATGAAGGGTCGGAATACACGGTTAGCGATGATGGGTGCTGAGTTGGGATGCCACTTATGAAGGAACGTTATGCACGAGGGAAAGAAACTAATGAACGGCGATGGGTGTAGAAGGTGTAGTGGCCGCCTCAAGTCAACCGGGTCCCGGGTCCGGAAGGGGGGGTTACGAGGGTACCTGAAGAGAAGCAGGGAAGTTTGGTATAGTCGGTAATGTCGTTATACATTGCATATTACAGGCAAACTTTCGACCGGTTATTTCAGCAATTTCCGGTGATTTCGCCAAACCTATCATGTTCCTACCTATGTATTGTGGTTTCGACCGGTGATCTCGACGAATAACGGCGATTTCAATAACCGTATCCTGATGTCGATGCATAGGTCTGGCTGCATTTGGGCCAACCAACTGGCTGCTGATTCAACATGTGGCTTATATAGGATGCGTACCCTGTGCTTGACCATGTGGCTGGTGTACAGAAACTGGCAAGTGATGCAACATGTGGCTTATATAGGATGCATATCCTGTGCTTGACCATGTGGCTGGTGTACAGCAACTGGCAAGTTGATTCCCAACATTGGCTTTATATAGGAATCTACCTTTGCTTGACCATGTGGCTGGTGTACAACTAGCACGTTATTCAACATGGTGGCTTAGATAGGATGCGTACCCTGTGCTTGACCATGTTGCGGTGTACAAGCAACTAGCAAGTGTTTCAACATGTTGGCTTATATAGGAATGTCGTACCCTTGCTTGACCAATGTGGCTGTTACACAACTGGCAAGTGATTCAACATGTGGCTTATATAGGATGCGTACCCTGTGCTTGACCATGTGGCTGGTGTACAGCAACTGGCAAGTGATTCAACATGTGGCTTATATAGGATGCGTACCCTGTGCTTGACCATGTGGCTGGTGTACAGCAACTGGCAAGTGATTCAACATGTGGCTTATATAGGATGCGTACCCTGTGCTTTGACATAGTGGCCGGGCTGGTGTACAGCAACTAGCACGTGATTCAAACATGTGGCTTATCATAGGATGCGTACCCTTGCTTGACCAGGTGGGCTGTGTACAGAACTGGCAAATGATTCAACCTTTGCTATATATTTATTGAAGATGGCGTACCCTGTGCTATGACCATGTGGCTATGGTGTACAGTACCTACCAGTGATTCAACATGTGGCTTATATAGGATGCGTACCCTGTGCTTGACCATGTGGCTGGTGTACAGTAACTACCAGGTGACTGTACATATGGCTTATAGGTAGGGAACGGCATATCATATGATGTTGACCAAAGACGAGTATGATATCATATGAATACATTTTCCACAAAATCATATTGGGGGGGGGGGATTTTAATATTAGATGAATGGTTCCACATGCCAAGTTGCCTATTCATAAACCGCATGATATGATGACCATTTTTTATATCATATGATATCATATTGCTGATCCCTACTCATAGGCATGCCCCGACACTGGGGTGGAATATATTTCTTCCAAAGACTTGATGGCTGGAGCTACGTAAAAATTCCAATTCAAATTCAAGTTCCAGTACTAATAATTCCCCCCCCCCCCCCCCCCCCCCCCCCTGACACGCCATTTGTCAATGTACCCCAGCAATATCCCTGGTGCACCCTTTGGGCAGGTGAGTTGGATACATGGATTTGTATCATATTCATACATTGAATAGCCTTTAAGATCCTATAAATGCATTTTGTATCACTTGCCATCATATAAATGCATTTATATCACATACGTACGTTGAATATCTTGCAAGATCACATAAATGCAATGTACCGCATGTACTATCATGTATATGCATTTTATATCATATACGTACATTGAATATCATACAAGATCACATAAATGCATTCTGTTTCACTTACTATAATATATATATACATTGAATATCATTTAAGATCACATAAATGCATTTTATATCATATGCATGCATTGAATATAATTTAATATCACATAAATGCATTTTGTATCACTTACTATCATATAAATGTATTTATATCATGCACTATCATATAAGATAGCAATGCATTGCTATTATGTACTATCAGCTACACACAGACCACATACAAACACTGGCCCACTCACTCCCCCTGCTCCTGCCCCCTCCTCCCCTCCTCCCCTCCTCCCCGCTCTTTCCCCCGCTCCTGCCCTCTTGACCCCCCCCCCCCCCCCCCCCCCCCGTTTATCTTCCTCCCCCACAGCTATTCAACGTGTCCAACCCACAGTTGTGGTTCAATGCATCTGACTCCCCCACTCACTACCCCTGCTCTTGGCCCCTTCCCCTCCCCCCTTCCCCCCTCTTCCCCCTCGCTCCACCCTCTCCCCCCCCCCCCCCCCCCCACACACACACACATTCATTTTCCTGCCCCCCTCCCGCCCTTTCGACCACCGACCATTTATTTTCCTGCCCCCTCCCGCCTTCTCGACCCCCCCCCCCCCCCCCCCCATTATTCTCCTCCCGCGCAGCTATTCAACGTGTCCAATCCACAGTTGTGGTTCAGCGCATTAGACTCCCCCACTCACTACCCCTACTCCTGGCCCCATCCCCCCCCCCCCCCGTCTTCTTCCCTCTTCCCCCCTCTTGCCCATAGCTCCACCCTCTCGAGCACCCCAACATTACTTTTCCTGCCCCCCTCTCGCCCTCTCAAGCACACCCCATTTATTTTCCTCCCCCACAGCTGTTCAATGTGTCAAATCTTCAGTTGTGGTTCAATGCATCAGACCCCCCCACTCACTACCCCTGCTCCTGCCCCATCCCCCCCCCCCGTCTTCTTCCCTCTTCCCCCCTCTTGCCCATAGCTTCACCCTCTCGAGCACCCCAACATTACTTTTCCTGACCCCCTCTCGCCCTCTCAAGCACACCCCATTTATTTTCCTCCCCCACAGCTGTTCAATGTGTCAAATCTTCAGTTGTGGTTCAATGCATCAGACTCCCCCACTCAATCCCCCTGCTCCTGCTCCATTCCCCCCCCCCACACACACACACACCTCCACCACCATCACCACCACCCACACACACACACCTCCGCCCACGCTCCACCCTCTCGGCCCCCCCCCCCCCCTCCCCCATTTATTTTACTCCCCTACAGTTGTGGTTCAATGCATCAGAATCCCCCACTCACCCCCCCTGCTCTTGCCCCATCCCCCCCCCACCCCCCCTTCCCCCGTCTTCCCCCCTCTTCCCCCCTCTTCCCCCCTCGCTCCACCCCTCTCGACCACCCCCCATTTATTTTCCTACCCCCCTCCCGCTCTCTTGACCACCCCCCATTTATTTTCCTGCCCCCCTCCCACCCTCTCGACCACCCCCCATTTATTTTCCTCCCTCGCAGCTGTTCAACGTATCCAATCTAGAGTTGTGGTTCAACGCATCAGACTTCACTCTCATCAGCACAAACGAGGGCGAGCTTCAGTTCACTTCCACATGGACCATCGGGACAGCCGTCGGGTATGTTGTGAATTTGGGACCGCAAGGAAGGTTGGGTGGTTGTGGCAGAGGGGTGATGCGGTGGTTGGGGCAGAGGGGTGATGGGGTGGTTGGGTGCTTGTGGCAGAGGGGTGATGGGTTGGTTGGGTGGTTGTGGCAGAGGGGTGATAGGGTGGTTGGGTGGTTGGGGCAGAGGGGTGATGGGGTGGTTGGGTGGTTGGGGCAGAGGGGTGATGGGGCTTAGCTATTCAATGTCCAATCTGTTGTGCTTGTGGCTGAACTCATCAGATTTAGTTCCCATCAACACAGACAAGGGTGAACTCTGCTTCAACTCTACTTGTTCCATCGGGTCTACTGGCCCTTCAGCCCACTATCTCTTCCCACCTCTAATATATTCCAACTGCTTCCATCCTCCACCTCTAACCCTCTTCGCCTGCTTCCATCAAGTATGTACTAGGAACTTTGTCACCAAGTCATGTATATATCGACACGAGTCTCCTGGCTCTTCAACCCACTATCTCTTCACACCTCTAACCCCCTTCGCCTGCTTCCATCAACACCACAGCCAGGTACGGACTTTGTCACCAAGTCATGCATGTATCGACACGCGTCTCCTGGCCCTTAACCCACCATCATTTCACCCCTATAATATTGTCCACCTGCTTCCATCCTCCACCTCTAACCCCCTTTGCCTGCTTCCATCAACCCCACAGCCAGGTATGGACTAGGAACTTTGTCACCAAGTCATGCATATATCGACATGCGTCTCCTGGCCCTTAACCCACCATCATTTCACCCCTATAGTATTGCCCACCTGCTTCCATCCTCCACCATTAACCCCCTTTGCCTGCTTCCATCAACCCCACAGCCAGGTATGGACTAGGAACTTTGTCACCAAGTTATGTATATCGACACGAGCCTTCTGGCCCTTAAACCCACCATCTCTTCACACCTCTTCCTCACTAATCTTTTCCACCAGCTTCCATCCTCCACAACTAACTTGCCGCACTTGCATCCATGCATTTCACATCCAATAGTGGACTAGGAACTTCATTACTGAGATATCTATTGATCTGGCTATCCCGGCCCTTTCACCCACAATCTCTTCATCCAACTTACCTCCCCCACCAGCTTCCATCAGCTTTCACCACCACCCCCACTGCTTTGATTCCCCACCTGCTGCCATGCATTTCACACCCAAGTGTGGACTAGGAACTTCATCACTGCAACATATATCGATCTGCCTATCCTGACCCTTTGCCCCACAATCACTGCACACGACTCACCTCCCCCACCTGCTTCCACCACCACCCCACTGCTTTGATTCCCCATCTGCTGCCATGCATTTCACACCCAAGTGTGGACTAGGAACTTCATTACTGAGACATCTACTGATCTGCCTATCTTGGCTCTTAAACCCACAATCTCTTCACATGACTTACCTCCCCCACCAGCTTCCACCAGCTTTCACCACCACTCCCACTGTTTTGATTCCCCACCAGCTGCCATACATTCCACAGCCAAGTATGGACTAGGAACTTCATCACTGAGACATCTACCGATCAGGCTATTCCGGCCCTTTGACCCACAATCTCTTCACACGACTTACCTCCCCCACCAGCCTTCACCAGCTTCCACCACCACTCCCACTTCTTTCATTCCCCACCTGCTGCCATGCGTTCCACACCCAAGTGAGGATTAGGAACTTGATCACTAAGACATCTATCAATCTGCCTATCCTGGCCCTTCAACCCTCAATCCCTTCACACCTCATATCTTTTCCACCAGCTTCCATCCTCCACGACTAACTTCCCTCATCTGCACCCATCAACTTCCATCAGCTTCCATCAGCTTCCATCCTCCACGACTGACTTCTCTCACCTGCACCCATCAGCTTCTACCAGCTTCCATCCTCCACAACTAACTTCCCTCACCTGCACCCATCAACTTCCACCAGCTTCCATCAGCTTCCATCCTCCACGACTATCTTCCCTCACCTGCACACATAAACT
>JACBWV010000610.1:125640117-125755117 GCA_013435795.1 Chlamydomonas sp. ICE-L | reverse complement strand
GCTTGACGTTATGAATTGTTCATATGTGGTAGGTGAAAAGGCTAACATGTTGACTGCAACCTGATTCAAAGTGTGCCGTGAGGTGAAGGGTACTGTAGTAGAGCTTGTCATCAAGGCGCACATCTACCTCACAGTGAGTGCTCGAACTGCTTTGTGCTTGGCGTTATGAATTGTTTAATGTGGTAGGTGAGTAGGCTAACATGTTGACTGCAACCTGATTCAAAGTGTGCCGTGAGGTGAAAATTGAAATTGAAAAATAGTACGCCATGCCACAGGCGTGAGATTGAAGGAACCCACCCGTCTGCATGCATGTGTACATACTGGAGAATGGCTACCATGTTGGGTTTATTAGGTTTTGCAGACCCTCTGCGCCTGAGCTTGGTCTACTTTGATGCATCACGGAGGGAAGCCTTGAGGTGATGGATACTGGACTAGAGTTTTTCATCAAGTCCCACGTCTACTTCACCATGGTTGAAACAGTACTGAATCACATGTGATTTGCGTCAGGTGGAGGGGACTGAAGTAGAGAGCTTGTCATCAAGGCCCTCATCTACCTCACCATGATAACCACAGTACAGAATGTGATGTGTGTGCTTCCTGTATGGTGTTTGCAAACATGTGAAAGGGACTGGACTCAAGGTGGTTGTCGTCAAGGCCCACGTCTACCTCACCATGATAACCACAGTACTGAATGTGATGTGTGTGCCTTTTTGTTTCTGGTGTTTGCAAACATGTGAAGGGGACTGGGCTCAAGGTGGTTGTCATCAAGGCCCACATTTACCTCACCATGACTGTCGCAGTCCTGAATGTGATGTGTGCTTTTTGTATGGAGTTTGCAAACATGTGAAGGGGACTTGACTCAAGGTGGTTGTCATCAAGGCCCACATTTACCTCACCATGACTGTCACAGTCCTGAATGTGATTTGTGCTTTGTGTCTGGTGTTTGCAAACGTTTGTGAACGGGACTTGAGTAAACCTTGTTAGCATCAAAAATAGCACAGTGCCAATCACAACTGCTTACTTGATTGTATTAACATTTGCTTTTGATGATTTCATTTGCTTTTGATGATTGTAATTTCATTTGCTTTTTTGTATTTTCATTTGCTTTTGCAGGTTGGTTTGGCGTGCCCAAACTTTTGTGGCAGTCCCAAATTGTGATTTTGCATGAATAAGAACACAACCCAAATCATGACTATTCATTTGATTGCAGATTATAGTATGTATTTTCATATATTTATATTCATATCCAGGCGGACTTGGCGTGCTCAAACTTGTGCGCAGGCCCCAAATTGTGATTTTTGCATGAACAAGAACACAACCCAATTCAAAACTGTTCATTTGATTGCGTATTATAATATTTATATTCATATATTTACATTCATATGCAGGCTGACTTGGCGTGCACAAACTTTTGCGCATGCCCCAAATTGTGATTTTTGCATGAATAAGAACACAACCCAATTCAAAACTGTTCATTTGATCGCGCGAGGGGGGGGGGGGGGGGGGGGGGGGGGGGGGGGCAAGAAAAAAGCTGCAGCACCGCATCTTCGCTTTGGATAGAGCTTATCCTCAAACTAAAAAAAAAATGTTTTTTTTAGCCAAAAATAAAGTGATCGCGCAGGGATCGCGTATTATAATATTTATGTTAAAGCATGTATGTTCATATGCAGGCTGACTAGGTGTGCCTAAACTTTGGCGTAGGCCCCTAATTGTGAATTTTGCAGGGATAAGAACACAACCCAAATCACAACCGTTCATTTGATTGCGTATTATAATATTTATATTCATATATTTACATTCGTATGCAGGCTGACTTGGCGTGCACAAATCTTTGTGTAGGCCCCAAATGATGAGAATGGCATCAACAAGAACACAAAACTAATAACTGCTGCTAACTTGATCGTACATTAATATATTTAATATACAAACTGCTACATATATTTGTATATTCATCTGGGTTGGCAGATTATTTGATTTATCTGCTTTTGCAAGCTGGCTTGGCATGCCCTAAGATTTGCGGCAGCCCCCAATTATAAAATGTGTGTGCTCAGAAACACAAACCCAATCACGACCGCTTCCTTAACATGATTTGTCTTGGTCGCATATTAATGTGAGTTTGCTTGATCGCATATTAACATGATTTTACTTGGTTGCATATTAATGTGATTTTGCTTGATCGCATATTAACATGATTTTACTTGGTTGCATATTAATGTGATTTTGCTTGATCGCATATTAACATGATTTTACTTGGTTGCATATTAATGTGATTTTGCTTGATCGCATATTAACATGATTTTACTTGGTTGCATATTAATGTGATTTTGCTTGATTGCATATTAACATGATTTTACTTGGTTGCATATTAATGTGAGTTTGCTTGATTGCATAATAACATGATTTTACTTGGTCGCATATTAATGTGATTTTGCTTGATTGCATAATAACATGATTTTACTTGGTTGCATATTAATGTGATTTTGCTTGATTGCATAATAACATGATTTTACTTGGTTGCATATTAACATGATTTTGCTTGATTGCATATTAACATGATTTTACTTGGTTGCATATTAATGTGATTTTGCTTGATTGCATAATAACATGATTTTACTTGGTTGCATATTAATTTGATTTTGCTTGATTGCATAATAACATGATTTTACTTGGTTGCATATTAATGTGATTTTGCTTGATTGCATAATAACATGATTTTACTTGGTTGCATATTAATGTGATTTTGCTTGATTGCATAATAACATGATTTTACTTGGTTGCATATTAATGTGATTTTGCTTGATTGCATATTAACATGATCTCGCTTGATCACATATTAACATGATTTTGCTTGGTCGCATATTAATGTGATTTTGCTTGATCACATATTAACATGATTTTGCTTAGTTGCATATTAATTAGATTTTGCTTGATCACGTATTAACATGATTTTGCTCTTGATTTGTTTTTGATTTTGCTTGATTGCATATTAACATGATTTTGCTTTTGATTTGTTTTTGATTTTGCTTGAATGCGTTTTAAATTATTTTGCTTTTGCTTTGTTTTCGATTTTGCTTGATTACACATTAACATGATTTTGCTTGATCGCATATTAACATGATTTTGCGTTTGTTTTGTTTTTGACTTCGCAGGCTAATTTGGCGTGCCCGGACTTTTGCGGAGGTCATGGCCGCTGTGTGTCAGAAGGAGAGAAGACGTCCTGTAAATGCGAATGCGGGTGGACTTGTGAGTTGCCATGCCTTGTGAAGATATATTGATGTTAGGAGCAGTATCCCCATTCAGAACGGGATGGCTCTATCGTAGAGCGATCCCGGATCGAATGAAAGCAGGTGCGGGGTCTTGTCAGGTTGCTGGTTCAAACCCCATCGAGGTCACCTAGGCCCACCCGGAGGGTCGTCGACCGGCATGGTAACTGGACTCTAGGTGTGATGTAAGCCTGTCCATTGCATACTTACGAGCCGGTTTGTTTAACCCCACGTCCTTAAAAGTGTCATTGCGACATATCTTGGAAGTTAATATTTATTTATTTATTTATTTTTGTTAGGAACAGTGGAAGGAACAGGAACAGGAACAGTATGCTAGTGCCCTTTTGGGCTTCAAATGTAGCCTCACCCGGCGCGCCCAAAACATTGTGTGGTTGTCGCAGCGGCTGCGTGTCGGAAGGAGTGAAAGTGCCATGTGAATGCGAGTGCAGGTGGACTTACGAGTTGCCATGCCGTGTGATGATATATTGATGTTAGGAACAGTATTCTGGTGCCTATTGGACTCGAAATGTAGCCTCACCCGGCGCGCTTAAAACATTGTGGTGGTCTCGGCAGCTGTGTGTCGGAAGGAGAGAAAGCGTCCTTTGAATGCGAATGCGGGTGGACTTGCGAGTGGCCATGCCGTGTGATGATGTTTTATGTTTGTCACATTATTCTACCAAACAAATAAACAAACAAACAAACAAACAAACAAACAAACAAACAAACAAACAAACAAACAAACAAACAAACAAACAAACAAACAAACAAGCAAACAAACAAACAAACAAACAAACAGACAAACAAACAAACAAACAAACAAACAAACAAACAAACAAACAAGCAAGCAAACAAACAAGGAGAGGAGACGTCCTGTGAATGCGAATGCGGGTGGACATGTGAGTTGCCATGTCTTGTGATGATATATTGATGTTCGATGTTGGTCACATTATTCTGCAAAAGAAAAAGGAGAAGAGACGTCCTGTGAATGCGAATGCGGGTGGACATGTGAGTTGCCATGTCTTGTGATGATATATTGATGTTTGATGTTGGTCACATTATTCTGCAAAAAAAAAGGAGAAGAGACGTCCTGTGAATGCGAATACGGGTGGACATGTGAGTTGCCATGTCTTGTGATGATATATTGATGTTCGATGTTGGTCACATTATTCTGCACACAAAAAAAAAGGAGAAGAGACACCCTGTGAATGCGAATGCGGGTGGACATGTGAGTTGCCATGTCTTGTGATGATATATTGATGTTCGATGTTGGTCACATTATTCTGCAAAAAAAAAGGAGAAGAGACGTCCTGTGAATACGAATGCGGGTGGACATGTGAGTTGCCATGTCTTGTGATGATATATTGATGTTCGATGTTGGTCACATTATTCTGCACACAAAAAAAGGAGAAGAGACGTCCTGTGAATGCGAATGCGGGTGGACATGTGATCTGTTCTATTTGTACGATGACGTGTCGCCACTGCGTAGCCGTTTCGTCGTCGCATGGCGACGCATGGTTTTGGCTAAACTAGTCAGAATTGCGGGTGGACATGTGCGGGTGGACGTGTGAGTTGCCATGCCGTGTGATATAATATATTTGTACGACGGCGTGTCGCCACTGCGTTGCCATTTCGGTGTCGCATGGTTGTCGCAAACAAACAAACACGTATATACAAACAAAAATACCCACAAACATACACAAACATGCATACAAACATGCATACTAACAAATATACCCACAAACAGACACACAAACATACAAACAAACAAACAAACAAACAAACAAACAAACAAACAAACAAACAAACAAACAAACAAACAAACAAACAAACAAACACAAACAAACTAATATACATGCACACAAACAAAGAAGCATTCTCACAAACAAACAAAGACACACACACAAACAAACATAAGCACCGATTAACGTGCACACAAACAAACATAAGCACCGATTAACGTGCACACAAACAAACATAAGCAACCGATTAACGTGCACCAAACAAACATAAGCAAAACCGATTAACGTGACACACAAACAAACATCAGCACCGATTAACGTGCACACAAACAAACATAAGCACCGATTAACCGTGCACACAAACAAACATAAGCACCGATGAACGTTGCACACAAATACAAACATAAGCACCGATTAACGTGCACACAAACAAACATAAGCACGCGATTAACGTGCACACAAACAAACATGAGCACCGATTAACGTGCACGACAAACAAACATAAGCACCGATTAACGTGCACACAAACAAACATAAGCAATAAAGCAACCGATTAACGTGCACACAAACAAACATAAGCACCGATTAACGTGCACACAAACAAACATAAGCACCGATTAACGTGCACACAAACAAACATAAGCACCGATTAACGTGCACACAAACAAACATAAGCACCGATTAACGTGCACACAAACAAACATAAGCACCGATTAACGTGCACACAAACAAACATAAGCACCGATTAACGTGCACACAAACAAACATAAGCACCGATTAACGTGCACACAAACAAACATAAGCACCGATTAACGTGCACACAAACAAACATAAGCACCGATTAACGTGCACACAAACAAACATAAGCACCGATTAACGTGCACAACAACAAACATAAGCACCGATTAACGTGCCACAACAAACATAAGCACCGATTAACGTGCACACAAACAAACATAAGCACCGATTAACGTGCACACAAACAACATAAGCACCGATTAACGTTCACACAAACAAACATAAGCACCGATTAAGCGTGCCACCCAACAAACATAAGCACCGATTAACGGCACACAACAAACCTAAGCACGCATTAACGTGCACACGAACAAACATAACACCGCTTAAACGGGCAGACACGAACAAACATAATCACCGATTAACGTGCACACAAACACATAAGCATCCCCGATGACGTGCACACAAAAAACATAAGCACCGATTAACCGTGCACACAACAAACATAAGCACCGTTAACGTGCACGACAAGACTAGCATCATACAAAACAAACACAAACATACATACAAACATGCAATCAGATACACAAACAAACACAAACATACATACAAACACACACACAAACATACGCACAAGCATTTACAAACTTACACGCAAACAAACATACACACAAACATGCACCGCAGACGATGACGCTGGTGGCTGTACCCAACCTCTCGGCTTCTGTCCGATATTCTTCGACAGCCGCAACACCAGCACGTATATGCAACAAACAACAAACAGACAAACAAACATGCACGCAAGACGATGAACGCTGGTGGCTGTACCCAACCTCTGGCTTTTCCGATAGTCTTCACAGCCGCAACACCATGCACTTATATCAACAAAGCAACAAACATACACACAACATCACCGCCAGATGAAATGACGCTGGTGGCTGTACCGACGCTCTCGCGTCTGTCCGATATCTTCGACAGTGCCACAACAGCACTTATATGCACACAAACAAACCAACATACACAAAAACATTCCCGCCGATGATGACGCTGGTGGCTTGTACCCAACCCTCTCGGCTCTGTCCGATTTCTTCGACAGCCGCAAACAACCACCTTATATGCAAACAAACAAACAAACATACACACAAACATGCACCGCAGATGATGACGCTGGTGGCTGTACCCAACCTCTCGGCTTCTGTCCGATATTCTTCGACAGCCGCAACACCAGCACTTATATGCAAACAAACAAACAAACATACACACAAACATGCACCGCAGACGATGACGCTGGTGGCTGTACCCAACCTCTCGGCTTCTGTCCGATATTCTTCGACAGTGGCAACACCAGCACTTATATGCAAACAAACAAACAAACATACACACAAACATGCACCGCAGATGATGACGCTGGTGGCTGTACCCAACCTCTCGGCTTCTGTCCGATATTCTTCGACAGTGGCAACAACAGCACTTATATGCAAACAAACAAACAAACATACACACAAACATGCACCGCAGATGATGACGCTGGTGGCTGTACCCAACCTCTCGGCTTCTGTCCGATATTCTTCGACAGCCGCAACACCAGCACTTATATGCAAACAAACAAACAAACATACACACAAACATGCACCGCAGATGATGACGCTGGTGGCTGTACCCAACCTCTCGGCTTCTGTCCGATATTCATCGACATCCGCAACAACAGCACTGATATCAAAAACGGCAACGGTGATGACAGTAATAGCACTGAGAATGTGTCAAGCCCAGGGGCAGGAGAGCCTCCTGCAATGCCATCTCCCACAGTTGCCTTTCAGGGTAGGTGATGAGGGAGGGGAAGAGGGGGGGGGGGGAAGCTAAGGAGAGAAAGTGAGAGAAGAGGGGATAGGTACCGTGACATAGAGGGAAAGAGAGGGAGAGAGGGGAAGAGAGGGAGCAAAGCTAGCTTGGATAGTCTATCTTTTCCCATCTGGCTTCTGCCCGGCACTTTTCCCGTATGAGTTTTTAATAGGTTTTACTAGTTTAAAATAGTTTTTTAATAGTTTGTAAATGGTTTGTATAGTTTTCCTATCTGGCTTCTGCCCGGCACTAATATGTTTCACCGCACGGCAATGCCCTTTGCAGGGGGATGCCCTGTCGGCTACATGATTAACACAACCCTTGGGGATCTGTCGACCACATGTGTGCCCTGTGCGCAAGGCTACACTGGACCCTCCTGCGCCTTCTGCACGTCGGACAGTGTGTGCAGGGTAAGAAGTTTTTTTTTTTTTTCCTGCTTGGTAGACAGTGTGTGCAAGGTGAGAAGGGTTGTGTCACTTTTGAGTTTTTGAATTTTGAGTTTTTAATTTTTGTTTTTTTCTGCTTGGTATACAGTGTGTGCAAGGTGAGAAGGGTTGTGTCATTTTTTAGTTTTTGAATTTTGAATTTTGAGTTTTGAGTTTTGAAATTTGTTTTTTTTCTGCATGGTAGACAGGGTGTGCAAGGTGAGAATGGTTGTTAGACTTTGCCTTTTGTATGCGATATGGAATATAAATTGAAAATTGATACGCCTTGCCGTGGGGCGTGTGGTTGAAGGAACCTTCCTGTTTGCCTGCACTGGGGGATGGTTACTGTGGGTTTTTCTTTCGCAGACCGCTACTGGGCTATGAGGTAACATTGTTTTGACGAATGGCTCAATGGTAGAGCTCGTTGAAACGATGAAGGTGCTGAGTTCAAATCCCTACAGGTGCGCTTTAGTTTCTGCAGTCCCTGTTAACCACCATGGTTGCTTTGTCCAGGTAAAGTAGCAGCCTGTTCCCTACCGCTGCAAGACGGGCTCCCTTCATACCACGCCCTAACAGGCGTTATCAATGCTATGGGATATGACTCTATAATCTCCTTCTGTTTCATATTGTATATTTGTATATTTGTGTGTTTGAACTTGTTGTTCATGTTGTTGTTGTTGTTGTTGTTGTTGTTGTTGTTGTTGTTGTTGTTGTTGTTCTTGTTGTTCTTGTTATTATTATTGTTGTTCTTGGTGCTGTTCTTGTCCTCGTTTTTGTTCTTGTTGTTCTTGTTGTTGTTCTTCGTGTTGTTATTTTTGTAGTTCTTTGTGTTGTTAGTGGTGGTGTTCTTGGAGCTGTTCTTGGTGGTGCTGTTGGTATTGGTGTTGGTGGTGTTGGTGGTGTTCTTGGTGGTGGTGGTGCTTGTGTTTGTTTTGGTGTTGTTCTTGTTCTTGTTGGTGTTGGTGTTCTTTTTGTTTGTGTTGCTGTCGCTGCTGCTGTTGCTGTTGCTGTCGACGTCGTCGACATCATCGTCGTCGTCTTCATTAGTGTTGGTGTTGGTGTTGCATGTCAGACAGTACTACATTACATTACATTACATGTTAAAGTCTACTTGACACCGCGAGGGTGTATGAGACTCTGTGCTTTAAACAAAAAGAAAAAGCACCCACAAAGCAAAAAAAACCATTACATCAGTGTTGTGTCGAGGACAAACAAACCAATGCTCCCAACCACCGTTTTGGTGGCGTAGGTATTAAACCCCCTAGAGCCGGACCCAGATCTCAACCACTTACAGTGGCGGAGGTAAGAAGCTAACAAATGAGAAGTCACAAGAAGAAAAGAAAAAAAAAAGGATAATAAATTACGGCGCCACTAAGCAGTCCAGGGCTTCCTGTCTTGCTTTTCTACAAGTAGAAAGATAGTCGGCTAGGTTGCTCCAGAAAGTCTTAGTGCCATTTCCATTCATAAAGGTTCTGAATGTGGAATCGCAGAATTCCACATTCCATCCGGTTAAGTCGGTATCCTCATGGACATGCCTATAAATATCTGTAAACAGCTTCTGGTATCGGAGGCGAATATCATTATAAAAAGGGCACTCAAACATATGCATTTCATCCTCAGGTTTTTGGAACCCACACATTTGACAGTGTCTCATTGAACGAGGGATGTGTGCTCTATCCACCACCCTCATTCTTTCTGTGTTCAGCCAATGGGAACCCATTCTAAACTGTGCTATAGAACGAATCTGATCCTGCTTATGTAAGGCAGATGTAAAGGGAATCAAGCCATTCTCATCATTGCTGTTGGCTGCGAACCATTTCTGGTATCGGAGGCGTTTAAAGCCAACCCTTCTCTCATCAGGGATGTCTCTGACTGCATTGTTGTCACTTGGGTACTTAAACCTCCATGACTCAAAAACTTCAGACATAATACCTTCGACATCGACAGCCTCCAAAATGTTGAGGTTTTACTGGATCCTAGCTTGTGGAGAGCACAACGTAAGTCATGAACCCAGCCAGTGTTGGAATCAAAAGATTCCTCAAGAGCCATTCTAATGAGATCCTCAGCTTCTTTATCTATGGTCTTGTTCCAGAAGCGCAAAGCTTGTTTAAGCCAAGCAAAACACAACGGGGTTCTACCCAGCTCTTCCATGATAATATTAGATGTAGTAGATTGGCAAACACCCAACATTTGTTTAAGTATACCTCTATGCCATTTCTCACAAGCATGGTCATTTGAGATAAGTGTGTTGTTCAGAATAGAAGGAGCCCACACCTCACAGCCAAAATTCAGGATAGGTTGTACAAGAGAATCAAACAGGTGGGTGAGAATATCAATATTGTATATCTCCATAGTATGGCATCGCCTACGGAGCATGTGGTGTGCTTTTTGGGCCTTAGCGAGCATCCTAGAAAAAGCAGCTTTTGCACGATTGCTTGAGTCACCATCCACAAAGAGGGATCCCAGGTAGATAAAAGATAACTTTGTAGAAAGCTGTGCTCCATCATAGACAAATTTGTAATCAGGATCCATACGGGCCTCATCACAGAATTGCTTGTTGAAAAACGACAATCTCAGTTTTCTTTATATTCACAGCCATCTTAGTAGCCTCGCAGAAATCTCTCAGGCAGTCAAGCATCGCTTGCATATCTGCCGGGGATTCTGCCATTATAGCTAGGTCATCAGCATAAAGTAACAATTGCAGAATCTTTCCCCTAAGCTCAGCCTCTACATTTGGGAGCTTGGATTGGAGGAACGATTCAATTCTATCAATGAACAGACCGAATAGGAGTGGGGATAGGGGGTCTCCTTGTTTAACTCCTACAAGGGATGGAAAGGAGGATCCAATGTCCCCATGTAGGCGAACGTGGAAAACGACATGATTATACATGGACTTCAGAATACTAAGATAGGGGTCTTTGACTCCTAGCCTTGCTAAGCAATCCTAGGATCTATTAAGCAATCTAGCAAGTCTCTGTTGACCCAATCATAAGCCTTCTTGAAATCGACAAAAGCCACAAAGAGGGTTTTTTTCTTCTCTATATATTTATCTACAATATGGGTAAGAATGAATGATGCATCCGCAGTACCCCTACCACTTCTAAATCCATCTTGGCCAGCGGCTCTGAGGTTGAATTCTTCTGACCAATCATCTAGTCTACGTAGCATGCAAAAGTATGTGCAGGGTGAGACTGGTCGCAAGTGTTTTATGTTTTAAGCATACATTTATTATACGATTTACATTTTACTTATACACACATCATCACACTGAAAGCTACCAAGGAGAGGGGCAGTGCTCCCCCCAGTGTCTGGGCAAAAACCACACCTGGCGTGGCTTGACGTGTTGTTTAAAGCCCTGCTTTTGTGCTGCAGACCACACAAGGCAGCGACACTACACGCTTCCAAGGAGAGGTACAGTGCTCCTCCCATGTGCTGGGCAAAGACTACACCTGTAGTGACACTGCACGCTGACAACAAGGGGTGCAGACCACCCCACCCACCCACCCACCCACCAACCCACCCACCCACCCACCACCACCCCCAGTTGCTGTGCAAAGACTACACCTGCAGTAACACTGCACGCTGACAACAAGGGATGCAGACCCCCACCCACTCACCCACCCACCACCACCCCCAGTCTCTGGGCAAAGACTACACCTGCAGTAACACTGCACGCTGACAACAAGGGATGCAGACCCCCACCCACTCACCCACCCACCACCACCCCCAGTCTCTGGGCAAATACTACACCTGCAGTAACACTGCACGCTGACAACAAGGGATGCAGACCCCCACCCACTCACCCACCCACCACCACCCCCAGTCTCTGGGCAAATACTACACCTGCAGTAACACTGCACGCTGCCAACAAGGGGTGCAGACCCCCCCCCCCCCCCCCCATCCCCACACACCCACCCCACCCCCCACCCCACCCCCCACACACACACCCCACACACACACCCCACCCCAGTCTCTGGGCAAATACTACACCTGCAGTCACATGATCCAGTGTTTATTGACTCGACTCAATATGTATGTATTGTCTATCTTGCCCTCATGCCGCTTGTCCTTCTCTCTGCTACAGGCCAAAGAAGGCAGCGCCACTGCACGCTGCCAACGAGGGGTGCAGTACTTCCCCCAGTCGCAGGGTAAGGACTACTTCTGCAGTGTTGAGGACCCCAGCATCACCGACCTGCTAGGGGACACCGTCTCTTTTGCTTGCTCCACCACATCAGACGAAAACAGGATTGGTGGCATCGTGGGCAACCAACTCAGTGGTAGGTTTAGGCGAACGCCCCCCCCCCCCCCCCCCACCCACCCACCCACCCACCCACACACACACACACACACACACAAACGACACCAAACCCAAACCAGCATCACCGACCTGCTAGGGGACAGCGTTTCTTTCGCTTGCACCACCACATCAGACAAAAACAGGAATGGTGGCATCGTGGGCAACCAACTCAGTGGTAGGTTCAGGAGAACCCCCCCACCCACCCACCCACCCACACACACACACATACACACACACACAAACGACACCAAACCCAAACCAGCATTACGAACCTGCTAGGGGACAGCGTTTCTTTCGCTTGCTCCACCACATCAGAGGACAACAGGATTGGCGGCATTGTGGGCAACCAACTCAGTGGTAGGTTTAGGAGAACGCCCCCCCCACCCCCCCACCCCTTCTGCCCCTGCCCCCAACCCAACACATCACCTCCACAACACACAGAAAGCCACCACACACACACACACACACACACACACACACACACACACCACACACACACACACACACACACACACCACACCACACCACACCACACCACACCACACCACACCACACCACACCACACCACACCACACCACACCACACCACACCACACCACACCACCCACCCACATACACCACCCACCCACATACACCACCACCACCCAACCACGCAGCCAGCCACATGCCAACCACAAGCACCCTATATATATCCATCATGTGCATCCACCTTACCAGGCTATGATGCAGCACTCACACACACACACACACCACACCACCCAACCACATACACCACCACCACCACCCAACCACACACACACATGCAGGCACACCCACACACACAGCTCACAAGCATCCTATATATATCCATCAGGTGCATCCACCTTACCAGGCTATGATGTAACACACACACACACACACACACACACACACACACTCACACCCACTCACTCACTCACACACCCCCACCCCGCCCCACCCCACCCACCGACGTATACCACCACCATCCACCCACACAGCCAGCCACATGCCAACCACAAGCACCCTATATATATACGCCAGGTGCATCCACCTTGCCAAGCTATGACGCAACACTCTCACACACACACACGCAACCACCCCCCCACACCCCCCACATCACCCCCCCCCCCCCCCCCCCCCCCCCCCCCCCCACACACACACACACACAGCCAGCCTCATGCCAACCACCCTATATATGCCCCACGTGCAGGCACCTTAAAGGCTGCGATGTATCCAACAACCAAAGGGGTTGTATGCCTACAACCCACACATAAATCCCTCCCCCCCCACACACACATACACACACACCACCACCACCACACACACACACACATAGCTCACAACACCCCGTATCTCCCCATATGCCTCAAGTGCAGCCACCTTACCAGGCTATGATGTGTCAAACAACCAAGAGGGGTCGTATGCCTACAACCCACACATAAATCCCTTGCCCCACCCACCCACCCACCCACCACCCACCACCCACCACCACACACACACACACACAGCGCACAACACCCCATATCTCCCCATATGCCTCAGGTGCAGCCTTCTTACCAGGCTATGATTTGTCCAACAACCAAGAGGGGTCGTATGCCTACAGCCCACACATAAATCCCTTGCCCCACCCACCCACCCACCACCCCACCACCACACACACACACACATAGCGCACAACACCCCATATCTCCCCATATGCCTCAGGTGCAGCCTTCTTACCAGGCTATGATTTGTCCAACAACCAAGAGGGGTCGTATGCCTACAACCCACACACAAATCCCTCCCCCCCCCACACACACCCCACCACCCACCACCCACCACCCACCACCCCACACAGCTCACAACACCCCATATCTCCCCATATGCCCCAGGTGCATCCACCTAACCAGCCTATGATGCATCCGTCAGCCAAGAAGAGTTGTATGCCTCTAATCCAAACCATACCTGGCCCCACAAACGCATTACTCCCCCCCCCCCCCCCCCCCCCCCCCCCCGCACACACACACACCACCCCACCCCACAAAACCCCACCACCACCACCACCACCCTAACACACAGCCAGCCACATGCCAAACACCCTATATATATCCACCAGTTGCATCCACCTTACCAGGCTATGATGCATCTGTCAGCCAAGAGGATGCATACAACGCCAACCGAAACCATAACCCGGCCCACAAACACCCACACACACCACCACCACGACCCAACCACACAGCCGGCCACATACCGACCACAAACACCCTATCTGCCCCAGGTGCATCAACCTAACCAGGCTATGATGCAGCACACACACACACACACACCACACCACCCAACCACATACACCACCACCACCCAACCACATACACCACCACCACCCAACCACATACACGCACGCAGGCACACCCACACCCACAGCTCACAAGCACCCTATATATATCCACCAGGTGCATCCACTTTGCCAGCCTATGATGCATCTGTCAGCCAAGAGGATGCATACAACGCCAACCGAAACCATAACCCGGCCCACAAACACCCACACCCCACCCCACCCCACCCCACCCCACCCCACCCCACCCACATACACCACCACCACGACCCAACCACACAGCCAGCCACATGCCAACCACAAACACCCCATGTATTCGTCAGGTGCATCCACCTTGCCAGGCTATGATGCAACTCTCACACACACAGACACAGACACACATACACCACAAACACCCAACCACAAACACCCTATCTGCCCCAGGTGCATCCACGTTACCAGGCTATGATGCATCCGTCAGCCAAGAGGATGCCTACAACGCCAACCACAACCATAACCCTGCTCACAAACACCCCAACCCCACCCCACCCCACCCACATACACCACCACCACGACCCAACCACACAGCCAGCCACATGCCAACCACAAACACCCCATGTATTCGTCAGGTGCATCCACCTTGCCAGGCTATGATGCAACTCTCACACACACAGACACAGACACACATACACCACAAACACCCAACCACAAACACCCTATCTGCCCCAGGTGCATCCACGTTACCAGGCTATGATGCATCCGTCAGCCAAGAGGATGCCTACAACGCCAACCACAACCATAACCCGGCCCACAAACACCCCCCCACCCCACCCCACCCCACCCCACCCACATACACCACCACCACGACCCAACCACACAGCCAGCCACATGCCAACCACAAACACCCCATGTATTCGTCAGGTGCATCCACCTTGCCAGGCTATGATGCAACTCTCACACACACAGACACACACACATACACCACCAACACTCACACACACATAAGTCCCTCCCCCCCCACACACAGACGCACAGACACACTTACACCCCCACCACCCAACCACAAACACCCTATCTGCCCCAGGTGCATCCACGTTACCAGGCTATGATGCATCCGTCAGCCAAGAGGATGCATACAACGCCAACTAAAACCATAACCCGGCCCACAAACACCCCCCCACACACACCACCCCACCCACACACACCACCACCACGACCAACCACACAGCCGGCCACATACCGACCACAAACACCCTATCTGCCCCAGGTGCATCAACCTAACCAGGCTATGATGCAGCACACACACACACACACACACACACACCACACCACCCAACCACATACACCACCACCACCCAACCACATACACGCATGCAGGCACACCCACACCCACAGCTCACAAGCACCCTATATATATACGCCAGGTGCATCCACCTAACCAGGCTATGATGCAGCACACACACACACACACACACACACACCACACCACCCAACGACATACACCACCACCACCCAACCACATACACGCATGCAGGCACACCCACACCCACAGCTCACAAGCACCCTATATATATATCCGCCAGGTGCATCCACTTTGCCAGCCTATGATGCATCTGTCAGCCAAGAGGATGCATACAACGCCAACCGAAACCATAACCCGGCCCACAAACACCCACACCCCACCCCACCCCACCCCACCCCACCCCACCCACATACACCACCACCACGACCCAACCACACAGCCAGCCACATGCCAACCACAAACACCCCATGTATTCGTCAGGTGCATCCACCTTGCCAGGCTATGATGCAACTCTCACACACACAGACGCACAGACACACATACACCACAAACACCCAACCACAAACACCCTATCTGCCCCAGGTGCATCCACGTTACCAGGCTATGATGCATCCGTCAGCCAAGAGGATGCATACAACGCCAACCACAACCATAACCCGGCCCACAAACACCCCCACCCCACCCCACCCCACCCACATACACCACCACCACGACCCAACCACACAGCCAGCCACATGCCAACCACAAACACCCCATGTATTCGTCAGGTGCATCCACCTTGCCAGGCTATGATGCAACTCTCACACACACAGACACAGACACACATACACCACCAACACCCAACCACAAACACCCTATCTGCCCCAGGTGCATCCACGTTACCAGGCTATGATGCATCCGTCAGCCAAGAGGATGCCTACAACGCCAACCACAACCATAACCCGGCCCACAAACACCCCCACCCCACCCCACCCCACCCCACCCACATACACCACCACCACGACCCAACCACACAGCCAGCCACATGCCAACCACAAACACCCCATGTATTCGTCAGGTGCATCCACCTTGCCAGGCTATAATGCAACTCTCACACACACAGACACACACACATACACCACCAACACTCACACACACATAAGTCCCTCCCCCCCCACACACAGACGCACAGACACACTTACACCCCCACCACCCAACCACAAACACCCTATCTGCCCCAGGTGCATCCACGTTACCAGGCTATGATGCATCCGTCAGCCAAGAGGATGCATACAACGCCAACCGAAACCATAACCCGGCCCACAAACACCCCCCCTAACACACCACCCCACCGACACTCACCACCACCACGACCAACCACACAGCCGGCCACATACCGACCACAAACACCCTATCTGCCCCAGGTGCATCAACCTAACCAGGCTATGATGCAGCACACACACACACATACACACACACACAAACCAAACCACCCAACCACATACACCACCACCACCCAACCACATACACGCATGCAGGCACACCCACACCCACAGCTCACAAGCACCCTATATATATACGCCAGGTGCATCCACCTAACCAGGCTATGATGCAGCACACACACACACACACACACCACACCACCCAACCACATACACCACCACCACCCAACCACATACACGCACGCAGGCACACCCACACCCACAGCTCACAAGCACCCTATATATATCCGCCAGGTACATCCACTTTGCCAGCCTATGATGCATCTGTCAGCCAAGAGGATGCATACAACGCCAACCGAAACCATAACCCGGCCCACAAACACCCACACCCCACCCCACCCCACCCCACCCACATACACCACCACCACGACCCAACCACACAGCCAGCCACATGCCAACCACAAACACCCCATGTATTCGTCAGGTGCATCCACCTTGCCAGGCTATGATGCAACTCTCACACACACAGACGCACAGACCACATACAACCACAAACACCCAACCACAAACACCCTATCTGCCCCAGGTGCATCCACGTTACCAGGCTATGATGCATCCGTCAGCCAAGAGGATGCCTACAACGCCAACCACAACCATAACCCGGCCCACAAACACCCCCACCCCACCCCACCCCACCCACATACACCACCACCACGACCCAACCACACAGCCAGCCACATGCCAACCACAAACACCCCATGTATTCGTCAGGTGCATCCACCTTGCCAGGCTATGATGCAACTCTCACACACACAGACACCAGACACACATACACCACCAACACCCAACCACAAACACCCTATCTGCCCCCAGGTGCATCCACGTTACCAGGCTATGATGCATCCGTCAGCCAAGAGGATGCCTACAACGCCAACCACAACCATAAACCCGGCCCACAAACACCCCCACCCCACCCCACCCCACCCCACCCACATACACCACCACCACGACCCCAACCACACAGCCAGCCACATGCCAACCACAAACACCCCATGTATTCGTCAGGTGCATCCACCTTGCCAGGCTATGATGCAACTCTCACACACACAGACACACACACATACACCACCAACACTCACACACACATAAGTCCCTCCCCCCCCACACACAGACGCACAGACACACTTACACCCCCACCACCCAACCACAAACACCCTATCTGCCCCAGGTGCATCCACGTTACCAGGCTATGATGCATCCGTCAGCCAAGAGGATGCATACAACGCCAACCGAAACCATAACCCGGCCCACAAACACCCCCCCACACACACCACCCCACCCACACACACACCACCACCACGACCCAACCACACAGCCGGCCACATACCGACCACAAACACCCTATCTGCCCCAGGTGCATCAACCTAACCAGGCTATGATGCAGCACACACACACACACAGACACACACACACACACCACACAACCCAACCACATACACCACCACCACCCAACAACATACAGGCATGCAGGCACACCCACACCCACAGCTCACAAGCACCCTATATATATACGCCAGGTGCATCCACCTAACCAGGCTATGATGCAGCACACACACACACACACACACCACACACACCACACCACCCAACCACATACACCACCACCACCCAACCACATACACGCACGCAGGCACACCCACACCCACAGCTCACAAGCACCCTATATATATCCGCCAGGTGCATCCACTTTGCCAGCCTATGATGCATCTGTCAGCCAAGAGGATGCATACAACGCCAACCGAAACCATAACCCGGCCCACAAACACCCCCACCCCACCCCACCCCACCCCCCCCCACCCACATACACCACCACCACGACCCAACCACACAGCCAGCCACATGCCAACCACAAACACCCCATGTATTCGTCAGGTGCATCCACCTTGCCAGGCTATGATGCAACTCTCACACACACAGACGCACAGACACACATACACCACAAACACCCAACAACACACACCCTATCTGCCCCAGGTGCATCCACGTTACCAGGCTATGATGCATCCATCAGCCAAGAGGATGCATACAACGCCAACCACAACCATAACCCGGCCCACAAACACCCCCACCCCACCCCACCCCACCCACATACACCACCACCACGACCCAACCACACAGCCAGCCACATGCCAACCACAAACACCCCATGTATTCGTCAGGTGCATCCACCTTGCCAGGCTATGATGCAACTCTCACACACACAGACGCACAGACCACACATACACCACAAACACCCAACCACAAACACCCTATCTGCCCCAGGTGCATCCACATTTCCAGGCTATGATGCATCCGTCAGCCAAGAGGATGCCTACAACGCCAACCACAACCATAACCGGCCCACAAACACCCCCACCCCACCCCACCCCACCCACATACACCACCACCACGACCCAACCACACAGCCAGCCACATGCCAACCACAAACACCCCATGTATTCGTCAGGTGCATCCACCTTGCCAGGCTATGATGCAACTCTCACACACACAGACACAGTCACACATACACCAACAACACCCAACCACAAACACCCTATCTGCCCCAGGTGCATCCACGTTACCAGGCTATGATGCATCCGTCAGCCAAGAGGATGCCTACAACGCCAACCACAACCATAAACCCGGCCCACAAACACCCCCACCCCACCCCACCCCACCCCACCCACATACACCACCACCACGACCCCAACCACACAGCCAGCCACATGCCAACCACAAACACCCCATGTATTCGTCAGGT
This sequence comes from Chlamydomonas sp. ICE-L, assembly GCA_013435795.1. NCBI lineage: Eukaryota > Viridiplantae > Chlorophyta > Chlorophyceae > Chlamydomonadales > Chlamydomonadaceae > Chlamydomonas > Chlamydomonas sp. ICE-L. The sequence goes on along the minus strand of JACBWV010000610.1, from coordinate 125,735,003 downwards.
GCATCCACCTTGCCAGGCTATGATGCAACTCTCACACACACAGACACACACACATACACCACCAACACTCACACACACATAAGTCCCTCCCCCCCCACACACAGACGCACAGACACACTTACAACCCCCCACCACCCAACCACAAACACCCTATCTGCCCCAGGTGCATCCACGTTACCAGGCTATGATGCATCCGTCAGCCAAGAGGATGCATACAACGCCAACCGTAACCATAACCCGGCCCACAAACACCCCCCCACACACACCACCCCACCCACACACACCACCACCACGACCCAACCACACAGCCGGCCACATACCGACCACAAACACCCTATTTGCCCCAGGTGCATCAACCTAACCAGGCTATGATGCAGCACACACACACACACACACACACACACACCACACCATCCAACCACATACACCACCACCACCCAACCACATACACGCATGCAGGCACACCCACACCCACAGCTCACAAGCACCCTATATATATACGCCAGGTGCATCCACCTAACCAGGCTATGATGCAGCACACACACACACACACACACACACACACACACACACACACCACACCACCCAACCACATACACCACCACCACCCAACCACATACACGCATGCAGGCACACCCACACCCACAGCTCACAAGCACCCTATATATATCCGCCAGGTGCATCCACATTACCAGCCTATGATGCATCTGTCAGCCAAGAGGATGCATACAACCGCCAACCGAAACCATAACCCGGCCCACAAACACCCCCACCCCCCACCCCACCCCACCCCACCCCACCCCACCCCACCCACATACACCACCACACGACCCAACCACACAGCCAGCCACATGCCAACCACAAACACCCCATGTATTCGTCAGGTGCATCCACCTTGCCAGGCTATGATGCAACTCTCACACACACAGACACAGACACACAGACACCACAAACACCCAACCACCAACACCCTATCTGCCCCAGGTGCATCCACGTTACCAGGCTATGATGCATCCGTCAGCCAAGAGGATGCCTACAACGCCAACCACAACCATAACCCGGCCCACAAACACCCCCACCCCACCCCACCCCACCCCACCCACATACACCACCACCACGACCCAACCACACAGCCAGCCACATGCCAACCACAAACACCCCATGTATTCGTCAGGTGCATCCACCTTGCCAGGCTATGATGCAACTCTCACACACACAGACACACACACATACACCACCAACACTCACACACACATGTCCCTCCCCCCCCCACACACAGACGCACAGACACACTTACACCACCAACACCCAACCACAAACACCCTATCTGCCCCAGGTGCATCCACGTTACCAGGCTATGATGCATCCGTCAGCCAAGAGGATGCATACAACGCCAACCGAAACCATAACCCGGCCCACAAACACCCCCCCACACACACCACCCCACACACACACACCACCACCACGACCCAACCACACAGCCGGCCACATACCGACCACAAACACCCTATCTGCCCCAGGTGCATCAACCTAACCAGGCTATGATGCAGCACACACACACACACACACACACACCACACCACCCAACCACATACACGCATGCAGGCACACCCACACCCACAGCTCACAAGCACCCTATATATATACGCCAGGTGCATCCACCTAACCAGGCTATGATGCAGCACACACACACACACACACACACACACACACACACACCACACCACCCAACCACATACACCACCACCACCCAACCACATACACGCATGCAGGCACACCCACACCAACAGCTCACAAGCACCCTATATATATACGCCAGGTGCATCCACCTAACCAGGCTATGATGCAGCACACACACACACACACACACACACACCACACCACCCAACGACATACACCACCACCACCCAACCACATACACGCATGCAGGCACACCCACACCCACAGCTCACAAGCACACCCTATATATATATCCGCCAGGTGGCATCCACTTTGCCAGCCTATGATGCATCTGTCAGCCAAGAGGATGCATACAACGCCAACCGAAACCATAACCCGGCCCACAAACACCCCCACCCCCACCCCACCCCACCCCACCACATACACCACCACCACGACCCAACCACAACAGCCAGCCACATGCCAACACAAACACCCCATGTATTCGTCAGGTGCATCCACCTTGCCAGGCTATGATGCAACTCTCACACACACAGACGCACAGACACACATACACCACAAACACCCAACCACAAACACCCTATCTGCCCCAGGTGCATCCATGTTACCAGGCTATGATGCATCCGTCAGCCAAGAGGATGCATACAACGCCAACCACAACCATAACCCGGCCCACAAACACCCCCACCCCACCCCACCCCACCCACATACACCACCACCACGACCCAACCACACAGCCAGCCACATGCCAACCACAAACACCCCATGTATTCGTCAGGTGCATCCACCTTGCCAGGCTATGATGCAACTCTCACACACACAGACGCACAGACACACTTACACCCCCACCACCCAACCACAAACACCCTATCTGCCCCAGGTGCAACCACGTTACCAGGCTATGATGCATCCGTCAGCCAAGAGGGATGCCTACAACGCCAAACCACAACCATAACCCGGCCCACAAACACCCCCACCCCCACCCCACCCCACCCCACCCACATACACCACCACCACGACCAACCACACAGCCAGCCACATGCCAACCACAAACACCCCATGTAGTCGTCAGGGCATCCACCTTGCCAGGCTATGATGCAACTCTCACACACACAGACACACACACATACACCACCAACACTCACACACACATAAGTCCCTCCCCCCCCACACACAGACGCACAGACACACTTACACACCCCCCCACCCCCAACCACAAACACCCTATCTGCCCAGGTGCAACCACGTTACCAGGCTATTGATGCATCCGTCAGCCAAGAGGATGCCTACAACGCCAACCACAACCATAACCCGGCCCACACAAACACCCCCACCCCACCCCACCCCACCCCCACCCACATACACCCACCACCACGACCCAACCACACAGCCAGCCACATTGCCAACCACAAACACCCCATGTATTGTCAGGTGCATCCACCTTGCCAGGCTATGATGCAACTCTCACACACACAGACACACACACATACACCACCAACACTCACACACACACATGTCCCTCCCCCCCCACACACAGACGCACAGACACACTTACACCACCACCACCCAACCACATACACGCATGCAGGCACACCCACACCCACAGCTCACAAGCACCCTATATGTATACGCCAGGTGCATCCACCTAACCAGGCTATGATGCACACACACACACACACACACACACACACACACACACACACACACGCACACACACACACACACCACACCACCCAACCACATACACCACCACCACCCAACCACATACACGCATGCAGGCACACCCACACCCACAGCTCACAAGCACCCTATATATATACGCCAGGTGCATCAACCTAACCAGGCTATGATGCACACACACACACACACACACACACACACACCACACCACCCAACCACATACACCACCACCACCCAACCACATACACGCATGCAGGCACACCCACACCCACAGCTCACAAGCACCCTATATATATACGCCAGGTGCATCAACCTTACCAGGCTCTGATGCAGCGCACACACACACACACACACACACACACACACACACACACACCACACCACCCAACCACATACACCACCACCACCCAACCACATACACGCAAGCAGGCACACCCACACCCACAGCTCACAAGCACCCTATATATATATACGCCAGGTGCATCCACCTAACCAGGCTATGATGCGTCCGGCAGCTGAGAGGAGTCGTATGCCTCCAATCCAAACCATACCCCGCCCCACCAACGCATAACTACCCCCCCCCCCCCCCCCCCCCCCCCCCCCCCACACACACACACACCACCACCACCCACCCACCCACCCACCCACCCACCCACACCACACACACCACCCAACCAGAAACACCCTATCTGCCCCGGGTGCATCCACGTTACCAGGCTATGATGCAACACTCTCTCACACACACACACCACACATACACCCCCCCCCACCACCACCACACCACACGCACACACACACACAAACACGCATACATGCACCCCCCCCCCCCCACCACCACCACGCACACACCACCACCACCACCCAACCACATCACCCCCCACCACCCAACCACAAACACCCTATCTGCCCCAGGTGCATCCACGTTACCAGGCTATGATGCATCAGCCAGCCAAGAGGGGTCGTATGCCTACAACCCACACATTTATCCTCCCCACCCACCCCCACCCCCCCACCCCACCACCACCACACACACACACAGCTCACCACACCCCATATCTCCCCATCTGCCCCAGGTGCATCCACGTTACCAGGCTATGATGCATCAGCCAGCCAAGAGGGGTCGTATGCCTACAACCCACACATAAATCCTTCCCCCCCCCCCACCCCCCACCCCCACCCCCACCCCCACCCCCAACACACCACCACCACCACCACACACACACACACACACACACACAGCTCACAACACCCCATATCTCCCTATCTGCCCCAGGTGCATCCACGCTACCAGGCTATGATGCATCTGTCAGCCAAGGGGGGTCGTATGCCTACAACCCACACATAAATCCTTCCCCCCCCCACACCACCCCCACCCCCCACCCCCACCCCCCACCACCTCAACCACCACACACACACACACAGCTCACCACACCCCATATCTCCCCATCTGCCCCAGGTGCATCCACGTTACCAGGCTATGATGCATCAGGCAGCCAAGACGATGCATACACCGCCAACCCACATTGCTCACTGGTGCTCAGCTTGCCGAACTCAAGGAGAGACACACTTCCCAGCCTCGTGAGATGCCGAGGTAAGCGGCTACTGGCAAGAAAGTGTGTATGTAGTGTAATAGTGTAATAGTGTAATAGTGTAATAGTGTAATAGTCGTGCAGCATGATCACTGTAGCACAAACTCAGGGTCCCATCGGTAAAACGATTGCTTGGGTTTCAGTTCATCAAGTCATACATTCATACACTTCCTGGCTTTTTCTTTTTCCCTTAAAGGGACTTGCCCTTCCTATCACGGTTGGGCAAGTCCCTTTAGCCTATTTATATACCCCTGGACTGTAACATACATACATGACTCATGCCTTAGTAATATATTAGTCATTCAGCATGACTCATGCCTTAGTAATATATTAGTCATACATACATGACTCATGCCTTAGTAATATATTAGTCATTCAGCATGACTCATGCCTTAGTAATATATTAGTCATTCAGCATGACTCATGCCTTAGTAATATATTAGTCATTCAGCATGACTCATGCCTTAGTTAGTTACTTCGATGATGGGCTGGTTCAGTGGTAATGCAGCGTTCTGTCATCACCACCTCCTCCACCACCAACCAACCAACCAACCAACCAACCAACCAACCAACCAACCAACCAACCAACCAACCAACCTACATTGCTCACTGGTTCTAAGCTTGCCAAACTCAAGAAGAGGCAGACCTCCCAGCCTCCCAGTGAAATGTAGAAGCAGGCGGCTGCTGTCCTCAAAGTGTGTAATATAACAGTAGGTCCATATGACTCATGCCTGATTCTATGAATTGATGGATGGATGGATGGATGCATGGATGGTTGGATGGATGGATGAATGAATGAATGAATGAATGAATTTAGAAATGAATGAATGAATGAATGAATGAATGAATGAATGAATGAATGCATGAATGAATGCATGAATGAATGAATGAATGAATGAATGAATGAATGAATGAATGAATGAATGAATGAATGATACTATTGCGAGCTCTCATGATCCCAACCCACACCTCCTAGCCGGCTGATGGTCTCTCGGTCAGGAAGGTTGTGATGGAATTATAGTTTAATATCAGCTACAAGCAGCTGCTTCTAGGTAGCTCCCCTAGCCTGGCCAGTCAGCCAAAGCTGATGCAACCTAATACAGCTTTGCTGTACTGTTGCCATCTTGGGGCTTGGCCGATCGGCTGGCTCAGGGAGCTGCCTGGAAGCTGCTGCATTTAGCTGAAAAGGAAAGCTATGAATGGAATACAATTATTCTGTCATACATTGTGTCATACATTCTGTCATACATTCTGTCATACAGCATGACTTGCAAAAAAATGAATTTCAACGATTTCGAAATATTTGTTTTACAAGTTCTATGCAGTTCTCACTAGGCCAAAGTTGCCACTCATATATGATATCATATGATACAAGTTATATGATATCATATGATATCATGCTTGCCGCTTGTCAACATCCAATGATATGACAGTCCCTAATCATATGATATAATGTGATATCATATTGCCGTTCCCAACTCATACCGCTTCACAAGTATCTACCCCATATACCCCTCTCTCTGCACCACCACCGCATAGCCATGCAGGCTTGTCGCTAACCTACTGATATGCAATGAATAACAATGAGCTGCCATAACCCCATACCCACCTTTCCTTTTTATTACCCCCCCCCCCCCCCCCCCCCCCTTCATTACCCCCCCACCCCCCCCACCCCCCCCCCCCCCCCCCCCCCTTCTCTTCACCCCATATACCCCCCTTCCTGCACCACCACAGCATAGCCATGCAGGTTGGCCGCTAACCTACTGTTATGCAATGAATGACTGGTTCAGTGCTACTACGGTGAGCTGCCATGCCCCCCCCCCCCCCCCCCCTCTTCTCTTCACCCCATATACCCCCCTTCCTGCACCACTACCGCATGGCCATGCAGGTTTGCCGCTAACCTACCGATATGCCATGAGTGACTGATTCAGTGCCACCACAGTGAGCTGCCATAACCCTATCCTCCCCCCCCCCCCTTCCCTTTTCATTACCCCCCCCCCCCCCCCCCCCCCCCCCGTCATGCACCACCACAGCATGGCCATGCAGGTTTGCCGCTAACTCAAGTGACATTAAATGTTCAGAAATTGATTGTAGCTGCCCGTCGCAAGGATGCTTAGGTAAGAGCATAGGGAGGCTTTTTATTATTAGCATTTTATTTATTATCGTTTTATTTATTATTAGCATTTTATTTATTATCGTTTTATTTATTATTAGCATTTTATTATTAATTATTGTATTATTTATTGTAATTTTTGTATTAGTACATAGGTAAGCCCATAGGGAGGCTTTTTATTTTAGCATCCTGTCACAACCTAACTGTATGAATGTTACAGTACAGGGGTAGCCTAATGTACTGTAAGCCAAATGTTACAGTACAGGGGTAGCCTAATGTACTGTAAGCCAAATGTGTTGTAGCCAAATGTTCTGTAGCCAAATGTGTTGTAGCCAAATGTACTGTAGCCAAATGTGTTGTAAGCAGGTTTTGTTTACTAGGGCGTTTCCTTTGAGCAACTCATCACAACCTAACTGTGTGTATGTTACAGTCCAAGGGTAGCCACATATATGCATGGGTTGTAAGCAAGAGCTGTTTACAGGGGCGTTTCCTTTGAGTGACTCATCATAAACCTACTGTATGTATGTTCCAGTCCAGTCATAGCCACATATACATGTGTTCTAAGCAAGAGCACTTTGGCTGTAAGCAGCTTTTGTTTACTAGGGCGTTTCCTTTGAGCGACTCATTACAACCTAACTGTGTGTATGTTACAGTCCAGGGATAGCCACAGGTACATGTGTTTTTAACAAGGACACTCGGGTTGCTAGCAGGGTCTGTTTTGCAAGGGCATTTCCTTTGAGCCACCAAAACGGTGGCTGGGAGTTTGGTTTGTTTGTCCTCGACACACCCCTGATGTAATGGGGTGTTTTTCCTTTGTGGGTGCTTTTTCTTTTTGTTTAAAGCACAGAGTCTCATACACCCTCGCGGTGTCAAGTAGACGTTAACATGAAATGTATGTAATGTATGTAAGAGCAACACGGCACAACTTACTAGGGTTGAAAAGTAATGGTGGGGCGTGGTATCAAGGGAGCCCCGTCTTTCGGCGGTAGAGAACGGGTAGAAACCTTTTTTTTTTATAACGCCTGGTGGGGCGTTGTGTTAAGTGAGCCCGTCGTACGCGGGTGGGGAGCGGTCTTCTACCTCAACTGGACAAGCTACCATCGCGTTTGACGACGACCTGCAACGCCAAGAGCAACCGAAGGGGGGGTCGAACCCCCGACTCTTCATTCTCAAGCGATCTGGTCTACCACTAGACCATTGTAAATCACTTAAAGAGGCTGGTAGAGAGCTACTTTACCTGGACAAAGCTACCGTGGCGGTTGACAGCGGCTGCAAACACTACAGTGTACCCATAGAAATTTGAACCCAGCACCTTCATCAGTTCAACAAAATGATCATAAAACAAAAAAACAAAAAAATGTTCCATTGATTGAACCATTTGTCGAACCGGGATATACAAGCGTTTAAAGATGTGGATGAAGTAATGAATTGGGACATGTATTGCCAGTGTGTATGTATGTTACAGATCATGTATTGCCAGTGTGTATGTATGTTACAGATCATGTATTGCCAGTGTGTATGTATGTACAGATCAGGGGTAGCCTACGAGGAATTGGGACATGTATTGCCAGTGTGTATGTATGTTACAGATCAGGGGTAGCCTACTAGGCTAAAGAGACTAGGGCTTTTCCTTTGAGGGACGCGTGACAACACCAATGATGCTAGAGTTGAAAGATGTGGATGAAATAGTGAAATGAGGGATGCGCTACCAGTATGTAATGTATGTTACAGTCCAGGGGTAGCCTACTAGGCTAAAGAGACTAGGGCTTTTCCTTTGAGGGACGCGTGACAACACCAATGATGCTAGAGTTGAAAGATGTGGATGAAATAGTGAAATGAGGGATGCGCTACCAGTATGTAATGTATGTTACAGTCCAGGGGTAGCCTACTAGGCTAAAGAGACTAGGGCTTTTCCTTTGAGGGACGCGTGACAACACCAATGATGCTAGAGTTGAAAGATGTGGATGAAATAGTGAAATGCTGGGATGCGCTACCAGTTGTAATGTCGTTACAGTCCAGGGGTAGCCTACTAGGCTAAAGAGACTAGGGCTTTTCCTTTGGGGGACGCGTGACAACACCAATGATGCTAGAGTTGAAAGATGTGGATGAAATAGTGAAATGAGGGATGCGCTACCAGGAACGTAATGTATGTTACAGTCCAGGGGGTAGCCTACTAGGCTAAAGAGACTGGGCTTTCCTTGAGGGACGCGCGTTACAACAACCACTGATGCTTTTAGGAGTTGAAAGATCTGTGGATGAAATAGTGAAATGAGGGATGCGCTACCAGTATGTCATGTAGGTTACAGTCAGGGGTAGCCTACTAGGATAAGAGACTAGGCTTTCCTTTGAGGGGACGCGTGACCAACCCAATGATGCTAGAGTTGAAAAGTGTGGATGAAAATAGTGAAAATGAGGGATGCGCTACCAAGTATTGTAATGTATGTTACAGTCCAGGGGTGAGCCTACTCGGCAAAGAGATAGGGATTTTCCTTTTGAGGGACAGGTGAAACACCAATGAGCAGAGTGAAAGATGTGGATGAAATAGTGGTGAAATGGAGGGATGCGCTACCAGGACGTAATGTATGTTACAGTCCAGGGGTAGCCTACTAGGCTAAAGAGACTAGGGCTTTTCCTTTGAGGGACGCGTGACAACACCAATGATGCTAGAGTTGAAAGATGTGGATGAAATAGTGAAATGAGGGATGCGCTACCAGTACGTAATGTATGTTACAGTCAGGGGTGGCATACTAGGCTAAAGAGAATAGGCTTTTCCTTTGGGGGACGCTGACAACAACAATGATGTAGAGTGAAAGATGTGGTGTGAAAATAATGAAATGAGGGATGCGCTACCAGTATTAAGTATTGTTACCAGTCCAGGGGTAGCTATAGGCTTCTAAAGAGACTAGGGCTTTTCCTTTGCGGGACGCGCCACAACCCCAATGATGCTAGGGTTGAAAGGTGTGGATGAAAAAGTGAAATTGGGGATGCGCTGATAGTTACGTAACATATGTATGTTACAGTCCAGGGGTAGCCCACTAGGCTAAAGGGACTTTTAAAGGGCTTTTCCTCTGAGCGACTTCTCACAACCTTCGTGCTGATAGGGTTGCAAGAAGTCGATGGAATAGTGAAATTGGCCATGCGCTGATAGTACGTAACATATGTATGTTACAATCCAGTGGTAGCCTACCAGGCTAAAGGGACTAGGGCTTTTCCTTTGAGGGACGCGGCACAAAACCAATGTTGCCAGGGTTGTAATGGGCCATCTGTTTTCAGTATGTATGTCAGTATGCATGCAAGTGTGTATTTTTCAGTATGTATGTCAGTATGCATGTAAGTGTGTATTTTTCAGTATGTATGTCAGTATGCATGTAAGTGTGTATGTAAGCAGATGTTTTCTTTGAGTGACACGTGACAACCTTAGTGATGCTAGGGTTGTAAGATGTGGATGGAATAGTGAAAGAGGCCTTGCACTGCCAGTACGTATGTACGTATGCATGGATGGATGGATGGATGGATGGATGGATGGATGGATGGATGGATGGATGGATGGATGGACGGACGGATGGACAGACGGACGGACATATGTATGCTACACCTCAGAGATTAGCATACCCCCCAAATAATTTTCATTTACCATACTTGTTGTACGTCTCAAGTGTCATTGAAATCCACCTTAATTTTACTGTCCTGTTGTATCGCTCATGTGTATTTGTAATGCCATTTAATTTCACCCACTTGTTATATTGCCCATGTGTAGTTGTACTCCCCCTTAATTTTATCATATTGTTGTATTGCTCATGTGTCTTTGTACTGCCTCTTAATTTCACCCACTTGTTGCATCGCCCATGTGTCTTCGTACTGCCCCTTTATTTCACCCACTTGTTGTATTGCCCATGTGTCTTCGTACTGCCCCTTCATTTCACCATGTTGTATTGCCCATGTGTCTTCGTACTGCCCCTTCATTTCGCCATGTTGTATCGCTCATGTGTATTTGTACTGCCTCTTAATTACACCCACTTGTTGCATTGCCCGTGTGTCTTTGTACTGCCCCTTCATTTCACCCACTTGTTGCATTGCCCATGTGTCTTCGTACTGCTCCTTCATTTCACCCACTTGTTGTACCGCCCATGTGCAGTCGACGGTCAGGATGTGACTGCGACCATTGAGTCTCTTTCAGGAGGAATTGAGTTCACTTGTGGAGATGACAGCAGAATGGAAAACTCTGAGTGTGAGGTAATTGTGTCTGCAGGGTGGTGGATGGAGTGGGGAGAATGGTGTGTGGAGGCAAGTGTGTTTGTGGGTGTGGGAGGTGTGTGTGTGAGTGTGTGTGTGTGTGTGTGTGTGTGTGTGTGGGGGGGGGGGGGGTCTTTACTTAAATCATTCAGTCTGTATCAGAAGGAATTGAGTTCACTTGTGGTGATGACAGCAGAATGGAAATTCTGATTGTGAGGTGAGTGTGTCTGTAGGTTGGTGGGTGGAGCGGGGAGACTGGTGGGTGGGGGCAAGAGGGGCTTGGGAAGGGGAGAGGGGGGTAGGAGGTGGGGTTGTAGTGGCGACAGCAAATGGCTGACTGTGATGGCAAGGTGAGTGTGTCTGTTGGGTCGTGATAGGAGAGGGTAGAATGGTGGGTGGGGGAAAAGGGGTGTGGGAGGTGGACAGCAGAATGGATGACTTAGATTATGAGGTGAGTGTGTCTGTGACTCAGCGCCCCCGCTGGTAAAACGATTGTGTGGGGTTCAGTTCCTCAGTGCTTTTTCGTTTGAAGCCCCTCCTGCCATGCTAGGGCAAGTCCCTTCAGCCTATTTGGCCTAACCCTGGACTGTGACAACATACTGAGTGCAGGTGGGTTTTGGGGTAGGAGAAGGGGGAGAAGGAGAAAGGGGGTTGAGGAGTGGGGGTTGAGGTGGGGTGGGCGGGGGAGGGGGGTGGGCAGGGGGAGTCCATGTCAATAATTATCTTGGTTATTCGAGGTTGGGCAAATTGGCTACCCTGGACCGTAGCACACATACATGTCCAACCTCTCCTTCATTTACACCCCCTTTTTCATTTCACCCCATTTTCAACTCCACCCCTTCTCAACTCCACCCCCTTTTCATTTTCATTTCCACCACCTTTTCAAAACCACCCCTTGTCAACTCCACCCTATTTCATTCCCACCCTCTTCATCAATACCCGCTCCCTCGTACCGGAACCTTGTGTTATTCATGTGTGTGAAGGTGACCATCCTGGGCTTACCAGAGGCAGTGGTGCCCATCTCACCTTGCACATTGCACCACCCCTTTTCAACTCCACCCTCTCCTTCATTCCCACCCAATTTTCTACTCCAACCCTTCTCAACTCCACCCCCTTTTCATTTCCACCCCCTTTTCAACTCCACCCCCTCTTCATTTCCACCCCCTCTCACTTCTCACCATCCTTTCTTACTTCTCACCATCCCTTCTTACTTCTCACTACCCCTTCTTACTTCTCACTACCCCTTTTTCATTTCCACCCCCTTTTTCATTTCCACCACCTTATGTTATTCATGTGTGTGCAGTCCCCCCTTTTCTTCACCCCCCCCCCCCCCCCCCCCTTTCGTACCTGACCCTTGTGTTATTCATGTGTGTGCAGTCCCCCCTTTTCTTCACCCCCCCCACCCCTTTCGTACCCGACCCTTGTGTTATTCATATGTGTGCAGGTGACCATCCTGGGCCTAGCAGAGACAGTGGTGCCCATATCTTGCAATGCTACTGAATGCTTGGATTCTAATGGGGATACCTTGCTGAAAACAGGTGGGTCCATTTAAATGTCAATTTCAATGTCAATTTCAATTTCCAGTTTCATTTCCAGTTCCAGTTCCATTCTCATCCAAACGGGGATACCTTGCTGAAAACAGGTGGGCCCATTTAAATGTCAATTTCCATTTCCAGTTCCATTCTCATGTCCAGTTCCAGTTCCATTTACAATTACATTTACGTTTACATCTACATTTTCAGTTCCAGTTCCTGTCAAGGAACATTTGGACCTTCAAAATTTGGAGGAGTCCAAACCAAACACAACACTAACACAATCACTAACACAAACACAAACACAAACACAAACACTAACACAAACACAAACACAAACACAAACAAAAACATAACCAAACACAAACACAAACACGAACACAAACACTAACACAAACACTAACACAAACACTAACACAAACACAAACAAAAAAAAACCATAACCAAACAAAAACCCAAACAAACCAAACCAAAACCAAAACAAACCCAAAACAAACCCAAAACAAACCCAAACCAAGCCCAAACCCAAACCAAACTCAAACCCAAAGCCAAACAGATAAGAACAAGAGAATTCGACCCCCCCCCCCCCCCCCCCCCCCCCCCTCCCCCGTCCTTGCCCCCCAGATGGATTCCTGGCTTACAATGAATTAGCCAAGAACGCCATCATCAGCGCCATCACCATTGACAACCTCGTCCTCCTTCTCTTCCTCCTCTTTCTGATATTGATATTTATATTGATAGGCTGCATTGCTCTGTTGGAGCTTATCAAGCCAACCCAAAACCAAACCTAGCCTAGCCAAACCAAACCAAAATCCAAACAAATGAGAAAAAGCAAATCCGATTCCTCCCCCCCCCCCCCCCCCCCCCCCCCCCCCCGATCATCAGCGCCATCCCCATCATCAACTTCCTCCTCCTCCTCCTTCTGGTCATGATATGCTGCATTGCTCTGTTGGAGCTTCATCAAGCCAATCTCAAAACCAAGACAAGCCTAGACAAACCAAACCAAATACAAAAAAGTGTAAACAAGCAAATCCGACTCCCCTCCCCTCCCACCCACCCAATCCCTACCAGGTGGATTCCTGGATGATGATGATGAGTCAGCCAAGAACGCCATCATCAGCGCCATCCCAATCATGCTTCTCCTCCTCCTGCTCTGCTGCATTGCCGCATCCGCACTCAGTTGGAGCTAAATAAAGCCAAGCCCAATCAACCAACCAACCAGCAAAACAAAACAAACAAACAAACAAAACAAATTAAAACCAGATCAGAACAACAGATGTTGACTCCTCCCCCCCCCCCCCCCCCCCCCCCCCCCCCCCTCCCCCCCGTCCACTCCCCCCCCCCTTCCTTGCCCCCCAGGCGATTCCCAAATAATGATGAATCAGCCAAAGACCCCATCAGCACCACCATCCCCATCATCATCAACTTCTTCCTCCTTCTCCTCCTGATATTGATGTGCTGCATTGCTCCGTTGGAGCTTCATCAAGCCAAACCAAAACTAAACCATACCAAGACAAACCAAACCAAGCCAACAAAAAAAGATGAAAACAAGCAAATCCAACTCCCCTCCCCTCCCCCCCACCCAACCACCCCTTCCCCCCTTTCTTGCCCCCCAGGTAGATTCCTGAATGATGATGATGAATCAGCCAAGAACGCCATCATCAGCGCCATCCCAATCATGATTCTCCTCCTCCTTCTGCTCTGCTGCATTGCCGCCTCCGCGCTCAATTGGAGTTACATCAAGCCAAGCCAAGCGCTCCAGATCAGGGCCAGGGGAGCAGGCGGCATGCTGGAGCTAGCTGGTGCACAGGTTAAACCCCGCAAGGAAAGTGTACTGCCTGCAAGCAGCAGTGATATCAGTGGAATGGCAATCCCCTCGTGCACCACACTCTTAGGAAAAGGAGGGCTGGATGGCGCCTCTCACGTCCAAAGTGGAGCAGCCAGGCCCTCTTCTATCTCGCCCACAGGAATAGGAGGGCTGGATGGTGCCTCTGGAGGCCTCAGAGGAGCGGTCAGTGGCGGCAGCAGTGCTGGCGATGGTGCCGGTAGTGGTGCCGGCAATGGCGGCAGCAGGGCTGCTAGTGGTGCTGTTAGGGGTGCTGGATATGGGGGCAGCGGGTCTGTTAGTGGTGACTACAGCGGTGCCAGCAATAGCAGCAGGGGTGCAGCTAGTGGTGCCAAGATTGTAGAAGGCGTTGGAAGCAGTGGTGTTGTTGTCGAGCTCACCAGTATGGCTGCTGGTGGAGGCAGCGGTGCTTTTGCTGAGGTCAACAGCACAGCAGTCGATGCTGGTGAAGATGTTGCTACTGAGGTTGAAAGCGCTGGGGTCGATGGCGGTAGCAGTGTGGCCACTATGGTGTTGCGTGCGGCAAAGGATGGACAGGCTCGAGCTGGTCCTGTTGCTGAGAGTGAGTTCAATTTTTTTTTTTTTTGCTGGTCCTGTTTTTGAAAGTGAGTTGATGGTGGTAGCAGTGTGGCCACTGAGGTGTTGCGTGCGGCAAATGATGGACAGGCTATAGCTGGTCCTGTTGCTGAGAGTGAGTTAAAACTTTGTTTTTTTGCTGGTCCTGTTTTTGAAAGTGAGTCGATGGTGGTAGCAGTGTGGGCACTGAGGTGAAGAGCTACGCAAAGGATAGACAGGCCGTCCAATCAGATACTCGAGCAGGTCCTGTTGCTGAGAGTGAGTTCATTAGACAGGCTATAGCTGGTCCTGTTGCTGAGAGTGAGTTAAAACTTTGTTTTTTAGCTGGTCCTGTTTTTGAAAGTGAGTTCAAGCATACTTGTTTTGCTGGTCCTGTTTTGGAGAGTGAGTTCAAACATGTGTTCTTTGTATGGAAACAGTATCTGTGATTGTTTGGGGTTCAGTTCATCAGTGTTTTTTCTTTTTAAGCTCTTCCTGACAGTTGGGCAAGTCCCGTTAGCCTATTTGGCCTAACCCTGGACTGAAACATACATACTGTGGGAAACGCTGGTTAACTTTGCCTTACAGCCCTCAAGGGATGGGACGGCACTGATGATATCACCATGTCTGGCTCATCCAGTGCCATGTCCCTCAATCCCACCCCTCATGTCTCAAGTTTTAACTCTCAAATGCCATGCCTTGTGGACCATGTCTCACACAGCCTCTGCCTCATGTGTGTGACTACTACTCCCACTACACCCGTACTACACCGGGGGCCACTGATGACATCACCATGGCTGGCTCATACAGTGCCATGTCCCATGTCCCCCCCCTCATGTGCCATGTGCCATGTCCCCCCCCTCATGTGCCATGTCCCATGTCCCCCCCCTCATGTGCCATGTCCCATGTCCCCCCCCTCATGTGCCATGTCCCATGTCCCCCCCCTCATGTCTCAAGTTTCAACTCTCATCTATCTCTGCCTCATGTGTGGGACAGGTACTACACCGGGGGCCACTGCTGCCACCCACAAGGCTGGGGACGGCACTGACGACATCACCATGGCTGGCTCGCCCAATGCCATGTCCCATATCCCATGTCTCTCATGTCTCAAGTTTCAACTCTCAAGTGCCATGCCTCATGTACCATGCCTCACACTGCCTCTGCATCATGTGTGTGACTACTACTACTACTACTACTACTACTACTACTACTACTACTACTACTACTACTACTACTACTACTACTACTACTACTACTACTACTACACCCGTACTACACCCGGGGCTACAAATGACATCACCATGGCTGGCTCATACAGTGACATGTCCCAAGTCCCATGTCCCTCATGTCTCAAGTTTCAACTCCCAAGTGCCATGCCTCATGTACCATGCCTCACACTGCCTCTGCATCATGTGTGTGACCACTCCTACTACTACTACTACTACTACTACTACTACTACTACTACTACTACTACTACTACTACTACTACTACTACTACTACTACTACTACTATTACTACTACTACACCCGTACTACACCCGGGGCTACTAATGACATCACCATGGCTGGCTCATATAGTGACATGTCCCAAGTCCCATGTCCCTCATGTCTCAAGTTTCAACTCCCAAGTGCCATGCCTCATGTACCATGCCTCACACTGCCTCTGCATCATGTGTGTGACTACTACTACTACTACTACTACTACTACTACTACTACTACTACTACTACTACTACTACTACTACTACACACGTACTACACCCGGGGCTACTAATGACATCATCATGGCTAGCTCATATATTGTCATTTCCCTCATGTCTAAAGTTTAAAGTGCCAAGCCTCATGTGCCATGCCCCACACTGTCTCTGTCTCGTGTGTGTGACAGGTACTACCCAGGGGCACTTGTGACACCACCATGGCTAGCTCATATATTGGTAGCGTTCCCAACCAGAGAGCGCTCTTGGGCCCAGATGAATCCATCCATGGCAACGCCATTCGAACTAAATCCTTGATGTCGCTGGTTTGTGTCGGTAGTCCCACCCACCTAGGGTGAAAGTCCTTTCACAACTTTAAAAAACGATGTTACCTCCCTCATGTTTTTAGTCTCAACACTCATGAGCCTATGAACCCTAAACCCTAAACCCTAAACTCCATCCAACGTCCCCTCCCTCATGTCTTTAGTCTCAACACTCATGCCCCTATGAACCCTAAACCCTAAACTCCATCCAACGTCCGCTCCGTCATATCTTTAGTCTTAACCCTCATGCGACTATGAACCCTAATCCCTAAACCTTAGCCTTATGTGTGCAACAGGTGCTACACCCAAGGAAGGGGATACCATTGATGACACCACCATGGCTAGCTTGTCTAGTTTCAGTATCCCCCTGCAGAAATCGTCATTGATCCCCGATATCTCCATCCAATTTCCCCTCCCTCATGCCTTTGCTCTCAACACTCATGAGCCTATCAACCCTAAGCCCTAAACCTTTGTCTTATGTGTGCAACAGGTGCAACACCCAAGGCTGGGGATGCCATTGATGACACCACCATGGCTAGCTTGTCTAGTTTCAGTATCCCCCAGCAGAAAGAGCCATGGAGCCCGGATGACTCCATCCAATGCTTCCAGTTCTCTGACATCAGTGTTGTGTGCCATGAGAGCCCCATTCTCCACAGCCTGAGGGGCATTGGCAAGGGGTGGGGTGGAGGGAGGAGTGCAACTGGGACGGCAAGTTCCCCAACTACACCAGCTACCCCTGTGCTGCCTCATGCTGGTCCGGGTCCTGTTGCTGAGGGTACGTGTATGTCGTAGCGTGCGTGGATGTATGTGTGTGTTTGTGGTATTGTGTGTGTGGATGTATGTATGTATGTATGTGTTCTTGTGTAGTGTAGTGTAGTGTAGTGTAGTGTAGTGTAGTGTAGTGTAGTGTAGTGTAGTGTAGTGTAGTGTAGTGTAGTGTAGTGTAGTGTAGTGTAGTATGTCATGAAAGCCCCATTCTCTTCAGCCTGATGGGAATTGGCGATGGGTGGGGTGGAGGGAGGTGAGCAACCGGGGACGGCAAGTTCCCCAACTACCCCAACTATCCCTGTGCTGTCTCATGCTGGTCCGGGTCCTGTTGTTGAGGGTCCGTGTATGTGGTATTGTGTGTGTGGACGTGTGTGTGGACGTGTGTGTGAGAATGTTTATTGTGTGTGTATGCATGTGTGTGTGTGTGTATGCATTTGTGTGTGTGTGTGTGTGTGTGGATGCATGTGTATGTATGTATGTATGTACGTACGTATGTATGTATGTATGTATGTATGTATGTATGTATGTATGTATGTATGTATGTATGTATGTATGTATGTATGTATGTATGTATGCGAGGGGGGGGGGGGGGGGGGGGGGGGGTGGTGGGGGGCAAGAAAAAAGCTGCCGTACCGCATCTTCGCTTTGGATAGAGCTATCTCAAACTGTGTACAAACAAGTTTTGTTTTTGAGCCAAAAATAAAGTTGTACAAAAGTTAGAGGGGTCCAAGGTTTTTTTCACCCAAAGCGGCCCCAATATATATTCGCGACAAATCACGTTTGAGCAACCTTACGAAAGATGTAAGAGCATAACTGGAATGGGCACGAAAAGATCTTTCGAATGACCCCCATGTTAGGGGGGGGAGGGTGAGGTAATCAGGTTTTAGGAGAGGGGGGGGGGGGGGAGGGAGGATGTATGTATGTAGGCATGTACGTATTCAAATGTATGTATGTATGCTTGTAATGTAGTGTGCCACGAAATCCCCGTTCTCCACTGCCTGAGGGGCCTCGGCAAGAGGCAGGAGGCCGGAAGGAGTGCAAATTTACTAAGGCAGATTACCCACGCAGTGCCTCTTGCAGATGGGAGTGCCTCTTGCAGGTGGGAGGAGTGCAAGAGGGGGGGCTGGAGGGGCCCGCCAAGACGCATTGGCAGCAGGGGGGGGAGTTGGTTAGGTTAAAACTGTGTAGCACGGGTAACTGGATTAACCATGCAGTGCCCCCTTGAAGATAATAAGAAGTTGAGTGCATCTTGCAGGGCCTCTTGAAGTGGAGGGAAGTGCCTCTGGCGTGCCTCTTGCAGGTTGTTGGGGAGTGCATGCCAAGAGGGGGGGCTGGAAGGAAGCCGCAGCATTTGGAGCAGGGGGGGCGGAGTGGTAAAACTGTGTAGAAGGGGTAATCTAGGTTACCCATGCAGTGCCTCTTGCAGATGGGAGTGACTTATGTCAGTGCCTCTTGCAGATGGAAGTGACCTCTTGCAGCTGCCCTCTTGGCAGGTGGGAGTTGTATGTGCAAGCGGGGGGGCTGAAGGGGCCGCAGCATTGGCAGCAGGGGGGGGAGTGGTAAACTGTGTAGCAGGGGTAATCTAGGATTACCCATGCAGTGCCTCTTGCAGATGGGAGTGCCTCTTGCAGTGCCTCTTGCAGATGGAAGTGCCTCTTGCAGTGCCTCTTGCAGGTGGGAGGAGTGCAAGAGGGGGGGCTGAAGGGGCCGCAGCATTGGCAGCAGGGGGCGCGGGGGACGTGGGTAAACTGTTGTTACGCCAAGGCGTAACAGGAGTGACACAAAAATTACCAAGGCGATTACCACAGTGCCCTCTTTGGCAGTGGAAGTGCCTCTCTTGCAGTGCCTCTTGCAGGTGGGAGGATGGCAAGAGGGGGGCTAAGGCCGCAGCATTGGGCAGCATGGGGGGGAGTGGTAACTGGGTAGGCAAGGTAATCTAGGATGCAAACTTACCAAGGTCAAGATTACCCACGCTGTGTCCCCTTTCAGGTGGAAAGTGGCAGGAGGATTGTCAAGAGGGGGGGGCTGAAGGAGCCGCGCATTGGCAGCAGTGGGGGGGAGTGGTAAACTGTGTAGCAAGGGTAACTATGAGTGGGCAACTTACCAAGGCAGCTTACCACCTGTGCCCCTTGCAGGTGGGTTGAAAGGTGAGGAAGTGCAAGAGGGGGGCTGAAGGAGCCCAGCATTGCAGCAGGGGGGGATTGGTAAACTGTGTCAGCGTGATGGTAAATCTAGGAGTGCAACTTACCAAGGCAGATTTACCCACGCTGTGCCCTTCAGGTGGATGTGCAGGGAGGAGTGCAAGAGGGGGGGCTGAAAGGGCCGAAGCATTGGCCAGGGGGGGGAGTGGTAACTGGTGGCATGAGGGTAATCTAGAGTGCAAACTTACCAAGGCAGATTACCCACTCTGTTCCCCTTGCAGGTGGAGTGGCAGGGAGGAGTGTCAAGGGGGGGCTGAAGGGGCCTCAGCATGGCAGCAGGGGGGGGAGTGGTAAACGTGTGTAGCAGGGTAATCTAGGATACCATGCAGTGCCTCTGTCCTCTATGCAGATGGGAGTGGCCTCTTGCAGTGCCCTTCTTGCAGTGGAAGTGCCTCTTGCAGGGCCTCTTGGGCAGGTCGAGGAGTGCAAGAGGGGGGGCTGAAGGGTGCCAGCAGCATTGGCAGTCAGGGGGGGAGTGTAAACGGTGTAGAGCAGGGTAATCTAGGATTGCAACTTACCAATGCAGATTACCCCGCTGGCCCCTTCGGTGGAGTGCAGGGAGGAGTGCAAGAGGGGGGGCTGAAGGAGCCGCAGCATTGGCAGCAGGGGGGGGAGTGGTAAACTGTGTAGCAAGGGTAATCTAGGAGTGCAAACTTACCAAGGCAGATTACCCACGCTGTGCCCCTTGCAGGTGGAGTGCAGGGAGGAGTGCAAGAGGGGGGGCTGAAGGAGCCGCAGCATTGGCAGCAGGGGGGGGAGTGGTAAACTGTGTAGGCAAGGGTATTATCTAGGAGTGCAAACTTACCAGGCAGATTACCCACTCTGTGCCCCCTTGCATGTGGATGCAGGTGATTTCAAAAGGGGGGGGCTGAAGGGGCCGCAGCATTGGCAGCAGGGGGGAGTGGTAAACTGTGTAGCAAGGGTAATCTAGGAGTGCAAACTTACCAAGGCAGATTACCCACGCTGTGCCCCTTGCAGGTGGAGTGCAGGGAGGAGTGCAAGAGGGTGGCTGAAGGAGCCCTGCAACTTGGTGCAGCAGGGGGGGGAGTGGTTAAACTGTTTAGCAAGTGTAATCTATGAGTTCAAAAACTTACCAAGGCATTTACCCACGCTGTGTCCCCTGCATGTGGAGTGCAGGGAGGAGTGCAAGAGGGGGGGCTGAAGGAAGCCGCAGCATTGGCACAAATGGGGGTGAGTGGTAAACTGTTTAGCAAGGGTATCTAGGGTGGCAAACTTCCAAGGCAGATTACCCGCTGTGCCCCTGTTCAGGTGGAGTGCGGGAGGGTGTCAAGAGGGGGGGCTGAGGAGCCCAGTATTGCATGCAGGGGGGGGAGTGGTACTGTGTAGCAAGGGTAATCTAAGGAGTGCAAAGCTTAACAAGGCCTATTACCCACGCTGTGCCCCTTTCAGGTGAGTGCAGGATGAGTGCAAGAGGGGGGGGGGGCTGAAGGAGCCGCAGTATTGGCAGCAGGGGGGGAGTGGGTAAACTGTGTATCAAGGTAAATCTAGAGTGCAAAACTTACCAAGGTCAGATTACCCCGCTGTGCCCCTTGCAGTGGAGTGCAGGGAGGAGGCAAGAGGGGGGGGTGAAAGGAGCCGCAGGCATTGCAGCAGGGGGGGGAAGTGGTAAAACTGTGTAGCAAGGTATCTAGATGCAAACTTACCAAGGCAGATTAACCCACGCTGGCCCCTTTCATGTGGAGTGGCGGAGGAGTGGCAGAGGGGGGGCTGAAGGATCCGCATCGATTGGCACAGGGGGATGGGTAAACGTGTAGCAAGGTAACTAGGAGTGCAACTTATCCAGGCAGATTACCCACGCTGTGCCCCTTGCAGGTGAGATGCAGGAGGAGTGGCAAGAGGGGGGGCTGAAGGAGCCTCAGAAATTGTCATGTCAGGGGGGGGATTGGTCAACTGTGTAGGCAAGGGTAATCTAGGAGTGCAAACTTACCAAGGCGATTACCCACCACGCTGTGCCCCTTTGCAGGTGGAGTGCAGGGAGGAGTGCAAGAGGGTAGGTGGGGGGGGGAGGTGGGGGGGGGGGGGGGGGGGGGGGGGGGGGGATGGGGGGGGGGGGGGGGGGGGGGGGGGGGGAGGTGCTGAAGGGCCGCACATTGGGCAGCAGGGGGGGGAGTGTAAACTTGTAGCCAGGGAATCTGGGAGTGCAACTTACAAAGGCAGATTACCCACGCTGTGCCCCTTGCTTGTTGATGCAAGGAGGAGTGCCAAAGGGGGGGCTGAAGGAGCCCGCAGCATTGCATGCATTGGGGGAGTGGTAGACTGTGTAATCAATGGTAATCTAGGAGTGCAAACTTACCAAGGCAGATTACCCACGCTGGTGGCCCCTTGCATGTGGAGTGCCAGGGAGGAGTGCAAGAGGGGGGGGCTGAAGGGGCCGCAAGCAATTGGCAAGCAGGGGGGGATGGTAACGGTGTAGCAAGGGTAATCTAGAGTGCAAACTTACCAAGGGCAGATTACCCACGCTGTGCCCCTTTCAGGTGAGTGCAGAGGAGTGCAAGAGGGGGGCCCTGAAGGAGCCGCATATTGGCACAGGGGGGGGAGTGTAAAACTGTGTAGCAAGGGTCTCTAGGAGTGCAAACTTACCAAGGGCAGATTACCACGCTGTGCCCCTTTCATGTGTATTGCAGGGAGGAGTGGCAGAGGGGTGGCTGGAAGGAGCCGCAGTAATTGGCGCAGGGGGGGGAGTGGTAAACTGTGTAGCAGGGTATCGAGGAGTGCAAACTACAAGGCAGATTACCCACGCTGTGCCCCTTGCAGGTGGAGTGCAGGGAGGAGTGCAAGAGGGGGGGCTGAAGGAGCCGCAGCATTGGCAGCAGGGGGGGGAGTGGTAAACTGTGTAGCAAGGGTAAGCGAGGAGTGCAAACTTAAATTAGCCAAGGCAATTACCCACGCTGTGCCCCTTGCAGGTGGAGTGCAGGGAGGAGTGCAAGAGGGGGGGCTGAAGGGGCCGCAGCATTGGCAGCAGGGGGGGGAGTGGTAAACTGTGTAGCAAGGGTAATCTAGGAGTGCAAACTTACCAAGGCAGATTACCCACGCTGTGCCCCTTGCAGGTGGAGTGCAGGGAGGAGTGCAAGAGGGGGGGCTGAAGGGGCCGCAGCATTGGCAGCAGGGGGGGGAGTGGTAAACTGTGTAGCAAGGGTAATCTAGGAGTGCAAACTTACCAAGGCAGATTACCCACGCTGGTTCCCTTGCAGGGTTGGAAGTGTCAGGGAGGGTGCGAGAGGGGGGGCTGAAGGAGCCGCAGCATTGGCAGCATGGGGGGGAGTGGTAACTGTGTATCAAGGGGTAATCTAGAGTGCAAACTGACCAAGGCAGATTAACCCGGCTGTGCCCCTTTCCAGGTGGAGTGCAGGGAGGAGTGCAAGAGGGGGGGCTGAAGGAGCCGCAGTATTGGCAGCAGGGGGGGGAGTGGTAAACTGTGTAGCAAGGGTAATCTAGGAGTGCAAACTTACCAGGCGATTACCCACCTGTGCCCCTTTCAGGTGGAGTGGCAGGGAGGAGTGGCAAGAGGGGGGGCTGAAGGAGCCGCAGTATTGGCAGCAGGGGGGGGGATGGTAAAAACTGTGTAGCAAGGGTACTCTAGGGTTGCAAACTTACCAGCAGATTACCCCACGCTTTGCCCCTTGCAGTGAGTGGCAGGGAGGATGCAAGAGGGGGGTCTGAAGGAGCCGGCAGCATTGGCAGTGGCAAAGGGGGGGGAGTGGTAACTGTGTAGCAAGGGTAATCTAGGAGTGCAAACTTCCCAAGGCAGATTCCCACGCTGTGCCCCTTCGGTGGAGTGCATGGAGGAGTGGCAAGAGGGGGGGCTGAAGGGGCCGCAGCATTGGCACAGGGGGGGATTGGTAAACTGTGTATCAAGGGTACTAGGAGTTCAAACTTACCAAAGGCAGATACCCACTCTGTGCCCCTTGCAGGTGATGCAGGGAGGAGTGCAAGTGGGGTCTGAAGGGTCCTGCAGTCATTGCGGCAGGGGTGGAGTGGTAAACTGGGTAGCAAGGGTAATCTAGGAGTGCAAACTACCAGGCAGATTACCCACGCTGTCCCCTTTGCAGGTGGATCGGGAGGAGTGCAAGAGGGTGGGCTGAATGGGCCGCAGCATTGGGCACAGTGGGGGGGATGTAAACTGTGGGTAGCAAGGGTAATCTAGGATTGCAACTTACCAAGGCAGATAACCCAACGGCGGTGCCCCTTGCAGGTGGAGTGCAGTGAAGGAGTGCAAGAGGGTGGGTCTTAAGGTCTGCATCATTGGCGCAGGGGGGGGAGTGTAACTGTGTAGCAAGGGAAGTCAGGATGTGCAACGTTACCAAGGCAGATTACCCACGCTTGTGCCCCTTGCAGGTGGAGTGGCAGAGAGGAGTGCAAGAGGGGGGCTGAAAGGGTCTGCAGCATTGGCCAGCAGGGGGTGAGTGGTAAACTGTGTATGCAAGGGTAATCTAGGAGTGTCAAACTTACCACGGCAGATACCACGCTGTGCCGCCGCCTTGGCAGGTGGAGTGCGGGAGGAGTGCAAGAGGGGGGCTGAATGGTCTGCCGCATTGGCACAGGTTTGGGGAGTGTAACTGTGTGCAAGGTAATCTAGGAAGTGGCAAACTTCCAGGTCAGATTACCCCTGTGCCCCTTGCATGTGGAGTGCAGGGAGGAGTGCGGAAGGTGGGCTGTAAGGGTCTGCAGCATTGGCAGCAGGGGGGGGAGTGGTAAACTGTGTAGCAAGGGTAATCTAAGGAAGTGCAAACTTACCAAGGCAATTACCCACGCTGTTGCCCCCTTGGAGGTGGAGTGGCAGGGAGGAGTGCAGAGGGGGGGCTGAAGGAGCCGCAGCATTGGCACAGGGGGGGAGTGGTAAACTGTGTAGCAAGGTTAAGTCTAGATGCAAACTACCAAGTCAGATTACCCACGCTGTGCCCCTTGCAGGTGGAGTGGCAGGGAGGAGTGAGCAAGGGGGGGGCTGAAGGGATCTGCCAGCAGTGTCAGCAAGGGGGGGGAGTGGTAAAACTGTGTAGCAAGGGTAATCTAGGAGTGCAAACTTACCAAGGCAGATTACCCACGCTGTGCCCCTTGCAGGTGGAGTGCAGGGAGGAGTGCAAGAGGGGGGGCTGAGAGCCGCAGCATTGGCAGCAGGGGGGGGAGTGGTAAACTGTGTATCAAAGGGGGAATCTAGGAGGGCAAACTTACCAAGGCATATTACCCACGCGTGCCCCTGGCAGGTGAGTGCAGGAGGATGCAGAGGGGGGGGGTGAGGGAGCCGCAGCATTGTGCAAGCAGTTGGGGGAGTGTTAAACTGTGTAGCATAGGGTAATCTAGGAGTGCAAACTTACCAGGGCAGATTACCCACGCTGTGCCTTGTCAGGTGGAGTGCAGGGAGAGTGCAAGAGGGGGGGCTGAAGGTTCTGCAGCAATTGGCACAGGGGTGTGGTGGTAACGTGGGTAGCAGGTTAATCTAGGAGTGCAAACTTACCAAGGCAGAATTACCCCACGCTGTGCCCTTGCAGGTGGAGTGCGGAGGAGTGCAAGAGGGGGGGCTGAAGGAGCCGCAGCATTGGCAGCAGGGGGGGAGTGTAAACAGTTGTAGCAGACAGGGTAATCTAGAGTGCAAACTTAACCATGCAGATTCCCCACGCTGTGCCCCTTGCAGGTGGAGTGCAGGTAGGAGTGCAAGAGGTGGGGCTTAAGTGCTGCCGCATTGGCAGCAAGGGGGTGGGAAGTGGTTAACAACTGTGGATCAAGGGTAATCTAGGAAGTGAAACTTACCAAGGCATATTACCCACCTGTGACCCCTTGCATTTTGATTGGTCAGGGAGAGTGCAGAGAGGGGGGGCTGAAGAGCCCGCAGCATTGGCACAGGGGCAGGGGGATTTGTAAAACTGTGGGTTAGCAACGTGGTAAATCTAAAGTAGTGCAACTACCAGGGGCGATTACCCCACGCTGTGCCCCGTTGCAAGGTGTAGGCAGGAGAGGTTGCAATATGGGGTGGCTGTGAAGGATCCGCAGCAAATTTTTCAGCAGTGGAGGGTGTTGGTAAAGCTTTTTTTAGCAAGGGTAATCTATGAGTGCAAACTTACGCAATGGCAGATTACCCACGCTTGACCCTTTCAGGTGGATTGCAGGGAAGGAGTGGGGCAATAGTGGGGGCTTAATTTCCTCACACCATTGGCAAGTCAGAAAGGGAGGATAGAATGTGAGACAAGGTGTTTGGATGTTTGGTAAAACTCTGTGTCGCAAGGGTAATTCTATGATTCAAACTTACCGGAGATTACCCACGCTGTGTCCACCTTTCAGGTGGAGTGTCATGAGGAGTTGCAAGAGGTTGTTGCTGAATGATCCCTCATCATTGGCATCCAGGGGGTGAGTGTTAAAAGACTTTGTATCATTTTATCGGGATTGCAAACTTAACCAAGAAGCGATTACCCACGCTTTGGGCCCCTTGCAGGTGGAGTGCAGGGAGGAGTGCAAGAGGGGGGGCTGAAGGGTCTGCAGCATCAGCAGCTTTTGAGGTTTTTTTTCAAATTGGGGCTTTTGGGGCTTTTGTTCATCATCAGCAGCAGGGCTTTTTTTCAAATCTGAAAGTGGGGTTTTTCTAGGTTTTGGGTTTTAGGCCTCCTCCAGGGACAGCATTTTAGTGCTTAATATAGCTTTTTAGGGCCATCTAACGCAGAAAATAACTTTATTTTTACATTTGTTTAGCGATAATTTCGCCGATTTAACGGGGTCAATACTAGCGATCGCTATATGTAGTGGAAATAAAAAGCCCTGGGCAGCATGGGGGGGAGTAGTAAATCCTGACTGCCGGTATACTGTTTTGAAAATATGAAATACATTTCCCCCCAAAATATGAAAATATGTCTGTCTGCGCCTGTCTGCCTGCCTGCCCGCCTGCATGCGCCTGCCAGCCTGCCCGACTGCGCCTGTCTGCCTGCCTGCCCGCCTGCATGCGCCTGCCAGCCTGCCCGCCTGCCCGACTCTGCCTGCCTGGCTGCGACTGCCTGCCAGATGGGCCCTTCCACTAAGTCCTCTCACCCCAATGGCTAACACATCCTTAAACCATCCACCCTCCAGCCCCCACCCTCCAGCCCCAATCTCCAGCCCACACCCCCTAACCTCCAGACCACACACTTCAACCTCCAACCCCTACACCCCACAGGTATCTCCATAAGCGGGGGAATACTCTACGACCCCCTGGAAGACTGTGAGATGGGCGCTTCCACTAAGTCCTCTCATCGCAATGGCAAGCGCATTCTCCACCCCATGTCAAGCTCGGCTAATGTCGGTGGCCTTGTTGGTATTCTGGGTCCAAGTGGGAGCGGCAAGTCAACGTTGATCAACGTCTTGTCGGGGACGGTGCAGCAGGGTGGTAAATGGGAGGGGAGGGGGGGATGGGATGGGAGATAAGGGGGGGGGGGGGGGGGGGGGGGGGGGGGGGGGCGGGGAGCGGGGGGGGGGGGGGGGGGGGAATTGGTTGTGTGGGGGGGGTGGGGCGGCGGCGGGGGGGGGGGATTTCTTCGGGAGTCGTTCTGGCGCTTTTGTAGGCTTGCTGGGAGGGGGGGGGGGGGGGTAGGTGTAAGGGTCAGCCTACCACTAAGTCCTTTTAATCCCAATGGCAAGCGCATCCGTCCAACCCATTCTAGCTCTGCTATGTTGGTGGCCTTGTTGGTATTCTGTTCCAGTGGGGGCGGCCCAGTCAACGTTGATTGACGTCTTGTCGTGGACGTGCCGCATGGTGGTAAATGGAGATGAGGGTGAGGTGTGATGGAGGGGGGAAGTGTTGTGTGTTTTGTGGTGTGTGTGTGTGGTTGGGGGGGGGGGGGGGGGGGGGGGGGGGGGGGGCAGGAGGAGGAGGGGGAGGGGAGAAGGGGGAGGGGGGCAGCACACCACAACACACACCATAACAGCACCACACCAAACCACATCACCACCCACACGCATCACACCACGCCTCACCACACCACGCCTCACCCACGCCTCACACCAACACGCCTCACACCACACACTCACACCACACGCTCACACCCACGCTCAAACCCGCCTACACCACACGCCTCCACACCACACCTTCACACCACACGCCTTCACACAACAACGCTTACACCACGCCCTCACACCACACGCCTCACACCACGATACCACCCACCACGCCTCACACCACGCCTCACACCACACGCCTCACACCACACGCCTCACACCACGCCTCACACCACGCCTCACACACACGCCTCACACCAACGCCTCACACCCACGGCATCACACAACGACTCACACCACACGCCTTCACACCACACGCCTTACACCACCGCCTCACACCAAGCCTCACACACCCACCACACACCGCACAATAACACCCACACCAAGCACCTCACACAACGCAACCGCAAACAAAAAAAAGTCACCCGAAAACCTACACACCAAACAAAAAGCACACAACATACAAAAACCCACGTACCACACACCTCACCACACCACACACCACCTCACAGTATACCAAACTGCACCACACGCTCCCCCCACCCACCCACCCACCCCTCCAGATCTCAGGCTCAGTCAACGCGGATGGATACACGGGTGCCCCAGCGCATGGCCAGCTCTCCGCCCACGTGCACTAGTGCATTTGCCCGGACACAACAGACCAAGCCACCCCATACCCCCCAACCAACTTCCCCCAAACCCAAAGCACAAAACAAACACCACTGTTGCCCACCCCACCCCACCCCCACACACAACCCCCTATTCGATCTCGGCTCGGTAACACTGGATGGTACCCCCGTAGCTCCTAGCTCATTGCCAAGATCTCCGAAAACGTGCCGCAACACGACCTCATCATGCGCTCCCTCACCGTCGAAGAGTGTTTGCGCTACTCCGCCGCCATCCGACTTGATGCCCGGGTGTCTGCTGAGGCGGTGGCAGGGAGGATGGAGTCGGTGCTGGCAGAGCTAGGCATCAAGCACATCAGGTCAAGCATGTGCTGGAAGGGATCTTCCTCGCAGATCTCTGGGGGGGAGAGAACACGGTGGGTGGCACAGACACACAGACACACAGACACACACAGACACAGACACAGTCAGACACACACACACACACAGACACAGACACACTTCCTCTCAGATCTCTGGGGGGGAGAGAACTCGGTAGGTGGCACAGACACACAGAAACATACAGACACGAACAGGCATACACGCACACAGACAGAGCTAGGCATCAAGCACATCAGGTCAAGCATGTGAAGGAAGGGATCTTCCTCGCAGATTTCTGGGGGGGAGAGAACACGGTGGGTGGCACAGACACACAGACACACAGACACACACAGACACAGACACAGTCAGACACACAGACACACAGACACACACATACACACACACACAGACACGCACAGAAACACAGACACACAGTCACACACAGACACACACAGACACACTTCCTCGCAGATCTCGGGTGGGGAGAGGACACGGTAGGTAATGGGGAGAAAGAAACGATAGGTGGCACAGGCACACGCACAGACACAGGCACACCTCACTGTCGAAGAGTGTTTGCAATACTCTGCCGCCATCCGACTTGACGTCCGGGTGTCTGCTGAGGTTGTGGCAGATTTCTGGGAGGGAGAGAACTCGGAAGGTCGGGGGGAAAGAAACGATAGGTGGCACAGACAACGGACACACACAATCACATGCACACAGGCACACACACAGGCACACAGGCACACCCACAGACACAGGCACACACACAGACCTGGGGGGAAGAGAACGATAAGTGGCACACACACAGGCCAAGTTTAGGGTTTAGGGTTTAGGGTTTAGAGAACACGGTAGGTGACGGGGAAAGAAAAGATAGGTGGCACAGACACACAGACACACACAGGCACAGGCATACAAGACTGCCAGGTTGCCACAACACTTCCCCCGTTGCAGGGTTTCGATTGGTGTGGAGCTAGTGACAGATCCTCACATCCTCATGCTTCATGAGCCTACCAGTGGCCTAGACTCCTACACAAAGACACATGCACACACATAGACATACACACAGACACACACACAAAGAAACACACACACAGACACACAGAAACACACAGACATACACACACAGACACACACAGACACGCACACACAGACACACACACGGACACACACAGACACAAGCATACAACACTCCCCCCGTTGCAGGGTTTCAATTGGGATGAGCTAGTGATGGATCCTCACATCCTCTTGCTTGGTGAGCCTACCAGTGGTCTAGACTCCTACACAAAGACACAAAGATACACACAGACACAGACACACACACACACGCACACGCACACAAAGCTACACACAGACACACACACACACACATACAGACACACACACACACAGACACACACACAGACTCAAGCATACAACTCTTCCCCCATTGCAGGGTTTCAATTGGGATGGAGCTAGTGACAGATCCCCACATCCTCATGCTCGATGAGCCTAACAGGGGTCCAGACTCCTACACAAAGACACAAAGACACACGCACACCCACACACAGACAAACACACTCAGACACACAGACGCACAGACACACACACACAGACACACACAGGCACAAGCATACAACTCTTCCCCCATTGCAGGGTTTCAATTGGGATGGAGCTAGTGACAGATCCCCACATCCTCATGCTCGATGAGCCTACCAGTGGTCTAGACTCCTACACGGCACACCAGTTGATGCTATTGCTTCAGCGTGTGGCTGAGGGAGTTTCCAGTGGCAGTCAGCGCATCATCATAGCATCTATCCACCAGCCCTCACCCACACTGTTCAACATGCTGGATAAGGTGAGCTTGGGTGGATGTGTGTGTGGGTGTGTGGGGGGGGCTATGTATGTGTTCGCTGTGGGTAGCGGGGCTCAGGGAAGTTTCCACCCCCCCCCCCCCTCCTCCTCTGCGCAGGATTCCGACTTGTAGCGGGCTTGGGTACACACTCCAAAGTGCTCAGCTATAAAGCTCACAACAACTGCATGGTAAGTCTATTTTGCAAAGGCAGCCGCCACCATCCCCCACCCCACACACACACACCTAACTAACGCTAACCGAACCCCTGCTCACCCTAGCTGAGGGATGCCGACTGTTAGCGGGGGGGTTGGGATACACCACTCCCAACATGTGCCTCAGCTATTGAGCTCACCACCGGCTGCCATGGAAGTCGAAGCTTACAAGGCAGCCCTCCACCCATGTCGCGATCCATCGTATATGATGGTCCTTGAGCTAGTACAGCACCTGCCACCATTAGGTTAGGTTGGCTTGGCTGGTTTTTTGGTTTGGTTGGTTTGGTTGGTTTAGTTTGGTGTGGGTTGGCTTGTTTGTTTGGTCTTGTGAGAGTTTGCAAAGTTAGCCTCCATCACTGCAGGGCTCCCTCGTTATATGAGTTGTCCTTGAGCTAGTAACAGCAATGTAAAATTAGGTGGATTGGCTTGGGCTTGGTTTGTTGGTTTGGTTTGGTATTGGTTTAGTTTGGTTTGGTTTGGTTTGCTTGTTTTTGTTTGGTTATGTGAGAGTTTGCAAAGGTAGCCTCCATCACTGCAGGTGCTCCCTCGTATATGATGTGTACTTGAGCTAGTAACAGCACCTGCACCATTAGATTGGCTTGGCTTGGTTTGGCTTGGCTTGGATTGGTTTGGCTTGGTTTGGTTTGGTTTGGTTTGGTTTGGTTTGGTTTGGTTTGGCTTGGTTTGGTTTGGCTTGGTTTGATTTGGCTTGGGTTGGCTTGGTTTGGCTTGGTTTGGTTTGGTTTGGTTTGTGAGAGTTTGCAAAGGCAACCTTCACCCCTGTTGGTGCTCCATCATATATCATGTGGCCTTCAGCTAGGAACAGCACCCTGCGTAGCAGTAGGATGGTTGGGCTGGCTTGGTTTGGTTTGGTGTGGTTGGTTTGTGAGAGTTTACATAGGCAGGCTCCACCCTGATGGCGCTTCATTGATATCATGAGGGCCGTCAGCTAATAACAACACCTGCCCGCTTTAGGTGGTTTGGCTTGGTTGTTGGGTTTGGTCTGGTTTGGCTTGGTTTGATTTGGTTGTGAGGGAGTAGCAAAGGTACCCATCCACCTCTGTTGGCGCTCCATGGTAGCATGTGGCCTTCAGCTAATAACAAACCTGCACCATAGGTTAGTTTAGTTTGGCCTTTGCTTGTTTGTTCAGAATTTGACATAGGTACGATTCCACCCAAAGTGATGCAAGAATATTGTTTGGCTTGGTTGGTTTGGTTGCCCCTCCCCCCACCACCACCACCACTCACCACCACACACACACACACTCACACAGGACATAGCCCCCCCCCCCCCCCCCCCCCCCCTGCCCCCCCCCACACACAATCAACCCCCACCCCCCCCACCCCCCATCCCCCACACCCACCTCACCTTATCCAGCAATGATTGAACGTGTGGGTGAGGGCTGCGTGGATTGGATTTATAATGATGCGCTCGACTACCCGGGACCTCCCTCAGCCACACACCCACACAAACACAAACATTACTCCCACACACCCCATCCCACCCCAACACACACAAACACGCAACACAAGCACAAGCCACCCCACCTACCCCACGCCACCCATCATAAAAACAATCACACCACCACAAACAACCCAAGCTCACCTTACCTAGCATGTTGAACAGTGTTGGGGAGGGCTGGGGATGGATGCTATGATGATGCGCTGACTGCCACAAAACAGAAAACGCACACCACACCACACACCCACACACCACATTCTCCATCTCCTTCCCCCCCCACCCCCCCACCCGCGCCCCCCACCTTCACACTACCACACACCTCTACCCATCATCCCCCCCACCCCATCCCCCCCACCCCCACCACCATCCCATCCAACACACATCTACCATCTTCGTCTCCACTCCCCCCCCCCCTCCCCCCACACATCACACGCCACACACACCAGCTACCATCTCGCTCCCCCCCCACCCCCACCACACACCTGTCTTTAAGTTCCTCTACGCAATTGTGGCAAGTTTTTCCGCACCAAGCCCCCCATCCATCCACCCACCTACCCCCCCCCCACCCCACCACAACGTGACAGCCAACCCACCATAACCCCCACCGCACCCATACACACACACCTGATCTTTGATTCTGTCTTAAGCACAGGCCAGTGTGTGGTAAATGTTTCCTGTCGCACTCCCCACCCCCCCCCCACAACGCCCCCCACCCACCGCCAGCCACCATACCCCCCACCCCCCCCCACCCCCCATGCACACCCTGATCTTTAAATTCCTCTTAAGCAAATGTCAGATGGCTGCAAAGTTTCCCTGCTGCCAATCCCCACCCCCCCAACCCCCCCCCCTACCCAACACACTCTGATCTTTGAATTCCCTTCTTAAGCAGGCCAGATGTGGCAAAAGTTTCCTCCTGCAGCGGTGGTGGGCCGAATTGGAGGGTTGGGGGGTGGGGTGGAGGTGGGGGTTGTGTGGGTGGGGAAGAGGTTAGGAGCAGGTGTGGGTTTTGTTTTGTCTGTGCGTGTGTGGGTGGGGGGTGTGGGTGAGGTGTGCAAGCCCAGCTTCTTAAAGGGGAGAAGGTAGGAGACTGGATTTATTTTTTTATCCTATCTTGTGTGCGTGCATCGAGCAGGGAGTGAGAGTGGGAGTGGGGTGGTTGGTTTGGTGCGGGCGTGGCCCAGTTAGATGCGAATGGGAGTGTAGGGAGAAGGGGTTTGTGGTCTGTGCGTGCGTGCTTGTTTGTGGGGTGGAATGCGCGGGGATGGGTGGGGGTGGTTTGGTGGGGCGGGGCCCCTTGGATGATAAGGGGAGTGTATGAGAGGAGGTGTAAGTGGTCTTGCTTGCGTTGTTCGTGTGTGGGGTGGATGGGGTGGTGGTGGGGTGGGGTGATGGCTGGGGTGTGGCAGGCGATGAGAATGAGGAAGATGTAGGGATAAGGAGTTATTGGGTGTGGATGGTTATACATATATGGGCCCCACGCTATCACCCCCGCCCCCAACCCCCCTTCCGCCCATCCGCCCCTTTCCGCCCCCAAATAAGATGCCAACAGTAGCACAGTAACCCCCCCACACCACACCCCAACCGACCCCATCCCTTCCTATATATTGTACTTGTCACACCAGGTATGCGCAGACACACCCCCACACACACACACACACAACACACACACATCCCACACCCTTCCGCCCCTGTTCCCCCCCAATAGAGTGCAAGCAACAGTGCAGCAACCCCCCCACACCCACCCCATGCCACCCCTGCGCTCCCTTGCCGATATGTATATATTGTGCCAACAGTGCAGCAAAACCCCCCACACCCCCACACCCCACCCCTCCGCCCCTCCCCCCAAATAGAGTGCAGCCAACAGGCAATCGGACCCCCCCCCCCACCCCACCACTCCACCCCTCCCTTCCTATCTATATATTATATTGTGCAGCACAGTGCCAGACCGCAGCCACCCGCTCCACGCCCTTCCTCCCCCTTCCCTTCCCCGCCCAAATAGAGGTGCCGCACCAGTGCACACACAACCCCCCCCTCCCCCCCCCACCTCCCCCCCTCACCCCCCCCCACCACCTCCACCCCTCCCTTCCCTTCCTCTATATATATTGTGCAGCAACAAGTGCACCAAACCCGCCCCCAACCCCCCCACCGCCCACCACTCCCCCACCCCCCCACCAACTCCCTGCGCCGAAACCACCTCATGCTACACCTATCTCCGGCCTCCTCCCTTACACGTACTAACCTACCCCCCCCCCCCCCCCCCCCCCCCCACCACACACACCTCACACCCCAGCCCCCCCCACACACACATACTCCCTCCCCACCAACCACCACACCAAAACAACCACACCACACACAAAACACGTGTGGCACCAACCTATCTCGCCACTCCTCCAAAACATCCCTGCCCCCCCCCCGCCCCCCCCCCCCCTCCCCCCTCCTCCCTTCTTCTTTCCTATCTATCTAATCCCGACCCCCCCCACAACCACCACACCCTCCCACCACCCCCAACCCACCTCACCCACCCTCACCTGTGCCAAAACCACTGTGCGTCAACATGGTCCTCCTCCTCCCCTCCCTCAGACCAGCTTTAAACCATCACTCCCCCCCCACCCACCCCCTTTCCCCTTGTCCTCTATCTGTCCTACCTACCAACCCTCCCCCCCCCCCCCCCGCCCACCACCCCCACCTACCCCCACCCCACACTGTTCCGAAATCCACATTTCCACCAACATAGCCTCCTTCTTCCCGAACAACCGCTTACCTCACCCACCCACACCCCCCCCAACCCCACCCCCTTCCCCCCGTTTCATCTATCTGTCTACCCTACCCCCCACCCCCACCCCACCCCACCAAAGCCCCACCTCACCCCACCCAACCACCCCTACCTGTGCCGAAACCACATGTGCCGCCAACATAGTCTCCTCCTCTTCCCGAACACGCTTTACCTCTGACAGGGCTTCATGTAATGAGTCATTGTAAGAACTTATTTCTGCAAGAAGGTTGGTTGTTCACATGTTTAGCGTGTGCGTGTGTGTTCTAGTGAATGTGTGTGCGTGTGTGTTCTAGTGAAGGTGTCTACGGTGTCTACGGTGTCTTCACCCCCTGAACTCTTTATAAATAAAGGGAAACCCCTAAGGCCCCTTACCCTCAGCCCTTTATAAATGGACCCTCAAGGGTTCGGCCCTTGTCTTCACCAACCCCATAACCCCCCCCCCCCCCCCCCCCCTAATAAGAAAGGCCCTAAAGGGTTCAGATTCTGTGCAGGTGCTAGCAGATTGACGGTAGAAGAGCAGTCGAAGATGGATAGAATGATGCAATCAGAAGGTGTCCATCTCGTTCTGGTAGAATTTGCGGTGCTGGCGATATGATTGTTGACGTAGAAATGTAGTCGAAAGATGAAATGCATTTCATTTAGAATGGCCCATTATAATCCGCGTGATAGAAAAAATATTTTTTTTGAAAAACTGACATTGACCTGATGGTTGGATAAAAACTCCAGTATAAGTCTGGTCATTAATCCTGATTCCTTTAACGATGGAATACTTTAATTCATTTAAAAACATGCGTAATAATTGCACCAATTTGAATTAGCATCTAGCTGAGATGATATTTATAATATTGTAGAAACAGATTACAACTGGACTGCTACCACCCAAAATCATCATACATACACCATCACCACATACATAACATACATACAACATACATACATACATCATACATACTACTACATACATAGCATCATACTACCAATACATACATACTACATACAACATACATACATACATACATACATACAACATACTTACATACATACATACATACTCTACCTCATACATAACCTCCCCACTACATACAACATACTACATACATCATCTACATACATACATACAGAACATACATACTTTCTACATAACATCCATACATACATCCAATCATACTACTACATACATCATACATCCATACATACTACATACATACATACAACACATACAGTCAGCAGACCAATACATACATACAACCAATACTGTAATATTTGTTCTGTATTTAATTTTCAAGATTTCACATTTCAGATTTTAGATAGATTTTGATTTGTTCTTGTACATTTTTTGTTCCTGAATATATTCTGCTCCTGTCTATATTGTTCTTTCAAGCAGATTTCAGATGTCACATATATTATTTTGTTCTTGAGTATATTAATCCTGTATATATTTTGTTCCTGTGTGTATTCTGTCACTGTATGTATTGTTCTTTTAGACAGATTTTATGTATAATTTATTTTGTTCCTGAGAATATTCTGTCCCTGTGCATATTCTGTTCTTGTGTACCGAATATTCTGTCCCTGTACATATTGTTCTTTTGGACAGATTTCAGGGTTCAGATTTCAGACAGATTTTATTTTGTTCTGGTATATAATATGTTATTGTGCATATTCTGCTACCGTATATATTGGCTTTTACACAGATTTCAGATTTCATATATATTTGTTTTGTTCCTGGGTATATTCTACTATTGTGTATATTCTGCTACTGTACATATTGTTCTTTTGGACAGATTTCAGAGTTCAGATTTCAGACAGATTTTATTTTGTTCTTGTATATATTATGTTCTTGTGTATATTCTGCTACTGCATATATTGTTTTTTACACAGATTTTAGAGTTCATATGTATTTATTTTGTTCCTGTGTATATTCTGTCCCTGTGTATATTCTGTTATTGTCTATTTTCTGCTACTGTATAAATTGTTCTTTTGGACAGATTTCAGATTTCAGACAGATTTTATTTTGTTCTTGTTATATATATTATGTTCCTGAATATATTGTGTTCTTGTGCATATTCTTTTCCTGTATATATTGCTCTTTAAGACAGATTTCAGATGTCAGATTTCAGATAGATTTTATTTTGTTTTTGTGTATACTCTGTTCCTGAATATATTATGTTCACGTGTTTATTCTGCTACTGTTATATTGTTCTTTCATACAGATTTCGGACTTCAGATTCCATACATGTTTTATTTTGTTCCTGAGTATATTCTGTCCCTGTGTATATTCTATTATTGTGTATATTCTGCTACTGCTATATTGTTCTTTTGGACAGATTTCGGACTTCAGATTCCATACATGTTTTATTTTGTTCCTGAGTATATTCTGTCCCTGTGTATATTCTATTATTGTGTATATTCTGCTACTGCTATATTGTTCTTTTGGACAGATTTCGGACTTCAGATTCCATTCATGTTTTATTATGATCCTTAATATATTATGCTCCTGTGAATATTTTTCTTTCAGACATATTTTGTTTCCTTAAAACGACCTTGCCGCCTTTATTGTACCACCCCAGTATTATATTGTATTATTTTATTTTATAATTGTATTATTTCCTGATTCTTTTACCATTTATTATGTGATCTATATTTATTTGTTACCCTACCTTGCTGCCTCTGTTGAACAAGCCCATTATTTTATTACATTATTTTATTTCATTATTTTATTGTACTATTATATTATTTCATTATCTTTTTCTTCTTCTTCAACCTACCCTGCTGCCTCTGTTCTACAACTAAATAATACATTATTTTGTCGTTTAATTGTATTTCATTATTTATTGTACTATTTCACTATTTCATTTTTATCCAAAAGAAATTAAACCTACCTTGCTGCCTCTGTTCTACAACCCCAATATTTTATTGTGTTATTTTATTTCATTATCTATTGTACAATTTTATTATTTCATTTTTATCTATATTTATTTTCTTTAACCTGCTTTGCCGCCTCTGGTCTACAACCCCAGTATTTTGTGTTATGATTTTGTTTTATTATATTGATTTCCTTTATTTTATTTAACCCACCTTACTGCCTCTGGTGTACAACCCCAGCAATGGTTTTGTATTTTCATCATTTTTTTTTATAATTATTTTATTATTTCATGTTTTTTACTTTGTTTTTACCCACCTTACTGCCTCTGTTGTACAACCCCAGTCGCATGTTGCATTATTTTACTTTGTAATTGTATTATTTTATTGTATCTATATTTTATTTTTTACCCGCCTTGCTGCCTCTGTTGTACAAGCCCAGTATTATATTGTATTATTTAATTTATTATTTATTATTTAATTCTTTGACAACAACAAAATCACCCACCTTGCTGCCTCTGTTGTACAACCCCAGTCGCATGTTGCTTCAGCTGTAATTCATACTCAGACACATCTAGGGTGGTGCTCATGTTCGCCTCAGCTAGCAACTTCGTCACATCTGTTGTGCGGCTGTCAGCAAACTGGCGGCAGTAAAAAAGAGGAAACATTCAAAATATTGCAAGTTGAGGCTGGTTTAGGGTGATAAAACATAAAATACAATATTGCAATATATATTCAAAATACAATATAAAAACAATGTTGCAAGTTGAGGC
The DNA here is from genome assembly GCA_013435795.1 of Chlamydomonas sp. ICE-L. NCBI lineage: Eukaryota > Viridiplantae > Chlorophyta > Chlorophyceae > Chlamydomonadales > Chlamydomonadaceae > Chlamydomonas > Chlamydomonas sp. ICE-L. Next base: position 125,695,919 of record JACBWV010000610.1, on the reverse strand, counting down.
TGGTTTAGGGTAAAAAATATAAATAAAATATTGAAATATATATTTAAAATACAATATAAAAACAATGTTGCATGTTGAGGCTGGTTTAGGGTGATAAAACATAAAATACAATATTGCAATATATATTTAAAATACAATATAAAAGCAATGTTGCAAGTTGAGGCTGGTTTAGGGAAAAAAATATAAATAAAATATTGAAATATATATTTAAAATACAATATAAAAACAATGTTGCATGTTGAGGCTGGTTTGGGGTGATAAATATAAAATACGATATTGCAATATATATTTAAAATACAATATAAAAGCAATGTTGCAAGTTGAGGCTGGTTTAGGGTGAAAATATGAAGTAAAAAATACAATATAATGTATTGTATTAAATTACTTAATGTATTGTATTACATAAAATACAATACGATGTATTAAATTACAAATACAATAGATTGCAATATATATTTATATTTAAAATAAAAAATGTTAAAAATATTTCAAGTTGGCAGTATATTTTGTTGATGGGACATCACAGGTACCACCAACATATAGGCACCGGCATATCATATGATATCATACAAATTGCATGATATGATATTGCATTTAAATGGTAACTATAGCCTAGTCAGAATGCCGGCAGAGTAGGATATCACATTATTACCGTCCCCTAATTATATATATGGTGCATTAAGGGCATCACATAGATATGATATAAATGTTCACTTATCATTTATGTCTCACAGCTATTGGCAGAAATAACAAGTAAACAAGTAAGAGTCGCGTCGCAAGCAGTGTGGGAAATTGACGGAGAGTGTTGGCTATTGGAGCGACAGGTGGCACCGGAATTGAGTGCAGCGGATCAAAGCCAGGGTTTACGACAGGGCCAGGGGCCAGTAAGGGCCAGGGCTAACAGCCAACAAACAGACATCATGACAAACGGACAACGGGGTGACTCTGGGGCAGGGTACTTCCATTGGCCAAATTGGCCAGCGCTTGGCGCACTTGAAAATGAAAAAAACTGCGCTTAATAGTGCAAAAAGCGCACAAATTGCTTGCTGCGCCCACAGCCCAAAAGCGCGCGCTTGCAAGTACCCTGCTCTGGGGGCTCCTCCAAAACATTTTGTATATTTGCAACATTACTGTTTGTAAAAGTACTTCATGTCACACTTCTGCGTACCGCATCCATGGCCTTCATTGTACTGCCCATCGCTCCGGAATCTGTTGCATTGAAGTGAAACATGTTTGGTGGTTGGTTGGTGGTTGGCTGGTGGTTGGCTGGTGGTTGCATTGAAGTGAACCAAGTTTGGTGGTTGTCTGGTGGTTGTCTGGTGGTGGGCTGGTGGTTGCGTTGAAGTAAAACAAGTTTGGTGGTTGGTTGGTGGTTGTCTGGTGGTGGGCTGGTGGTTGCATTGAAGTAAAACAAGTTTGGTGGTTGGTTAGTGGTTGCATTGAAGTAGAACAATATTGATGGTTGTTTGGTGGGTGGCTGGTGGTTGCATTGAAGCAAAACAATTTTGGTGGGTGGCTGGTGGATGGCTGGTGGTTGCATTGAAGCAAAACAAGTTTGGTGGGTGGCTGGTGGGTGGCTGGTGGTTGCATTGAAGCAAAACAAGTTTGGTGGGTGGCTGGTGGTGGCTGGTGGTTGCATTGAAGCAAAACAAGTTTGGTGGGTGGCTGGTGGGTGGCTGGTGGTTGCATTGAAGCAAAACAAGTTTGGTGGGTGGCTGGTGGTCAGCTGATGGTTGCATTGAAGCAAAACAAGTTTGGTGGGTGGCTGGTGGGTGGCTGGTGGTTGCATTGAAGCAAAACAAGTTTGGTATTTGGCTGGTGGTCAGCTGGTGTTTGCATTGAAGTGATACAAGTTTGGTGGTTGGATGGTGGTTGGCATACATGCACATGTCAGCATTTGCAAGTGTGTGGGCATGTGTATATGTGTACATGCATCTACATGTGCATAGGTTTAGGGTTTAAGATTTAGGGTTTAGGGTTTAAAACCCTAAACCCTGTGTATATGTGTGCCCATGCATGCCTCAAGCTTTGAAAGTGTGCACATGCAACACCCATGCATGTGTGTATTTATACAAGTGTGCCCATGCACACAAACATAAAACTTTCAAGCTTTGCAAGTGAGTGTGTGCAACACCCATGCATGTGTACATGTGTGCCCATGCATGTCTCAAGCTTTGCAAGGGCGCTCAGGAAGCACCCATGCATATGTGTATATTGTTGCTCTCAACAGACATGTATGTCTCAACCCTAACCCTACCCATGTGAGTATGTGTACAGGTGTTCCCATGCATATCTCACCCTAACCCTACCTGATTGTATGTGTATCAGCTTCCCCACATGTCTCGTCCCGAACCTACCCATAGTGAGTATGGGTCAGCGGTGTTCCCCATGCAGTGTCTCACCGCACCCTAACCCATGTGAGTATGTGTTACAGTGTTCCCCATGCATTCTTAACCCTAAGCCCAACCCATTGAAGTATGTGTTACAGGGTTTCACATGCATGTCCTCAACCACCCTATCCCCATGTGAGTATGGTGTGCAGTGTTTCCCATGCATGTCTCACCCAACCCTCCACATGTGAGTATGTTGTACGGTGTTCCCCTGCATGTCTCAACCCTAACCCACCCTGTTAGTATGTGTGCGGTTGCCCATGCAGTCCTCAACCCTAACCCTACCCATGTGAGTAGTTCGTGTTTTTTGTCCCATGTCAATGTCTCAACCTACCCTGCCTGTGATTATGTTGTCAGTGTTCCCATGCATGTCTCAACCCTAACCCTACCCATGTGAGTATGTGTACAGGTGTTCCCATGCATGTCTCAACCCTAACCCTACCCATGTGAGTATGTGTACAGGTGTTCCCATGCATGTCTCAACCCTAACCCTACCCATGTGAGTATGTGTACAGGTGTTCCCATGCATGTCTCAACCCTAACCCTACCCATTGAGTAGGTTTGTACAGTGTTCCCATGCACTGATCCCTCACCGTAACCCTACCCTACCCCTGTTAGGATGTGTACGTTTCCCATGCTGTCTCACACCTAACCGTAGAGCCCATGTGAGTATGTGTACATTGTTCCGATGCATGTCTCGACCGGCTAACCTACCATGGATAATTGTACTGTGTTCCCATGCATGTCCAACCCCTAACCCTACCATTGATTCTGTGTACCGGTTGGTCCCATGGCATCTCGACCCTAAACCCTACCCTGTGAAGTTGTGTAGCAGTGTGTTGGTCCCAGCATGTCTCAACCCTAACCCTACCCATGTGAGTATGTGTACAGGTGTTCCCATGCATGCACACATGCACATGTCAACCTTTGCAAGCGAGTGTGTGCAACACCCATGCATGTGTATATGTGTGCCCATGCATGTCTCAAGCTTTGCAAGTGAATGGGCATGCAGCACCCATACATGTGTGTATTTGTGCGTGCACCTCCATGTGAGTATGTGTACAGGTGTTCTCCCAGTTCTTTCTCAACTTTGCCGTTGCGGTTTCATGCAACAGCACATCATTGTGTATGTGTTGCATCACCTCGCCTGTGTGTCTTGGTACCTGCTTGCCTGGGACCTACAAACATTTTCGCAGGCCAACCTTTAGCAAGTGGTGTGGGCACGCTACACACTAGCATGTGTGTGTTTGTGCAAATCCCACCATACGCCTTGTGTTGTGTACATGCGTGCCTGTGCATACTAACATGCATATGCCAACCTTTGCAAGTGTGTGGGCATGCAACACCTATGCTGTCGTGTTTATTGTTCATGCACTACCGCATATTGTGCACAGGTGTCCCATGCATGTGCTTCAACTGTGAACGTGTGTCATTGTCACCACGTGTATGTTTTAATTTGGTTGGCACCTCTCCTGTGAGGGCCTTACGACGCGTTAGCCCTTGCACTACTACATGCTATACCACCTTTGCAAGTTTGTGGGCTAAAGGTACTGATAACGCCTGGTGGGGCGGTGGTGATTAAGGTAGCCCGTCGTCCCGGGTGGGGAGCGTTCCCTCCCTACCTCAACTGACAACACCCAGCGGTGACGACGACCTCACGCCAAGAGCGCCCGAAGGGGAGTCGCCCCGACTCTCGTTCTTTAGCAATTCTTGTCTACCACGAACCATTGTAATCGCTAAGAGCTGTTTGGGCTAAGGGACTTGCCCAAGCTGTGAAGAGGGGAAACATAGAAAGTGATATCCAGGTAGCTGTACCCTTTGAGGTGTGGGGGTGGGGGGGGTGTGTGTGGGGGGGGTGGGGTGGGGATGGGAGGCTGGACTAAATAGAAAATGGATATCCAGGTACTTACCCTTTGAGTGTGTGTGTGTGGTGGGGGTGAGGTTTGGGTGGGGTGGGGGGGGGGCTGGGTGCTCAACTAGAAAGGGTGATATCCAGGTAGCTTAGCCTTTGTGTGTGTTTTGTTGTGTGTGTTGTTGTAGGGGGGGGGGGGGGGGGGGCTCGGGCTAAAATAGAAAAATGATCTCCCATGCTTACCTTCTTCGAGGGGGGGTGGCTGGGGATAAATATAAGAACTAGAATCCACCCTTCGAGGGTGGGGGGTTGGGTGTGTGGGGTGGGGGGGGTGAAGGGGGGGAGGCTACTGCAAACAGTGACTAGTACCCTTCGAGGGGGGGGGCCTGGGATCCTCATTACCTTTTCTCGCCTCACAAACCCTCGTCACTAGAGTCTGAGTCAGACATAATGTGTTCGGTAGTCGATGCCAGCTAACACAGAATAAAGCTTTTATTTCTGGATTTTTTAGTAGCTTCTTGGCAGCTCCCTGGCCAGCGGCTGTGCTCCACCCAATTTTTTGTTGAGCAGCTTCTTGGCAGCTCCCTGGGTCAGCTGCTGTGCTCCACCCAAATATGTTATTTTAGCAGCTTCTTGGCAGCTCCCTGGGCCAGCGACTGTGCTGTACCCAGATATGATTTTGAGTAGCTTCTTGGCAGCTCCCTGGGCCAGCGACTGTGCTCCAGCCAAATATGCTTTTGAGTAGCTTCTTGGCAGCTCCCTGGGCCAGCGACTGTGCTCCAGCCAAATATGAAGTTTTGTATTCTTGATGGTGTCAGCTTCCAACGTGCCCTAGGTTGCGTACGGTTTGGCTAGTAGCTAGACAGGGGAGCTGCCTGGAAGCTGCTGCAGGAAGATGCAAGGAAGCTGCTACAAGCTCTGGCCTAGATTGAATGAGTGAGTTGACAGTTGGTAATGGCCAACTGCGTGCGGCTGGTAGCATGTAAGACCTGAGCTTGGTGAGTTGAATACTGCAGGTGTAGCTTGGTAGCTGTCAACCGGCTCGAAGTGCGCTATAAGCCGAGCGGGTTTCAGCAGGGATGAACTGCCTACGTCCACATCCCTGCCAAATCCAGAGAATTCAGTTGCGAACACCGTTAGTACCAATCACTGACTAGTTCTATAGATACGCAATATCAGAAAGGCTTTACATTGTAGTAGATGAGAGCACAGATATATGATGCCAGAAACATCACCTTCAATGAACATAAAAATCTTGCAGTACTCAAAGGCTTCCCAGGTCAAGATGACGTGCGACGTAAATGAGCGAGGGTGTACAACAATTGGCGGGGGATGGTATGGGTTGGGCTTGACTCGGACTAGGAATCTGTGTGGTGTAGTGCTTCTTTAGTTTAGGCAGGAATTGGATGTGGAAGTTGCAATGGAGGGGGTACAGAAGGAAGGAGCGTGTCGGATGACATGGTCTGGGACATGCACAAACGCGCAGTGGCGTGGCTTCAGGTTCGTACCGCAACGGAATTTGTGTGTCAGTCGGACGTAGATCAGCTACAATCCAGCTACTCGCCACCACCAACCCACCAACCCACCAACCCACCAGAGCTACTCGCCCCATTACCAACCCACCCAGGCTTCCCGGTCTCTTTGTCTCCCCCTCGTCACATCACTACCAGAGCTATTAGCCAATACCTACTTACACGTTCACTCTTCCTCTACGATTAGCTCCCCCATTATCCAATAGCTTGCACAAATCCGCCTCCGCACCTGCAAATCTCCATAGGTGAGGCTAGGCGCGCGCACGAAGTAGCTCACCTCCATGACATTTCTCGCCACGTTTTGCACCTGCGCTCGCGAGTAATAACAAACATTTCCCCATCTAGGCCTGCTGCACTCATGGAATGGGTTGGGTGCATGCGGAGTAGTGAATATTTCCGGAGTGCGGGTATACGGGGCGCGGGATGCTGGCCCAATGACCGGTTTTCTCGCACCCCCTCCCCCCCCACCCCTCTGCACTCCACCCTCCCCCCTCGCGCACTCCCAAGCATGGTTGGTTTATCGAAGGCATGCAGATGTGCACGTGCAAAGGAACGCATAGCAGAAGCCCCCGCCAAGACTCACCACTCATCCCTCCACCACTCCCCCGACCCCCCACCCGCACGAGCCTCATTCCGTCCTCATGCTCCTTACCTCGCCTCGTGAAATCGACTCATGCCGTCTTACAATCCACCTGGACGATTTAGTATGCAGTGCTGCGAGCTCCGAAATCCAACCGCGAAGTCAGCCTGTAAGCTGCGGCGATGCGGACTCACAGTCTCAGGGTCTGCGCAGAAAGCGAACTCACTGCTTTCGATGTTGTTTGTTACCTAACGTCTCTCGAGGGCAAATCCATTAAGAGTCCAGTAGGGCAACCGGAAAAGGTAACCCCAATGTTAACCATTTCATACATGGGCCCCCTGTGACGGCTTTCCATGGCCAACAAGGGCCTGTTGGTGGTAATCAATGTAATGTATGTCCACCTATCCCCCATGACCATGCCCATGCACCACCCATACGTCCTTCCATTGTCCGAACCCACGCCCATGGCCACGTCCATGCACACGCCAACGCCTCTCGGATGCTATGCCATGCACATGCACCTCAACGATGTCCTTGCCCACCTCATCCCGCCCTGCCCACCCCCACACCCCGCCCATGCCACCACCAACGCCCCCGTCCATGTCCATGCCCATGCCCTGCTCAGGGATTAGCCTCAGCGCACCCACCACCACTCACAACCACCCCTAACCCGCACCGCCACTACCAACATCACAACAACACCCCACCCTCGACCGCCCCCCTCAGCAGCCAACTATGGTCAGCCAGATTACGTGCATCCGCAAGCTGAGGGGCCAACTCCCCACCGACAACAACACTCACCTCCCAACAACAACACCACCACACTATCACCACCACCACCATCCACCCAACTCCACGACAACAAACGACCTCCGCTTCCCTCCTCGAAGCCAACGATTTCAGGTCGACGAATTGGATTCAAGGCTGAGTGAGCCCTCACCCACCACAACAACAACTCACCACCAACAACAACAACACCAACACTATCACCACCATCACTACCACCACAAACAACACTATCGACACCATCACTACCACCACCACCAACAACAACACCAACACTATCACCACCATCACTGCCACCACCACCACCACCACCAACAACAACAACAACCTCGCTTCCTCCTCAGAAGCCAAAGCGATGTCAGCTAATGGACCAAGCTGAGGTCACACTTCACCACCACAACAACCTCGCCACCAACCCACCAACAAAGCAACACTATCCCACCATCACTACCACTCAACAACCAACAACAACAACACACAACACAACAAAACAACAACAACACCAACTATCACCTACATCACTACCCCAACACCAACCACTATCAATCCTCACACCATCACTACCACCAACACCTGCCCCTCCACCCCCCACACTATCACCACCCACTACCTACACCCCACAACACACAACACCATCACTACCACCCACCACACCACAACACAACAACACCAACCTCCTCCCTCCTCAGAAGCCAAAGCAATGTCAGACGAATTGGACCAGAGGCTAAGGGGCCTGCCTATTAATGAGCTTCGCCAACAGTGCCGTGCTAGGGGACTTAGCCCAGCCGGGATCTTAACGCCTGAGGATCGAGTGAAGGAAACTATGGGCTACACGGTGATTCAACCTAGGGTAGTCGTAGGGGTGAGGGGGCCTCCCCCCAGTGGTAGGTTATCATATGGGGCAGAGGTTTGGTGTGGTGGGATGGGCCCCTGGTGACTTCACCTAGGGGGTCGGAGGGGGTGGGGGGGGCCCCCCCCCAGTGGTAGGTTGATTCCTTATTGGGGGGCAGAGGGGGGCCCCCACCCATTTGGTAGTTAGTCCCTTATTGGGGGGGCACAGGGGGCCCCCCCCCCAGTCGGTATTGACTTCCTTATTGGGGGGCAGAGGGGGGCCCCCACCCAGTGGTAGGTTGATTCCTTATTGGGGGGCAGATGTGGTGGTGGTGGTGATGGGCACTGGTGACTCAACTAGGTGGCGCAGGGGGTGGTCGTGGGGGCCTCCTCGACCTGTTTTTTTGGTAGGTTGAGTCTTATGTGGCTACAGGGGCCCCCACCCAGTGGTGGTTATTCCTTATTGGGGGGTGCAGATGGGTAGCGGTGGTGAGGGGCACTGGTGATACTTGCAACCTAGGGGCGGAGGGGGAGAGGGGGGCCCCCCCCCAGTGGTAGGTTGATTCCTTATTGGGGGGCAAAAGGGCCCCCCCCCCGTGGGAGGGGACTTCCGTGTGGGGCAGATGTGGTGGCGGTGGTGATGGGCACTGGTGACTTCAACCTAGGGGGCGGAGGGGGGAGAGGTGGTCCCCATCCCAGTGGCTAGGTTATTCGGTCCTAGGGGACGGAGGGTGCGAAGGGGGCCCCACCCAGTGGGTAGGTTTTTTTCGGCCTATGGGCGCGTATGGGCGAGGGGGGCCCCCGCATGGTAGGTTTTATTTCGGCCTAGGGGGACGGAGGGGGCGAGGGGGGTCCTACCTACCCACGGTTAACTCAGGTGCATGAAGTATGGGGAGCAGAGGGGCGTCCCCCAGTGGTACGTGTATTACACACTATGTGTAACACTGGAGTGTAACAACTTGTCTTCATCTGCCAGCTATAAAATAAAGTAATGATAACGCCTGGTGGGGCATGGTATTAAGGGAGTCCTGTCTTTCGGCGGTAGAGAACAGGCTGCTACTTTACCTGGACAGTGCTACCATGGCGGTTGACAGCGACCGCGAACACCAAAGCGGACCCGTAGGGATTCAAACCCAGCGCCTTCTTCAGTCCAGCAAAATGATCTACCATTGAACCATTTGTCCAAACCGGGATGTGTATCTTCCGCTAATCCAAGTACCACACTACAACAACAGTACAATAACAGTACACAACTGTACAACAACAGTACAACCACATGCATCCTTCACCCGACACCCTCCCAACACCCTTACAACAACCCCACCCTCAACACCACCACATCAACCACAACACAACAACAACACCACAACAACACAACACAACAACACAACAACAACAACAACACCACAACACAACCAAACATACCATCACACACCACCACTACCACCAACAACAACAAAACCACAACACCCAACAACACACAATAACAACAGCAGCAGAGCGCAGCATGCAGCAAGCCTAAACACACCACTCGCACACCAACAACACCCAAAGGCAGAAACAACACAGCATTCAACACCACCACCATCTACCAACACAAACACAACACCACAACAACAACATAACACCCCGCCCCATCAACACCACACGTAACCACCACCAACACGAACAACCACCGCACACAACAACAACAACAACACCACACAACAACCACAACAACCCAACACCACAAACATCACGCCCCGTGCCACCCCAACAAAACAAAACCACCATCATCTTGCACTACCAACACCTCCAACAACAACAACAACAATAACAACAACCCAACAACAACATCACCATCATCAACACTTCCACCACCACCATCAACACCACCACTACCAACACCAACGATAACAGCAACAACAACAACAACAACAACAACAACAACAACAACAACAACCCCAAAGCAACCCCCCCGCCACAACCCCCAAAAAAATCCCTTTCCGTTCGTTCCTCTCAGATGGCAGCTACGGGGGTGGACCTCCTGGTGGGGGTTATGGTGGAGGACAGCAGTACGGCGGCGGAGGACCCCCTGGTGGGGGAGGCTATGGACAGCAGTACGGGGGGGCTCCTGGCGGTGACCTGCCCTACTCCAGGGGAGCGATCAGTCAAATGAATCCGGGACCAGGGCGCCCAGGGAGTGGGGTGCGTGTCCATTTAAGGGGGCCTGGGGGGGGGGGAACTAGGGTGGTTCAAGTTTGGTTCGAATCTCCAGGCAGAAATCAGTCAAATGAATCCGTGACCGGGCGCCCAGTGAGTGGGGTGCATGTGCTCTTAAGGGGGGCTGTATGGGGGAAACAAGGTGGTACGGAATCTCCAGGCAAAATCAGTCAAATGCATCCCGTGACCGCGCCCGCAGCCAATTGGTTGCATGGTCTCTTTAGGGGGGGCTGGGGGTAAACAGGTTTCGAATCTCCAGGCAGAAATCTTCAAATGATCCGTGCGGCGTCCCAGCGAGTGGGGTGCATGGCTTTTCTTAAGGGTGCCTGGGGTGGAACACAGGTGGTTTCGAATCTCCATAGAAACTCAGAGTCAATGTGAATCCGGGACCGTCGCCTCAGCGAGTGGGGTGCATGGCTCTTTAAAGGGGCCTGGGGGGAGAAACAGGGTGGTTCGAATTTTTAGGCAGAAATCACTCAAATGAATCCGTGACCGGGGCGCCCAGCGAGTGGGGTGCATGGCTCTTTAAGGGCGCTTGGGAGACAGGGTGTCGAATGTTTATGCAGAAATCACTCAAATGAATCCGTGACCGGGGCGCCCAGCGAGTGGGGTGCATGGCTCTTTAAAGGGGCCTGGGGGGAAAACAGGGTGTTTCGAATCTCCAGGCAGAAATCAGTCAAATGAATCTGGGACCGGGTCGCCCAGCGAGTGGGGTACGTGGCTATGAAAGGGGGCCAGCCATTAATTCCCAAATCCCCTTCTTTTTGTTGTATAAAAAAGGTTGATAGGTAAACAAACAATAAGGGTCACATAGTCACAACAATGGGTAGAAAGGGGATATGGCCAGGCCACTTTGTCACCACCCCACCACCACCACCACCACCCCACCACCACCCCACCCCACACACACACCACACACGCACCACACACACACCACTACCACCACCACGTGTCACCTCTTCTACCATGTAGACTGGATATGGCCAGGACCTGTCATCCCCCCCCCCCAACCCACACAACCCACCCCACCACCCCACCCACACCACCACCAGGTCACATCTCCTACCATTGTTGTAGGGAAAGGAGATGGAAAGGACAATGTCCCACACACGAACCCGAACACCATCCACCCCACACAAAAAAAAAAAAACAAACAACAAAACAAACTGTAAAAAGATGAAGAAAAGGAGGGAGACAGGAGGAGATGGCAGGGACACGTCCCCCCCCACATACACCACACACACCCCACACCCAAACCAACCCCACAGCCCAAACACCACCCACCACAACACCAAAACCACCTGTCACCTCCTACAGGGTAGGCCGGATATGCCAGAGGGACGGTCCCCCCCTCCCCCCCTCCCCCAGCCAACCCAGCACAAACAACCACCAACCAACACCACACCACTGGCACCGAGCCTACCATGGAGACGGAGAGGGGCCAGGAACGATCAGCACCCACCACCCACCAGCCTAGAACAACACCAACACCCCCCAAACACCCCACCAACACCCACACACCACCACAACCTGTTCACCCTCTACTTACCATTGTAGGACCGGATATGACAGGACCTGTCCCCCCCCCTCAACCTTCCACCTAAACCCCACACACACACCACCCACCCACCCACCACCACACCTGGCACCTTCCTACCAGTAGACCGGATATGGCCAGGAACTATAAAGCCACCAACAAACCACCACCAAACCACCACACCACCCCCACACCCACCACCAACACCCCACACCACCACCACCACTTTCACCTCCATCTACTACATGGAGAACGGATATTGCCAGGACCTGTCCCCCCCGCCATTCCCCTCTCACCCCCTCCACCCACACCACACCCAACCACCCCACCACCCACCACTGTCACCTCTCCTACCATGTAGACCGGATATGGCCAGGACCTATCACGCCAACAACACCACCACCATAACACCCCACACCCCACACACACCCCCACCAACACCCCACACCACCACCACCACCTTTCACCTCTATACCATGTAGACCATACATGGTCAGAACCGTCACCCCCCCCACCACACACACAACACACAACACACCATCCACACACACCACACCACCTGTCACCTTCCTACCATTGTAGACCCGAATCTGGCCAGGGACCTGTTTTCCCCCCACACACCCACACACCACCACCACCCACCCCAAACCTCCACACAAAACCCACCACACACCCACACCCACCCCTAACAAAAACCACCACCACCACAACACCACCACCCCATCCCATACCATTGCACCACACGCACCAACCTCCACCACCACCCCACCACCACCACCACCCAACACACAATACCCACAACCACCACCTACACCCACTCCACCCCACCCCACCACCACACCACACCAACTGTCACTCTCCTTACCATATAGACCGGGTATGGCCAGGGCCCCTACTCAGCTGGCTGACCCCACCACACACACACACGCACCAGCACCACCACCTGTCAACCTTCCTATCAAGCAATTCCCCCTCTAGCGCCACCTAGCCATACACACACTCGTCATCCCATATAGACAGGCGTAGGCCAGGGCCCTACTCAGGAGGGGCTGACCCACCACACACACACAGCACCAGCACCACCAAAGGGCAACTTCCTATCAAGCAAGTTCCCACTCTAACGCCCCAAACCTACAAAAAAGAGAGCAACAGAGAGCACCGGGTATGGCCAGGACCCCTACTCAGCTGGCGGACCCCCCCCCAGTGGAAACCCGTATGGCCAAGGAGGCCCCCCCCCACCGGCCGAGAACCCTTGGGCTAGGGCCCCCCACTCAGAGGGGGGCGGAGCCCCCCCTGGTGGACCCTACGGAGGCCCCCCCCCTGGGGCACAGCAGCCCTATGGGGGATCCTCGACTAGGGGGGCTGGGCCCCCCCCTATGGACGTCCCAGGTGAGTCTGGAGAACTTCGTGCCAACCTTGACCAACATGCATGCATGCATACATGTGGCATGTGTGTGTTTTGTATAGGGGTTTGTGTTGTGTGGGAAATCTGGGGGGTGGGTGGGTGGGGCGGGGGGTCACCAACATAGGCAACATGTGTGTTTGTGTGTATTTATTTGGATGCGTGGATGGATGGGTGTGGAGTGGGGGGGCGTGTCTGTCTGAGTTGTGTGTGTGTGTGGGGGGGGGGGGGGGGGGGTGGGGGGGGGGGGGGGGGCTCACCAACATAGGCAAAAGTGTGTGGTATTTTTATTTGGAGAGTGGAGGATGGGTTGTGGAGTGGGGGGGAGTGTCTGTGGAGTGTGTGTGTTGTGTGGGGGGGGGGGGGGGGGGGAAAGCGGGGGGGGGCTCACCAAATACGCAACATGTGTGTGTGTGTGTGTGTTTTTATTTGGATGTGTGGATGGATGTGTGTGGAGTGGGGGGGAGGGGGGGTGGGCGAGTGTGTGTGGGGGGGAGGGGGGGAGGCTCACCAACAAGGCAACACGTGGTTTGGGGTGTATTGATTTTGGAGTGTGGATGGATGTGTGTGGAGAGGGGGGGGGGGGGGGGGGAGGCTCACCAACATTGTTATCTTACCTGAGGCGTGCAGGACCCCTGTAACAACTGACATAACTGACACAACTGACACGTTGATAGACTCTGCAATCAACCCCAATCCCATATTCAATCCACTGTACTGCTGTGTACTGCTCGCAGGGGCTGGGGGGCCGCAGTACGGTCGCCGAGCTAGCAGCCGCGAGAGGCATGGACAGGAGGGTCACCATTGTTCAATATTGTGGGGGCGGCAAAAGGAATGTTGGGGGAGGAAAACACTTTCCAACCGGCCTAGTGGCAGCAGGTCAGTAGTGGTGGTTGGGTGTGTGGTGGGGGGGGGGGGGGGCAATTCGGAGGACAGCAAGAGACTAGTGGACAAGTTTCAGGTCAGTGATGGGTGTGTGTGTGTTGGGGGGGGGGGGGGGGGGGGGGGGGGGGGGGGGGGTTTAATGGGTAATTTAAAAACTACACGGCCTAGTGGCAGTCAGCGTCAGTGTAGTGGTGGTGTGTGGGTGGGGGGTGGGGGGGGGGGCAATTCGGAGGGCAGCAAGCTAGTGGCCAGTCAGGGTCAGTGGTGGTGGTGGGGGTGGGTGGTGGGTGTGTGTGTGTGGGGGGGGGGGGGGGGTAAAACATACAACCGGCCCCCTAGTGGCGTCAGGTAGTCGGTGGGGGGAGGTGGGTGGGGAGTGGGGTGGGGGGAAATTCGGAGGGCAGAAGGCCTAGTGGCAGTCAGGTCAGTGGTGGTTGGTGTGTGGGGGGGGGGGGGGGGGGGGGGGGGGGGGGGGGGACACTACAAACCGGCCTAGTGGCAGTCAGGTCAGTGGGGAGGGGGGGGGGGGGGGGGGGGGGACTACAACCGGACCTCCTGTGGAAGTCAGGTCAGTTGGGGGGGTGTGTGTGGTTGTGTGGGGTTGGGGGGGGGGCGGGAAAGGGAGGGAACAACTACAACCGCCTAGTGGCAGTCAGGTCATGTCCTGCCCCTCTTTAATTGATACAACTATCTCCCCACAATAGTGTTAAACGTTCAGTTTGTTGGCAAGAAATTGGCATGATTTCCAGTTTGTTGGCAAGAAATTCAGCATGTTTTTTTGGTGGTGGGGGTGTGTAAGGGTGGGGGGAGTTGGATGGGGGGGGGGGGGGGGGGGGGGGGGGGGGGGGGCAATTTGGAGGGCAACAACGACAACCAGCCTCCCCCCTCCCACAGTAAATCAATGCGTCTTGCCCCCCCTTCACCCCTCCCACCCTCTTCCCTCCCACCCGCCCTTACCCGCTCCACCCCAACCCACCCCCCCCCCACACACACACACACACACGCACATACACATGCACACACACCTACACAAAAACACACACACACGCACACACACGCACACACAAACACCTCCTCACACACAGAATCCAATCCCTCGTATAACATGCGGTCCCTAACAACAGACACACATACACACACATACACACACACATACACACACACATACACACACACCTAACAGAAACGCGCACCTCACACACACGCCCATACACACACATACACACACACACACATACACACATACACACACACCTAACACAAACGCGCACCTCACACACACACACCCATACACACACAGAGAATCCAATCCCTATTACTACATACAGTCCCTAACAACTGCACACACACATACACACAAACACCTCCACACACAGAATCCAATCCCTCGTACAATATGCGGTCCCTAAAAACCCTCGTGCCCCATTTTTTTACCAAACACCTCCACACACACAGAACGTAGGCAACTCATCCCCTCAACCCTCCCACCCAAAAGCCCACTGCCTAACACCCCGCCTGGCCGAATTTGATCCACAAAACGTAGGCAACTCATCCCCTCAACCCTCCCACCCAAAAGCCCACTGCCTAACACCCCGCCTGGCCGAATTTGATCCACAAAACGTAGGCAACTCATCCCCTCAACCCTCCCACCCAAAAGCCCACTGCCTAACACCCCGCCTGGCCGAATTTGATCCACAAAACGTAGGCAACTCATCCCCTCAACCCTCCCACCCAAAAGCCCACTGCCTAACACCCCGCCTGGCCGAATTTGATCCACGAAACGTAGGCAACTCATCCCCTCAACCCTCCCACCCAAAAGCCCACTGCCTAACACCCCGCCTGGCCGAATTTGATCCACAAAACGTAGGCAACTCATCCCTCAACCCTCCCACCCAAAAGCCCACTGCCTAATACCCCGCCTGGCCAAATTTGATCCACAAACGTCGGACACTCATCCCCTCAACCCTCCCACCCAAAGCCACTGCCTAACACCCGCCTGGCCGAATTTGATCCACAAAACGTAGGGCAACTCATCCCCTCAACCCTCCCACCCAAAAGCCCACTGCCTAACACCCCGCCTGGCCGAATTTGATCCACAAAACGTAGGCAACTCATCCCCTCAACCCTCCCACCCAAAAGCCCACTGCCTAACACCCCGCCTGGCCGAATTTGATCCACAAAACGTAGGCAACTCATCCCCTCAACCCTCCCACCCAAAAGCCCTCTGCCTAACACCCCGCCTGGCCGACTTTGATCCACAAAACGTAGGCAACTCATCCCCACAACCCTCCAGCCCAAAATCCCAATCCCTAACAACCCTCGTGCCCCAATTTTGAACCACAGAATGTGGGCAACTACATCTCCGACCGCCCCACCTCTCGCGCCCAAGCGCCGCTCTCCACCCCCCTCCACCCTCCCTCCCATTCCACCCCCCTTCCACACCCCTGCCCCTCCCACCCGCCCTTCCCTCCTACACCCCCCCACCCAAAATCCCACTGTCTAACACCTACACACACACACACCTACACACACAGAATGTAGGCAACTACATCTCCGACCGCCCCACCTCTCGCGTCCTAGCGCCGCCAGGTGGCGTGTCCCAAATATCCTTTGGTAGCTCTGATGCCCCCACGCCCCCCAGGCAAGCCCCCAGGTCCCAAGGGGGGGCCTATGATGGCGGGGGCCCCCCCAGGTCCCAAGGGGGGCCTTATGATGGCGCCCCCCCCCCCTACGGCACAAGTCAGAACTATGGTGGTGGTGGTGGTGGAGGCCCGAGTGGGATGCCTCCACGCTCGGTTGGTGGGGGAATGCAAAGCTCGAGCCAGGTGAGCATGTGTGCCTGAGGGTGTATGAGGGGGTGGGGGTGGGGGCCTCTATCATGGCGGGCCCCCTCTCTACGGCACGAGTCAGAACTATGGTGGTGGTGGTGGTGGTGGAGGCTTGGGTGGGAAGCCTCCACGCTCGGGTGGTGGTGGGATGCAAAGCTCAAGCCAGGTGAGCATGTGTGCCTGAGGGTGGGTGGGGGGGGGGCTGTGTGTGTGTGGGGGGGGGGGGGGGGGGGGGGGGGGGGGGGTGGGGCTCTCTACGGCATGAGTCAGAACTATGGTGGTGGTGGTGGTGGAGGCCCGAGTGGGCTGCCTCCACGCTCTGGTAGTGGGGGAATGCAAATCTCGAGTCAGGTGAGCATGTTTGTCTGAGGGTGTATCAGGGTGGGGGACGAAACAAGAAACAAAACATAAAGAAAACAACACCAAGGACAGGAAGAACAGGAAGAACAGCAGCGCCACCACCACTATCACCTCCAACAACCGCAATAACAACAACAACAACAACAATAACAACAGCAGCAACAACAACAGCAACAACAAAAACAACGACAACGACAGCACATACACACACATCACCACCACCGCTACCGTCCACCGCAGGCATACGGCTCTGGCTCCCGTGACCATGTTGAAGGCCACGTTATGAATAACTACTCCAGACCTGGTGGTATGCAGAATGTGGGCAATTTCATTACAGACCGGCCCTCGTCCAAGGTGCTAGCCCCTCCTGGCGGCAAGAGCTCTATTTCCTTTGGAGCCATGTAACCAAGATCAGGTTTTATCTATATTTATATTTATATTGCTGGATGTATGCATGTATGTATGTATGTTTGTATGCATGTTATAGTCCAGGGGTAGGCCAAATAGGCTAAAGGTTCTTGCCCAACCGTGAGAGGATGGAAATATTTATTAACTTGCTATCTGATCTGAAATATGGTTTTTTACCCGGACTCTGGGACAGATGTTGACACCATAGAATGTTATTGAACAGTTCTATAATATGCTAATTGTTGAAGAATCGGTGATTTAAAGAACGTTGGCTGGAGCATCGATCACGTTGGATAATTAATGTTTCCGAGCGACAGATGCCTTTGCTGGATCATCGGCATGCTCGATATTGAAATTGAAATTGAAACGGTTACATTCGTGTAATACAGTTACTCACAGGACGTGAAGTTAAGGACACCACAGCGTAAGCCGGAGCAAGCTATAGTCACCGTGCATGCTCGATACATACTGTTTCGGACGATGCAGACCAGGGTAAATCAAAGCGCGCGCTTTTGAGCGCTGAATTTTTGACCCCCGCGCAGTTTTTAGAGCGCAGTTTTTTGCAACCCCTTGTGGGCGCTGCAAGCAATTTTTGCGCTTTTTGCACTACAAAGTGCAGTTTTTTTGTTTTGAAGTGCACTAAAGCGCTGTTCAATTTGTCCATTTGAAGTACCCTGATGCAGACTGTTGGCTCAGGCATCGTCCATTCGTCCACCACATGCAAGGAAGCTCAGCTGGGTCAGCCCCCCAGGAGTAATGATAACGCCTGGTGGAGTGGGGTATTAAGGGGGTCGCGTCTTTCGGCAGTAGGGAACGGGCTGCTATTACGGTAACCTGTGCAGCTAAAAGAAATAAAAGAAATAGTGCCAGCTGCTGAGGCCCTTGGACACTTCAATCGAGCCCCTCAAAAGGGATAGACCTTCGCCTATGCAGTCATTGGTAGGCCAGCGCCTCTGACAATTTAGGTGTTTTGGTATTACTAATTCAGGTATTAAAAGGCCAGTCCCAGCCATATACAGATCGGTACCTTCCCCTAACTAAGTACGTATGTACGTTCTAGCCCAGGGGTAGGTCAAATAGGCTAAATGGACTTGCCCAACTGTAGTAGGAAGGGCTTAAAAAGAAAAAGCACTGATGAACTGAACCCCAAACAATCGTTTTACCGACGGGGGACCTGAGCAGGGTACTTCCAAGCGCGCACTTTTGCCCCCCCCCCCTGAGGGCGCAGCAAGCAATTTTGGCGCTTTTTGCCCTACAAAGCGCATTTTTGTTTTTTTCAAGCGTGATAAATCGCTGGCCAATTTGGTCAATGGAAGTACCCTGGACCTGAGTTCGTGCTACAGTGATAATTTAATTATACAATATAATGTTTTCATATCCTTAAACACTATACGGTACTGAGGCATCGAGCACTGTCGATTATTAAAGTCTAGCTATGGTGTCCTTAACTTCACGTCCTGTGAGTAACTGTATTGCACGGATGTAACAATTTCAATTTCAATTTAGCCCCCAAAACTAAGCTGAATCACTGATGGAAGAGCATTGCTGTATGAAGGATTAAGGTTACCAGAAATGATGATGATTAAATTATAATCGCAAAATTAAATTACCATTGAAGGACGAATTCAGGTCCCCGTCAGTAAAGCCTTTTGTTAAAGGTTCAGTTCATCAGTTTCTTTTCATTTTAGCCCCTAGCATGATATCATGGTTGGGCAAGTCCATTTAGCCTAGCAACGAAACCCACCATGATTACCCCTGGACTGTAACGACGCACACGAGCTAAAAACCACCTTTACAACGTTATGGACCCCCCCCCCCCCCCCCCCAAAGCTGTGTCCGCGGCGTGACATGTCTTCATCAGGGCGTGTTGCAAGCGACAAAGAAAATCGCTTTAGCAGTACCGGGTAGGGCAGGGGGCGAAATGGCGAGGAGGGCTGGGAGGTTCAAGTAAGGGCGAAGTATTGTCCCCCCCCCCCCCCCCCCCCCCCCCCCCCCCCCACCACACCACACCCACCACACCCACCCACCTACCCACCCACCACCACCACCCACCTTCACCCACACCCAGTCCACCGCAACCACCCACACCACCACCACCACCTAGGCTACCCCGCTGCACTGCTGATGCTGCTGATGATAAATGGAGGTTACATTTTCACGAGTGCCCTTCTGGCTACTGGACTGCAAGTGCAGTGCGGTTAGTTAGATAAATGGATAATCGATGTGTTAGTTAGGTGTCGTGGTCCGTCGAAGAATGAGTAGTCATCGTCCAGCCACCGCCACTGGCGTCCGGCCTCGAGGCAGCTCACCAGCCAGGGGAGCAGACTGCCATGTGACCCCTGCGACTCACGGTCTGTGCGCGTACTACATACGGGTAAAATAAGATCCTAAGGTCCGAGGGTGACATCATAGCTTGGAGATCGCCAGCAACAACACCACGCTGACCACGCTGCGCACCACAGAATATGCATCATGTCGGAAGCAAAACAAAACTACCGTTAGAAACCGTTAGGTATATATACACGTCATCGGCGGCTGCACGTTGCAAATCTGCGACAGCAAAGGGAGAGCTGGCGCTGGCGCTGGGGGTAGCTTTTGGGGGGGCATTTTGGGGGGCTGGCGCCCTGGCGTGGGCGTGGGCGTGGGCGTGGGCGTGGGCGTGGGTGGACCCAGGCGAAACGCGCAGGCTGCCAAGCCTGAAAGTGGTCTGTAGGCCACAGCGTTGGGGTAGATGGAGGGCCCTGATGGAGGAGAGTACTGCTAGAGTACAGTTTCGGGCGACTGTTCGAATATTAAGATGCTCGTGTCGGCGATTGTTTCATATTCCACAGTTTTGCCCAGCATGGTTCTCTCAGAGAGTGCCGTTCTGTTTATTATCCCGGCTTGCGGTGTTATTGGAATTGTGTTCGCCATCTGGCTATGGCAGAGGTGAGGCTGACGTGCTTGAGATCAGCATGTACCTCGGTTTGGTTACTTCTCCATCCACCCACGTATCCACTTTGCTCGACCCAGGATGAATTCCTTTAGTCTATCTGCGATTTAGGTATCCCTCGGATCGGGTTCGATTGAGTTCCACTGCCATCGCCTCGAACGTCCGCACATCCCAATTCCCTACCCCTACTCATTTTTATCGGTTGCATCTTCCTGCTGCTGATAGTTGCTAGCTATCAGAATGCCAGCCCTAAGATTTTGGTTGATGGATTTCCCGTCAAATGCTGATCCAAATTGTCCTGACGATCTATACCCATCTGCCCCTTTCCCTTCCAGGGTTGCCCAGATCCAGGTTGGTGAATCCGCTTCCGTCGTCCGCGGCGCCAATGGAAGGGAGTACTTGCTCGAGGAGGAGCAGCGTGGAGAGCAGGTTAGTTAGATCTTGCCTTCCACGCTGACGTTTTGATATTCTTGGATCGAACTGAGCGGAGACACGATACTGCTGTATGCGCTGGAAGTACTCAGAGCCCAACAGCTTGTGCGTCATTCTACTCCTTCGACCACCGCAGTGATTGCAGGCGCAGGAATCCGAAACTATTCAATCGCATACTGTACGCCACTATTCGTCTTACATCAACATGCAGCCTAACGACTTCAATCAGAAGCTTCCACACCAATTGCTACTCTTAATTGAAGTCTCCAAACCATCGCACTTACTAAAGTTGCATTAGCTCAACCTCTCCTCTCTGCACTAGGCATCCCAGCCTCGTCCAGTGCGTGCCTTGACTCTCTCCCACTTACAGCCTTTCGCCTAAACATGGTCCTCTCTCTTCACCAACCCTTCGTCCCTCTCCATATCATCCATTGCCATCCTCGTTAACATCTCTCGTACTGCCCTGCACCCCGACCTCTCTTGAATAATCTTTGATGACCCGCCTAATTATATTCGATTCTTTCCCGTTGCCGCCTTTTCCCTCCTGTGCAGTGCAGATCATTATCCGGAAATGCCCCCCCCCCCCCCCCCCCCCCCCCCCCCCCCCCCCCCCCCCCCCCCCCCCCCCCCCCCCCCCCCCCCCCCCCCCCCCCCCCCTGCAAACTCCTTAACAGCGTGGATGTCACTCCTCTAATCCTTGATCAACCGTTTGTTCGTCTCCTTTCGGATCGCCTTTGAGCTCCTATCTTCCCCATCTTTCCCATACGCCTCATTGCCTTGTTCGTCGTCTCGTACCTCCTATTCCTCCGCTTTCATCTAGAAGACATGTTCGGATTCGCCCAAGATACGCTTACGTCTTGCTCGTGGCACGTGCACGCGTGTGAGCTCGGCTGCTTAAATGGTGACGTAGCATATCGCAGTCCCTCTGGGTCATGTAATGGGCACATGTGGAGTCTAACAGGGCACCAGGATTGTAGAACCAATATTTTCTCGACCCGCTCCAATTACTCCCTCCTTCATCTCCTTCATTTCAACCCAGTTTTTGCCAGTCACGGTCATAAGTCCCCCTGGACCTGTCAAACTATGGGCACAGGGACACTTTCATCTGTCGTATCAGTGGCTAGTTTCTTACCACCATCATACTCATCCCTTTCCCTCCCCAGGACTGTGTTGCCAAGGCTGCTGAGATTCAGGAGGCCATTCAAGAAGGTTCTATCTCTTTCTTGACCACTGAGTATAAGTACATGGGTGTCTTCATGGTGAGATACTTGACACATGTTTTACACTTGACTGTGATCTGTATACTAAGCTCCACCTAATTATATAATGATTGCTGTACTGTATACTGCGCCCTATTTTCTGAATAATGAGTACTGTGTTCTGTATACCAAATGCTACCTTATTGAATAACACGGGCACACACTTCTATCTTCATGTTGTGATGGTGGACTTGCTATTGTGTATAGTGCAGAGCTTCTCCAACAATACACCTGGTGCAATGATGGACTTATGCACATGTACACACACACATTTATCCTTGCACTGGCGTGCCCTTACACATGCACACTAGTGTGCACATTCACATAGTAGTCTCACAAGCCCTTCATGTACAGAACAAACAATAATTACCTGTAAACATGGCCATGGTACACTGTGTGTGAGAGGGGGGGTGAGTGATATAAGCCCTCAAAACACAGAACAACAAAAACTAATGAACATGGCCATGGTACTGTGTGAGTGTTACAAGCCCTCTAAACACCGAACAAACTGTAACTAATTATAAACATGGCCATGGTACTGTGTGTGTGAGTGTTACAAGCCCTTAAAACACAGAACAAACAATAACTACTTATAAACATGGCCATGGTACTATGTGTGTGAAGGGGGGGTGATAGTGAAGGGGGGGTGATAGTGCCCTCAAACACAGAAAAAACAATAACCACTCATTTACATGGCTATGGTACCAATTTGTAGCGTTCTGCTGTGGCAAAACCATGGCAACTACCGGCTCATTTTCAGCAGCTTTTGTACCCCACCCCACCCCCTCCCTGTAACACACGTGCAGATGATAACTTGACCCTGTGTCCACACATGCCTAACAAATGCACTCACTCTAGTCACGCACACTGACGCAGACCTACACCTGACCCTGTGCCCACACACGTGCCCAACAAATGCACTCATGGCTTAGGCTGCGGCAGCGTTTTTTTTTTTGCTTTTTTAGTTTGAAACTAAATAGGGGTAAAAATTAGATTATGCTGCAGCAGCCCAAAGCAAGTCCAGCTCATGTCACCCACACTAATGCATATCTGATACACTAACGCACAACCAAATAAACACCAACCACCTGATTCTCACCCGCCCCCCCCCCTGCGATCAGGTCATCATGTCCATCGTCATCTGCACCCTGCTGTCCCTGGTGACCCCAGAGGACGGCCGTACTGTTGAGGATGAGCGCCGCAACGGTATCTTCTCCACCATTGCCTTCCTCCTGGGAGCCCTCACCTCTTGCCTGTCCGGTTACCTGGGCATGATGATTGCCACCTTTGCCAACGCCCGTACCGCCCTCGAGGCCCGCAAGGGTATTGCCCCAGCCTTCATGTGCGCTTTCCGCTCCGGAGCTGTGATGGGCTTCATGCTGTCTGGCCTCGGTGTCGTGACCCTCTTTGTCACCATCGTCATCTTCAAGCAGGTGTATGGTGATGACTGGGCTGGTCTGTTTGAGGCTATCACTGGCTTCGGTCTGGGAGGATCTTCCATCGCTCTGTTCGGACGTGTTGGTGGAGGAATCTACACCAAGGCCGCTGATGTTGGTGCTGATCTGGTCGGAAAGATTGAGAAGGATATCCCCGAGGATGACCCCCGTAACCCCGCTGTCATTGCTGGTGAGTAGAGCTTCCTCTGCAATAGTAGTTTCTTGGTTATGTTTTAACTTAGTAAAAACCCACCCTCAATGGCAAATGAATTCCATTCTTGCTTTGTAGGAAAAAGCATTATGATATCACATGATGCTGGCAGTCTGAGTAGGGTTAAGTTACCAATTATGTACACATATCATATGTACATATGTACATGTATCATATGCACACATGTATGTATATCAAATGCTTAACTTTGAAAGGTGACGGTCAGTTCCCTGATGCACTTCTGTTGAGATGTGTTATCTGTGTGACAAGCCTAAGTGTGGGACAGGTGCATAGAAACACTCCCCACTACCCCACCTGCCCCTCACCTGCCCCTCACCCACCCACCCCACACACCTGCTCCTTCACTCACCCACCCCATTTCCCCACTTAATTCTCTCACCCCTTGAATCATCCCACTCACTCACTCACTCACTCACTACCACCCCACACTCACTCCCCCGCCCCACTCACTCACCCACACCCCTCACACCCACCCCACTTACCCACCCACCCACCCCATTACAATACATGCAATGTTGTAGACTCACCCCCACTCACCCTTCCCCCACCCCCCCACCCCACCCCATAGACAATGTTGGTGACAACGTTGGAGACATCGCCGGTATGGGAGCCGATCTCTTCGGATCCTTCGCCGAGTCCACCTGCGCTGCCCTCGTCATCTCTGCCGTCTCCTCTCTGGGAGAGAACCACGACTTTGTTGGCATGTGCTTCCCCATCCTCATCTCTGCTGTTGGCATCATCGTCTGCATGCTCACCACCTTCATTGCCACTGACCTGAAGCCCGCCCGCGTCATTGCTGACATTGAGCACACCCTGAAGATGCAGCTCATTATCTCCACCTCCCTCATGACACCTGTAAGTACCCCCCTGGTGCCCCTGAGTTCGTAATATCTACAGCCTTTTCCTACAATGAGCACACCTTGGAGATGCAGCTCATCTCCTCCACCTCCTTCCCGACACCTTGATGGCCTACCCCCTGCCCCTTACCCCCCCCTGCCCCTGATTTTGTTTTGTAACCTTGTCTGTTTTGAGCAAACCTTGAAGATGCCCCCCCCACCCCCACCCTTCTCCCCCCCCCACCCTTCCTCCCCCTCCCTTCACTCCTTCACCCTCCCTTAGCCCCTCACCCTCCCCCCTCTACCTCCCCCATTCCCCCCCCCCACCCTTCCCCCTTAACCCTAAGCTTCCCCTCTCACCCCTCCCACACAGGCTGCCTACATCATTGCTATCTACTCCCTGCCCACCACCTTTGACCTGACCGTCCCTGGTGCCGAGCCCGGAACCCCCTTTGTTGTCAAGACTGTTGCCAACTGGCACATGTTTGTCTGCGTCGCCGCCGGTCTGTGGGGTGGTCTGCTCATTGGTCTGCAGACTGAGTACTTCACCTCCAACGCGTGAGTGCAATAATAATACATACAAATAATAATAAATACATAGTAAGCTTTATTGCGAGAAGTGGGGTTCAGGGGGACAGTCTGTCTGCTTGCACCTGGGCAGCGAACCATCTCCTATGCTCTATGCTATCACCATGTGTCTATTTCAGGATGTTGATACCTAAACTGGGAACAGTGAGAATGCATCATTACCTATTGATTGTGTTGAATGATACCTTGGGCCAGCTTCAAGGTGACAGACCAGCGGTCGTTGTCCCATTGTAGCTCTGGGGCCTCCAACACTTACCAGTGCTCTACAAAGGGGGTGGGGGGTAGGTTAGTGGTCGGCTCAATGCGTCTTATGAAACATCTTGATCAATAAAGACAATTAAGAATAATCCTTCCTCCTCTTTCTCCCCTCCCTCCACACCACTCCACACCACTCCCTCCCCTTCTCCTTCCACACCACTCCCTCTCCTCCTCCCTCCATCTCCTCCATCTGCTCCTCACCCAACACACAATCTCACCTCCCTAAATCTTCCCTTTCCTCTTGCTCCCTCCCTCCAGCTACAAGCCCGTGCAGGAGGTTGCCGATGCTTGCCGCACTGGAGCCGCCACTGACATCATCTTCGGCCTTGCCCTCGGATACAAGTCTGCCATCGCCCCCACCATGCTTCTGTGCATCATCATCTATGTGGCCAACTCCCTGGCTGGCATGTACGGTATTGCCTGCTCAGCCCTTGGAATGTTGGGCACCCTGGCCACTGGTCTGGCCATTGATGCCTACGGCCCCATCTCCGACAACGCTGGAGGTATTGCCGAGATGGCTGGCATGGGTGAGGACATCCGTGAGCGCACTGATGCCCTTGACGCTGCTGGAAACACCACCGCTGCTATCGGAAAGGGCTTTGCCATTGGCTCTGCCGCCCTTGTGTCCCTGGCCCTCTTCGGTGCCTATATCACTCGTGCCAAGATTGATCTGGTGGGTTGATAACTGCTCCGTCCGTGTGTGCACTTAACTCAGCAGGATATGGGCTTTGCTATACCTGAGTATGTACACTCTCAGGAGCACACTAACCCCGACAAATGAGTTCACACACATGCTTAAACACCTCGCATACACTTACACTCGCACCCACACACATTCTCACGCACGAGCACATGCTATTAACCATGCACATAGCACATCCCTCACCAGTACTCACACAAATCCCTCACCAACACACACACTCTACCCCCGCAGGTCCACGCCTCCATCCTGGACCCCAAGGTTTTCGCTGGTCTGCTCTTTGGCTCCATGCTTCCCTACTGGTTTAGTGCCATGACCATGAAGTCTGTCGGCAAGGCTGCTCTGGCCATGGTTGAGGAGGTCCGTCGCCAGTTCAACACCATCGCTGGACTCATGGAGGGAACTGCCCGCCCTGACTACAAGCGCTGCGTCGAGATCTCCACAGCTGCTTCTCTGTCTGAGATGATCCCCCCCGGTCTCCTGGTCATGCTTACCCCCATCATTGTCGGCACCCTCTTCGGCACCCAGGCCTTGGCTGGTTGCTTGGCAGGATCCCTGGTCAGCGGTGTGCAGATGGCTGTCTCTATGTCGAACACTGGTGGTGCTTGGGACAATGCCAAGAAGTACATTGAGGTGAGTGGGTGTTAATAAGGGTGTGGAGGTGAAGGAGTACAGGTGCTTGGATGGGTGACAGAGCAAGGGTGTTTGGATGGGTGTGGAGGGGAAGGAGTATGCCCCCAGGTGGGTTGGAAGGTATGATGCAGAGAAGTGCACTGCGGTGGGTGGCGGGATGGATGGGTGTATAACCCCATGGCACTGAGTCCTGCAGGGAAATATGCCTGCAGGCCTAAGATTACCATACAAAGTGGTCAGTAAAAACCACCATCAACCCCGCATTTCATGATATAGGACGAAAGCAACCTTGAGAAGGGTGAACCTTTCACATACGGGCACAAGACAACCTGTCGCTGCTGTTTACCAGCAACCTGCAGGCACAAAGCCAGTGTTCAGAAAACGATAGCCAGTGTGACCCCAAAACACACTTGTACATGTGCCCTCCCCCTCTGACCCCGTCCCCTTCTCTTCCCCTCAGGCCGGCAACACTGAGCACGCCCGTGAGCTGGGTGGCAAGGGCTCCGACTGCCACAAGGCTGCCGTCATTGGCGACACTGTCGGTGATCCCCTCAAGGATACCTCTGGACCTTCTCTCAACATCCTCATCAAGCTCATGGCTGTTGAGTCCCTTGTCTTCGCCCCCTTCTTCTATGCTTGCGCTGGAGGACAGGGCCTCATCTTCCACTTCTTCGGCATTTAAGCACCTGTGTTTGAACTCCCTAGGCGTCCCTCTGGTGTTCATGTGCTAATAAGTGTTCATGTGCTCAAAAAAAGCACTGCTCATAAACACCATTCGTGCTCCTCGGGTTGTTTAGCTCCTGGTTTTGGACCTGGTGTCCTACTCCTCGGTTCTATATCGGATTCCCACTTCCCATGTGCTGGACCATCGTCCGACTTTGTTATGGTTAAGGTAGCTCTGCGTACCACTTTTGTTTGCGTATAACTAATGTTTGCGTACTACTTTTATTTTATTGCGTGAGTGTACGGGATGAAATGAAAAAGGACTGCTGTGTCTCCCTCCCCCTCTAAGTCTGACCTTTGCGTACTGGCCATGGGTTTAATTACCTAACCCATGTACCCAGAAGTACAGGAGTCAGGACATGCTGGGGGTCTGGGTTTTCTCTTATGTACTAGAGGCATATAATGGCGATCCGCCATAGCAGGTGTTATTGTAAGCTATAAGATGAAAGATGTCTTCATGCAATGTTTGTTTTGAATGTTGACGTTGGCTAAGGCCCGATTTTCTGCAGCATTGTAAATACTATTATATATCATTATCAGCCCAGGCTGTCCACTGGCTCGCTAGTCTACCTAGTGACAGTAACACCAGCGCAGTATGACAAGACTTAGGGGTGATAATCACAAGTGTCGGGCTATTACTTGGTCTGGCTTGAAAGAAGAATTATTACAAGGTTCCTCGTGGTACGGCTCGATCGGTGCTTATTATGGGCAGCCCGAGCCTCAGCAGTGAGGGTTATCATCCTCACGCAGGGCACAAGACTGGGGGGGTAACCAGCTGATACTCCACTGGGCCAATATGACAGCAGCTTTCTAGGTAGAATCTGAATCCCACCAATTTCGGAATTTCACGACTGACACAAGAGAATAATCAATCTGGATAGCTATAAGGGGCAGAGGCTATCTACATAGGAGCGCCCTTCGACGGCAGACCAGTAACCCTAAGGGTACGGCCGAGGGAGATCGTAAGACAGGTAGAACCAGAGAACAGCTATCGCTGGCAACACCCACCGATCCATACCACCCATACATCCACCCCCTGGGTCTTAAGTTATGCCAATGAAGTACCCTTGTCAACACAATCTCAATGGTGGTCTCAGAAAGTCATTTGGAGGTCTGAGTTAAGAAATAGAAACAAACCTGAGGAGGGTTGACCCCCGGCTGATCCGGGGGCTGACCCCCCCCCCCCCCCCCTAAATCAGGTGCTTAGAATGACCTGGAAAATGGCTCAAAATATAGTCATGGTACATGCCATTGTAGCCCCATTCTCAGAATACATCGATCGGGACAAGTAAACATATGGAGGCCTTGACACCTCCAGTGTCGAGGTTGTGAAATTTCGAAGATGTGGATGGATTATAACCGCTTTGCAGCAACGCCGTCATCGTCGTGGCGCCTGGCGGAGTGGCGAGCATTGAAATGCTGAGCTAGGACGACCTAGGATCTGTCAGGATACTGGGCAGGAGAGCGCTAGCCGGCGCTAGCCTAGCGCTCTAGTTTGATTTCGAATTCGGAAACGGACTTGAACATTCAAATAGAATCGATGAAGTACGTCGTTGTACAGCCCGCGCCCGGTTAGATTGCACACACGCACACGACTGGGATATTTATCGCACGCTCTTCCAGTGTCGTGTCATTAGCATCCTCCGAGCTTCGATTTGTTCTCAAACTATCTTTTAGGTTATAAGCTTGTTGAGAATTCACTCGCTGCGCTCGGCCAGATAGCGCAAGGAATCATCAGACGGACTTCCAACCGACTACTTTTCGCCTTCCCCCCCGATTTCTTCCTGGAACATGTCTGACAGCCAGCGATACGGGCATGTGGAGACAGCCGAGCCTGTAGGCTCAACCAGCGCAGATATCTTGTTGGTAAGTTCCCTTCCTGTGTTCTCTCAAGCATATCTCATCAACCTGTCCGATTTGGCGGTTTTTCACACCGTCCCGTTCACTCCGTCCCGTTGTCGTGTCGCCCGGCGTCTTCTTTGTTTCATTTCAGAGCAGCAATATGCCTTCACTGCGTTGCTCCCTTAAAGTGATGTAGCCATCGGTAGCTGATTGGCAGTAGATCTACCTCTCTGATGCAGACTAAAACGTTACGCCAACAGACTTCGAGCCTCCTGCTCCTGATGGGTAGCTTTCTCTTCATATGCATCTTCGTCATTCCCTGAGCCATCTCGGCTCATTATGGGACGTGGGAGGACGCGATCGTTGCTTCATCGTTAGTGACTCGGCCACAAGATCTTAGCGAACGAAACTGCGGCCGAGTGCTGCTTCTTGTGTGATTTCTCGGGGTGTCTGGCCCTCTGGCACATGCATGACGCACAGCGCCCTCAGCAATTTTATCCGACTTGCCTGAGTAGCTACCGGGTTGTCAGCACTACCGAAACTCTGAGCGACGAGGGACAATCTGGATTGATGATCATTCTGCCCGTTCCATGCAGTTATTGTTATCGTCCTCCTGCGCCCCCCCGAATCCTGGGTCACGATGTCCGATTAGCTAGGTCAAGCAACAATTGGCCGTGAGATTTCCACTTCATTATCCAATTTCCAGTTTGCTCAAGGTCGAGGGATCAAGAGATTCGCATGTTCATATCCACTATTTGATATGATCATGATCAGACTTTCTTCCTGCTTGCTGCAGATGCTGTCTCCACCTATTCCTTTTCCTTGATCGGACGATCACAAAGGTGTCCCATCCCCTCGTTTTGGTTCTTGTCTTGCTGACTGTGTTCTGCATATATATGAATTGATGACCTTTCCCTGTATTCCTAAATCAAATAATCATGGCTCATTCCTAGCCATATTCCCCAAGATCAGAATGTTGCCATTTTGGCTCTGATGTGCACACCTGCGCCAAGCTCCTCAAGCCAATAATCATGATTGGATATGTTCCGTTGTTCCTTAGATCCCACATCCCATCAGATTGTCGCCCTGTTATGTGCATGTACGCCTGTGCCTGGCTCCTCAATCCAATGATCATGAATCAGATGTTCCTAACCACAATCAGCTTGTCATCCTGCTGGCTGCAATTGGCATATTGAACTCTTGACAACCTTACTCTGTGTCCCAAATTATACCGTTGTCCCTTATCTCCTATGGTCAAGTTCATCCTGCTTGCTTTGATTTGTCTATTGACCCGGTGACTATCTATATCTGCATCTCAAAACTACTCTGTTGTTCCTGATTATCCACGATCAAGTTATCATCCTGCTGGCTGTGATTTGGATATTGACCCGTCGATTGCCTTTCTCTGCATCACAAACTTTGTATGTTGCTCCTTATTTCCTATGATCAGATTGTCATCCTGCTGGCTGTGATGTCCCCATGGGCCCGTTGAC
This sequence comes from Chlamydomonas sp. ICE-L, assembly GCA_013435795.1. Lineage (NCBI taxonomy): Eukaryota > Viridiplantae > Chlorophyta > Chlorophyceae > Chlamydomonadales > Chlamydomonadaceae > Chlamydomonas > Chlamydomonas sp. ICE-L. The sequence continues at coordinate 125,664,962 of JACBWV010000610.1, read as the reverse complement.
AACCTTTCCCTGTATCTCATAATCAAACTGCTATTCCTTATTCCCATGATCAGGTCGTCGTCTTTCTCGCTGTGATGTGCCTTCTGACCCGTTGACAACTTTTCCCTTTATCCATCCCATAATCAAACTGTTGTTCCTCATTCCCCATTAGTAAGGAACAGTGATAGTTAGTTTTCGCCCCCTTGCCTACCAATTTGAAGGCAGAACTAAATTTCAATGAAATCCACTGCCATGATCAGGTTGTCGTCCTTCTGGCTGTGATGTGCCTGTTCCTTCTGAGGAATATCTCTGCCTTCCGAGATGGAGGTCTGCGAGTAGCAAGACCCAGCGGCTCCAGCAGCTCCAAGACCAAAGAAGCCAAGCCTGCCTTTGGTGCTGCCATTGAGGAGGAGGAAGATGATGATGATGAGGAGGAGGAAGACGACGAGGATGAGAAGGACAAGTAGATTTATTGATCTCTGCATTCTGGAAATTGACGAGAGATCTCCGGGGACATGGAGTTTTGTGGTTGGCAACGTACTACATCGACATGTCCAGCTTCTTGTTAGCCAATCCCAGTGTTAGTGCCACCCTTGTAGGAGGAAGAGGAAGACGATGCGGATGATGAGAAGGGTCTGTACCAGGGTTGTCCAGGATGCTGTGTCCTCCGTTGCAGACGCAACGTCGAAGGGCCCTTTGCGTCGCAGAATGCAACGTGGGGAGAGTCCGTTGACCAGAAGGGACGGCCTGTTGCGTCACAGGACGCAGGCTAAACAATTGGTTGCGTCTCAGGCAGCAGAGCTTGGGGATCTCCTGAACAACTCTGGTCAGTACATATATGACTGTCTGCTGTTGGAAAACTTGTTGTGTATCCATCGGATGAGGATTGGGAAGACTAGGAGGCTTCGAACTGATTGCTATGGAGGTGGAGGGGAAATGAGTTCTGAACAATATTTATTCCCGTCTACCAATGCCATGTCCCCCTGTGTGATACCCACGGAAAGCAGTGAGCCAACTTAAGGGATTAGACAGTATACAGACTTGCCGCGATGGCCAAGGTACATGCTGCTCAATGTAGTCAGTATGCTCTGTGTATTATAAACGCATGCATACTCAGCTTTCTTTATGAAGTTGGTATAGAGGTATTTGTATAGAGATGTTTGTCAAATATGAAAAATGGAATCCTATTTTTGATTTATCCTGTAAGAAAGTATGTTGCTCTTGGGCTGGTCCTCGCATTGTGTACCATACAGGGTTGTTCAGAAAGCTACGCCTAGCCTATTGGGCCTATCCCTGGACTGTAACGTACATTACATTACATGTTAAAGTCTACTTGACACCGCGAGGGTGTATGAGACTCTGTGCTTTAAACAAAAAGAAAAAGCACCCACAAAGCAAAAACCCCATTACATCAGGGGTGTGTCGAGGACAAACAAACCAAACTCCCAACCACCGTTTTGGTGGCGTAGGTATTAAACCCCCTAGAGCAGGACCCAGATCTCAACCACTTACAGTGGCGGAGGTAAGAAGCTAACAAATGAGAAGTCACAAGAAGAAAAAAAGGGATAATAAATTACGGTGCCACTAAGCAGTCCAGGGCTTCCTGTCTTGCTCTTTTACAAGTAGAAAGATAGTCGGCTAGGTTGCTCCAAAAAGACTTAGTGCCATTTCCATTCATAAAGGTTCTGAATGTGGAATCGCAGAATTCCACATTCCATACGGTTAAGTCGGTATCCTCATGGACATGCCTATAAATATCTGTAAACAGCTTCTGGTAGCGAAGGCGAATATCATTATAAAAAGGGCACTCAAACATATGCATTTCATCCTCAGGTTTTTGGAACCCACACATTTGACAGTGTCTCATTGAGCGAGGGATGTGTGCTCTATCCACCACCCTCATTCTTTCTGTGTTCAGCCAATGGGAACCCATTCTAAACTGTGCTATAGAACGAATCTGATCCTGCTTATGTAAGGCGGATGTAAAGGGAATCAAGCCATTCTCATCATTGCTGTTGGCTGCGAACCATTTCTGGTATCGGAGGCGCTTAAAGCCAACCCTTCTCTCATCAGGGATGTCTCTAACTCATCAGGGATGTCTCTAACATACATACATACCCCCGGTACGTCACTCTTAGGGTTGTCAAGCACGATATTGTGTGTCGTACAACAACGTGATCTGACGTCATACGATATTTCCAGCTATGGTTTGTATCATACGATACATGGTGCTGATTATCGAACTGATAACGTACATTACATTCAAAAATCGCCAATTGTCGTCCGTCAGTGTGGTCGAGTGGCCCAACAAGGCAAGGTTCTAGTGGGTAATGACTCATGTTTTTCGGAGGTCAGGGATTTTATTCTCGTCAGACGTACCTCATGGGCCTTGGAAGCCTGGGTTTCACTTTAAATGGGCCTGGAATTTTGCATATCGTGCGGCACGGGACAATAGATCGTGCTATAAAAGAGCACGATATTATTGTGTATTCTATCTTTTTCAATTTCAGTTCATCTGACTTGGATTCTTATGTATCGATGTTGCAACGCTAATACATGTAATATCCCCTTGGAATTAAACTGATTTACAAAGAAAAGTTGTACACCATATCGCAATCGTAAGATAATTTAAAAACTGACTCACTTAGTTACTGCCAAAGGCGGCGAGCAGCCAAATTGCTGGCTGGAGCTATGATCAAGTCATTTCACGAAAATTAGGACTTAGTGTTTGCAGAGGCGTATGCTACATCACGATTACTATTCCGTTCCGACGAATGGTCCAATGGTTGATAATTTCGAGAATCCACACATAGAGGTCGTAGATACAAGCTTCCACAGGGGATAAACCAAAGGGGTTTCGGTTATAACTTATAAGGAATAGCAAGCCAACAAACCAAGGCAGTTCAAAAAACCTCCCGTATTGGTAGTCCTAGATCAGAAGCAGAGGGTCTGAAAAACCAAATAAACCCAACATGGTAGCCATTATCCAGTATGTACTCATTACATTACATTACATTACATTACATTACATTACATTACATTACATTACATTACATTACATTACATTACATTACATTACATTACATTACATTACATTACATTACATTACATTACATTACATTACATTACATTACATTACATTACATTACATTACATTACATTACATTACATTACATTACATTACATTACATGTTAAAGTCTACTTGACACCGCGAGGGTGTATGAGACTCTGTGCTTTAAACAAAAAGAAAAAGCACCCACAAAGCAAAAAACCCCATTACATCAGGGGTGTGTCGAGGACAAACAAACTAAACTCCCAACCACCGTTTTGGTGGCGTAGGTATTAAACCCCCTAGAGCAGGACCCAGATCTCAACCACTTACAGTGGCGGAGGTAAGAAGCTAACAAATGAGAAGTCACAAGAAGAAAAAAAGGGATAATAAATTACGGTGCCACTAAGCAGTCCAGGGCTTCCTGTCTTGCTCTTCTACAAGTAGAAAGATAGTCGGCTAGGTTGCTCCAAAAAGACTTAGTGCCATTTCCATTCATAAAGGTTCTGAATGTGGAATCGCAGAATTCCACATTCCATACGGTTAAGTCGGTATCCTCATGGACATGCCTATAAATATCTGTAAACAGCTTCTGGTAGCGGAGGCGAATATCATTATAAAAAGGGCACTCAAACATATGCATTTCATCCTCAGGTTTTTGGAACCCACACATTTGACAGTGTCTCATTGAGCGAGGGATGTGTGCTCTATCCACCACCCTCATTCTTTCTGTGTTCAGCCAATGGGAACCCATTCTAAACTGTGCTATAGAACGAATCTGATCCTGCTTATGTAAGGCAGATGTAAAGGGAATCAAGCCATTCTCATCATTGCTGTTGGCTGCGAACCATTTCTGGTATCGGAGGCGTTTAAAGCCAACCCTTCTCTCATCAGGGATGTCTCTGACTGCATTGGTGTCATACATGCAAACGGGAGGGTTCTTTCAATCTCACGTCTTGTGGCAGCTCGGACTAATTTTCATTAAGGGCGCCTGGAGGCGCGTCCCGAATGAAATTATTCGAATCCTTAATTCAATGTATTATATTAATTAAATTGAATTGTATTTAATATTGTGTTATTTTAATTCGATTTATTCCTTTCCATTTAATTTTATTTACGTGATTTGAATGCATGTAATTGATTTAAATTGTATCAATTAGAAAAGGATTAAATTTGAAGGGCGCCTGGAGGCTTTAAATTAATTGAATTCCAACGAATGGATTGATGATTTAGCATTGTTAACTATAAAGTGACGAAAAAGAGAGTTTTTGAAGGGTTGTTGATTTTAAGCAGTATTAAACGTTTCTGTAATATAATGAAATGCATGTATGTAGAGTGACTTTTTTTAAAATAATTTGATGCAAGAAAAATGAGGCCAATCAGGTGTATGGTTGATTTTACGGGATTTGTACAAGATATTGCATGTTTCGGCCCAGCCCAGACGTGAACGGTATGTCCCGTCCTCCTGAACGGGTTTTTGCCCAGCGGCAGGTGGCGTGGCTTGCCCCTGCCCCCGTGAACGGTATGTCCCCTCCTGAACGAGTTTTTGGCCAGCGGCAGGTGGCGTGGCTTGCCCCTGCCCCCGCCCGGTGGCCCCCGCCCCTGCCCCACGCACGGCCCTGAGGTGGGGTCCGTGGGCTAATTATAGCACAAGTGCCCTAGGGGAATGTTTCGTCCATTGTGATGCTTGCACGTTTCGCCTCCAATTTTTGACGACAATTCTGCTCCCAAACCTATGTGTACGCATGTGTTTGTGTGGTTCAAATTTGAAATGTTAGCTTAATACACCCTTAAATCAAATTGTTAACCGTGAATTGTAACTTTTTGGCCCAAGCTGAGCTCCTTTTCGTGAATTGCGATGCTTAGATATGCTCTGGTCAGAACTCGTCCGGTATAAATATGTCTTATAATTCATCAAAAATATAGAATGTTCAACTTTTTTGATGTTTTTCATAAAACCTGAAAAAATGGTTTGTGACACACGGACGGACATTTTAATGGGGCTAATCCCTCTTCAAATCTTCAAATAAAGGGCGCCTGGAGGCGCGTCCCGAATGAAAATGTTTCAAATAATCATGAATTTAATTAAGAATTTAATTCGGATATAATTGCATAATTGTATTTAATATAATTGTATACATGTTTAATTAATTAAATGAAAAATGAATTTAATTAATTCATTAGTAACACGATTAAAATGAATGAATACAATTATTTTAAAGTCATTGATACTATTTAATTAATTACATAATTAATTAAATTATATTTAATTAATTGTTACTTTAATTTAATTATATTAATTAAATTGTATTAATTCATGAATTCATTAATTAATATGTTTTTAATTAATTTGATAGAATCAAAATTGAATCGTTTGGACTTGGATTGAATGCATTTAATTGATTTTAGTTGTACTCATTTGAATTCAATATATTTGGATTTAATTGAATTGAATCCATGGATGTAGCTTTGTTTACTGTGAAGTAACGACAATTGACATTTTGTAGGGTTGTTAAATTTGAAGTGGTATTAAAGGTGCCTGGACTGTCTTATATATGGGCTTTATTTGCAAGCATCTGATGCACACAAAATGTAACCAATCAGAGGAATGGTTGATTTTGGGGAATTTGTTCGGTCAGCCGCATACAAGCTTGATGTGGCTTCATTCCCAACATGTATGGCAATTAATTGGGGACCCCCAGGACACAAGCCGCTTGTTACCTAATACAATATCGTATTACGAGATCGCAGTGTGATATGCGGTCTGAAATATGTTTTGCCAATTAGGTTGTAGAGTCGGCTGGGCGAGTTCGTGGCGTGCGTAGGATTGAACACATAGTCTCGACAGCTTGGAAACGTAGCATCTGAATTATAGTCAACCGGTGGCATTCAAACCAATAAGCAACTAAATCCTGAACACATTAGATGTCACGGGCAGGACATGGGGCAAATAGTCGAGAAATTGTTGATATGCAGAATGCGAGAAAGTGAGAGGAGGAAGGCTGGGAGTTTCAAAAGTAGTGGAGTAGGTAGGTACTAATAGCAGAATAAGATACAAGACGTTTCACAACTTATGAGCACGCACATACACAGACATCTAGCTATCCATGCACTGCCACACAGCACTACGCAGGCACATTCACACACATCTGGCTATCCATGCGCTGCGACACAGCACTGCGCACGCACATACACACATAGCTGGCTATACATGCATTGCCACACAGCACTTTGCATGAACATACACATGTGGGTACCTAGCACTGCCACACAGCACTGCGCACACACATACACACACATAGCTGGCTATCCATGCACTCCCACACAGCACTGTGCACGCACATACACACACATCTGGCTAACCATGCACTACATTACCACATGAAAACACAAACACATTCAGCCACTCAAGCATGCACACACAAAACAACTGGCTACACATACACTGTCGCACAGCCATGTGCTACTACATACTAACACATCTGGCTATCCATGCACTACACGACAACCCCATGCAAACACGAACACACTCAAATACGCACACATACACGCACAATACAAATTGCTATCCATGCACTGCCACACAGCACTGTGCACGCACATACAAACACATCTGGCTATCCATGCACTTCCACACAGCACTGCGCAAGCACATACACACACATCCGGCTACCTAGGACTGCCACATAGCACTGCACACGCACATACACACACATAGCTGGCTATACATATACTTCCACACAGCACTGTGCATGCACATACACACACATCTGGCTACCCTGCACTGCCACGCAGCACTGTGGACACACATACACACACATCTGGCTATCCATGCACTGCCACACAGCACTGTGCATGCACATACACACACATGAGGCTATCCATGCACTGCCACACAGCACTGCGCACGCACATACACACACATCTGGCTATCCATGCACTTCCACACAGCACTGTGCACGCACATGCACACACATCTGGCTATCCAAGCACTGCCACACAGCACTGTGCATGCACATACACACACATCTGGCTATTCTGGCACTGCCACACAGCACTGTGCACGCAAATTCACGCACATATGGCTATCCATATGCACTACAAGACAACCCCATGCAAACACAAACACACTCAAATACACACGCATGCACACACAAAGCAATTGGCTATACATGCACTGCCACACAGCACTGTGCACGCACATACGCAAACATCTGGCTATCCAAGCACTACAAGACAACCCCATGCACACACATTCACACCCCGACACTCACGCATGGAAACACACAAATGAACAACTGGCTGCACATGCACTGCCACACAGCATTGTTCATACCATTTACACACACCTGGCCATCCATGCACTATAAGACAACCCCAGGCACATGCACACACAAGTGGCTACACATGCACTGCCACAAAGATCTGTTTCCGTACATAGATACAGATACCTGGCCATCCATGCACTACAAGACAATCCTATCGACACACACAACCCAATCAGACACTCACCCTTCCACACACCAGGCCATCCATGCACTACAAGACAACCCCATGCACACATTCACACATACCCAAACACTTACACACGCACACACAAGGGGCTACGCATGCACTGCCACCCAAAGCAGGGAACCCATCTGTCTTCCTTTCCATTTAGACGTTATGCTGCAACATGCCATACTATACCAAAATACCATGCATGTAGGTACACACCATACAATGCTATGTTACACCATTCCATACCACACCATTCTACCATTGTACAATGCATGTTGGTATAAACCATAACAAACCATGCTATGTTGCACCATGCCATACCATACTAATATACCATGCCATACCACACCATACTACCATTGTACAATTCATGCATGCAAGGCATGTATTAACCATTACATGCCATGCTATGCTGCACCTTGCCATACTACACCAATAAACCGTGCATGTAGGTACAAATCATACCATGCTGTGCTACACCATGACGGCTGGGGAGTGAGGAAGGGTGTGGGCAATGGGAGCAAAGCCCAGGCCAGGAAAATCTGGGGCGGGAGTGGGAGGAAAGGTTGACAGGTCCGGGGGTGGACGCTGGCGTGGGGTATAGGGGCGAGAGGATGGGAATATGGGACTGGAGTGTGGGGGTGTAGAAGTGGGTAGAAGTGGGAAGGGAAGTGTCGAGAGGTCCGAACTCGGACGTGGACGTGATTGAGTTCAATGCGGCCTAACCCCCGTGCGATTGGGAGTGCATGTTAAGCATTGGACATGGTGTGTGGGTGTGGGTGGGATACCTGGTGGAGGCGGAAGGGGAGACAGGCGAACGCCGGGATTGTGAATTGAGCGGGATTGGGAGCTGATCTGGAAGGAGATTTTAACGGGAAGGAGAATTGTCGGAAGCGGCAGCAAGCAGGCTGAGTGAGGCGAAAATTCGTCGTGATCAGCAGCAAGCAAGCAGACGCAGGCGAAGGGAAGACAGGCTAACGTCGGTATTGAGAATTGATCGGGATCGAGAATTGATCGGGATTGAGATCGGCGACATAAATGAGGTGCAGGTGATGATGATTGCGGATGTAGGGGGGGGCCGGTGGGGGGGCCGGTGGGGGGGCCGGTCGACAGTCTGGCAGTGGCAGACTTGCAGTGTGGCAGCATCGCAGTGGCACGCCAGTGGGACCAAGGCGAATTGTTCAGGACACTGCGTCCTACCTCCGTCGTCGAAGGAACGTCGAAGGGTCCGTTGCGTCGCAGACGCAGCTTCAGTAGGTTGGCTGCGTCTCACTTGAATGCCATGCGTCCCTCTGCGTCCGATTCCGTCCCATTGCTGGCGGCCTCGGAAGTGCCCATGCGAACGTTTGTACCTCCATGGTTTACAGCACGATGGTCGCAAATGCGTGAGGTGGATTTGTATTCGTTTCCCATGGAATTGTTTAATGTGCAAGTTGCAAGGCTGGAAACATGAACATGACGAGAATTAGAAGTAGAAGTACCACAGTTAGCGTGGCTTCATTACCCACCCGGCACACCCCACGCACCGGTGCCCCACGCACGGCCCTGCGGCTGAGCTGTGGGTGAAGTCCGTGCTAAAAATAGCTCAAGTGCCCTAGGTGACTGTTTCGTCCACTGTGATGCTTACATGTTTCGCCTCGTTTTTTTGACGACAATTCCATTCCCAAACCTATGTATGCGCTCATGATTGGATGGTACGAATTTGAAATGATGACAAATGTTACCCAATAATTGTCGCTTTTGGCCCCAAAAGCTCAAACCTTAGCTCCTTTTCTTGAATTGCGATGCTCATACGTGGTCTCGTCAGAAAATCTCCGGTATCAATAAGTCTTATAATTGGGATATCTTATATAATGTTTCGTTTTTTTGTGATTTGAAGTGAAACCTGAAAAGTAGGCTGTGACACACGGACACACGGACACACACACACACACACAAACAAACAGTTTTGACAGGCTAATCCCTCAATCAAAAAATTTGTAATTTTTTTCATTCGGGTAAAAAATTTGTAATTGTTTTCATTCGGGTAAAATCTGGAGATTTTTTTCATTCGGGTAAAGAAATTAACCTCCCGCATGGCGAGATACAAGATCTATGACTTAAATCAGGTTGTACTACGAGAGGCTTTAATGATACAAGCTATGCACCGTACATCAGGCAGGTTGTACTGCTAGAAGCAAGCTGAAGTACAAGTGCAGAAACGCGTCTGTTCTCAGCACTTGACCCACCCAGGGCACAGGCTTTAATGAAACAAGATATACACCGTACCTCAGGTTGTACTGCTAGTAGCAAGCTGAGCTACAAGTGCAGATACACATCTGTGCTCTGTGCTTGATCCACCCCGAGCACAGGCTTTAATGAAACAAGCTATGCACCGTACATCAGGTTGTACTGCTATTATCAAGCTGTTCTGCAAGTACTGCCACACGCCAGGACCTGATCGACCCTAAACACATACGCAAATGATACAAGCTATGCACCGTACATCAGGTTGTACTGCTATTATCAAGCTGTTCTGCAAGTACTGCCACACGCCAGGACCTGATCGACCCTAAACACATACGCAAATGATACAAGCTATGCACCGTACATCAGGTTGTTCTGCTAGTATCAAGCTGTAGTGCAAGTACTGCCACACACCAGCACCTGATCGACCCTGAACACATACGTCAATGAAACAAGCTATGCGTATCTCAGGTTGTACTGCTAGTATCAAGCTGTACTACAAGTGCAGATACGCGTCTGTACACTGCACTTGATCCACCTTGAACACAGACATTGTTGATACAAGCTATGCACCAGGTTATTGAAATTTAAATTGTTACATCCGTGTAATACCGTTACTCACAGGACGTGAAGTTAAGGACACCATAGCGTAAGCCGGAGCTAGCCATAGTCACCGTAGGGCCACCTCAGTAAAAATAACCACCACCGATGCCTGACCGGCAGGCATCGTGGCCACATCATGCCGGTGCAGCTTAATACGGGGGGGTTTTCACCCCGGTTGGGAAGCACCAGCACAATGCAGCTGGCAAGACAAAACCTGAGAGGGGGGACGGTCTGTGTGCTAGTCCCCGGGTATCGACCCGGGGTGTGCTTCCATAAAACGTCTGCACTGTAAAATACTCTGAAAGCTAGTGATGGTGTGGGAGTGGACTGTGTCCGCCAGTTTAAGGGCACACGGTCTCTTAAGTCCAAGTGTGGTCATAGAAGTCAAAAAAGAGGTTGGAATAGTACCAGTTGTTCCAACGGTGATAACTTCGTAGTGAACGAGGTATCCAGCAGATCTAAGGCCATTTACTAATTCAACATACTGGGCGTGTTTAGTGATAAACTTAGTAGCATGGTTGGTATCAGAGCAGTATCCAAGCTCAAGAACCCAGAGTTCTTTATCAGCCATACAGGTAGGAGAGTCTATGTCAGGTAGGACGGCGAGGTCGGGTCTCATTCTCTTCCAGTCCTCTACAGTAATAGTGGAGGGGCGTAGCCAGTCAGGGAGACGTTTGCCCAGGACCCCTCTGGGGAGGTCCTCTTCCTTGCCAGCGTCCATGATCATTCTGCGGGATCCCAGGGCTCCGGTGCAAATGGCCTTGTGGATGAGTCGCACTGCGGCGTCATGTCTCTTGATATAGAGCCCCTTGAAAGTCCGGTGTGTGCAGCCCGCCAGGATGTGGCCCGCTCCGTCCTCACAGGTGTGGCAGATGGGGCATAGGGAGTTCGTGGGTGGGTGAGTGCTGGTAATATAAGGTAGTTTCCAGCGGAATGCAAGTTTACGGTTCCACAGTCTACCCCAGCGGGCTTTAAGGATGTGGAATTTAGTTTTATGTTGGATAAGGGTTGAGGTCCAAAATTGGTTACTTGCATGAGGAATTTGGTGGGGAGTGTTATCAGCCCAGGTGGTTGCATAAATCCCTTTAAGAGGGTGTTGGCCAAGGTGGCAGCTAGTGGGCAGGTTAGAGGTGATACCTTGTGTAAGGTTAGGTGCTAGGATGCGTGGGGGAATATCTCCCATGGGTGTGCGAGGAGGTTGAACTGTGGGCCAGTAGACATTGTGGCGGGGGATTTCCCCAGTGTTGTCAGTGAAATTGGTGGAGGCAGGGTGCTCAGCTGCCTTGCGTGCCAGAATGTCTGCCCTGTCATTTCCAAGGATACCTGTGTGGGAACGGACTTTACAAAGAGTGGTGTGTGAGCCATGCAGGATGCGTTGAATGAGGTGTTTTTGAATTGATTGCAGTAGTTCAGTATGAATAGAACGGGTTGTTGTGGTAGGGTCATGAATCATTTTTTTTAATAAGTTGAAGAGAGCGGAGGCTGTCTGTATGGAGTGTAAGAGATTTGTCATAGTCAATGTTGAGAAGGGCTTGGTGGATGGCTACCAGTTCTGCCCTGTTGTTAGTTTTGGTGGCCCCTATTCCCCCAGGGTTGATGGTGTAGCTTTGTCCTGCAGCCGGGACATATACTGCAGCACCTATTTTGCTAGGGTGCCCTGGTTTACCTTTTATTAGGCTACCATCTGTGTAGACCTGGAGGCCTGAGGAGGGGGTAGCTAGGTGGAGACATGGGTGAGTAGTGGTAAGAAGAGAGGGAGGAGGGTGTTGGTGGAGTAGAGTTTGCCGGGTTTTTTTGACAAAAGATTTGAGTTTCCGTGGGTAGGTAATTACAATGTCAGAGGAGGAAAGAGTGGGAGGTGGTGTGATAGTGGAGGGCTCCCAAGATGAGGAGAGGCTTTGCATGTAGTATGTCCATTGGTTGATAAAATCTGGGAGTTTAGGAAAGTAGGTATCTTGGCTGTTGGGGTTGCATATAAGGATGAGGTGCAGTTTTTGGGTGGAGGGTGGAGTGTGAGATTTGCTGCCAAGCCAGATTTCAGAGGTAGCATACAATTCAGACTGTGGTCTAGAGTCAATATAGTGAATCCATGAGTGATGGAGGAGAGTTTTGTAGGGGGCAGCAAGATCGTCAGGAAGGGGCATCATGGTGCAGGTAGGGCTGAGAATATTTTCAGCATGGTCAGCACTGGCTAGGGCCCACCGTAGAGCTTGGTGTGCTTGTGTAGTGGAGTTAGGAATGTCCACCAGGGAGCCCCCAGTCCAGATGGTAAGAAAGGGGTCTTGGTTAGAGCCAAAGAGCTGATCAGCAGGGCTGGTAGAAGAGAAGCTGGTGAGGCCTTGGTCGTAGCTAAGAGGGTTAGAAGTACGATGGTGAGTAATGCCCAGGGCAGCTGCAGCTTGGTAGAGGAGGGGGGAAAGAGTGTTGGTGGCGGCAGGAGCAGCTCTGTATCTGGTGAAGAGGGCAGCTAAGTCAGTGTGATATGTCCCTCCTTGGGTCAATTGGTTCCATTTGGTAGGACGGTGATTTTTGAAGTGGTCATAGTTTTGTTTGAGAGAGGTAAGTCTGTCATTGGGAATGTGCCCAAGACAGTGACCAGTGGGGTTATAAAGATATGAAACGTTGGTGTGTGTGTGTGTGGATTGGTCATCCAGAGTGGTGAGGATGCCTGTTTGTATAATGTAGGCTGAGGGTGGTTGAATGTCCCAGTCTGGATGCCTGTCGTGTGTGTCAATTTTCAGAAGTTTGTGAACAAGGTTGTGGTTGTCAGCATTGAATCCTGGGGAGGTGGCCCATTGGCCTTGTTGTTGAAGGTTAGTAAGGTGGGTGTCCTTCCTAGGGTTGAGGTGTGTGGTTAATGGGGGAGTAGTTTTAAAAGTGTGGGTTAATTGGTCGTATGCTGGTTGTCCCAAAAGTTCAACAAGGTGAGACGCATGGTGAGATTGGGGTTTCCAATGTATGGTGGAGGTAGTGGAGGTAAGAGGTGTGCTGTGGTGGATGCTGTATCCCATGTGTGTGTAGGTTGATATGTTCGTTGTGCATGATGGTTGGGGCCCATTGAACGTGGACAACAGTGGAAGTGACTAGTTTGTCGTCGTTATAGGAGCGCTTGCCCCGCCAGCTCGTGATGTGCAGGGCTTTGTATTGGGATCCGTAGGTAAGGTGGAGCAGGCGCGCCGGTGGTGCAGGTGCGCTGCTGTCGGGGGATGTCATGGCCTCGCGGATCCTGTCAGGGTGTGAGGTGGGAGTTATTCTATATGCACGGTAAAATTTAGAGGTGGAGGAGTGACGGATCCAGGATTTGCACAGGTAGTGGCGTGCTGCCCAGGTGGCATCACTGTTGGGGCAGCCCCATGCTTGGTGCGCGTGACTGCCTTCGGTCTGCGTGGGCCACGCCCACCATTGGTTTCCTTCCAGGTCCCCAATGAAATCTGCCTCGTAGTCTGCGTCAGTAACAGTGGCGTGAGGTTGGTAACGCTGGGTGGGTGGGGTGGAGGGTTCAATAGAAGCAGGAGATTTAACGTTATCGGTTGTGTTCTGCGCAATTGCGTAACCGGGCGCAAGTTGTCGGTGTGAGAGGGGAAGTGGGTCAGAGTGTATTGGGGAGGCGACAGTTTGGAGGGAGGAGAGGTGAGCGGTGAGGCGGTTCAGGGACCGTTTGTGGTGTTTAGTAACTTTGTGTAAGGTGATAAGAGAGAGATCTGTAGTGCTGACAAGGTGAGTTCCCATGGGGGTGACCAGGTCATGGTATGAATAGATGTCTAGGTCATGGAATGGAGTCATGAGTGATACAGGGATTGCCTGTGGAGGGAGAGGAAGAGAGTGTATGTTAAGTTTGTCAAGAAGTTCTGTGTCATTCCAAGAAATTGTTGTCAGATTTTTTTATAATTTCCAGCTGGCGGGCTAGGGACATATACTTAAGTTGCTTGCGGGATAGAGAGAGAGGATCTAGAGTGATCATGGTGAAAGTTGATTTATTAAGGAGAGCTCTAGTGAGGATTCCCAGGTGACCTTGGTCGTTCATGGACTGGGTGAGGGCTGTTGCAGTAATCTGGGTATATTCAGTGAGTAGAGAGGGCACCCCTAGTCCTGCCTCTGTTTTAGGGAGGTGGAGTGCTCTTGTCGGAAAAGATCTGGGAAGTGAGCAGCAGAGTTTAACTGTTTTTAATACTGCTCTGTCAATGACATGAATGTCGGTTAGTGAGAAGGGAGCTACTATCATGGGGTATTTAATAGCTGCTCTGACACATTGTGAAATTATTCGTAAGCATTGGGTGGGGGTCGCCCTGTTTTTAGCTTTGGTGAGGATACTCAGCCCTTTATTGTGAATGGTTTCAATAGTAGAGTGGAGTGGAGTTTTCCAATTTAAGGTAAGTGAGATGTGAACCCCCAAGTATTTGTAGGCTTGGTCAGGCGGCTGGTAGGTAGCATAGGAGTTTCCTAGTGGAATTTTATCTAGCCTTTGTTTGAGAGTGTTGTTGTGAGTAGGTTGAGAGGGGTGTGATTTGTGGAGTATGCCGCTGACCACACATTTGGTGGCGTTAAGAGGTATGCCCGACCAGATGCTAAAAGTTTGAACTTTACCACATTGGATGCGAAGGTCCTCTGAGCTGCCGGTTAGGACAGCAGTGTCGTCAGCATACCCCAAGCTGCTGGTGTGGTGTTCATCTGCTGTTTTGGAGGGTAGGGATGCTTCTCTGTATCCTCGTCCCCCAGAACGGAGCCATCTGTGTAGGGGTTCTAGAAAGATAATGAAGAGTAGGGGGGAGAGAGTATCTCCCTGGATGGTGCCCCTAGTGATGGGGATGGGGGAGCCAGGTGTATTGTTAAGGAGAATATGTGTAGTAGAGTTTGTGTACATTCCTTTAATAGTGTCTATAGTGTCGTGGGTGTAACCCAAGCTGTGCATGATGCAGAGAAGTTTTTGGTGGTCAATCATGTTAAAAGCTGAGCTAAAGTCAAAGTAGGCAGCATAGAGGTCCTGGTGGAAGAGGGCAACGTCCTCAATGTTGTGGAGTAGGTTCAATAGTTGTCTATAGGTACTTTTGTCTTTTCTGAAACCTTCTTGGCAGGCGCTAAGAATGTGGTTGGTTTCAGAGTAGGTAGTAATAGTGTTAGTAACAAGGGAGGTCCAGAGTTTGGCTACAGCATTGTTAAGGCCTATTGGCCTGTAGTTTTGAGGTAAGCAAGGATCTGATTTTTTGTAGAGCATGACTGTGTGTGAGGTTTTCCAGCAGTCTGGTGTTTCTCCCAGGATCCATACTAGCTGCATGAGTTTGTGTATGATGAGGTGCATTTCCTGTGGGAGGCATATAAGTAATTCATTAGGTATGCCGTCTGGGCCAGTGGCTTTGTTGGTAGAGAGTTTCCTAATACAGTCAGCATAGGTGGTTGAGGAGGAGAGAAAGGTGTAGGGAGAGGCAGTGTTTTGTATGGAGTTGGCTGGAGTTTCCAAGTGGTATTTGTCTGTGTGTGTTTCCCATGGAGGGGGGGTGGTATGTCTTGTATAGTCATCTGAAATGGGTGGAGTGGGAGGTGACATGAGTTTTCCCATATGTTTAGTCATAACTTCCAGGAGACCCTGGGTGCTAGTGCTGAGTGTGTGTGTGGATGCGTCCAGTAGAGCCGTGGGTGTGTGTGTGTGATTTTCAGGAGAGAAAATATACCTGTGAGTTTGTCGTGCCTGTGTGCTGAGGCGGCGTCGGAATTTCTTAATGGAGGCGGTTGCTCTCTCCTCTTTGAGTGCAACCTGCATGTGACGTAATTCTGTAATACTTTGTTTAATATCAGCAGTTAAGGAGAGACAATAGTCAGAGAGGAGTAAATTTTGAAAGTGCTGTTGTATTTTAATTTTAGTGGTGGGTGAGTATGTGCCTGCCGTGTGTGGCGTGCTTCTAAGTTCCATGTATTGTTGTTGGTCAAGGTGGTTGGAAGCTGTTCGGAGTGCTTTAATGTGTTTAATATGGTAGTCCAGTCTTCTGTAGGTTTTAGCAGTTTGTCTGGGCAGGAAGGTGCCTGGTGTACTAGGCTTGGTAGGGCAGGTGTCAGTCATGATGGAGAGAGCTTGGTGAAGAGTGACCATGAGATGATTTGTCATGCTGTTAAGGTCTTCTGGTATGGTGGCTTTGAGTTCTTGTCTAATAGATTGAATGTGTGCAGATGTTTTATCTTCTCGCAGTAAAGTTTGTGCTATAGTCCAGGCTTTATCTATGTTAATGTGGCTGTGCTGAAATTGATGGAGAAATTGATTAGAGATGGCCTCTTTAGCTTTGGCCATGTCTTGTTGCTTGAGGGGAAGCTGCAATTGAGGTGTTGGATTGTGAGGTGGTTGTGTCAAGGTTAGGAGGGGGAAAGAGAGAGGAGGTAATGCGTTGTTCCAGGGTCACGTGTGAGGCCAGCTTGGGTGTCCTCCCATGTGGTTGGTTGTAAGTTTCTGTCACCGTGGTTGCAGTTGGGGGGTATGAGGAGCGTCATCGTATCCCTGGCTACGGGTTAGGAAGTGTTAGTCGAGTAAGTAAATGGGGGGGAGGTGCTTGAGTGCCCGGGATGTGGGCCGGCAGCCAGTCGCTGCTAGATTCGGGGAGCTGTGTTCAGCAGGACGGGGGAAGAGAGGAGGAAAAGGGAGAGGAGGATGGAGGTAGAAGAAGCGGAGAGAGGACAGAGTAAGGGAGGAGACGTGAGGGGAAGGAGCGGAAAATGATTAGAAGAGAGGCGGCAAGGGCGCAGAAATACTCCTAGAGTTAGTCATCTGAAAGCTACCTACAAAATTCGAATGAAGAAAAAATCGAGAGAAATGGAAAGACAAAATAAGGAAAGAAAATTCAATATAATAAAGAAACTCAGCTGAGTTAACAAGAGAACCGATAAGTAGAATCGTAAATATTAAGAAGAGGACATTAGCCATACTATAACTGTGAACTGTAATGATAGGTGGAAAAGTCAGAAGAGCCGCGAGCCACCAGGAAGAAAGGCTCAATGCGAAAAACTGAACAATAAAAACAGATACTACCGACCTAGCTCGAAAAGCAGAAGCGGCAAAGCGCGTGGTTGCGTGACTCGTGTGGTGAGAGATTTTGACACTATGAATGATTATAAAATAAAATAGATTATAAGAAAAACAGAGCAGCAAACTTCGATACGAAAGACAGACACGACTCAAAGTCTAAAGACATGTCCTCGTGGACATGTGGACGAGAATAATGCAAGGCTAATCAACAGAGACTCGGAACCATCGTGGCCTCCTGTCCCGAAGTGGCGCGCCGACATGTCTGAGCAGGAGGAAGGGCATGTAAACGCCTAAATTCGCGGTCGTCCTGGCAAACGGCTACGACCAACCCGCTCTAAAGATAGTCATATCAATACTGAACCTCGTTGATACGAAAAAACTCCGCACTTTGCTCGGGCCGCGATCGACTCAGCGGCTGTTCCTAGTCTGCTGTCGGCTCGCTCTGGACTCGGCGGAAAACAAAAACTATCCGGACCGCCGCTTCCTTAAGGAAAAAAGCGCAAAAATTCTTGCGTGCGCTAGGCGCCCATAGGGGATATGCAAAAAAACTCCTTAAAGCGCTTGAAGGGTCAAAAAGATATTCACGCATCAAAGAGAGAGGGTTCGTTACAATAAACTCAGCAAATCACTGCGAACGGACAGCACACACCGCCGACCAGAACCAATGTACACACATTTGAACACCTCACAAGCTGCTCGCTTTGAATTATCAGAGGTCTGTAAGTCAGCACCACAAAACCCGGAAAGAACAAAAACACCGTTCAAACAAAGCATAGGTACAAGTCCCAAAAAAGAGAGAAACTGAAGTATGCCGAGAGTTCAGAATTAGAATAACATCAACAACTCGCAAAGATCAGCTAAGCGTTACACATAAACAAACAGCGCGCTCGCGGAAGAAGCCGCACAGAACTGGACAAGCAAGCACGCCTGCCCCAAATCCAATTTTATAAACACGAAGCACAGGTGTTTGAGCACCCACAAACCAAACAACTAGGTCAAGTCCCCCAAAGAAACAACTAAGCGTAAAGGAGAGCCCCAACCGCCTCGAGGCTAGCCACGCTCGTTATAGCTACCTCAGCCTTTGTAAATGGCTAATCATGGTCAAGCTCCTAGAGTCGACATTATTCGTATGCTTCCCGACAGATCCTACGACATCACGCCACCATAGCCCAGCACTCGCACCACAAAAGGAGC
Organism: Chlamydomonas sp. ICE-L; assembly: GCA_013435795.1. NCBI lineage: Eukaryota > Viridiplantae > Chlorophyta > Chlorophyceae > Chlamydomonadales > Chlamydomonadaceae > Chlamydomonas > Chlamydomonas sp. ICE-L. Next base: position 125,646,404 of record JACBWV010000610.1, on the reverse strand, counting down.
AAAATAAAGAACAATACCACCCAAGGCATGCCTATAGCACCTTAATATCAGCGATAAGGCCCTCAAGAAGAACACAGACACCCGACACAGCCACTTGCCAGAAAGGACGGAGTGTCAGGATGAAACCTAGACACCAAGAAAAGGGAGGGCCAGCAGAAAACAAGAGCCAGAACCAATCTACAAGACTCAAAACAGGCCACATTTAGGGCAAGAATCCACCACACTTGGTAACCTGCCCACCCGACAACCAGAAAGCCACAACAGAGCGATTACTAGAGAACTACGAAACAACAATCTAACACGCCACGAAAGGACAAAAGAAGGAGGGTTAGGTTTAGGTCCAGGGTGAAACGGGTAATCCTAAACCCCAAACCCAAACCCGAAAAAGGTCGGCATGAAGGCCAAACAAACGAACTATACAAAGGGAAGTTTCATTACTACGGAAAACCCATATGCCCGCAATCGCTCCCTCAGCCAGCGTAGCTCGCATGCGCTAAGCACCCAAGAAAGTATCGGAGACTGAAAAGAGAGAACTAGAAGAGCAGCAAGCAGTTAATTTCGCAGAGGCCGTGCAATACCGCGACCTCTCGAAAGACCGAACAAAGCTAGCACTGAGGTAGCACTCATCGTAAGCGCTCCCCTCTCCACTCTGCTGTCCAAAATGCAGGTTTTGGCTACCTACCGCGTGTTGAAAGGGGAGGGTACCATTGGAACAATGGGAAACGAGTGATAGCAGGATCATGTCGACAGGATGGGATAGGGGAGAAAAGGAGGATCGATGAGAGGCAATGCTTCATATGCGGAAACGTTGCGGTGGGGAGAACCCATATTGAGACCCTCTTCCCCCATGACTAATGAAAGAAACACGGAGCGCGCGCTTTGTCAGTTAGAATTACTGCTATCACCGGATGTCGGTTGCCAAACCGATCGTAGAAGCCTCTATAGCGATTACAATGTCTAGTGTAGACCAATTGCTAAGACGAGATCCCAGCCCTCGGGGGTCTTCGACTACTGCACACTCCGTCGAAGCTCTTGGCACCGTTGCAGTCGTCGTCAACCGAGACAAGTGGCTCGGTCAGCCCTCCTTCCAGGCACTCTCGCTCTTTCCCTGGACTAGACCGCGACTTCACGCACCCCCTCGCTCTCGCTCGACTATACTATATCCATCTATAGCTTACCTTCGCTTCGCCATCCTATGCGGCCTTCTCCCTCTATTTATAACACATCTCTGACGCCTCGGACCTAACCACATGCTAACCATCTTAAACCTTTTTGTTTATGTGGGTAACCGAACACCTTGATACGCTAGTGATTCCTCGTCTACTTGCAGTTCCTTAAGATATCGAGCCCTTGCCTTCATTAATCATTTCGTCAACCTATCCTTCGCAGTAATGAAAGGGGCTATTAACCTTAACCACCCAATCGCCCCCCCCCACACGCCAGGGTTCGGTCATCTCGCCTATATCGCTCTCGAACCCTCTCAATCACATTAGTCGTAGAAAGCTGTGAACCCTAGACAAAACCCTAACAGTTCTGATATGCACTTACAACATTACATGACATGTTAAAAGTATACGTAGACCCTACCGCTCCCTACGTCGTATGGCATCGTCACCCACGCTAGAACGAGGGTTAATGAGACTCTGTGCTTTGTAACAATAAGAAAAAAAAGCACCCACAAGCAAAAACCCCATTACATCCCAGGGTGTCGAGGACAAACAAACCAAGCTCCAACCACCGTTTTCTCTGACTTCGTACTCTATCGCATATCTTTTGGTGGCTCATGCTTCGTAACTCTAACTGCTCTCGCATGGCACGGACTTCAATACCACCCTGAACGCTGAACGCATGCTTTAATGATACAAGCTAAATGTACCGTATATTAGGCTTACTGTACTACTAAGCTTACTTAAATCACAAGCTGTAGGTAGTACACAAACAGTCCCATCTGACAAGTAATATTGAAGGATTTTCACCCTCGGAAAATTCTGTACTTAATCCACCTTATACAAAATTCAGCATGCCTTAATGATACAAGCTCTATTCTCTACATCAGTCTGTCTGCGTACATCAAGATGATCTCAGAGTAGCTGGCTGTACTGCTAGTACCCGGCTGTACTGCTAGAGCGCATGCCTTAATTATACAAGCTCTATTCTATACATCAGTCTGTACTGCATACAGCAAGACGATCTCAGAGAAGCCGGCTGTACTGTTAGTTCCCAGCTGTACTGCTAGTCGGCTGTACTGCTAGAATCCGGGATAAGGCCTCCTACAACACACCTGCAGTACAGGAGTACAGTAGCCGGCTGTTCTGCTAGTAGCTACCGGTAATGTACTGCTAGTTACCCGCTGTACTGTTGGTCCCGTCTGTACTGCTAGTACTCGCTGTACTGCTAGTAGCCGGCTGTACTACAAGTAGCCGGCTGTAATGCTAGTAGCCGGCTGTATTGCTAGTAGCCAGCTGTCCTGCTAGTACCCGGGATAAGGCCTCCTACAACACACTGGCGCTAGGCACAGATCAAGCAGTGCGGAAGCAGAGAGGGTGCTGGATTATAAGCATCACAAAGATAGACACAACCACCCGCACCACACCCACTAGGCGTCCACGTGGGTCCCTTAGGCAATATATCAAGCAGTTTGGAAGTGGAGGGGGTGCTTGATTATAAGCATTACTACTAAAGATATCACCACCCCCATCACACCCACAAAGCGTCCACGTGGGTTGGGGCCCTCCAGGGTTGGGGCCCCCCAGATTTGTCCGCAGCCCCCTGCTTGCCCTCCCAGGTGACTTGTGGAGCAAAGCGGTAGATCAAGCAGTGCGGAAGCGGAGGGGGCGCTGTATTAGGAGCATGACGAAGATACACACAACCACCCCCATCACACCCGCAAGGCGCCCACGTGGGTCCCAGGGTTCAGGCTCTCCAACTCCGGAACCATAACTGCTGGTCACTGGTGTAGCAACGCGACTGTGCAGCCAGTCTCCAGCTTTGTAGCTGTAACTGCTGGTCGATTGTGGAGCAACGCGACTCCGCAGCCAGGCTCCTGCAGAGGGGGTGAGAGTGTTGCTGCTATTGTTTTGCCTTGTTTGCCTTTTTTCCTTTTCGCTTTTTCCGCTTCTTCCGCTGAAGAGGGTGTTGTCATTGTTTCGTTTTTTGTTTTTTCGCTGCTTTTTGTTGTTGCTGCTATTGTGGTGGCGGTGGTAGTGGTGTAGTGGTGGTGATGTCACTGTTTGTGCTTCTGAATCAGTTTGTTTTCAGTTTGTGCTTCTGAATCAGTTTGTTTTCAGTTTGTTCTTCTGATTGTGCTGCTGCCCCTACCCATCCACCCACCCACCCACCCACCCAGCAACTACTTAGCTAGTCTCTTGAAGAGGGGGTGAGGCATTATTATCGCTGCGTTTTTTATTTTGTCTGCTCCTCTTTTCTGCTATTGTGGTGGTAGTGGTGGAGTAGAGGTGATGTCGCTTTTTTTTCATTTTGCGTGTGCTGCTCCTGCGTGTGCTGCTCCTGCTGCCCAATGTGAGGCATTATTTTTTTCTTTTTTCTTTTTTTGCTGCAATTGTGGTGGTGGTGGTAGTGGTGCGGTGGTGGTGATGTCACTATTTTGCTTCATTGAGTGCTTCTGCTTCTGCTATTCCTGCTGCCCAATGTGGGGGATTATTATTTTCTTTTTTTCTTTTTTTGCTGCAATTGTGGTGGTGGTGGTGGTGTAGTGGTGGTGATGGTGTAGTGGTGGTGATGTCAATTGTGGTGGTGGTGGTCGTGTAGTGGTGGTGATGTCACTGTTTTTATTCAGTTTGTCCTCTGATTGTGCTGCTGCCCCTACCCATCCACTCACACACCAAGCGACTATGTAGCCAGTCTCCTGAAGAGGGGGTGGGGCATTGTTATTGCTGCGTTTTTGGTTCTGTCTGCTCCTTTTTTCTGTTATTGTTGTGGTAGTGAAAAAGTGGCGGTAATGTCACTGTTTTGCTTCAGTTTGTGCTTCTGTTTGTGTTGATCATACTGCCCAAGGTGGGGCACTGATATTGCTTTAGTTTTGATGCTATTTTGTGGTGGTGGTAGTGATGTAGTGGTGGTAATGTCACTGTTTTGTTTCAGTTAGTGCTTCTGCTTCTGCCTGTTTCCTGCCTTGTATTGCTGCCCCCCCCGCCCCCCCCCCCCCCCCCCCCCCACCCCCCCCCCCCTGTTGTTTTTAACTTGTTTTGATGTTGACTTACTTTTGTTGTTTTTGTTGCTACTGTTGTTGTAGTGCTGTGGTGCTGGTGGTGTTAGTGCTGTAGTTTTTGTTTTTTGTGAAAGGGATTTCAACCCAGGAAGTGGGCCTCCGGACCCATTCCCCCCCCCCGTTGTTTTTACTTGTTTTGCTGTTGACTTACTTTTGTTGTTTTTGTTGTTGCCGTTGTTGTAGTGCTGTGGTGCTGGTGGTGGTATTTGTCCAGGTTTGTTTTTTATGAAAGGCATTTCGCCCCAGGAAGTGGGCCTACAGACCTAATCCCCCCCCCCCCCCCCCCCCCCCTGTTTTTGCTTGTTTTGATGTTTTGTTTTTGTTTTTTTTGTTTGTATTTTTGTTGCTGCTGCTGTTGTGGTGGTGGTGGTGGTGGTGGTGGTAGAAGTTTTTTTTATGAAAGGAAATTCATCCCAGGAAGTTGGCCTCCAGACCCATCCCCCCCCCCCACCCCCACCCCCCCACCGTTGTTTTTACTTGTTTTGCTGTTGACTTACTTTTTTTGTTTTGTTTTGTTTTTGTTGCTGCTGCTGTAGTGCTGTGGTAGTGGTGGTGGTGGTGTAGTTTATTTTTTATGATAGGAATTTCACCCCATGCATCCCCCCCCCCCCCCCCCATTGTTTTTACTTGTTTTGCTTTTAACTTGTTTTCGTTGTTTTTGTTTTTGTTGCTGCTGCTGTAGTTCTGTGGTGGTGGTGGTGATGGTGATTTTTAATGAAAGGAATTTTATCCCAGGAAGTGGGCCTCCTTTCCCATCCCCCCCCCCCCCCCTGTTGTTTTTACTTATTTTGCTGTTGACTTTTTTTTTTTTTTATTGCTGCTGCTTTAGTGCTGTGGTGATGTTGGTGGTGGTGTTGGTGGTGGTGTAGTTTTTTATGAAAGGAATTTCATCCCAGGAAGTGGGCCTCCAACCCCCTCCCCCCCCCCCCCCCCCCCCCCCCCCCCCCCCTTGTTGTTTTTACTTGTTTTGCTGTTGACTTATTTTTTTGTTTTTGTTTTATTGCTGCTGCTTTAGTACTGTGATGTTGTTGTTGTTGTTGTTGTTGGTGGTGGTGGTGGTAGTGGTGTAATTTTTTAAGAAAGGAATTTCATCCCAGGAAGTGGGCCTCCGGACCCATTCCCCCCCCCCCCCCCCCCCCCCCCCCCGGTCCCCCCCCGTTGTTTTTACTTGTTTTGCTGTTGCCTTTTTTTTTTCTTCTTTTCTTTGTTCTTTGTTTTTGGTTTTGGTTTTGTTTCTGCGGCTGTAGTGCTGTGGTGGTGGTGGTAGTGGTGGTGGTGTAGTTGTTTATTTTGTATGAAAGGAATTTCACCTCAGGAGGTGAGCCTCCAGACCCAATTCCCCCTCTCGTTGTTTTTACTTGTTTTTCTGTTGACTTACTTTAGTTGTATCGAGTTTTGTTGCTGCTGTTGTTGTAGTGCTGTGGTGCTGGTGGTGGTAGTGCTGAAGTTTTTGTTTTATGAAAGGGATTTCAACCCAGGAAGTGGGCCTCCGGACCCTCCCCCCCCCCCCCCCCCCCCCCCCCCCCCTCCCCCCCTTGTTGTTTTTACTTGTTTTCCTGTTGATTTATTTTGTTTTGTTTTTGTTTTAGTTATTGTTGCTGTGGTGATGGTGGTGGTGGTAGAAGTTTTCCATTTTGTATGAAAGGAATTTCAACCCAGGAAGTGGGCCTTCGGACCCTTCCCCCCACCCCACCCCCACCCCCTCCCCTTGTTGTTTTACGAGTTTTCCATGGCACTATTTTGGCTTCAGTTGGTTCCAGCCCCACCCCCCCCAACACCCACCCACCCCGACCCACCCACCCCCCCCTTCACCAAGGCGAGCCAGTCTGGAGCCTAGAGACCTCTACGCTCACCCCCCCCCCCCCCCCCACCCCACCCACCCACCCACCCACCCACCCACACATTCCACCACCACCACAACACCGCCAATCAAGGTAAGAACGCATGGTGACCTCTACCCCTACCTCCCACCCCCCACCCCTTGACAACACTCACACCCTCACCGCCCACGTCACCAAGGCGAAGCCAAGCCTGGGAAGCCAGCCTTCCTTTCTCTAGA